>OZ025295.1:80791224-81420390 GCA_964019185.1 Maratus speculifer
TTGAATGAAATACAGGGTCATGAAAAATCGAAGAATGTGGAAAACAGTATTACAAATATCTCGGCAACTAATAATCCGATCGACTTCGTTCTATATGCAAAATGTGTGTTATTTTATTGCTTTTTACGTCCATTCCTTAGAACAAAAAAATTCGAAAATTTTTATATACCTTTCATCAGAACGAATTTTTCGAGAGTCCGAAAAAAATAGTTCCGGATAATCGAGGTTACTGATATTAAATAGGCTTCGTCCCATTCACACATACTAACTACATACAAAATTTCAAGTCTCTATCTCAATTTGTTCGGGAGATAGAGCGTTTACAGACAGACAGACAGACAGACGGACGGCAAAAAAAATTTTCCAAAAATATGTTTTTCGGAATCTCCACTATCTAAAACGTGTAAATCCGTCAAAAAAAAATTTTTCGATTTTCAAAACGATTGCAAGATTTACCCTATACTACGTGTGATGGGTAAGTAAAAAAGTATATGGCAAATTTTATCATGTGATTTTGATTACAAATGAAACCAGCCCAAAAAAATGTTAACCATCACAAAAAAATTTTTATTTTTAACTCAATAAAAAAAAATTATTTTTAAATGTGTCGCAGACCCGCCCTTTTACCCCCAAAATTGTAAGAAATTAAAATCACAAAAGGCTTGACCATAGCATTAATTATCATTAGAGCTTTCTTTAATCAATTTGTACCAGTCACAATTTTATATGATGATTTGGGCCAAAGTTAGGCGGAATTGATCATTTTCTTTTCTTAAGAACTACAGAGGTGCGAAAATTATTAGAATAATTGTGAAATTTGCAATAAAACCTTGTTATATCACAGATATAATGCAATTAAAAAAAAATAATGATATATTTAATATTAGGTTGTGTTTGATAAAATGCTATTTAATTTTCTACTGGCTTTGTCACCTAGCAACCAAGATATACCTAATTATTTCAAAATGTAAAAAGTTTTCTGTGCAAACGATAATTTGTGATAAATACATTATCTGTTTTATTTCTTCAGCTTTTACCTAAGCTGTGTGAAACAATATTCTTTTTGTTTTTGAGTTTGATTAGAATGTTTTTTATGAGAATATGTGTAAAAGTGTTACGGTTTTTATTGGAGTTGTGTTTTGTTAAATTATTAATGTTCGAAAGAACCTGAGTTGAGTTTACTCATCAGAATAAACTGTTTAAAATGAGAGATGCGTATTCAATTTTGAGTTGAGTAAAATATTAATAAAATAAACTTTCGAACAATTGAAATCTTCTTCATATGGTCCGTCTTATACGGAGAAAAATCAGCGAGTTGTCATTCTACGTCAATGACTGAAGGATAACTGGTGAATATTTTGTGCTGTTTTGCTATTTCTTCGATATTAGAGATAATATTATAAAGAGTCAAGAGGGGTAAGTGCACCCATTTAATTTTTATTCGTTAAAAATGAGTATGAAAGAATTAAAAGCAAAAAAGAAAATTTTCAAAACCAATTTAACAAAACTAAAAGAAAAATTATCGAATTCTGAGCTAGAATTAAATGAATTAATTCTCATAAAGGAGAAACGGAATAAATTAGAGCAAAACTTTGCTGAGTTATTTGAGTCTATTTATAAGATAAGTAAAGAAGATGAAATTGAGGATTTTATTAAGGAAAACGAAGAAATTAATGAAATTTTAGAAATAATGGAATTTGAACTTACAAAAAAGTTATCAAAAATGAAATTGCAAACTGTTAATTTAGAAAACGCCACAAAGGCTGATAATAACATTAAATTGCCAAAGTTAACTCTTCCTGTATTTACGGGTAATTTGCATGAGTGGCTTTCCTTTAAGGATATATTTAAGGCTACTGTACATGAAAATTCAAATTTGTCAGGGGCAATGAAATTACAATATTTGAAGTCTTCATTGAGAGGAGATGCCTTTCGTATAATCCAGTCTATTTCAATCGTGGATTCTAATTATGAAGTTGCATGGTCGCTTTTGGAAGAACGGTTTTCAAATTCGAGAGAACAAGTTTACGCGCATTTAAAACGTTTTTTAAATATTCCTGTTATTCATAATGAGTCCCCAGCAGCATTATTAAATCTAATAGATATAACAAATGAATGTATTAGGTCGTTAGAGATTTTAGAACAAAAAGTTGAGGGGTTTTCTACTACTACTATGTTTGCTTATATTTTGGCTCAAAAATTAGATGTAAATACAAAAATGTGGTGGGAAAGACATCTTAAGCGGGATAATTTACCGAGTTTAACTGAATTGCTAGAATTCTTGAGAGACCACGCGCGTACACTAAGTGCGTCCAAACAAGTAAATACAAAGCGAAATTTTCAAAACGAAAGCCAAACAAAGCATAGCTTTTCAAAGGTAACATCCATGGTTGCGAGTTTAAATGAGAAAAATATGCGCAAATGTGTTGTATGTAACCAGGAAAATCACAGTGTTTTTAAATGTCCCAAATTTCAAAAATTTAATATACAGGAAAGAGTAGATTTTGTAAAAAAAAACAATATGTGCTTTAACTGTCTTTCAGAATTCCACTGCGTCAAAAAATGTAACTCAACATTCTCGTGTTCAAAATGCCATAAACGCCACAATATACTTCTTTGTTTTGATAGGCGTGAGAGAAATTCCAATGCGGTGGGAAACACAAAAAATTATAATGATAAGGAAGTGCCAAATGCATTGTCAACGAATGAAAGTAAACCAACATTAAATGCTGAAGCCATACCATTTGAGTTAAATAACCAAATTCAAAATTTCACTGGTACTTCAAATGTGAGATCGAATAATGTTAAAACAGTTCTTCTTTCCACTGCTATTGTTTATATGAGAGATAAATTCGGAAATAAAGTTCCGATGCGTGCTTTATTGGACAATGGTTCAATGAGCAATTTTTTAACATTGCAGTTAGTTGAAAGATTAGGAATTCGAAAAGAAAAAAGTAATATTTCGGTATCGTGTTTAAGTGGATCCTCTGTAGCGGTAAAAAATAAAACTACTGCCTTGATCAGTAATAATTCGGGAGATTATAGTCGGGAGTTAGATTTTCTTATCATACCAAGGATTTCGCAAATTATGCCCTCGAAATATATTAATATTTCAGAGCTAGGAATTTCAGAGTCTATTATTCTTGCTGATCCTGAATTTAATAGACCAGGGAAAATAGATCTTTTGCTAGGAGCTGAAGTATTTCTAGAATTGATAAAGGTGGGTCGTATGAAGCTACCAAATTCTAAATTAATACTGCAAAATACGGTGTTCGGTTGCATAGTAAGTGGGAGTGTTTACGATTGTAACGATCAGGAACAAATACATTGTGGGTTAATTACTGAAACAGATTTAAATTTCGAAATGAAAAAAATTTGGGAAATTGAAAGAGTAGAAGAAAGTACACCATTGAGAAATACAGAAGAATTAGCATGCGACACCCACTTTATAAACACACATCAGAGAGATATAACGGGCAAATTCATAGTACAAATGCCGTTGAAAAAAGATCCTAGTCCTTTGGGAGAATCAAAGCAATTTGCGGAAAATAGATTAAATTCACTTTGGAATAGGCTAGTCAAAAATCCAAATCTTTTAGAGTTATATTGCGCATTTATGGCAGAGTATAGAGAGTTAGGCCATATGGAGGAAGTAGAGAAAACAGATGAGCCAATACATGCGAATTATCTACCTCATCATGCTGTTTATCGCCCAGATAAAAGTTCTACAAAATTGAGAGTTGTCTTTAATGGTTCACATGCAACTTCATCAGGAGAATCCCTAAATTCCATACAGCTGAATGGAGGTGTCATTCAAGATGATTTGTTTAGCATAATACTTAGATTTCGTACACACCGCTATGCATTTACAGCAGATGTAAAAATGATGTATCGCATGATACTTATCGATAAAAGTCAACATGATTTACAGCGCATAGTTTGGAAAGATTCTGTAAATGGTGAGATGAAATATTACAGACTATGTACAGTCACATATGGCACAACTAGTGCCCCTTATTTAGCCATGCGCTGCCTTAAACAGCTTGGTATAGATGGTGAATCTCAATTTCCGTATGCTTCTGGTGTGGTACAATCAGACTTTTACATGGACGATGTCCTGACTGGAGCAGCTGACCTAAAATCGGCTAAGAGACTGCAAATTGAGCTTATTCAACTATTAAATACGTGTGGCATGAACTTACATAAATGGTTTAGTAACCATCCAGAATTAATGGAGCCAGCCTTTAAAAATGAGAATTACACTTTGCAAAATATGAGTGAAACTAAGGCACTAGGACTTTGCTGGAATGCCAATGATGATACTTTTACTTTTAGTGTATCATTCAGTGAGCAAACCAAGGTAACTAAAAGAAGTGTGCTGTCAAATATTGCTCGCATTTTCGACCCCTTGGGTCTACTTGGACCAGTTGTGACGAAAGCAAAAATTTTCCTACAAAGACTGTGGAGACTGCAAATTGATTGGGATGAAAATCTCCCTACAGCTGAGCTTGATGATTGGTTGCAGTTTTTAGAATCATTAAGAGCCATCAATAATATAAGTGCTGTTAGATACATTTTTACAAATAATCCAGTGCAAATTAAAATTTGTGGCTTTTCAGATGCTTCGGAGAAAGCCTACGGTGTGGCATTGTATGCTGTGTCTTCAAATTCTTCAGGAGAGCAAATTTCTCAGTTGCTTTGCAGTTAAAGTCGAGTTGCACCAATCAAAACAATCACTATTCCTCGCTTGGAGCTCTGTGGTGCAGTTTTATTAGCCAAATTGATGAATAAGGTTGCCAAAACCTTAAAAGTTTCTAAAGAATCTGTTTACTTTTATTCAGATAGTACTATTGTATTATGTTGGATTCGAAAACAGCCGTGTGACTTAAAAGCCTTTGTGTCATCACGTGTGGCTACGATTCAGAATCTTTCTGATATCAGTCATTGGGGACATGTGGCTTCTTCTGATAATCCTGCTGATCTTGTGTCACGAGGTGTAGATCCAGACAAACTTCTCCAGAGTAACTTATGGTGGAAGGGTCCACTATTCCTAACACAACAAACTGAACCTTCTTTAAATACTGTCGAACTTGAGCAAAATGATAAGGATCTATACAGAAGTGAACTTAAAAAGACTTTTTCAGAGACTTCACTTTTAATATCAGACTGTTCATTTTTTATTGACTATTTTTTGCAATTGAGTAATAAATATGCTAAATTAATAAGAATTCTTAGCTATGTTTTCAGGTTCATTCAGAATGTCAAGAAGCCAAAAAAAAGGTATTCAGGTAAGCTAACATCTGCTGAATTGAAGAAAGTTGAGCAGTTTATCATAAAATCTGTTCAAGAAAAAGAGTTCAGTTCTGAATTCACATTGTTATCTAAGGGTAAGGAGTTACCAAAAAATAGTAGATTACTTTCATTAAATCCTTTCTTGGATAAAAATAATTTAATCAGAGTTGGAGGTCGTCTCCAAAATAGCACGGTAAATTATGCCCAAAAACACCCAATTGTACTGCCCTCTAAACACAAATTAACAGAATTAATTATCGAGTTTTATCACAAAAAATATCTACATATAGGACCACAAAATTTACTTTATTGTGTTCGAAGAGAATTTTGGCCTTTAAACGGTAGGGCTATTTGCAGAAAAATTGTACATAAATGTATTACATGCTTTAGGGCCAAACCTAAATTGTTAGAGCGAATTATGGGCAAGCTCCCAAAAGAAAGAATAAATGTAGACTTTGTTTTTAATTGCACAGGAACTGATTTCTGTGGTCCATTTTTGATTAGATATAGAGGTCAACGTAAAGGTATTTATCATAAAGTTTATGTTTGTATTTTTATTTGTATGGTAACAAAGGCAGTGCATTTGAAATTAGTCAGTGATTTAACGTCTGAGGCTTTTATTGCCACATTAAAGAGGTTTTTTGCCAGACGAGGCAAACCTCGAAAAATTTTCAGTGATAATGCAGGCAATTTTGTGAAGACTAATGTAGAGCTTAAAAGGTTGCATGAATTGGTAAACAAACCAGACCAGAACCTTACTAATTACTTGATATCTGAAGGTATTGCTTGGGAATTTATTCCCCCTAGAGCTCCAAATTTTGGAGGTTTATGGGAATCGGGAGTCAAGTCCTTCAAGTATCACTTTAAACGTGTTGTGGGCAACTCTAAATTATTTTATGAAGAAATGTTAACTATAATTGTCCAAATTGAAGGTATCTTAAATTCGCGCCCGCTTACTCCCTTGAATACAGATATTGATGACTTGGAGGTCTTGACCCCGGGACATTTTCTTATTGGTCGCCCACTTAATGCCATTGCTGAATCTGACCTGAGTAATATTGAAGATAATAGACTTAACTTATGGCAAAAGACCACTAAAATGGTTCAGACCATCTGGAAAAAGTGGAAAAATAGTTATTTAAGTACATTGCAGCAAAGGCATAAGTGGATGATATCAAAAAACAACCTTAAAATAGGAGATATGGTTGTAATAAAGGAAGATGATCTTCCAGTGTCTAAATGGTTATTAGGGAGAATTGTAGAGGTATTTTTTGGTAATGATAATAGAGTAAGAGTTGTGAATATAAAAACCCCAAATGGAATATATAAAAGAGCAGTATCCAAAATCGCTGTATTACCTCTTGAAAAGTAATTCAGTTTTTATAAGAAAGTGTACATTATTGTAAAATTTCTTTATGTATTATGTATTATGTAAATTTTTTTAAATATTTGCTTAAATTTAACTTAACTGTGACTCATTTATATTGTGTTTAATTGTAATGTTATTTATATTTTTTACAATAATTGTAATTGCAGTGTTTTAGTTTGAAACCCCCCTCGGAGGTTTCAAGAGGGGCGGTATGTTTGATAAAATGCTATTTAATTTTCTACTGGCTTTGTCACCTAGCAACCAAGATATACCTAATTATTTCAAAATGTAAAAAGTTTTCTGTGCAAACGATAATTTGTGATAAATACATTATTAGGATGAGCGAAGCGAATCCTCTACTAGTCCACTCAAATTACAATTTGTCGTACGCTTTACAAAAAAACTATTCAATATTTTAACTTCAAATTAAACACAAAAATAAATTATGATCTGTAGATTTGCAGAATATAATTTTTTTTACAGTAAAACGTTAAAAAAATTATTAGTTTAATTAATTTATTTTACATGCATTTCCAATACGGACGCATTTTAGCAAATAAATAAAAAATGAAACGCTTATATTTTCAGAAAAAAAAGTTTAAATCATGGAGTAAATAATTATAGATAGAATCATGATTAATTTATTAAATAAAACATGTTTTCATTATCCCGCAAAATCGTTTGCACAGATGACACTTAAACATTTTAAAAGAATTGTATTATGGATTTTTTTTTTTTTTTTTTGTAAACTGGCAACAAAATAATTGTAAACAAATAAAATTAATTCTTAAATTTGTTATATAAATGAAAAATTAAAAGATCTGCGTGAAGTTGTTGGTTCAAGCTCTTTATAAATATTTTTGCGAAGGTCGTATTGTGGCTAAATAATATCGACTCATTAATCAGAAGGATTTTATAGAAAAATAAGACTTTAATAAGTTCGCAAACACAACAATAATTATTCGTGAAAACGTCACTGCGAGAATGGGAGAGCGCTTCGTTAAAAGGTAATTCCATTAATTGAGTTGCCATTCGCAGAAAGTAAAAAGTTCTCTCACGCGGAGAGAATTACAGCAATTCTCATACGTTAACTTGCATAAAAACGAAGAAATTAAAATAAAATGCTTTACAGTTAAAAATTCATAGTATCAACGAAAGCAGATTTCAAATGTTTTTTCCAGAAAATAGGATTTTGAAGAAGTAACTTTCTTCAAATATATTATTCTAAAATAGCTATCAAAGATTATCGGATGTTGATTACAAAGATTGGAAACATGCATATTTCAAACAATTAAAAAACACCAGTGGCTACTTGAAATTATAAAAACATCTTTAAAAGAGCTTTTAGTTGAAAATTTAAAAAAAATTTGTAAAAGTTTGCTTCGAAAATATCTTATTATGCCAGTTTTACATCATAAATAAAAAATTAAAATGCGCCAAAACATAAAATAACGTTTTTGTTTAATAAAGATGAAAAAAATATATATATATTGTTACTTTCAAATATCTGTTTTATAAAATAATGCTTCGCGAATCCAAACAAAGCATGGCTTTTGCTAGTCTGTTTTATTTCTTCAGCTTTTACCTAAGCTGTGTGAAACAATATTCTTTTTGTTTTTGAGTTTGATTAGAATGTTTTTTATGAGAATATGTGTAAAAATGTTACGGTTTTTATTGGAGTTGTGTTTTGTTAAATTATTAATGTTCGAAAGAACCTGAGTTGAGTTTACTCATCAGAATAAACTGTTTAAAATGAGAGATGCGTATTCAATTTTGAGTTGAGTAAAATATTAATAAAATAAACTTTCGAATAATTGAAGTATTCAGGTTGTATTCCCTTGTCTTTTATTAAAGAACTGATATGTTTTGGCTAACTTTGTATGTATTTTTGGCAATAAATTTTTATTTCGTTGTCACGGTGCCAAATTCCGATGAATCCTTTTATCAAATCATTCTTTTATGTGATAATGCATTTTTTTTTTTTTTTTTTTTTTTTTTTTTTTTTTTTTTTTTTGCAGTGGCAAAAAGATTCTTTATGAGATTCATGTCTGGACTATTTGCAGGCTATAAAAGCCTTTATATTTTTTTATCCAAATATTTAGTCACAAATGAAGCTTTTTAGGAGGGAGCTCCATCATGCATGAATATCAAGTCTTCATTTGGAAACCAGTCTTCTAATTGTGGAATTAGTCTTTGTACAAATAATTTTTTATACTAATAGTTGTCCATTATTCCTTCTACAACCTATTAACACTAGTACCTTGGAAAGGCATCAAGTTCCAAACCATTAATTTAGTATAATGTTCAACCGTTTGTGCAATACAATTTGGGGGAAAATTTTCTCTGGTACATCTCCCGAAATAGTGACTGCTTTCTTTTGATATCATAAACATTGACTGATGAGAAAAGCATACCTGAAAGATAAAACATTTCTTAAGCTATGAAATTCATAGATAAGTATTTTTATAAAGAAATTTTTAATCAACCTTATAAACAATTCTGTATCTTTTATTAATATGCAAAAAATATGATTTCAAGAAAAGAAATGAACAACTTTAGCTTAAATGGTTAATTAAGTTAAAGTTAATATTTCACACCTTGCTGCAGCCATTTGTGTATTTTCTTGCACAAATTTTGTCAAACAAGTCCCTTCTTTACCATAGCAGATGTGATTTTAGCCTTTTTCGAGAATGACGAGCACAGAGTCCAGCTGAGAAAAGTTTTCTACTGTTAGAAGAATCCCATATCTTTACTCCATATGTTTGCAAAGAGATTTATAGTTTATGATTTATGCTCTTCTCTTAGATTTAGCAATTTAAATTAATTAGCTTTCTGTTCTTACACGAAATTTACTTTTCCTTCTGCATTTTCCTACTCTAGAAATTTCACATTCACATTTGGAGTCCAAACATCGTTTTATTCTACACACACATACTTACGAAAATTGTGCCTTTTTAGCAATTTAGCGCTTAGTGTACAGTTATTTTCTGGGTTGAGACACTACTAGAGCTAGTTCTCTAGGTGAAATATCAGTTGCTATACCCATAATCACACATTAATCCTTCAACAATCGAAAAACAGCTACCATTAAGTATAAACTATGCAAAACAATCAAAAGATTTGTTTTAAGAATAACAAAATACTGATACCAACTCACGAAAAAGAATGAAATTACTTGTCAAGCAAGCAGATTGTTTTAAAATTTTATTTAAAATTTGTTTGTTAATCAAACAAAATCTTTATAAACTGCAAGCAATGTAATTACTTCGGATCAAATATTTTTTATTTAAAGAAATTGCAACATTTAACAAAATTATATCCCAAAAATTATTCTAAAGGAGTGAAGAATTGAATAAAGAAACAAATAAAATTAACTCTTATTAAACATTGCAAGTACATAAATATTATTCAAGAAAAACTGAAAAAACGACAGTTATTCTAATAATTTTCACACCTCTGTATATCTTAGAAGAAAATAAAGCTACTACGAAATTAAAAATAAATAAAAAACCTTACATATTCTGAGCATTTTCCACTTTTAGCACTGAACAAACAGAAAATTTAAAAATAATAATAAAATAAATAAAACAGTACAAAAAGTCTGCGAGTACGGTAACCGTCTTACCTGTAAAACTTCTTTTACAACACGAAAAAGATAATTGCGGGGAAAATAAGCTTATGTTGTAAAACGTATCACAGATTCTGATCCTTAGGCAGTACATTCTCCAAATTACTTTGACTCTACTAAAATAAATATCGTTGCAATAATAAATGTCATTGCGGTCCAACCAATAAAATGTCATTCTCCAATCTCAAAGATCTAACTGGCGACCATAATAGGGATATTTATAGATTTTTTTGTAAGTGCAGCCACTCTTACATTGGGCAGACGAAGCGTGCTCTTAGAATTAGGCTAAAAGAACACCATAATTACATTAGAGGGCAGGAATGGGAGAAATCTGCAATAGCAAGACATTATTGGAATTTTAACCACCATTTTAATTATCCAAAGGCTAAAATTATTCAAAAACGTAATTTAGTTTTGAATTTAAACTTTTACTAAGCTTAATATATTTATAAACATACTTCTTCCTTACTGGGAAATATACCCATTACCTCTTTTCTCTCAACAGTGTGGGGGGTTCCAGTGACTCTTTTTTTTTTCTTTTTTTCCAGTTATTTCTGGCAGGGGCGTGCGAAGAAAAATCTGCACCCGAGGCAATGTCTCAATTTTGCCCCCCCCCCCCGAACTTTTTCCTGTGACAGGTTAAAAATGACGTTGGCAGTATAATTTGGTGCCCCCTAAATTTCCGCGCCCGGAGCGATCAGCCCCTTCGCCCCTCCTTTCACACGGCGTTGATTTCTGGCCAACTAAGTCATTTTCTTAAGATATATAAACTCTTGCTTTGGCTTTTTCAATTAATTCATTAGCTAATATATGGAACGACGCGTTCTTTGATCTCATTTTAATATTTTTTCCTACCTGACGAAAGGGATCCAAGAATCCTCGAAAGAGCTGTATGTGATTTTTTGTGTCATGTTTTTATGTATTTGTACATTAAAACGTTGTTAGGTTTTAACTTAATCACCTCATTCCTGAAGTCGCCTGGAGAAGGTATTACAGAACATTCTTTAAATGCATTTAAATGTTTCTAGAATTGTTAAAATTGCTTAAAGGCTTTTAAAATAGCTGTTCTCATATTAATAATCATTCATTTATAGACTGATTCCCCTTTGGAGATATTTTATAGTAATTTTGATTGTGTATAATTATGCACTAATTGCAATAAAAATATATATATATATTTACTGAGAAATAATATTAATAATGTAAATAAAATAACAGAAAAAAATGTATGATAAAAATTAATGTCTAAAGCAAAATAAGAAAAAATTCAAATGAAGAAAATGATGTCATTCAGCAATCAGATAAATGGGAATTACAATATTATTATGGATGCCTTTTTCAAAATAATTATAACAGTAACTTTTAAAAAACATTTGAAGAGAAAATGACGTCACTATTTAAAATATCGCATTTTTACTCATAACGATATTAGGTACTACTCTGTTATCTCGTCGACCAATTTCGCCAAATTATACAAATCACCAAACTAATAGCCAAATTATACATATTGACATAATTTTTATTTTAAATAACGAAAAAATCAAATAATTAGTAGAATATTAATAAAAAATCGAAATAAAAATCACTTAATGACATTTAAACACATGAATCGTATTTAATGTCATTGAATGTGACATTCACGATCATCCATTATTGGCATTTAATCTTATAGTTTAGCGATATTTTTTTGGTCGACGGGATAACCTAGTAGTACCTGATATTACATTTCAATATTTCTTTTCATTATGGACACTGAGATTGAGATTTTACTTTCAGATGACTTCAGTTAGTGAAAATAATGTCACAGTAAAAATAAAATTATTTTTTTTTTTTTTTTTTTTTAATAAAACTATTTTTTTGTGAGTTCATATAAAATAAAATTTCTGAATTTCGCCGGCACTCAGATTACAATTTTAATTGAAGACGTGCGAATATTTGCATGCAAAATCGTAACTGGCAAACTTGACATTTAGTTTGTAAATATATTTATTATATATTGATTCAATAATGTAATTACTTTTGCTTTTTTTTAAAACTAAATCGATCGGGTCTTTTAAACATTTCATTCGTCGAATTCGACGGGATTCCACTCGTTTTATTGTTAAATTGCATTTCCTTTTACTCAGAGTTTATAAAAAAGCGTTTAAACTAAAGAAAAAATCCGTTTTTGATGAATCTAGTCAATGAAGAAGTAGCACATCAAATTGTATCTCTTTATTATTCCGCAATTCCAATGTCTCAGAGAGAAATTGCTATTCAATTGGGTATTTCACGCCGTTCTGTTTGCTATTATATTGATAAACACAAGAAAAATGAAGTTAGTTCATTGCAAACTAAACGGGGTCGCCCTTCTAAAAAACCTCAATCAATTTATTTATTTATTTTTCTAATCGGAGGCGAAACTGAATTCTGCAATGGCAGAATCTACATTCAACTTGTTTATTTATTTCTCAGAGTAAACATAGTAAACAGAGGGAGAATTCCCATTGCTTCCTGCAGTAAGAAATGCTGCCAGGATGACCCACGTGACTCCAGGCATTTGGCGATGAATGGTTGCCAGAAGTAATGCTAGATTTGTCTCTTTATCGTAGCTCTTGGCAGGAGTGCAGTATTTTTATGCTGTCATTCAGACACTTGAGAGTTGACAGAAATACAAATCAGTAGTAAAAGAAATCCGAATGTACGTTGGATTTTTATGCTAATGTTTATTTATTTCATGCTTAATTTTTTTTATCGTTCAAATGTATATATTTTTGTTCAGTTTTCAATCTTTTAGATGGATTTGTTTATATTTAATTTAATGCCATAATTAATTTTTTATTGTTAATACAAAGTACAAATAGGCGGGAAAAAAATAAAGAAATTGGTTAAGAAGTTTAACTTTGTGTGCTGGAAGATCAGAGGCTGAGGAGGGGGAGGAAGAAAGATGAAATTTCGAGAGAAAGAAAGTTTAAGTGATGAATTATTTGCTTATTATTACATCAAATTAACAAACAAGCCAAACTTTTATTGTAAATTAAAAACAAAAAATTAAACAATTTGATAATTATTTTATTTTTAAATGCTGATATTAAATAAAGGGCATTTTAATTAAAAATAAACATCAACTTTAAATTTTCTAAATTCACAAAATGTTTATTGTTTTTCTTTCTAAACAAACACATCTATTACAACGCATACAATTAATTGTATGCTTTTCAACGCAAAAAGTTTAATTGAATAATTCATTAATGATCATAACTTACACAGATAATATTATATGCAACTTTTCTTCAGGATGGAAATTTACAAATAATTTAATGCACTATTTTAACATATACTGAAATTATTTTATAAAACAAATTGCATAAATGCACACAAATTAGTTCGAAAAAGTCCAAAATGCAAAATTTCACTTTTAGAAACGATAGAATTAAAAACCAAAATTTATTCAGCCATGTTTAATTCATTTATATCAGCAGTTGCCAATCTTCAGAACCTCACGATACACTAAATCCATAATCTGAATTCCCAGGGACTACTAATAAGAATTTTTTAATGTTAAAAACATATTTGCATAATAATTATTACAAAATTTTTATTCTATTAAAATAAAATGTGCCTATTCAATAAAATAAATTTTAAATGAGGAGTGCCACATTGTTACCTACGGGATGTACTACTATTTTTTTAAAATAATAATCACCGCCTTATTTAATGATAACAAAAATATTTAAAGGTTATTTAATTGTAACAAAATTATTAAAGATAATTTCAATTTTCAAGGTAATTGAATCTCATTTAAGATTGACGTGATAGAACAGTTTTATTTTGAGGCCAGTAAAGGTGTTTTCTTAATTAAGGGCTTGCGTAAAACCTTTCTTTCAATCAGATGTTTGGGAAAATCGAATAATGTTGGTACAGCAGTTTTTTTTTTTTTTTTTAAACTATATACCACCAAATTTTTCTCTGTCAAAGCAATCGGGAGTAAAATGTTTCGAGCACACCACTGAAGAATTTGTAGTTTTGAAATTTTCTCTTCGTAATTTCATTTCCCAGATTTTTCTTCTGTCTTCATGCTTTGGAAAGCTATACATAAAATGAATTAAAATAGTATTTTATAAATGATATTTTTTAAAAGTATATAATGATAATAAAAATGTATAATATGTTGGCAAATTTAAATGTTAATGCATGCAAAAGTATACATATATAAACAAGTAAGCAAAGAAATTACTTAAAAAAATTAAATTTAGTATACTTTTTTAAAATCCCTTAACTGAATTTAATAAGTGAGAAAGAGCCACAAAGAATATAAGACAAGTACAAGTCGAAAAAAAAGGACTTAATTAATAAATAAATAAATAACCATTGTTTCATTAAATGTTTGTTACATAAAAAGAATAAATTCAATATACCGTTCCAACCATCATTTTTTATTAATAATTTTAATATTATAATTTTTAAAATATTTCACAAATTTAATTTTAATTAAAAAGAATTCTTAAAACATGACAAAATATAAAACAAATTCGTGCATTTTTTCTCAGAAACTTCAATTAAAAATTATAAAATGATATTAGAAAATTGTATTTATTTCAAACAACTGCATTAATTTCAAATTTTAAAATTTAAAGATATATGAACTCACGCGAAATAACTAACAAGAGAGTAAAGATGCGATTCATTTAAAGCAAAAATTTATTTAAAATAAAAATAAAAATAAAAAACGCAAGTGTTTACGTTTTAAAGCAATGAAAACAAGTTTCTTTTGGCGATAAAAATGTATCGCCAAGCACCGTAATAAGAAATGTTCTTATTACGGTTCAAATTAATTCAAATTAATCAAATTTACACTTTTAATATTTAAATTGATGACACTGGATGATAGTAAATAGCATTATTACATACATTTAAGTTATTAAACGTAAAATGTTTTCTATTTTTATCATGATAACAAGAGTAAACGGTATAATAGTTGGAATGATACATTTTTAAAGTCCTTTAAATATTAAAAAAAGTAATAAAAAATAAATACATACCGATGGAAAGTAACAGAACTTGTTTTGCTTTGTCTCTCTGTGCATCCATAGGCACAACAACTTGATACCATGATATTTTTTAGTCGCAAACAAAAAATTGTCGAATGTCCTCCATAGAAATCAATGCTATTACTACGATGACCGGAAACGGTCTTGCCTAGAGTCACGTGATTCTTATCTTGGCTGAAGAAACACGGGGGGAATTCTCCCTCTATTTACTATGTTTACTCTGAGATTTATTTATTTTAGTTTAATTCACATGTACTGGTATATCGGATATATGATTGAAATCATATATTCAATATTACCATTTGATTAAACCGCTTTTAGTCAAATTTCGCGCACAAGTGCATCGTTTATGACAAGACATGTGCATTAAATTTTGGATTAAAAGAGTCGTAATTATTTTTTCATTGTTATTGTTTATAATTCTTATATTGATTAGCTATCTTTTTCACTGAATGAATGAAAACGAAATTTCATAATCTATGCATAATGCCTAATTTTTCTTTCTTGCTTTAATTTAAAACAAAGTAAATTAATATTAAATTGTAATCAAATGTTCTTTAATCAGTTAAAGTAAATATTTTAAGTATCATAAAGATGATGAACTTGGTGAAAAATAACTATGTAAATTAAAACCGTGGCGAAATTTCAAGGTCTGGGAGTTACGTAAATATCAGCTTGTAATCGCCAAAGTAATTACTAGTTCATTAACTCAGTTTTTCTGATGTTTATAAAAATATAAGATAAGATGAGAAATTAATAAAACTTCAATGACTTTTAATAACCTACAAGACGTGTGAATTAATGAAGAACATGTGATACAATTTCGCAGATATATCTTTAGTATCCATAGAATTCGAAATCAAGACCGTAAAGGTAATACAGAGTATGCAAAAGGAGGGTACAAAAGAGCATCGCCTGAATTCCCCTCCCCCTAAATCTTTGAAAAATGACTAACAAGGAAGGTAGTATCCAAGTGGACATACTCCGAAAAATCTCGGAAATATATATATATATATACACTATCTACCAAAAAGTATTTGTACACTTTCAGTTTTTGACATTTTGTCAAATATTTAAAAATATACTGGTCGGATTCTTCTGAAACTTCAGAAATATAAAGACTATGTTTCACTTTATATTTATTTACATTCATTTGTTAAGCGGGTAGTTAGGGGGCCGGCAAAAAAACAAAGAATAATAGAAATATTTGGGATCGCCCTGTACATGAAAATGCACGAAACGACTTATCGCTTTAGAATACAAATATATGAATACAGTAGAATATGTACACTAATTTTTGTGAGAATAGCATCTATATTTACTGCGATAGAGCGATTTTTTTGAAAAATTCAAAAAATTCTGGTATGTTTTTTGTTTATACCATGCTGGGTTTTTGACCAAATTTAACGCAAATTTCAGAAAAATTGGCAAAATGCAGTAGAAAAAATGTAGCGCAATTGGAATATAAATATATTAAATATTTTATGAAATATGAGTAGTTTTATGAAATAATTTTTATCTGCGCATGCGCGAACGATAAAAACAATTCTTTTACATCATTTAATAGTCAATTCTATGGAGTAACTTATAAAAAAAATCCAATGAAATATCGTGAAAATTCAAAAAGATATCATTATTATAAGTAAGCTGTTTTTACATTGCTCTCTAAAAACTGCTGAATGATAAGGGATTCTCCACAAATTGACATTTTTTATTGACTGACTTTTAGGAAAAAATTAGTATTTAATGTATACAATATCTAATACAATATTTCTGTTAATAAGTATCTTGACATCTGTGATGGAAAAGAATAAAAGCCCTTTTCCTTTTCTATCACAGGTGTCAAGATACTTATTAGCAGCAATATTGTATTCATTAAATAGTACTAATTTTTTCCTAAAAGTCAGTTAATAAAAAATGTCAGTTTGTGGAGAATCCCTTATCATTCAGCCGTTTTTAGAGAGCAATGTAAAAACAGCTTACTTATAATAATGATATCTCTTTGAATTTTCACGATATTTCATTGGATTTTTTTTTATAAGTTACTCCATAGAATTGACTATTAAATGATGTAAAAGAATTGTTTTTATCGTTCGCGCATGCGCAGATAAAAATTATTTCATAAAACTACTCATATTTCATAAAATATTTAATATATTTATATTCCAATTGCGCTACATTTTTTCTACTGCATTTTGCCAATTTTTCTGAAATTTGCGTTAAATTTGGTCAAAAACCCAGCATGATATAAACAAAAAACATACCAGAATTTTTTGAATTTTTCAAAAAAATCGCTCTATCGCCATAAATATACATGCTATTCTCACAACAATTAGTGTACATATTCTACTGTATTCATATATTTGTATTCTAAAGCGATAAGTCGTTTCGTGCATTTTCATGTACAGGGCGATCCCAAATATTTCTATTATTCTTTGTTTTTTTGCCAGCCCCCTAATTACCCGCTTAACAAATGAATGTAAATAAATATAAAGTGAAACATAATCTTTATATTTCTGAAGTTCCAGAAGAATCCGACCAGTATATTTTTAAATATTTGACAAAATGTCAAAAACTGAAAGTGTACAAATACTTTTTGGTAGATAGTGTATATATATATATATATATATATATTATAAAGGCCAAACGTATCTGTGCGTAACGCATACGTCATTTTGCGAATGGCAACACTTTCAAATTTTAAATGCTATTAAATTGGTTAATTGGTTTTGCAGTTTTTGCTACTGCAAATTTTTAAACTTCTGAACATCGTACATTTTTTATTTTTACACCATCGGATACAGAAAAAATTTTACTTTTAAATGCAATTTATTTGAAAACTGTTACTTAATTTATTTTTGAAACATTAATTTTTTATAGTTTTTTATTATTATTATTATTTTATTACTTTTTTCCTTGTTCTTTAAATCCAACGAATTCATCCCACTCCCACACACCTTTCCACTTCCTTCTCAAAACAGAGTCAATTGGATTGATACACATGTAAGAGAGGAATTAATCAGAGACACATAAGAGAGGCTTTCAAATGGAGGAAAATGTTAAGTACAATTTTTCATTCATTGCTAAAATTTGAGAATTTTAGCAAATTGGTCTTAATTTATTCAGTTTTAAAAAAGTTTCGAAATCATATGGAATCAATTTTCCATCACTTATTTATCGTCAATGCTGAGTTTATATATATATATATATATATATATATATATATATATTACAAATTTAAAAAAATTTCGCAAAACTAACCTTTATACTATCTTAATTTTCTTATAATAATGTTCCGTACTTACTTCAAATTATTAAATTAAAATCTTGTTTCTAAATCTAATCTGTTAATCTTTATGCAGACGATATAAATTCTTAATTTGCCTTAAAAAACATTGTTCCAGTATGCGTAAATTTAAAAAGATGGCTCTAAATTAAAAATATTCTTAATTAAACTTTATTTCTTAATATTCCAAATAAAACTAATTTCTTCTATGTTTTTTATCAACCCTTTTTAAGACAGTCTTATTAAATTTATTCCAAAACCCATACCTTTCAAAAAATATCATTATTTTATTTTATCTATTTATTTATTTTTCCTCCGTCAACCTTTGATGTGTGCATATTAATAAATTCATTTCTTTTCTTTTTCTCTTAAAATTAATCATCTCTAAAAATCGTCTGCCTAAGAAATCCTGAGTCGATTATAAATTGGTTAAAAAATGTTTTTTTTTTTTTTTAATAAATGTATCGTCTGTGGAAAATAGTCTCGTAGCTGGACAAGAATTCTGTTTATATAAAAGAATGATGGTTTGAGGTTACAGAATATTCCAGAATTTTCTTTTTAGATTTAAAAGGGGAAGCCTCGAGTTGAGAAGGAGGATTCTTGGGTTTTTTCTTCGATAAGTACGGCTCGCTGAAATAATGATGGAATGTGTCGGTAAAAGACAGTTTGCAAAAGGAGCTTTTCCCTTTCTCATGTTTACGGATTAAATAAATGAACTTACAGCAGCCAATGAGTAATTATTTGGATTCTCTACATCTATTTATTTATTTTCCTCGGTGGCCATGACTTTTCTGCGGTGAATGGGAAACCCGGCGTTGATGTCTCTGGCTCCTAACTTTTAAATCGTCACATATATATATATATTATTTCTCTTCTTGTTCTTTAAATCCAACGAATTCATATCATCTCCCACACACTTTTCCACATCCTTCTCAAAACAGAGTCAAATGGAATGATGCACATGTAGGAGAGGAATCAATGAGATGCACATAAGAGAGGCTTTCAAATGGAGGAAAATGTTAACTACAATTTTTCATTCCTTGATAAAATTTGAGCATTTTTTTAAGGGTGTTCTTAAATCAAAAAGGGCAACTTTGTGACACATGCATTAATTTAATTTTGTTCGGAAATGCATGAAAATAGCAGGTGTTGTTATTCAGAAACTGTCTAATTGCACTCATTCTTTTGTTTTTTAAAAAACACAATAGATTTTTCATAACAAGCGTTCAAAGTTGACAATTTTGAGCATATTTCCCGACGAAAGCAGAAAAACCGGTCGAAAAGGAGGAGAAAAACGGGTGATTGCGTCATCGAAATAGCTTATAACTCGATAAGTAATTTAATTATCATAAAATGGAAAAATAAGTTCAATTCAAAATCGCTTTCATAGTCAGGCATTAAAATTTTATAACTTTCTGTTAAAAAATGAATTTGTAAATGTGTCAAAACGTTTTTTGCTTGTTGAACGGATCAGTTAAGAACACCCTTAAGAGCGTAACAATTTTAAAATCAAAACAACAAAAAATTACAGATTTCTTCGTTTGAAATTAATGCAAGTCTTCCTTATTTGATTTTCATTAAGCTTTCAAATAAATTTCTTTTCTATTTTTTGAAACAGCTTAAATAATTAAGAAATAAAATGTTAGGATAATATTTACTTTTAAACATTTCAAATTATTAATTCAAAAGATCAAAAATAATATTTGTTCAAATTTTACACATTAAATACGATTTTAAACATCATTCTCTATACATCGAATTTCTCTATATAACGAATTTTTTACAGGAACGGTGCATTTCGTTATATAGAGACTCGACTGTGTATATATATATATATATATATAATACCATTAAAAGTAGACAAGATTCACCAATATATATATATATATATATATATATATATATATATATATATATATATATATATATATATATATATATATATATATATATATATATATATATTCTTTTTGAGAGTGTAACAAATTTTAAAATAAAAAAACAAAAAATTACAGATTTCTTCATCTGAAATTGATGCAAGTCTTCCTTATTTGATTTTCATTAAGCTTTCAAATAAATATCTATTCTCTTTTTTGAAACAGCTTAAATAATTAAGAAATAAAATGTTAGGTTAATATTTACTTTTAAACATTTCAAATTCTTAATTCAAAAGTTCAAAAATAATATTTGTTCAAATTTTACACATTAAATACGATTTTTAACACCATTCTCCATACATCGAATTTCTCTATATAACGAATTTTTTACAGGAACGGTGGATTTTGTTATATAGAGACTCGACTGTAGTTTCATTAAGGGTATCTTTAATAACCCAGATTATAAAATGTGAAAATTGAAAGGGGAGGACAATTCTGAAAAAATAACAAAGGCTAAATTTTTATTGGTCATTTCAAACCAAAAACTTTGAATGATATCCATTGCTGGCACATTTACGCTAAATAAATTTAATTTTCACATAAAAAGTATGCTATTAATTTATCTTCCGTCATGTACTGTACTTATTTTTGTAACTTATTTATTAAAATGCTACTCTTTATTACAATTCTTATTTTATATTAGATAGTAAAATAATAGTTATTTGTCTTACCTTTTAACACAAGCAAATGCAATATAAAACTAGTCGTTGGGGACCACCGTAATACTTACCCATCATGGATATGTATATGAAAATAAAACATGTGAAAACTATTTATAAAATGCATTGTAGTTCATAAACAAAATTTGAATATTGTTAATATACATAGTAATGCTATATTAAGGAACTGCTGATGTACCAATTTCGACAAATTATATAAAACGCCAAACTACTCAAGTAGTACCGAACTGCGTAAAAGAAACATCCTTATAACTCCAAAAATAATAATTCTATTAACTAACAATTAATTGCGTCGGATTAATCGTCTCATTTCCAATTAAAATATACCTCTGAATTGAAATTTGAATGAAATACAGGGTCATGAAAAATCGAAGAATGTGGAAAACAGGATTACAAATATCTCAGCAACTAATAATCCGATCGACTTCGTTCTATATGCAAAATGTGTGTTATTTTATTGCCTTTTACGTCCATTCCTTAGAACAAAAAAATTCGAAAATTTTTATATACCTTTCATCAGAACGAATTTTTCGAGAGTCCGAAAAAAATAGTTCCGGATAATCGAGGTTGCTGATATTAAATAGGGTTCGTCCCATTCTTACATACTAACTACATACAAAATTTCAAGTTTCTATCTCAATTTGTTCGGGAGATAGAGCGTTTACAGACAGACAGACAGACAGACAGACAGACGGACGGCAAAATTTTTTTTCTAAAAATATGTTTTTCGGAATCTCCACTATCTAAAACGTGTAAATCCGTCAAAAAAAATTTTTCGATTTTCAAAACGATTGCAAGACTTACCCTATACTACGTATGATGGGTAAGTAACACTTTAAGAGTGCTCTTAAATCAAAAAGGGCAACTTTGAGACATTTGTTTTTGTTAGGAAATTCATGAAACTAGCAGGTGTTGTTCTTCAGAAACTATCAAATTGCACTCATTTTTCAGTTATTTCGTAAACGCAATAGATATTTCAGAACAAGATGTCAAAGTTGACGTTTTTTACGCATTTTCCGACGAAAGCAGAAAAACCAGTCAACGAAAGGGAGAAAATAGCGCGATCATATGATCAAAATAGCTCATGACTCAGTAGGTAATTTAGTGATCATAAAGCGCATTAGCTCGAGAGCATTTCCTCGTGCGAGGACAGGGGCCTTAAGAATATCTTACGCTTTAACCTCCCCACACTGTAAAAAAAAAATCAAGAGGTTACTAAAAATTTCTTAGTAAATTTGTATTCCACAGAATTTTTTAGTAACCATTACAATTTTTTTTTTTTTTTTTTTTTTTTTTTTTTTTTTGCAAGTGAAACAAACATTTCTTTTGTAAACTGAACAAAAGAATTTTTTTGTATAACTAACTTAAAAATTTTTAGTATGAGCCACCAAGCAAATTTTAGTAATAGCTCCAAAATTATTTTTAGTAACCATTACGTGCGCCCGAATGGCAGAAGCTTCCTTCGAGCTGCATCCAGACTTCTGAAGCGGTAAATTTTCGGCAAAACCGCAATAGATCGCAGCACCAAACATTCCTACCTGCTCCGACAGGATTTTCATAATCCCTTTATTAACGAAACACTACATACATTCGGGGCGTATTTGGCGGTGGCAAGTTTCGAACCCGGGACCTTTTAGCTTGGAGCCCTTTACTATAACCACTATGCTATCAAGGCCACACCAACTGAGTTTTAGTAAGAGCTATTAAAAATATAAAACTATTAACTCTATTCGTTGCTAACTTTTTTCTAGTAATTCTTACAGATTTTTTTTGTAACCGACTAAGATTGCTAAAAATTTTTTAGTAATTACAAGGATCACTAAAGTTTTTTTAGTAGATCGACCCTTTTTTTTTTTTTTTTTTTTTTTTTTTTTTTTTTTACAGTGCAGTCCGGTGAAAAATTTTACGTGGCACTACAAAAACCAATTTAAAATTATTAAAAAACATCTCCACAGATGCATCAGTCTATATATCGATGCTTCTAATTCCGATACATTTATTTTAAAAAGTCTAGATGTAATTTTAACAATTCTGGATTCATTTAAATTAATTTAAAGGGTGTTTTTTAGTATCGCCTCCAGACAACAACAGGACTGAGGAGGT
This sequence comes from Maratus speculifer, assembly GCA_964019185.1. NCBI lineage: Eukaryota > Metazoa > Arthropoda > Arachnida > Araneae > Salticidae > Maratus > Maratus speculifer. The sequence goes on from OZ025295.1 coordinate 80,814,550, forward strand.
TAAAAGCAAACGTAACGTATAATACCTTATGATTATGACAACAGACGGCAGCACCAAAAACATTTAATCAAAATATCTAGAAGTTCCATTCTAGAGTGGTTCTCTCTGTGGAGCAGTTCTAACTTTGCACGGAGTAAGAAAAAAAAAATTGTAATTTAAGAAATTACCCCAACCATTTGAAAAATGTTTCACTCGATACATTCATCTATCATTTTAAGCTAAATACCAGTTGTTTTATTGTGTATTATCCGTGCCACTGCTATAAATGACTTTATACATGCTGCAATTTGAAGGTACGGTTCGTTTAAGTTATATCACTCTATTGTCGCCAAGCATAAAAGTTGGCGACGAAAGAAACATTTCAAACTATTTAACATTGTTGGTGCAAAAGTAATCATTATTAAAATACAGCTTTGGCATATACTGTTATACTTGTAAGACTTTGGCATATATTGTTTGATTTTACAGAGCAGAATTTTGGTGATGGAGGTTTTAAACCAAAATCGATCGCAGCACATGCATCTGTGAATGGGTCCATCAGACATCGAATCAAAAAAGTTTTTTCCCAGTTTTTCCCAAGCCGATTGCTTTTTAGTTTTCTTTTTAGGTGGTGGAAAATCAAGAGTAATAGCTATAACATTTTCCGGCTTGTTAGAATCACTATTGGCACTCAAATTTTCCTGGTTAGAACCGACCGATAGTAAAACGCCATGGCTAGTGGATTGGTCGCCCTGGCGACATGATGTTTTACAATTAATCGGTTCGGCATTAAATTGCTTCCTTTTTCGTGATCGCCTTTCAACACGTAATTGGTTTTCAGCGGCTCAATAATCTTTTGATTTTATCATTTTCTGCATTGAAAGACGTTTTTGCGCCAAACCAAATACAGTATTACTCAGTTATCCCGTCGACCAATTTCGCCAAATGATACGAATCGCCAAACTAATAAGCAACTTATACATGTTGACTGTGTTTAATATCATTGAATGCGATATTCACGTTCATTCATTTCTTTGGCTTCGGCTTTTTCCGTATCTGTTAATTTCCGTCTACCCATTTTTAAATTTGTTAGTTTTCTCCTTTATTACAATGATTTTAACCATTTTAATTTACTATTCAAATAAAAATTCTTCTAAAAGTAAAGAATTTAATTTAAATTCAAAAAAAACTCTTCTAAAAGTAAAGAAATTAATTTAAATTCAAAAGTGACCACATCATTCAAAAGTGGTAACATCATTCAAAAGTGGTAACATCATCGGGTCCATTCTCCCGAAAACAACAACCATTTTTCAAATGGTTAAAAAAATATTTTTTGATAAATTATGAGGGTGATACCGTAGACTGATGTTTCTGAAAGGATTTTCAACGGGAAAAGCATTCATATAAAAAAAAGAAAAAGAAATAAAAAATATTAATTTTTAGAAAGTCATACCGAAGAAATCTGAAGTTTTCTTCACAAGGTACATATTTTTTAAAGATATTTGACGTTTCGGTTACTTTTTAAAGACTTTTAAAATACGATATCATTCTGGGAAAAACAAAAAGGCAGGCCATTTAAAAACACTCAATTTCGTGGATTATTCTACCGCCGAGAAATAGGCATGATTTTTAGAAATTAAAAGTATTAATCAAATTTTCTAGAGTCAGTTTTAATCTGGCGTATAATTTTTATAGTATTTGAATAATTTAATAATTAATTTTTTTGACATCTATGCGATCAGTAGATGTAAAATTAAAACATATTTTATCTTAATTATTTTGTAGAGAAAGTAATATAAATTTTAAATCATTGATATCGTATTTTAAAAGTCTTAAAAAAGCAATCAAAACGCCAATACCTTTAAAAAATATGCATGTTGCGAATAAAACTTCAATCAATCAGATTTCTAATTGTACAACTTTCTAAAAATTCAAATTTTTCTTTTTTTTTATGAATGATTTTCCCGTTGAAAAATATTGCAGAAGCATCGATCGACAGCCTACCATCTACGGTTTCGCCATCTACCTTTGAAATTGTTGACATTATTTCCTTCTGTCTCTTAACTCCGTGATCAGGAGGAAAAAAAATGTTAGCAACAGACAAAAGCCTGTTTTATTTATTTTAGGTTTAAAAAGATTTTTTTCTTTTTTTAATTTGTGTGCTAAGAATATCATAGCAACATATGTTTTAAACATTAACGTAAGCCAACTAAACGTATTGATCACTATATATGACTTATTGATAGAATAGTGGCCGGTCACTTTCGATTTTATATGTTTTGTTAAATAGTTAGAAAAATACATGAGGAATTATCCTGAAACTCTAAGTGATTAAACATAATAATACAGGCCATACATTTCTGTGGATATTTTTTTTTTTCGAATCCCCATAGGGATCGTTAACAAAATTGAAAGTAAAAAAAAGAATATGTTTTGAATAAACCTGTCAAAACTAATATAGCAAACTCGTTCAAACTGTAGATTATGATTAAGTGGATCATTGTAATAAACTTCATTTTTATAAGGACAGCACGTATACTCATAGGGAAATTAAGGTTTCTTATAAAAACAGCACTAAATTTTGCCAAGTTTTTTGCTTATAATTTGCGGAGTTCTTAATATTAAAAAAATGTTCTTTTCAGAAAATATGATAAACAACATTGTGCATTATACCCTATAATCAAAATTAAAAAATAATAAAAATTGTACGAAAAAATGAGCAAGTTTATTAAATGATTTTTCACTGCGCATGCGTGAATGATATTAAAATTTCATTTACATATTGTGTTAGATGTAAATGCATAGAGCAACTTTTGTGAAAGTCTCAAAAAGATAACTTGGAAATTCTGAAAATTATCGTCGATAGAATAAGCTAAAAATTCATTGTTTCCAAAATAAAGCCAAAAAAAAAAAAAAAAAAAAAAAAAAAGAGGGGCTGTATCTATATATCTATTTATTAGTGTCAATATAGAATACACAATATTGCACGTGCTACTATATTTGGATACAATGTTATTTGTACAATTTTTGTAACATTTTCTTAAAAGAATATTTTTTTTATGTTAAAAACTCTGCTGATTATAAGCAAAAAAATTGGCAAAATTTGGGGCTGTTTTTATAAAACCTTAATTTTTCTACGAGTATACGTGCTGCCCGCATAAAATGAACACGGTTTATTAGAATAAATCACTTAATCACAATATACAGTTTCAAGGAGTTTGCTACATTAGTTTTGACATAAATTATCAAAAAAAAAAACGTTGTTTTTCAATTTGTTGACGGTCTCCTATGAGGTTTCGGGGAAAATTTTTTGACGTTGATATATGACTTGTACCATTATATTTATTCACAAAGAGCTTTAGGATAATTCCTCATGTATTTCTCTAAATACTTAACAAAATGTCGAAAATCGCAAGTGGTCGGTCACTTTTGGTCATATAGTGTAGATATTACACATTAAAAATCATGCAGAGTCTTTTTTTTTTCTTTTTCTTGTGAAGTAAAATGGGGGAGGGGTTGTATTCTAAGTATTTTGTAAATCTAAGGAGAGGAAGAACTAGAAGGTATTTCCTTAACTCACTCTTTTGACTTGTGAATGATGAAAAACATAACAGTAGTTTTGTATTTGTTTTGCTTATCTCCTCAAGAATTTTTTAATGGAAAAATAATATATTTCCTCTTTGATAAAGAGGATATCATCAATATAAAGAAGCATGTTATGATAATTTAGATAGCTATAAATACGTATTATTCTTATTTATAAAATAGTATAAAATGAAAATATTTTAATTGCTACACACAACGATGAACAGTGTTTAAAAACTGGAATTTTTACATCATCGAGTGCAGAATTCGTCATTTCCAATGGATAGAGAAGAGACGTTGTATGGGTCTAATGAATTCTTCACGTGCTGTTTGGAGTTTTACTAATCTGACTATTCCTTCGTTTCCGGGCATGAGTTCAGTAACTCGTCCAAGTGGCCAATCAATGCGTGGCATGAATTCAGTAACTCGTCAATCAATGCGTGGCATGAGTTCAGTAACTCGTCCAAGTGGCCAATCAATGCGTTTTCGATTATCGCTACCGAATCTCCCACCGCTATAATAGACCATTTTTTTAATTAGGGTTTCTTAAGGGTGTTCTTAAATCAAAAAGGGCAACTTTGTGACGCATGCTTTAATTTATTTTTGTTCAGAAATGCACGAAAATAGCAGGTGTTGTTACTCAGAAACTGTCTATTAGCGCTCAATTTTCTGTTTTTTCAAAAACGCAATAGTTATTTCATAACACGCCTTCAAAGTTGGCGTTTTTGAGCACATTTCCGGACGAAAGCAGAAAAACCAGTCGAAAAGCAGGAGCAGGGCCGTAGCCAAAGGGGTGCTATGGGCGGCTCAGCCCCCCCTAAAATATTTTGAGTCCCCCCTGGAAAAGATTCCAGGGTCACCAAATGAATTTCTGTTCCGAAAATCCAAATGAAATTTTGTTCAAAAATCTAATTTAGTTTTGAGAACCTTTCTTAGTTTTGCGGAATTACTAAATTGTATCTAAAATAAGTGTTTCTGCACTCCTTTCATCCTATTTGTACGAATGAAGCTGACATGAAGTTTAATTTTGCACCAGTTATACATTCAAAATTTTCATCGTCATATTCTTCTCTTAGCATAAAATGAAGTTATTACAACAGTACATAGCATAAGTACATAGTACTTTCAATGTGAATGTGCACTAATTTATCTTTCTGCGTCAGAGAAAGAGAGAAATTATGAGCCCCTCCTACATTCTTTTGAGCCCCCCTACATTCTCTTGAGCCCCCCCCCCCTATTGTTCACTTCTAGCTACGGCCCTGAGCAGGAGAAAAACGGATAATCACGTCATCGAAATAGCTTAGAACTGGATAGGTAATTTAATTATCATAAAATGGAAAACTAAGTTCGATCCGAAATCGTTTCCATAGTCAGGCATTTGAATTTTATATCTGTCCGTTAAAAAATGAATTTGTAAATGTGTCGAAACGTTTTGCGCTTGTTGAGCGGAGCAGTTGAGAACACCCTTAATTAATGTACCTAAATATTCTGACCTGAATCTTTTCCTCGGATCACTCTGAAGAGCTAGTCTGCTCTGTACTTAATCCTTTTGTTAAATCTGTTGTAATCCACCGCGTCACAATCTGGAACACCAGATTCCTTGATATCTTGCATAAATAATGATGATGATAGAGGAATAAGATCTGATTTTTTTTCTTTTTCAATAAGCTGCTGAGTTTTCTTGCTTAGTATTCCATTTTTATTTTTAAGCCAAATCTCTCTTTCATGTAATGTTTTAGCTTTGTTGTATAAAGTGTGTTCCCAGTTAGTTATCTAAATTCTCTTTTCATCTAAATTTCGAGCACTTTCTTCCAACTGATATTTATTGAATCGAAGAAAACTTTGTAGAATGACTATTTTTTGTTCTTCTTGCTTTAATGAATATGCTTTTTTCTCTCTGCAGAATGGCCATTTTTTTATCTTCATGTTCTAAGGAACATATGTTTTCTCTCTTAATTGCCGGATACTTTCTTGCACTGAATCACGATGATTAGATAGTTTTTCATTGCATTCTTTCATTTGATGGGTTCGGCACATACGATGCACATCGAGATGAGTATTCATTTCCTATTATGGCTGTCTATCGGCACCTTTTTACTACATTTCGAAGAGTCATATTTAGGAGCATTTTCAAAGGTTTTAATAACTTTTGGGCATAGTACAGTTTCATGATTATTTTTGCATTTTACTTTTGCCCTACAATTACCAGCTAGATGGTTTAATCTTAAACATAAGAAACAAGCTACCTTCCTTTGCAATATGTCTTTCTTAACATCATACGACATTGATATTGCCTTGAAACATTTGTTCGATGTATGTCGTTCGTCGCAAAAAATACACAGTTCGTGATTAAAATTATTCTAATCTATGTTTAATAAATCTGATGCAGTAGAAAGTTAGTATTCTTCAAATTCATGCTTATCGCGTATAGCCCTGTATAGATGGGTTTTGTCAAAACTCTTACTTACAGAAATATAGTGGAGGGTATACGAGCATAATATTAGCCGTATACCTTCTGGATTTTTTAAAGGGATACCGTATACCCTCTGTTTCTCAAGAAAGCTATAGTATACATACTCTAACCCTCTGCCTTGAGCGTATACCCACTGCTTAGAGCGTATATCCTCTATTGCTTTTATTGCTACACCCCAGCTTACTTGCCAAGCTTCAACTGCTTCAACTTGCCACTGCTTCAACTTCGTCTTGCAAAAATTTTAATAAATTATCTAGATCTGTTTTTGTGGCAATTTCAATATCATTCCTTAAAACTGTATCAGAATTTTTATCTTGTTTAGATTCTACCTCATTACATCTATATGACGATCTTCTGCGAGACGATTTGAATCTTTCCCATGTTCTAAGAATATCATCTGGAAGAGATGATTCAACAAGCGGACATCGCGGACATCGCCTGATATTTCTTTCGAACAACTCCAAGAATTTCTAATATTCGCAGTTTCGATTCTAACGAATCATATAACTGTCGTAACGATGGATTTTCGACGATACGTTTTCTTGGATTTTGCTTCTGCAGTACAAGACCTAACAAGTCTCTAACATAATATCCTATCAAAAATTCTTCCCATCCAAAGCGAGATTTAAGCTGGTTTACAGCTTCCGTATAACTATCACCCCCAGGCGGAAACTTCTAATAAGCTCTTCTGCAACACTGTTTTTTTTCCATGGCTTGCGATAAGTATGCAAATTTGTCATGAAAATCTACGATAGGATCTTCATCAATTTCTTGAAATTGATCCGAAAATTGCAGTCATTTTTTTAATTTCACCATTAAAAGTAGATAATTGTATCTTCGGATAATGAAGCAATGCATTCTTATTAACTACCGAAATATCCGATCTCAAATCTTCGTTTTTTACTATCAAAAGTTCATTTAATTTCTGTTCTATTGAGTCGTTCGGAAAGTCCTTTCCGTTTGAGAAAATCAATTCGTACCAGAAAATTTTGTCCATTAATATCTAAATATTAGATATCGAAATCAATATCTAATAATTAAATAACAGGATTTTCCGGTACGAATTGATTTTCCCAAACGGAAAGGACTTTCCGAACAACCCAATAATACATGCCAGCGATCGATGTAAACCTCAGATTCATCAATAACTTTGTCTATTTTTTCTTCGTCAGCTTCTACGCTAAACAACAGTTCTCTAACTTTATATTCCACATCGATCATAAGTTTCGCTTTCTCTTCTATCATTCTCAGTTTCATAATTTTTGCAGCAGGTACTAAATTATTTTCATTTCCATCAAATTCCTTACACGCCTTAGTAAAAAATCTGCGATATTTCCGTCTAGCTATTTTCAGCACATCCATATATACAGGGTGTCCGAAAAGTCTGGAAATGGTCGAATAACTCGAGAAATACATAAGAGATTGAAAAACGAAAATATACGTGTTAAATATTTTTAAATAAGCTACTCAGTGATACCAAATTTGACCTTCACAACCCCTTGGGGTCAGAGGGGGTCCAACTTTGAAATCTTAAATTATAACTCCCGTTTTTTATTGCATATTCGGATTCTACGGACAAAAATACGTAACTTTTGTGTTTGATGTTTATTTCGAATCCTCGTTTATCACGGTGTAATTGAGCATATTAAATCGATACATATTTCGGTTTTCCCAACCAGGTTTTGCCTGATTGGCCAGAATTTTTGCGTCAAATTCCTCGTCTTTTGCAGGAATAGTGGTTTGTTGAAAATCACCCGCGGCGATTATTTCGATAATGCTACACTGTTAAAAATTTGATCTATTTGCTATAGCGTCACTCCACAGCTTTTATAGAACATCTCTTTTATGACCAATGAGAATGGTCCATAACACAGTAAAGTAACCGTTTTCTATAAAAGCGGTGGAGTGATGTTGTAGCAAATGAGTTAAATTTTTTACAGTGTATAGGCTTTTTTATGTTTTTCTCTACAAAAATTCATTGAAATATATTAATCTAGTTTTCTATTTGGATTTTTATTTTATCCAGTAAATGGTTTCTAAATAACGAATGGTTTCTAAATACGGCTGATGTGGGTGTATGTTTTTTTTATTATTATTTGCTAAAGCGTCACTCCGCCGCTTTTGTAGAAAACGGTTACTTTACTGTGTTATGGAACATTCTCATTGGTCATAAAAGAGATATTCTATAAAAGCTGTGAAGTGACGATACAGCAAATGGATCAAATTTTTAACAGCGTAGCATTATCGAAATAATCGCCACGGGTGATTTTCAAGAAACGCTATTCCTGCAAAAGACGAGGAATTTGACGTCAAAAATTCTGGACAATCAGGCAAAACCTGGTTGGCAAAAACGAAATATGTATCGATTTAATATGCTGAATTACACCATGAAAAACGAGGATTCGAAATAAACATCAAATACAAAAGTTACGTATTTTTGTCCATAGAATCCGAATCTGCAATAAAAAATGGGGGTTATAATTTAAAATTTTAAAATTGGATCCCCTCTGACCCCCAGGGGGTCGGTTGCGAAGGTCAAATTTGGTATCACTCAGTAGCATATTTAAAAATATTTAACACGTATATTTTCGTTTTTCAATCTCTTATGTATTTCTCGAGTTATTCGACCGTTTCCAGACTTTTCCGACACCCTGTATATATTATCATTATCAACCGCTTTCGATCCACTGCTGGATGTAGGTCTCCTCCAGATTTTTCCAATCTTTCCTGTCTAGTGCCTTCGTCATCCAATTTACACCAGCCACTTTTCTAATTACATCACTCCATCTTACCTGTGGTCGTCTTCTTGGTTTCTTTACATCTCTGGGATACCACTGTAGTATATTTGTGCTCCATCTATTGTCTTGTCTTCTTGCATTGTCCATTGCCCAGCCCATTTCTATTTTAGCTGTTTGATTCTTTCAAGGATGTCAAAAAACTTTTGTCTGATTTCTTATCCAGGTTATACTTATACTGTCACTTCTAGTTATACCAAGCATACATCTTTCCATACTTCTCTGTGTTGTTTGTAAGTATTTGTATCATCCGTTTAGTTAGTGTCCACGTTTCTGCTCCGTAAGTTAGTACAGGTAAAACACATTGATTAAACACTTTTCTTTTCAAACAAAGAGGCATATTACTCTTCAGAATAATATTGTTCTTCCCAAAAGCACTCCACCCATTTCTTATTCTTCTATTGATTTCATTCATGATACTATTATCCGATGATATTTCCTGTCCAAGGTATGCATAATTTTGCACTTCTTTAATCTCAGTGTTCTTGTAGACAATTTTCTTTTTTGATGTAAATGAATTGAACATTACTTCAGTCCTTTCTAAGTTTATTTTTAATCCCACATTAATGCTAACTTCTGCAAGATCTTTTAGCATATTTTCCAATTCTTCAGGGCTGTTACTGAAAATTACAATGTCGTCAACGAACCGGAGATGACTTAAATATTCTCCATTTATTCTAATCCCTTTTCTTTTCCAATCCAGCTTCTTGAAGATATTTTCTAAGACAGCACTAAAAAGCTTAGGTGAAATGGTGTCTCCTTGTCTTACTCCTCTTCCGAGCTTGATCTTCGCTTTTCCTTTACCTAAATGGATGGTTGCTGTTGTTTCTTGTAAATCTTCTTTACGATATTGATGTAAGGTTTGTCTATACCAATATTCTCCAGAGATTCTACTACTGCTGATGTGTAGACGGAATCAAATGCTTTTTCATAATCAATAACGGCAAGGCAGAGAGGTAAATTATATTCTTTATGTTTTTCTATGAGTTCCCTTACTGTTTGGATATGATCCATTCTGCTGAATCCACTTCGGGATCCTGCTTGTTCCCTATGTTGAGCTGAGTCCAGAGCTGATTCAAGTCTTGTCGTTAAAACTTTGGTGAAAACTTTATAAATCACTGACAGTAAGCTGATCGGACGGTAATTTTTAATGTTTTCCTTCTCTCCTTTCTTATAAAGTAGCACCATCACAGCATTATTCTAATCTTCTGGTACATCTGACTTCTCGAGACATTTGGAAAACAGTAAGGATAGCCTTTTTGCAAATTCTTCTCCTGCTTCTTTGATAAGGTCAATTGTGATTCCATCTTCTCCAGGGCAATTACCTTTTTTCATAAATCTAATGGCTTGTAAAACTTCATCTGTCATCACTGGGATTATCTCTTCAGTTTTTGTTAAAATTTCTTGTTGATTGTGTACGTTGATTTCCCTTTGATCTTCACATTTATATGGATCATTACAGAATTTTTCAACAATGTGTACTACTTCGTTACTCATTTTGGTGATAGTTCCATCAGCTCTGTTCATTGCAAAAATACCTTTTCTTCCAACACATAGCTTGCGCTTAGCTGATTTTAAACATTTGTTATCTTTCAGAACTTTCTTAACAAGATCACAGTTAAGTTTTCCGATATCTTCTATAACGCATTTTCTTACTGTTTTGCATAATTCAGCATATTCAACTCTTGATTTAGGATCATTTTTCTTCATTTTAAATTCTCTGCGTTTTTTTATCAATCTTCTTGTTTCTTTTGTTATTTTCTTTTCTGTTTTACTTGTGCATATCACCGGCTATCTTCTTTGCAATTTCTTGTAGAGTATTGATTAGTTTCTTGTTTACTATTGTAATATCTTGCTCTTCTTCTAAAGTTGATTGAAGTACTTGGAAACTGTTTTGAAGTTCCAAATGACATTCTTATTTATGCTTCTGGAGGTTTATAACATCGATTGATTTCTTTGAGTGTCGTAAAAGCTTCATTTTTTCTACTTTAGTATTTAACTGCAGTTTGCATCTAACCAATCTGTGATCGCTTCCTGTATTGAAGTCATTGAGAATGCTGCAGTCCTGAATAAGATACTTTTGTTGGTCAAAATATAGTCGATTTCACTTGTTGAGCCATTTGCACAACGCCATGTCCATTTTCTTTGTGGCTTAATATATATATATTATTTTATTGATTTAACGAAGGGCGAATCCAGCCCAACTTTTAAGGGGGGGGGGGGAGTGTCACAACATTTAGATAGACTTTTATAGATGATTTAATAAAACAATTTTAAAATACAGTAAATCCTGTGAGGACGTAATCTTTAACGAAATCTGATTTAAAAGTAAAATTTTATGGTTCTAGCGAAACGAAAGCAATAACAAATTATGAATCTACTAAAACGCAAATCAGTTAAAAGCGTAATTTTCTCCCATTCTTTGCAATTCATTTTAGCAGGTTTTACTGTATTAAAGGATAATATATATTTGGGGTTTGATTAATCGGACAACATTGTAATAATAGTTAATCCTTAAAAAATGAAATCGATACTCATATAATAAAAGTGTGTTTTATTAATTCAAAGATTCCATGTTTTGTGTTTTTGCGTGAAAAACGATTAATGATATCATCTAGACCAGTTTTAATACTAGGATGAGTATATTCATCACAGCTAAACCAGTTGAGCGTTCTTTGTCCACAGAAGCGCGAATCCAGGATTTCTGATGACGGAGTGATGAAAAATCTCTCTGCCGTTGCTATGCTAACCGGGAGAGTAGTGATGATTAACAAAAATGATTTGATATTTGAAGATAAATCCTTATCACAGTTTTTGTCTTATTCTCAGTAATTCTATTTCCACTTTCTATTTTGCTAACCACAGTTCATATTTATTTATAATTATAGTTATCCATAAATGTTTGGTAAGTCTATGCAATGTTTTGCACAGCATCTAAGTCCTGCTCATTATAAGCAATTTTTCGCAAGAAAGCTGCAAATTGGAATAAATCCTAACCCCTTAAATTGATTGATTTGAATTGAACTCCTTAAATTAATCAGGAATATGCTTTATGATATAAAAAATCTATATCCAAAATTCAGAGCAAATCGGATAATTCTTAATAAAAACCCATTTATATAATTTAAGCAGGTATCCCCCTCCTGTATACTTAACCATTAAACATCCAAAATTATTCAGAGATATATCTTATCAGAAAGAACCTATATCCAAAATTTAAAGCAAATCGGACAACTCTGCATAAAAACCCATTCATCAAATTTAAGGGGGGGGAATCACCCTTAACCCCCTTATACTTAACAACAGAACCTTTCCGGTAATTAGAGAAGCATCTTCTTATCACTATGAACCTGTATCCAAAAATTGAAGCAAATCGGTTGATTCTGCAAGAAAAAACATTTACCTAAATTAAGAAGAATAGTTCCACCGATCCCCCATTTATACTTATCCAATGAATTCGCAAAACAAATCAGGGAAGCGCCTATCAGAATGAACCTACATCAAAAATTTGAAGCAAATCGGTAAATTCTGTGTGAAAAACCCATTAACCTAAATTAAGGGGGTGCTTTTCTCCCATTTCCCCCTCTTATAGTTACCCATTCAACTCGCAAAACTTATCATGGAAGTGCCCTCATCAGAATGATCCTAAGTCTAAAATTTGAATGTAATCTGATAAATCTGCATGAAAAACCCATTTATATAATTTAAGGAGAAGGGCATTAGCCCACTGTTCCCCCTCTTCATACTTATCCAATGAACACCTAATACTAATCACGGAGGCGCCGCATCAGAATCTTCCTATATCGAAATTTTGAACAAAAACGGATAAATCTGCATGAAAAACTCATTTATATAAATTAAGGGCTCTCGTCTCCCCTCTTATATTTATTCCCAAAACTAATATGGAAGCGCATCATTTTTATACCGTGTGGATAAATACTAAAGTGCATCATAAAATAGGCGAAACAAATGACACTCAAACTCACGTCAATATAAGCAAAATACTTATATAATACTATAAGTAGAAAATTTATAAACATTCTAATTATGCTTTATTCGTTACAAATCTAATATTTTTTAAAAATATAAATACTCTCTAAAACATATAGGTCCTGATATTTTTAGTAATGATTAAAAAATGTACATCTATTACATTTTGCTTTTTATAATATTTCCCTTATGTATTTTAATACCATAAAATATGATTTGCATCCTAAATTCACTTTTAAAGTACTGAAAAAAAAGAGAGAAAGAAGGAAAAACACCAAGAAATTATATTAAGGCCCCACAATAGTCACAGAAAAAGTGCACAAAAAGACTCGGATGATAATGTAAAGTCTATGGGAGCGTTCTTTTCTAATATCTCGTTCAAATTTTAATATTTTGACATGATTTTTTTTTTTTTTTTTTTTTTTTTTTTTTTTTTGCATAGGATAGTTGAGGACGATCCACAACCGACCTAGTTTTTATTTTTTCAATTTTGGTTTTAGATTTTTTTTTTTTTTTTTTAAATACTTTAATTTTCAAAACCGGTTTAAACCGGTTCTGAAACTGAAACTATCATAATATTAAAAATATATAACCAAAATCGAAAAAGTAAAAACTAGGCCGGTTGTGGATCGTCCTCAACTATCCTATGCAAAAAAAAAAATCATGTCAAAATATTAAAATTTAAACGAGATATTAAAAGAACGCCCCTATAGACTTTACATTAGCGCTGGGCTTTTACCGCGTGACTAGTGTACGCTCTTAAGCGCATACGGATATTTTCGCACAATACTTTTTTTTTTTTTTTTTCATTTGCTTAATGTATATATAAAAAACTTTAAAACGATAGTTAGAATATTTAAAGGGATTCAAATACAAAACTTTCTTTGCAAAATATCCCATTTTCTCGAAAAAAAGTATTTTATTATTATAATAGAAATGCAATCTGGTTCTGTATTATTAATATAAAAATTTATCTTTAGAAAAAATATCGTATTTAAAATAAATTATTTATATTCAATTATAAAGCTGCCAATAATAATAATTTAAAAAAAAAATCATAAACACATTCTGGAGGCTTGAAGGATTCGAACCCATAACTTCTGATCTCGAGCTCAGCACTCTATTTATTTGGCCGTTGCCATCATCTAAAATAAATTTTCATGCAATTCTTACAATAAATTTCTGAGAAATTGATTAAATTAAAACTAGCATGTTCTAGGGTCTGTATCCAAACTAAAGTTCTGTACTCGATTGTCACCTACGTTCACAACAAATTATCTTCATAATTAGCACCTTAATTAATCAAATCCATGACCTGTTCCACGGAGTAAGACACAGGAGGGGAAACTTAATGCGCATGACTCTTCGAAAATACAAAGTGAAATTTTGGTAAATAATGAGGGGGCTGTGATAGGTAGTAGGCTGGTTTTTTAGCTACTGCAATGCTTTTCAACGGAAAAAATGGTCATTTTTAAATTTTTTTTTACGAAAAATCTGAATTTTTAGAAGGTTGTAAAAATGAAAATCTGATTAATTGTAGTTTTCTTCAAAACATAGATATTTTTTTTATTGGTATTTGGCGCTTCATTTTCGTTTTTAAGCCCTTTAAAATACGAGATCATTCTGAATAAAATCAAAGGGCAGGCCATTTAAAAACATTGAATATTGCGGATTAAAATGACTGTTGTAAATTAGTTGAATATCGCAAAGAAACAGACTTATGATTTTTAGAAATTAAGTATTAATAAAATATTTTGGAGTAAATTTTAATTTCGCGTATAGTTTTTATAACCTTAGACCATTTTAATAATCCATAACTTTGGATATTTATGCAATTAATGCATGTAGGATTAAAGTTAATTTTTATTTTAATTATTTGGAGCAACTGCTTATTCATATTATGGATGTCTTGTGTGTCACCCCCCTCACTCTGCCCCCCCAGTGGGGCACATTTTTAATTTCTTTACAACACCAGTCGTGTGACACATCATTTGAAAGGTCTGTAACTGCTTATTCATATTATGGATGTCTTGTGTGTCCCCCCCATTCTGCCCCTCCAGGGGGCACATTTTTAATTTCTTTACAACACCAGTCGTGTGGCACATCATTTGAAAGGCCTGCAACTGCTTATTCATATTATGGATGTCTTGTGTGTCAGCCCCCACTCTGCCCCCCCAGGGGGGCACATTTTTAATTTTTTTATAACACCAATCGTGTGACACATCATTGCAAAGGTCTGCAACTGCTTATTCATATTATGGATATCTTGTGTGTCATTCCCCCTCCCACTCTGCCCCCCCAGGGGGGGCACATTTTTAATTTCTTTACAACACCAGTCGTGTGACACATCATTTCAAAGGTCTGCAACTGCTTTTTCAAATTATGGATGTCTTGTATGTCACTCCCCCCATTCTGCCCCCCCCAGGGAGGGACATATTTTTAATTTCTTTACAACACCAGTCGTGTGATACATCATTTCAAAGGTCTCCAACCGCTTATTCACATTATGGATGTCTTGTGTGTGTCCTCCCACTCTGCCCCCCCCCAAGGGGGGCACATTTTTAATTTCTTTACAACACCAGTCGTGTGACACATCATTTGAAAGGTGTGCAATTGTTTATTCATATTATGCATGTCTTGTGTTACATCCCCCCAAAGGGGGCACATTTAAGCTATTGCATAGCTTTTATCGCGGGCTTTGAGCGCGGAGACCGAATCTAGAAATTCCGTAATGAGAAAAAAAACCTAACACTCCGGCTAACTTCATTTCATTTCGGCAAATTTCGGCACTTCGGTAGACTTCTCATTTATTCATTAAAAGAAAAAAAATGTTTTCTTATCGGTCATCACGCTCAAAAAGTGTAATATTAAATAAGGATAATAATAGTAAAATAAATAGTATAAATTATAAATAATAGTAAATTAATATCAAAGAAAAAGAAAAAACTTGAATTAATATAAAAAAAACTGCATAAATAAAAAATAAATAAATAATTATAGTTGCATAAGTTGATAAAAAATGCTATGCAATAGCTTTACCGCGGCAGTTCCCGGAGTGCCACACGTATTTATATATTTCTTTTAACTTTGCTTCTATCTTTTATTTGTGACTGTGCAGTAAAAATAAATCTATTAATCAAAATTGTTCTTAGCTCATTCAGGAATTTTTGCTTTTAAATCCCCATCTTTTCCATCCGGACATTCAGGCCCATGTGAAAGGCAAGGGGGGGGGGGGGATCGCCCCATCCGAGGAGATTGAGGGAGCAGCATCAATTTTTTTTCTACCAGCACCAATCTTTTTTCCTTCTATCTCTACAAGAAGAAAGTATTGGATTCGTATAAATTTTCGAATTCTGGTTTTCGACGGATTGTACACGTTTTAGGGGTCAGAGATTCCACAAAACATGCTTTTATAAAATATCTGTCTGTGACAGACATTTTGTGGGCTCCCTATCTCAAGAAAAAATTCACGGAATTTAATAAAAATATATATTTAGGTAAGACCCTGATATAAATTATTGCTGATTAGTTTTTGGCGTAAATCGCTCAACAGGTGTCGCTGCATTTTTTGATTTACGCAACAGCTGAATCTCAAGAACTAGCGCACGGATTCCAATAAAAATTTAGTTTTAGGTGGTCCCTGATATAAATTGATGCTGATCAGTTTTTGGTGTAAATCCCTCAACAGGTGGCGCTGTTATGCTGCATTTTTACGGTTTACGCAACAGCTGTATCTCAAGAACTACGCACGGATTTTAATGAAAATTTATATTTAGGTAGTCCCTGATATAAATTGATGATGATTAATTTTTGGTGTAAATTGCTTTATATGTGTCGCTGCTATATTGGATTTTTTAAGATTTATGCAACAGCTGTATCCCAAGAACTAATGCACAGATTTTAATAAAAAAAATACGTGTGGCACTCGGGGATTGCCGCGGTAAAGTTATTGCATAGCATTTTTATCAACTTATGCAATTATAATTATATATTTATTTTTTATTTATGCAGTTTTTTTTTTTTATGTCTTTGATATTAATTTATGTTTTTTTTCTTTTTCTTTGATATTAATTCAAGTTACACTTTTTGAGCGTGATGACCGATAGAAAAACAATTTTTTTTCTTTTATTTAATAAATGAGAAGTCTGCCGAAATGAAACGACGTTAGTCGGAGTGTTAGTGTTTTTTTCTTTATTACGGAATTTCTAGATACGGTCGCCACGCTCAAAGCCCGCGATAAAAGCTATATAATAGCTTAAATGTGCCTCCCTGGGGGGTGACGCACAAGACATGCATAATATGAATAAGCAGTTGCAGACCTTTGAAATGATGTGTCACACAACTAGTGTTGTAAAGAAATTAAAAATGTGTTCCCCCCTGGGGGGCAGAGTGAGGGGTGACACACTAGACATCCATAATATGAATAAGCAGTTGCAGACGTTTGAAATGATGTGTCACACGACTGGTGTTGTAAAGAAATTAAAAATGTGCCCCCCTGGGAGGGCAGAGTGGGGGTGACACACAAGTCATCCATAATATGAATAAGCAGTTGCTCCAAATAATTAAAATAAAAATTAGCTTTAATTCTACATGCATTAATTGCATAAATATCCAAAGTTATGGATTATTAAAATGGTCTAAGGCTCTAAAAACTATACGCGAAATTAAAATTTACTCCAAAATATTTGATTAATAATTAATTTCTAAAAATCATAAGTCTGTTTCTTTGCGATATTCAATTAACTTCCAAGAGTCATTTTAATCTGCGATATTCAATGTTTTTAAATGGATTGATTGATTGATTGATTTTTGTCAGAATGATCTCGTATTTTAAATGGCTTAAAAACGAAAATGAAGCGCCAAATACCTATAAAAAAATACGTATGTTGTGTAGAAAACTTCAATTAACCAGATTTTCATTTCTACAATTTTCTAAAAATTCAGATTTTTCGTAATTTTTTTTTTTTAATTGACCATTTTCCCCATTGAAAAGCATTGCAGAAGCATTGATCGACAGCCTGCTAGCAGAGGTTTCGCCGCCTATCGTCAAAAAATCCGCATGGCAAAATTTTAACACTACTTTCCCCTCCTGCTTCTTACTCCGTGACCTGTTTTTAATCTGTTCCTGATCACACAGTACCGAGACCGAGAAAACCACTCCATGTTCCTGCCTCCTGCTTCCGTGCACATCTTAAATGCAGCCGTTCTATTAGGGCTCCAAAGTTTTTCAAATGTCAGTTGGCAACATTATCATTGTTTATATGTATAAAACTCGTTTCGGTCTTTGTTTTGAAACATTAGTTTTGTTTTCTCCATCTGCTTGTGTACAGATCTTAGTTTACGCCGTCTGTAATATTGTTTTATCACCTATTTCAGATGGCCCAGTACGGTTCGATGACTTTAAGGGAGCGTGAAGATAAAAATGTAATTATTTGTTTTCCTACTTTGCCTATTTTTGAATTAAATTCAATTAAAAGACCATTGATTGATGCATATTAAATGAATGTTCCAAATATTCGGCTACCGAATATTTTTCATAGGATACATGTGCCAGTAATGGACACCTCTTGATGATTTTAGTTCATAAAAAAAAAAATAACTAATAAATATTTATAGCGTTAAATTTATATGTTCTTTATTTCTTGCAAAATTTGAAACTATTTGTTTTGATAGAAATAGAAAACTACTTTGAGTTTTATATACTAATAGCCATTTATAAAATTTCATTATTTATTTTTTACGTTTCAAGAGGGGTGTCCATTACTGGGATGCCTAAATAGTCATTTTCCATAAATGGGTACTCCATGTAGATGTGATTTTGAAATCTTTTTAGTGTATAAATATTTTGACGGCACAAATGTTATATACGCACGTGTTTTTTTCGCCGCCAGTTTGGAGAAAATTTTGCTTTTGAATGTAAGTTGTAAATTGCATGCAATAACAGTACTTCATTTTTTATTGCAATATAAAAATAAAATAACGTGAAAAAATGAAAGAGATTCTAGTAATTTAAGAAAATAAATAAAAATAAATAAATGATAGTTTGATATAAATGATATGGTACATAACAAAAATAATTTAAAGAATTAAAATTAAAAAATAACAGTAAATAAACATGAATTTAATAAAAGAGGAAACAATAAATAAACAGTTATAGATAATAAACTTAGCAAGTAACAAAACAGTAAATATAATTGTTATAATAAATCGTAAACATTAATACTTACCGTATTTTCGGGTGTATAGCCCGCACCCCTAAATCGAGCTGTGCAGTAAAAAAAGTTTGTGTATAACCCACAGAGATGCATCGGTGTATAGTCCGTGGGCTATATACCATTTACGAACGTATATTTCAACCAGGGTTCGAAATTAGAAGCCATTTGTCATAATTTTTAACACAAATTTACCAAATTTTTTCATGATGCATAATATCTACAGTAATTGGGCTAAAAAATTACGATTATCAGTACCGTAATTTTCAGAAGACACGCCGCGGCATTTAGGTGTTTTAAGATAAAATTTCAAGCGATGCGGCATTTACGTGCATTTTTTTTTTTCAAAGGAGTGTGATATATTTTTTAAAAACTTCAAAAGATCAAAAAAAAAAAAATGGTGATAAACTCAAAATTTCGGACATAAAATGTATACGTAGTCGTGTTTACGTAAATGTATACGTTAGGTCATTGGTTCCCAAAAGGATCGATTCTTAAATGCACCAACTCCAAAAAGGAACGATTCCTCAAACTCTATCTGAAATGAACTGACTCCGGAAAAGTTCGATTCCTAGAACTCGTTCCGAAATGAAACAACTCTGTAAAGGAACGATTCCTTGGAATCGTTTCGAAAAAGACTGACTGCTCTGAATCGTTACGAAATGACATAAATCACACACTTTTTTTATTCTTTGCAACAAGGTAAGGTACCAACTCCGAAAAGGAATGATTCCTCGGACTCTATCTGAAATGAAACGACTCCGGAAAAGTTCGATTCTTTGAACTCCTTCCGAAATGAAACGACTCTGTAAAAGAGCGATTCCTCGGAATCGTTTCGAAAAAGAGCGACTGCTCTGAATCGTTCCAAAATTATATAAATCACACACTTTTTTTTGTTCTTTGCAACAGAATCAGTAGATTATTTTTTTTTTTTTAAATAAACTAAAAATGATCTTAAATTCAGAATTGTCGAGATTGGAAAGGTTCTGGATTTTGGATTTTGTACTCTACAAACACAATGGCTATTATACAGGGGAGAAATGGATTCTATTATTGAACTAAATTTTTACTTTGATAAATTTTCATTTGGATTGATTTCGATTATTTAATCAAATTAATTGGAAGTATTTAATGAATGTTTTATTTTTTTAAATTATGTATTTAATTAGATAATAAAAAAAACTACATAATATTTTGTGTTTTAGAAGTATTTCATAGATCAATGTAATATTTTTTCTGTTTTGACTTTTACAATTGTTATTTAGTTTTTCAGAAAAATCAGTACTTCTAAATTTTAAATCTTCAGTCTTTTTTTAAAAAAATTTATAACTAACATAAAGATAATAAAAAAATTAACTCGTTTCTATAAATATCTGAGTATCTATTTACAGTATTCAGCCTATTTATTTACTATGCTGAAAAATTAGCTTATACAAACTTATGAATTTCTTCCTCCTCCCCCCCCCCCCCCCCGCACTATTATTATTAAACATTATTTGTATTTTTAATAACGTGTGTGTGCTCTGGGGTGGGGGGTTAGCGATAAAAATGGTTTATAATGATGTGTAATAATCTGCATATAATAAATAATATGCATTATATTTAAATTCAAATTAACCTACTGGATATTGATATTATGTATATAATGTGTATAGCATAAAAATATTATTAAACATGTGTATCAAGTTCTACACTTTTGAAAATCCTGCATTGAGAACACTTGATTCATTAACAGTTAAAAATATTAGCTGTGTCAAAATGCATACTAAATAACTTTAGTTTTTTTTTTTTTTTTAATATTAAAATAATAATAATAAATAAACACGATATTTAAACATAATTTTTGCGTAAATATTTCTGCTTGTCCAGTTTGAAATAAATTTCTGAGATTTGAAATCTCTCATTTTTACCTTAACTTTTATTAATTAAAAATATTTAAAGAACCTGCTATTTACAAATAATATAATTAAATTTCAACATAATGTATGGCAACTGTTACTAGTTTTAAAATTTAACAACAAACTCTAGTGTTCCGCAGCAGATTGCGACTCAATGGGGTTTTGGCAGGTTTTTGACAGTTTAAACCATTGTCATGTCAAAAACCCCTTTTTGACGTCAAAAACTCAACCCTGATTAAAATATTAAAAGCAAAGGTCAAGTTAATAATCAATAATGTATGATTAAAAATTCATTTTACAGATGAAATGTATTTTCCCTAAATTATTCACTGAAAGTTTTTTCATTAAGGTACATTACTAATTAAAATTATAAAATAAGCAAATTTCGTTTCAGGTTTAGCTAGACTTATTAACAAAAAATTCTTGATAAATATATTTGGTTAGACGATTGTGATTATCAATGGTATCAGAATATTTTGAATTTTTTCAGAAATAAGTTTATTCTTCCTTTATGTAAAAACATAAATTTAGTAATATTAAAAAAAAATTAAAATTTATGCAGAATTATATAAAAAGGCCATCTATAAATGATGTTATGTTTGAAGGGGGGGTTCATGAAATTGTGACAAGGAGGTGGGAGGAGGGAAAGAAGCAATGTGATGTCACACATTGTGATCAAAAGACAATAATTAAAATTCAGCTGATTAAATTATGAAGTTATTTTAAAACTAAATATTTTGTGCTCAGAAAGATAAGGTTTAAAGCCAAACCCTGTGGCAGAATTTTTTTAAGCTTTCTTCGACAAGCCTCCTTAAGCAAAATGTTTCTCCAGTGTATATTTTTTTAACTGTCAAAAAGAAATCAAATTCACACAAAACACATTTTATAAAAAAGACAACTAATATGTATCTGAAATCGGGTATTACAGTAGACTCCCTCAAATCTGCACAGTTTGGGACCAGAAGTTGTGCGAATTTTAGAATTTTGCAGATTTCTGGTCATTGCTTTGTTTACATTTTTAAACACTAATTTGAATGTAATTAATAATGCAATCGAAACTATAGTGTTTAGAATATATATTAAAATAAGTAATAAACTAAAATAATAAAAATTTAGATAAATTTTAAGATGATTAAAATATTAAAAGCAGAGATCAAGTTACTAATCAATAATGTAAGATGAAGTATTTATCAAGAATGAGGTTAACTGCAAACCACATTCACTTTAAACAATTTAACACATTAGCAGAGTCATTTAAACAAGCGCTTGTGGAAACAAATGCAAATTTATGCTTATGAGAAGCCACTTATTAAAACTGCAGTATGAAAGATGTAGGTATGCAAAAGTGTGATTAAACTAAGTTAAGCAATGAAGAAACAGTTCTTAAAACATAACAATCCATAGTTTATTCATTTGTTGGAGACAGACATAAAAATAGATGATAAATTTCAGACAGCCAGGTAATTAAACTTTTCACAGATCCAAAGCATAACTTTAAAAAGTGTCCAGCACTATGGGAAAATTACTCTAAGAAATATGTCTTGAAAAACAAACTATTATAATTTAATTTAAGACAGAAGACCATATTTACCAGCGCCGTATTTTCATAAGATGAGATGACTGTAAAAGGGTCTTATTTTAAAAGCAAGGAAAGCTGAAGAGCTTCCCATTTTCTAGAGAGGTTAAAAACTTTTTTTTTTTAAAAACAAGCGAAGTTGAAAGAGATTTCACCGGTATTTATACTCTGAAGGAACAGGCACGTGCCGAACAACGCCCTCTCACTAGAACAATCTAGGATCAGTCCACTACACAGATAGGGATGACGGGAGTGACGCGATCTACGTAACGAGATCGCGACGCCATCTATGGACGTATCGGCATACTACGCCATAAGGAAAAGTTTACTTACGATGATAGGTCGTTTATCGGAAGTTTATTAAAACCGGCAGTTGATAATTAGATTTAAACAGATGAAAACTTTAAATAGATTAGAGGAATGGGACCTGGCTAATAAAAGGTAAATTTTATTTTAAAATATTGATAAAAACCGAATGATTAATAAAAATAAAATAAAATAAAAGATGTTATTTATATATTGAAAAGACTTTAATGAGGCAATGAGACCAAAAGGGTTAAAGCTTGTTTAACACTAGACAACAAAGCCCCCCCTCTCATTGTCTCATGTCAAAGACCACAAAATAACGCACAAAACGTTTAGGTCTGACATGTAAGGGTCTGAGAGCCCACAGAAGTCTAACATATCTAAACACAAAAAAAAATTTAAATCTGATACTTTAACCACAAAAAAGAAAATTAAATTAAAAAAAAAATTCAAAATTGGATTGCTATAAAAACATGGTTTTTAAACCTCAAAAACAAATTGCCTAACGCAACTAAGTTAATAGTTAACCCTTCAACAATCAAAAACATTTTAAACTCGCATCTCATCATCCCATCGATGACAAACAAGTCTAATTTCGCAAAAACTCGCAGAGAATATAAAATCTCCACTAACTTTAACATTTAACAATTACTATTAAATTTAAACCTCAAAAATTCAAAAACTTTAAATAAATCTGAACTTCAAGAAAGTTCAAAAATTTGAATAAATTTAAACGCCAAAAAGTTAGTCAAAAGTTAAATGCCCGATAAGGTAAGAAAATTTAAAACTTTACCTATCAGACAAAAAAAAAAAAAAAATTGAACATAATTAAACCCCCCCTAAAAAAATTTCTCACTAAATAGAAAAACCATAGTAACTGGACTTGACAGAAGTTCGTTACATTTTAAACATATTTAAATACAATGAATATAACAATAAATACGTACCATTACAGAAAAATTAGAACCTTCTATTTGAAGGACTAATTCAGCTTACACATTCACCAGCTTGACCTCTAACTCCATTCATTTCAATATTACAATAATTAACAAAAATTGAAACTTTAATTACAATATTTTTTCACAAAAAAAAAAATTCTTTCTTCATTAAATCAGTCCAAAAGCAAGATTCAGCATCTGATCAAAAACGGGACACTACGAGCTGTTCAGACTTACATCTCTTGCAGCAATACATTCAAAATTCTTCCATTCCTCCCAGCGCTAGGATTCTTTTCTCATTTACACACATTTAAGCATATCAGATGCCTGTTAAAGAAACAGATATTAATATCACAGAAAAATAAAAAAAACTTAATAAAAGATCGTGACTTTAAAAGATGGATAACTAATCTTTAAAAACTAAATAGATCATAAACTGGTTAAACCAGAAACTCTGTTCTAACAAACATAACTTTAGTTTCACTCACGCTAATTCCATCACAAAAATTTGCTCAAGGCCTTGAGACTTCACTCTCATTCATAACGAGAGGTCAAGTGGCATGATGCTGGTAAGAATAACATGCTAGAATTTATTTCAAAAACATCTTATTAACATGTTAAATCTTTAAAACAGTAGAATAATTGGTACGTTAACTTATGTATAAACACTGTACAAACAATTAAGAATCGATATTGAAAACACTTTTAACAAATTTCAATAGATCAAACTTGGTCAACGGTTTAGTAAAAACATCCGCAAGATTACATCTGCTACGCACAAAACTTAATTGAAAAGCATCCTGATATATTAAATCCCTGATAAAAAAAAGTTTAACATCTATATGCTTACTACGATAATTCTCAATTGGAGATTTGACAAAGTCGATAGCTGCCTGGTTATCCACTTTAAGTATCGAACTACTACCAACGTCACGAGTGATCTGCTTACTCCG
This sequence comes from Maratus speculifer, assembly GCA_964019185.1. NCBI lineage: Eukaryota > Metazoa > Arthropoda > Arachnida > Araneae > Salticidae > Maratus > Maratus speculifer. The sequence goes on from OZ025295.1 coordinate 80,839,255, forward strand.
GCATTCCTGCATGATCCGGTCAAACCAAACCAGGTTTTTGGCAGCCTCAGTCAAAGCGACGAACTCCGATTCCATCGTTGACAGGCTAACGCACTTTTCCTTGAAAGTACGCCAGTCAACGGGGGAGTCGTCTAACATGACTATCTGGCCGCCAACCGATGTTCGGTCATCGCGGTTCGCAGCAAAATCTGCATCAGAGTAAGCGACCAAAGTCCCCTGATTACATCGTAATCGGAGATGGTAATGCCGAGTTAACTTAACATAACCAAGCAACCTCAGTAAACCTTTCCAATGAGCAGGGCCAGGATTAACCTGAAATTGACTAAAAATATTAACAGCGTAGCAGATGTCTGGACGAGACCTATTAGCAAGAAAGGATAAACAGCCGAGAACATTACGATATGGGAATTTAGACATATTCCTAATATCTTCATCTGAAGTGGGGCAATCCACCTTAGAAAGCACTACACCCTTACTAATTGGGAGAGTTGATAGAGGAATATAAAACTTTTTAAAACGTTCACAAATCTCATCTATATAACTAGATTGATGGATTTCCAGTGAATCCTCCCCCTCAACAAACTCAACCCCCAAGAGTTTCTTAGTTTTTCCAAGGATTTTTAAATCAAAATGATTTCTTAACAAATTTAAAACCCTATCAATATTAATTTTACGTTTACCAAAAATAATAATGTCATCAACATACAAAAGCAAAACAACTTCAGAATTAAAAACATAAACGCAATTACAAGCTTCTAATTTTACAAAACCAATCTCTAACAAAATTTTATTTATTTCGAAAAACCAGACCCTCCCACTTTGATGTAACCCATACAACGCGCGATCTAGTTTGCAGAAAAGATGATTTTTAACAGGGACTTCGAACCCGGGAGGTTGGGACATATAAACGTCTTCTCTCAATGGAGCGTACAGGTAGGCGCTTGTGACATCGCATTGAATATGGTGCCACTTGCAATACGAAACCAAGAGAGAGAAAAATAGTCGGATCACCCTAAAGTTAACCACAGGGCTAAAGGTTTCGTCATACGACTCACCTTTCACCTGTTTAAAGCCCTGGGCAACAAGCCGAGCTTTGTAGCGGGCGATCCTCCCAAACTCATCTCTCTTGATCGTATAAACCCACCGACACCCCACTGGAGTTACGTTAGCAGGTAATTTCGCTAAATGCCAAACCCCCCGTTCGGACATCACCTGTATTTCTTTATTCATCGCATCAAACCACATCGCACGTTGTCGTGATTTACAAGCCTGCCTATATGTTCTAGGGATCTCCTCGCCGTCTAGTCATGCACAAGGTTGCAAATGACTTGACTCTGGATCATCGGAATCATTTTCTAAAACTGTATCAACTGGAACTATACCTGAATAATGATTTGATGATTTAAAATCAAAAAGATCAGGATTAAAACGTATATTTTTCCTGTCACAATATCTTTCGATATCATGTAATGATCTCAAACGCGTAGATTGATCCTTTTCATAATAATAGATATCTACTTTATTTCCGGTTTTTCGTGGAACAGCACGACGCTCCCACCTAACATCTCGTAATGAGGAAATAGATTGAGAACTGTCATTGCTATCGGACTCGGAATCAACCTCTTCATCCTCACTAACCTGGGAATCTTGTGGAATATTGGAGGGACTTGGATTCATTCCTGAGTCTACCTCAGCAATTTCATCATCACGATTAGCACCAGGATCAGTGGGAAAAAGAATGTAATTTTCCGGGCCCATCACGACTCCTCTGCGCCCAAAATCATTACTAGAGTTCTCATCAAACGAAACATTTATAGATTCCACAATTTTATCAGATTCCGGCAACCAAACGCGATATCCTTTAGTCTTAAAAGCATAGCCCACGAGGACCCCTTTCTTAGCTTTAGCCTCGAGTTTGGATCTATGCTGTTTAGGTACTCCAACGTAGACTACTGCTCCAAAGGGCTTTAAGTGACGAACTGACGGTTTTTTACCACCGTAAAGTTCAAAGGGCGTTTTATCCAGAATTCGAGGACAAACACGATTCCATGTATACACATAGTATTTCATGGCTTCGGGCCAAAAACTAGGGTCTAATTTACTCTCATATAAAATAGTTCTCGCGCCGTTTACCACAGTCTGCATAAAACGTTCAACAACCCCATTTTGTTCAGGTGTAAATGGGTTGGACAATTCATGTTTAATCCCCCTTTTCTCAAAATATTCTTTAAAGTCATCATTGACGAATTCTCCCCCATTATCCGTACGAATACTTTTTACTCTTTTTCCCAAAAAATTTTCAGCTCTTGCTATGTGAGCTTTAACAATTTCAAAAGCATTCGATTTAAACTTAATTGGATATAGAGAAACACGGCGAGAGAAGTCGTCAATGATGGACAAAAAGTAACGTTCACCTTGCCTACCCTCGGTCCTACAAGGACCCCACAGGTCGGCATACAGTAATTCTAAAGGTTGAGAGGATCTTATGCCATCAAGAGGACGAAAAGATACACGTTTAAATTTATTTAATTTGCAGACTTCACATTTAAAATTTAAGTCATTTAAATCAGGCAATCCCCGAACCCCCCTTTTACGACATGTATGCAATAAAATAGCTGGGCTTACATGGCCAAAACGGCGATGCCACAGCTTCATATTCTCAACATTACTTATAGAAAAAGTTACATGCTTTTTATTAACATTAGGAACTCGAGGAAAAACCTGATAAACGCCATTTTCAAGAAAGGCACTAAATAGGTACTCGCCCCCTCGGGATATTTCCACTGCACCTTGACCACCACGAAAAATACAACCATTTTTGTCCAGTTGTGGACCAGAGATTAAATTACGCCTTAAGCGGCTAGAATACATTACATTAGTAAGAGTAACAATTCTATTACCAAAACGAAGTTTTACTTCACCCTTCCCTTCAATTGGGAATGAAATTCCCCTGACAGCAACAGTCATCTTTTCTTCATTTAAAGGTTTAAATACAGTAAACAAATTTTTATCACGACAAAAATGGTGGGACGCACCTGAATCAAAGATCCAGGTGGCCCCTTTACCAAAATTACTTAAATTTGCCTGAGAAACAAAATACAAAGATGACTTACGTGTGCTGCCACTGGGACTTCGCTTAGAGACAGGTCTTTTTCGATGATGGTTGTTCCGGTCAGCATTCCTCCTTCGGTCACGGGATAATCTGTCTGAACTTCTCCGGACACAGGGGTCAGCAGCAGGTGACGAGTCATCATCAGAGTAATCTCTATGCCTTCCACCTTCGGACGAAGAACCTCGGTCACTAGATGAGGGGCGACGATTTGAAGAAAGATCACTTGAAAAATAACGATTTCTGCCCTTTCCAGTCCTCTGGTACTGTTGTTTTAATGATACATTACAGTGGGATCTGACATGGCCTAATCCATTGCAATTCCAACATCTAACTTGTTTACGAAATGGAAATTTCTTTACTTTAGTCATCTGGATTTCAGGGACAACTTTTCCACTATCCATATCTCTGACTTTTAATCTTGTTTCCTCTGCGATTAATTCCGTTACAATTTCATCAAAAACAAATTTACTTTCTTCCCATCTTAAAATATTTTGAACAATACTATCAAAATTTCTGGGCAGATAACGAAGGATCTGAAAGCTCGTATATTTTTCATTAAATGCTGGATCAATGGATTTAATTTCATTTGAAATACGAAGTAGGCGTGATGCATAAAGATTTATTCCTTCATTTTCGGTAATCTTACACTCCATCAGATCACTAAAAATTTTCATGTGGTACGATCTGGAGTCAGGACAAAAATTATTCCTCAATTTCTTCCATGCATCTACGGGGTCATTACAGCCTTCTATTATTCTTCGGTAATCAGGTTCAATATTTAAATAAAGAATTGAAAGAACTTGGTTCGCTTTTTGATTAAACGCTTCTATATCAGCTTCAGTTACAGTTGTGCTTTTTATTGGTCTGACCTTTGATTTCTCGATAATTTCCCATAGATTTTTCTCTAATAAAACATACTTGATGTCGGTGCACCAATTTGCATAGTTCCGTGAATTTAATTTCTCAATATGAATTATAGCAGCCATCATCTTAAAATTTTTTTTTTTTTTTTTTATTATCTGATAAAAAAAAAATTTCAATTCATAAACATCTATCTTCAAAATCAATCACCATCAGGATTTCATTTTCAAAAACTTTCTATCTGCCCCCCCCACTTTTGCACTCAAACGATCTATAAACTTTACTATACTGCATATTTAAATTCTTTTGGGCTTACTCCATAGCTTTTCAGCCCATAACCTATCAAGAATGAGGTTAACTGCAAACCACATTCACTTTAAACAATTTAACACATTAGCAGAGTCATTTAAACAAGCGCTTGTGGAAACAAATGCAAATTTATGCTTATGAGAAGCCACTTATTAAAACTGCAGTATGAAAGATGTAGGTATGCAAAAGTGTGATTAAACTAAGTTAAGCAATGAAGAAACAGTTCTTAAAACATAACAATCCATAGTTTATTCATTTGTTGGAGACAGACATAAAAATAGATGATAAATTTCAGACAGCCAGGTAATTAAACTTTTCACAGATCCAAAGCATAACTTTAAAAAGTGTCCAGCACTATGGGAAAATTACTCTAAGAAATATGTCTTGAAAAACAAACTATTATAATTTAATTTAAGACAGAAGACCATATTTACCAGCGCCGTATTTTCATAAGATGAGATGACTGTAAAAGGGTCTTATTTTAAAAGCAAGGAAAGCTGAAGAGCTTCCCATTTTCTAGAGAGGTTAAAAACTTTTTTTTTTAAAAAACAAGCGAAGTTGAAAGAGATTTCACCGGTATTTATACTCTGAAGGAACAGGCACGTGCCGAACAACGCCCTCTCACTAGAACAATCTAGGATCAGTCCACTACACAGATAGGGATGACGGGAGTGACGCGATCTACGTAACGAGATCGCGACGCCATCTATGGACGTATCGGCATACTACGCCATAAGGAAAAGTTTACTTACGATGATAGGTCGTTTATCGGAAGTTTATTAAAACCGGCAGTTGATAATTAGATTTAAACAGATGAAAACTTTAAATAGATTAGAGGAATGGGACCTGGCTAATAAAAGGTAAATTTTATTTTAAAATATTGATAAAAACCGAATGATTAATAAAAATAAAATAAAATAAAAGATGTTATTTATATATTGAAAAGACTTTAATGAGGCAATGAGACCAAAAGGGTTAAAGCTTGTTTAACACTAGACAACAGTATTTATAATAAAGATGAAATTTATATTTCATAAATTATTCAATGAAACTTGCCCCATAAAGGTATATTTTTAATTCATATCAAAATCATAAAATAAAAAATTTTATTTTAGGTTTAGCCAGATTTAATAACCAATAAAAGCTTGGTTAATACTTAAATATATTTGGTAAGAAAATTGTGATTACCAATGGTATCAAGCAATTAAATTTTTTCAGAAATAAATTTTTTCAGAAATAAATTTATTCTTTCTTCATGAAAAAACATGAATTCTGTAATATTAACAAAACTTACAAATTAAAATAAATATGGAATTGATATGAAACTAAAATACTCAAAATTTGTCCCTGTATCTGAACTTTGTTTCATTGTTTACATCCGTAAGTTATGTGCGGATTTGAGAGAGGGTACTGTATATGTTTCTTACATGTGATGGTCTTATCTTCTTTTAAACTGCATATAAAAAAAAAGACTCAAAACCTAAATTCACTGAATCAGCATTCGAAGAATTGTTTAGCATATTTGCAATAATGTGTAATAAATAAATCCCCCCCCCCTTTTTTTTTTTTTTTTTTTTTTTTTTTGGAGCGTGAGGTTAAATTGCTGCAAACAGTAGTAGAACACCACAAACTAATTTAAAGATAATTTTTCAAAAATGTACAATATGTTTTCAAAATATAGTTTAACACACAACACACTACTCACAGAAAAAGACCCAGATAATAATGTTAAGTCTATAGGAGGCGTTCTTTTCAAGTATCTCGCTCAAATTTCAATATTTTTACTAGGAATGCACCGAATAGTGATTTTGGCCGAATACTGAATGTCGAATATTCGGCCGGCAGGTGAACCGAATACTGAATATTCGGCTAGCCGAATAGTAATTTTTGGGCCGAATACCAAATAGTAATTATTCGGCCGAGTACCGAATATTCGGCTTTCGAAATACTTTTTATATTTCAAAGTTTAAAGGTATTAAAAAGTTACTTTTTAAAACAATTTTACATAATATTTAATAAAAGAAATTTATGTTTTGATAAAGAAGGCTTTTTATAAGAACATTTAGTATTGAAAAAAATTTGCCTTGATTTATTTAAGAAGCATAATTATGAGGCTTTGTTAATTAATGAAATTTTTAATTTCATGGTTTCTTCTAAGAATTAAAACAAACATCAAAATAAGAAAATCAAAGAGAAATAATGTAGTAAAAATGGTCGAAGAAAACTTTACAGTCTCATAATTGTCCTTTTCAAATAACTCAAGGCAGACTTTTTTTTAATATAAAGTACAAATACTTTCAACTTAATTCTGATTAAAAGAATGTCTAGCTCATTGTTCTTTTTCTTATGAATGGTGGCTTTTTCCACCCTTCCCATCATATCATATTTTACAGAAATCAAAGCATGCGAGTTGAAAATATAGTTATGGTATCTTATTTATTGTTAATGTAACAAACGAAAACACAAGTTTGACCTAGAGTGAGATGAAATACAATGTACTTATGACAAAATCAGCTGAATATGATTATGGTTTCATGAACAAAAATTGCCTGCCTTGATAGACATTAGGGGCTGTCCATTAATCATGTGATGTTTTTTTTTTTGGCATTTTAACCCCCCCCCCCTCCCCTTTGGCGATACATGGTGAGGTTCAAGACTACCCGTCCCCCCTCCTGTTACCCTATATCGCATGTATTTTTTAGTACCTACAAAAAATCTTATTTTTTTTTTTTTTTTTTTTTTTTTTATTTATTATAAAATACAGGTTCAAGTATCATCAAATTTTATAATAGAAAATAAAAAACTACAATAATAACCTTAAGAGGTAAACAGAAAGGTTGCAAGTTGTTTTGGACTGACATAAAAATAATGAAAAAAATGCGAAAAACTTTTTTGTAGTAATACATAAACATAATTTAATTTACAATGTCCTCAGACCACGGATTAGCAAGACTTTCTTCAAAACCAATAACTGGATAAGCATCTTGCAAGTTAGTTGTAGGCACAGTACTTTGTTGAAGATTAACATCGGTTTCATCAAGCCACTCGGCATCATCATTTTCGCACACTACGCAGAGAATCTCTCGATCTAGCATTTGTTCGTTGCGTGAGGATGCGAGAAGGACGGGCATTGTGCATTTCTAGACTATTATTGCTCGGATTCAGTTGCTTGTGACAAGAATTCAGATGTGCTTTAACTTTTGTTTTTGTACAGAAGTACAATGCACACTGCTGGCATGTCCTTTCCAAAAGTATCCGATCCTTCTGCAGGCTAGGGCAATACAGGTCATAGATCAATTTGCCGAAGCCTGGCGACCTAGTCCAGAGCGCGTCTTAAGAAGACTAGCTACGGTTGGACTCTGATTGCAAGCAAGATTAATCTTTGATTTTATTGATAATCTATGTGACTGGGAGTGACGCATGATTAGATGATTTCTTTGCTTGGTGCTTTCGGCAGTAATCTAGTAAAAGATCATTCGCCCACTTCATAAATTCTTCTTTGATCGTATATTTTTCTTTCGCGTTAGCCCACAGTTCATTGAATTCTTTTTGAGCTACACTAGGTTTTTTTCCCTTCTTATACTCTTTAAATAGGTCTTTATACAGATTACCTATTTTAGACGTTGTTTTAATGCAAAATGTACAAGGTTAAACAATTTACGCATGTATTCAGTGCCAAAACAACAGAATAACTGACACTGACAAGCTGAGTCCGACAGGCGCTTGTCGCAGCTCGCGGGAACTTCACTTCGTTCATTACCTGGCAACGGTGAATCAAGGTCACACTACAAGCCACTTTCGACTTTGTACGCATTTGACGAAAAAATAAATACACGAAACGCCGCTTTTCGGTTCAGTATCGCGCGTTTGCCGAAAAAATAAATACTCGTGATATATTACTACACCCCCCCCTCCCCCCTTGTGATATTTCATGATTTTTTATGCACCCCCCTCCCCCTCTCGAGCCTCGCCTGATTAATGGATGGCCCCTTACTTATCTCAAAAGTTTTTCTTTGTTGTTCAAGGACTTTTATTTTGGAAAAGCTAGAAATATATTATTTACTAAACAAAATTTAAGAACTTGCATCTGCACATCATTTATCCTTGAGGAGAATCCTAATAAATCACCATTTTAATTCTCCTCGTGGTTAATTTTCGTAAGTTATACTTCGCAAACAGCAAATAAATAATGTAAAATCATTCTTTTTTATTTAAATATGATTTTCTTTCTAATTATTTTAAATATATTTATTAATTGACAGTTAAAAGTAGAAATTGTGCGAAGTTTTTAAAAATGTGTTTTAAAAGGTTTTTATTAAGTATTGGATTCTTCCGAATACTTTGATATTTGGCCAAACCGAATATTCGGCTTAACTGAGTAGTTTGATATTCGGCCTAACCGAATATTCGGTAACATGGCCGAATACCGAATACATACCGAATATTCGGTACATCCCTAATTTTTACATTTTTTTAATGCATAGGATACTGAGGATGATTTACAACTAGGCTAGTTTTACTTTTTCGATTTCGGTTATATATTTTTTTTATATTATGAAAGTTTCAATTTCAGAACCGACTCTAACCGGTTGCGATATAGTTATTTTTTTTTTTAATCTGAAACCAAAATTTGACTAGTTGGATGTGTTAATCCCGAAACTTTCTTCTATCTCATAAGTACATTTTAATATTTAAAAAAAAAAAAAAAACGTGGTGACCCCCAAAGTTACCCATACCCACTATCGAATTTCCTCGAACATTTGACCTAGCCTAATGAGATTCTGGTATCTGAAAAGCCTAAAATGCAAATTTTAATTAATATTCTGAGAAAATGAGCTTAGTAGTGCCTCATATTGGGTAATTTATACTAAAACCTAATAAGCATCTATTGATTTGAATCAAGACCTAACAGAAACTGAAATTTGATGGAATTTCGTCCATTAGTTCTTGAGATATAGTTATAACAAAAAATTTGCAAAACGTAGCACAGCAACACCATATCTTGGACAATTTATGCCAAAACGTAAAAAAGCCTCTAAATTATGTTATGGTGTAAAAGAATCTGAAGTTTGATGAAATTCTGTTCATTAGTTCTTGAGATATAACTTGTTTTAAAAAAACCGTGTAAAATATAGCACAGCAGCACCATCAGTTGAAGGATTTTGTAACAAAACGTAATCATCGTGTAATTATGTTATATGTCATTTTGTAACAAAATCTGAAGTTTGATGAAATTCTGTGCGTTGGTTGTTGAGATACAGCTATCGGAAAAATCGTGCAAAATGCAGCATAGCTGCACCACCTGTTGCAAGGTTAATACCAAAATGTAATCAGCGTTTAATTATGTTATATATTCTAGTGTAAAAGAAGCTAAAATTTGATGAAGTTCTCTGCATTAGTTCTTGAGATATAGCTATCGCAAAAATCGTGCAAAATGTAGCATAGCAGCGCCACCTATAGGGCAGTTCACACCAAAATCTTATCAGCGGTTATGTATCTCAAGGTATCGCGGAATCTGAAGTTTGGTGAAATTCTGTGCATTAGTTCTTGAGATATAGCTATCATGAAAAGCGTGGCATAGCAGCGCCATCTGTTGGCCAATTTACACCAAAACTTAATCAGCGTCTATGTATATCAAGGGGTCACAGAATCTGAAGTTTGGTGAAATTCTGTGCATTAGTTCTTGAGATATAGCAATCTTGAAAATCATGAAAAGCGTAGTACAGCAGCGCCACCTGCAGGCCAATTTTCACCAAAAACCTATAGGCACTAATTCATATGAAGGTCTAACAGAATATAAAATTTTATTAAATTTCGAGCATTAGTTCTTGAGATAGAGCGCCCACAACTTTTTTGTCACATACAGACAGACTGACAGACAGACATTTTCTAAAAATAGTCAAAACGTGTTCAAAACCTTCTAAAACGTATAAATCCGTCGAAAACCGGAAGTCGAAAATTTTCATGAATCCAATACTTTCTTCTTGTAAAGATAGAAGAAAGTAAAAAGTATCAGAGGCGAAAGCGTTTGATCTGGTCCAATTTTTTATTGTGTTCCAATCGTAATAAAATCATGACTACACCCATCTTATGTTATATATTTGGATATTATTTTTTAATATTTATCACATATTATGTCCTTGAAGGCAAGGAAGAAGACTGAACAAGAAATGTTGGAAAATGCTAGAGAAGTAAAAAGAAGTCGTAAACATAATACTTTGTAAGCTATTTTTAATATTATTGTATTTTTTTTTTTAATTAATCTGTATGTTTTAACGATTTCTTTTTTGTCCTTGTCATTAAAATATACAGGGTGAGTCATAAATATCGAAACAGTAGGCTATCTCCTTAAATATTGCCCTTAGACCCATATTTCCAGTTGCAAAAATTCATTAAAAAAGGCAAACTTTTTGATAAGTTGCAACTCCATGGGGGATCTTTTTGAAAAAATACGAAAATTAAGTTTTTATACGGCCCCCGTAGAATAAAAATTCCAATTAGGAAAACTTTCCTTATCCAGTCCTGAATAATACACAAAAAGTTGCATCTTCATATCTTCAAAACTCGCAAAGTTATAGGCGTTTGAATAATTCATCATGTTTTAAAAGGTCAGACACAAATTGAAATGCGCGCAATTCAAAAGACAATGTTACTTTAACAGTTCTAGGAAACGTGTAAAAAAGCTATCTTTTGAGTTAGAATTTTTATTTATTTTTTCTTTTTTTGTGATGGTTAGCCATATAATTTGCTAAGAAAATCACATCCAAAAATTTATCATAAAATTTATAAAAATATCATATGATTAATACTGGTTTAAATGGGATAATTAAAAATCGTTACAACTCCAAACATTATTTATCGGATTTCAATTTCTTTCCTTTTAATTAAAGATGAAAATCTAATTTTAATTTTGTTTGGGGGGGTTTTGTTTTTCAATATTAATTTTAGAACTATTAAAAATATTTATTGAAAAAATAATATAACTTAAAAAAAATCATATTTTCAAAAGTAAATAATTTTTCAATTTTGCCCAAAACAAAACTAATGTAAAATAATTTAAAATGACATATTTCAAGTTTGTACTTTTTTCTTTAACAATTCTTAACTTTTAATAAGGTCTGCACTGGACGAAATTTTCAATCCCGGTCTCGAACAATCCATATTAAAATCACTGTCTCTGACTGACCTAATACGTGCATGAAATAAGTAAAATTTGGTTCAATCAAAAATTTACGAAAACCACATAGATTTTAAAATCGCTTTTATTTTACAAAAAAAAAAAAAAAAAAAAAAAACTTAAAATTAATTTTTTTTAAGAATAGTATTAAAAATTAAACACAATAAAACCAGAGAAAAAAATCTGCCCATTACGAAATTCTATCTTAAACAGAAAATGTGTTGATCCAAGCAAAATAATTACAATAATACCTGAGAAAAAATAAACTCCAGTTTACCCTCCTAGAAAGGGCATTTGTCATTAAGTATTTTTTCTTTCCTATGTGATTCCGTCTTAAAAGGTTTTACTGTATAATATTTTTGAAAGTCTCCAACGCACGGGATATGGATTAGCGATATTAAAACAGAAGTGAAACATTTAGATATAAACAGAGATTCATTGATAAAATAAATATATCACAGCCTTTGGCGCTTCTTTAATGATAAAAAGTATAAATATAAAAACCGAAAAGCCATAACAAGTATTTTTGGTCAGAACTTGTCCCCGCGAAGCAATTTTTAACTACACTGGAGTAAAAAACTATGTAGAAATTCACGGCTGAGCCGGGCTATGATTTAAACTTTTTTTTAGGCTGGTCCAAATTATGATTTTAACATTTTTCCATGGCGGGCAGAATTTTTTTCCCTATGGGTTTGGGACCGGACCCCTCTCCCCCCCCCCCCCCGGTTCGGGACCGGGCCTAGATATTTCGATCCATGCAGACCTCCAGTGCAAACGATCAACACATTTTGAAAACAAGCTTTCATTTAAATCAATACGTAGCTTTATTATGTCTAAATAAGAGGCACGGTCTTAAATCGACATATAATACGTTCAATTTGTGGACGATTCCTCATTTTCTTTGAGATTGTGTCAAAGATTCTTCGTTTGCAGGCATGGTAAAGTGGTCTAAATCAAGAATTTTGGATTTTAATGTCTCCGTCAGGTTTTCAGATACGGAGATGAAATTTTTTTGTTCAATTTAGGAAGGGATAAGGAATAATTTCCTAATTGGGAATTTTGCTCTACGGGGGCCATATAAAAATTTAATTTTCGTATTTTTTTAAATAGACTTCCCATGGATTTGCAACTTATCTTATCAGAAATTTCATCTTTTTTTATGAATTTTTGCAATTGGAAGTATGGGTCTAGAGGCAATATTTAAGGAGATAGCCTATTGTTTCGATATTTATGACTCACCCTGTATAGTGTATGTATGTTATAACATAGATGAAATATTTTCTAAACTTTTTAAATTGGTATACTTTCCCCTTAGTTGCTAAATCAAATTTTATGCTTGCGCCAATGCCAAATAACAATTCAAATCATTAGAGCACTACCCATCAGAAATATCATTATGCTAAACTAGCAAAAGCCGTGCTTTGTTTGGTTTCGCGTAGCATTATTTCATAAGATAAATATTTGAAAGTAATATTATTTTTTTTATCTTTATTAAGCAAAAACGTTATCTCATGTATTGGCGCATTTAAATTTTAGAAATGTAAATTCAGCCAAATAACTAAGAATTTCCTCGGAATTTTTTATTTATGATATAATGCTGGCATAAATCAAAATATTTTCGAATATTGATGTCTAGCCTCTTGCCTTGAAGCTAAATCATGTTCGCGTTCGTTCCGGCCAGTAAGTGTTCTTTTTCTCGGCATTTTTAAATTGCTAATACATTCCAAAAAATATTTATAAACGAAGTTAATATATTTAATTTGGTACAGTTAAATTATTCTTCAATCAATTAAAATATTCTTAAATTATTCTTCAATCTCAAGTATTCTTCAATATTTTATTTCGAATACAAAACTTAAGAAACTTACCAAACTCAACAAAATATTGACTTTAAATACCAAATATAAGAATTAATTTTACTCGTTTACGATTCTTTCATTGCCTCTTTGCCAAAGAAAATACCTAAATAAATAAATCATAATATGATTCTTTTAAAATCCGTAAGTATAAACTGCGTAAATAATTTTGCAGAATAATGAAAATATATTTTATTTAATATATTAATCATGATTCTATCTATAATTACTAACCCCATGGTTTATTTTCCTTCTTAAATAAAAAGATACGGGTTCAATTTTTTATTTGCAAAAGATTTTGGTGGAATAATGAAAATATATTTTATTTAATTAATTAATCATGATTCTGTCTATAATTACTAACCCCACGGTTTATTTTCCTTCTGGAATTAAAAAGATACGCGTTCAATTTTTTGTTTGCAAAAATGCGTCCATAATAGAAAAACATGTAGAATAAATTTGTTATTAAAATAATATTTTTTAAAGGTTATTCTGTAAAAAAAAAAAAAAAAAAAAAAAAAAAAAAAAAAAAAAAAATTAATAAATAACATTGTGTCAATCTACAAATCATAATTTATTCTTATGTTTAATTTCAAGTCAAAATATTGAATAGTTTTTTTATAAAGTGTACGACAAAATGTAACTTGAGTGGCCTAGTAGAGGATTCGCTTCGATCATCCTAATTAGATATTGATTGACGTGTTGTTCTAAATAAGTATTTAAAATCATAACTCAACACAAATTTAAATTAAAATAAACATTAGATGATTACTTAATCTATAAATTGAATTAAGTTTCCTCATATTTTTGACAGTTATGAGATTTAAGGCATGTAGATCAAATTAAAGTTGTTATGTTAAAAGATAGATTATAATCAACAGGAGTGGTCACAGGCCCTGTATTTATATAACAGGACAAATATACACACCTGGAAAACGTTGAAGTATCGGGGCATTTTGTTAGCCAGGAAATATTGACTAAACCTAAAAATTTATTCAAACGAATGTTAATTTCCATTATTATTGAGGTAATCTGGAAGAAGAAGAAAACATTCTGAACTCTTATTAATGTGATATAAAGATAAATACAGTAAAACCTCTAAATAACGGGCACCTCGAGAACGCAAAAATCGTACGCTATTCGGAGGTGTCCGTTATTGGGAAAACCTCAGAGATACAAAAATCGCTAAGAAATGCTTAATATTTCATTAATTGACATTTATATGTTCTAAAATCTCTATTATATGACTAATGAGAAATTAAAATTATTTTTTAAGCAATGAAACTAAAATAAAATTGTGCACACCTTTAATTGCAGTTTATTACATTGTTATTAAAAAAAAAAAAAAAAAAAAAAAAAAAAAAAAAAATCCGTTACAAAAATTTATTTTTGCTAGTGATTATGTGTAATTTGTTTTTCAATGTCATGTTATTGGTCATTATAGAGTTCCGAGCGGGGATAAGGATTATACTTTTTGATCATTAAAATCATAAAATCTTCCTGGGGGACATAGCATTTGAATGCTCTGGGAGATGTCCCTCCCAGGCAACTCCCAGAATTCAACAACGAACGCGAAGGATAAATGTTCTCAGCCCACCCTCTACATTTATCTGTGATCACAAAATTTGTGACACATTGCCCTGATAAATTTAGATACCTTTTTACTTTCTTTTTTTTTCATATTTTTTCCTTGTTAAAAAAATATTATTCGTCCTTTATCGCCGAAAAGTGTCCGTTATTCAGAGGTTAAACATACAAAAATGTAGGTTTTGGGAGTGGGGATTGGAAAACTGGCCGTTAAATAGAGGTGTCCATTATGGAGGTTTTACTGTATTCTATTTTGAAGCCTTTACTTGGTCAGTGTTAGTAACATAAAGAATACACTCTGTAAAAAAAGTAGGACACTCGAATTTTTTAATTAACTTAATTGTGATTTATATTTACGGTCTGATTTTTTTAAGGGCATAATTTTATATGCATTCTTTTGTTGTGAAATGAAAAATTAATTGCTACCACAATTAATTTATAGAAAAATGAACTTATCTAAAAATTTCACTGTAAAAAAAGTAGAAGGACAGCTGTGGAAAATTGAATTTTTTGCTATAGATAATGTAAGTAAGCATTATTATTTTATTGTTTTCATCAAAAAAAATATATATATCTCCATTTTTAGGTTGATTTTTTTGTTTGTTTGTTTTTTTAGAATGCCGAAAGGAATACCTTTAAATAATTTTCAAAAAGGCCAAGCCATAGCATTTAGAAAAGAGGGTAAAAGCATCAGAGAGATTGCTAAGTTGCTTAATGTTAGTAAAACTGCAATATCCAACTATCTTAGAAATCCAGAGCATCACGGTATTAAAAAAAAAGACAGGAAGACCTAAAACACTGACGCCTCGTGATGAAAGAAACATTATCCGAGAGTTGAAAAAAAAAGATTCCACAATTTCGAAGGTCCGAAGTAGTAGGAAAATAAGAGTACGGGGACAGCCGGAGGCGGGACTGCGGGACCGTCCCACCTCCGGCTGTCCCACCTCCGGCTGCCCCACCTCCAGCTGTCCCACCTGCTCCTCCAGCTGCCCCGCCTGCGGTCCCTCCTGCCCCCACCATGCATCCCCCTCCACGAACGCCCCCTAGTGGAAAAAAGGAACATTCTATTATAGCAGAGAGGTGATCAACCTTCCCTAATTAAAAATATTATCAATCACATCTCAACTCGAAATCACACTATATGATGAAGATTAAATTTATATTTGAATTTTGAACAACCGTAATTTTAATGAGTATTATTAATTAAGCGAAACAATTAAAATCTCAGTTTTTAACCATTTTATTTAGATTTCTTCAACTACAAGATGAGATTATCAATTTAACACAAGAAAGTTAAACATATATTCGAATTTTGCTTGATAGACATCTTAATGAGTAGTATTAATTAAGTAAAAACAATAGAAAATATCCAGTTTTATAGAAAAAGACTGATTTCTTACGATTTTTATCAACTATATGATCAATGTAACGACTTAAAAGTTGAAAGTTAAACATGTATCCTAGTTTTTCAACAGCTATAGCCTTAATGAGTATCGTTAATTAAGTAAAAAAACAATGGAAAATATCAAGTTTTATGGAAAAAGACTGATTTCTAACGATTTTTATCGACTTACAAGTTGAAAGTTAAACATGCATTCTAGTTTTTCAACAGCTATAATCTTAATGAGTATCGTTAATTAAGTAAAAAACAATGGAAAATATCAAGTTTTATAGAAAAAGACTGATTTCTTACGATTTTTTCAACTCAAACTTCAGACTATCAATTTGATAGAAAGAAACTTAACCATGTATTCCAGTTTTGAACAACCATTTCCTTCACGAGCATTTTTAATTAAGTAAAACAACGGAAAATATTAAATTTAACCAATTTCTTGAGAATTTTTCAACTATAATATCAACTTAAGAAAGGAAACTTAAACATTTATCTTAGTTTTTGAACAGCAATCCCTTAATGAACATTGTTAATTAAGCAAAAAACAATGGAAAATATAAATTTTAACCGATTTCTTTAGATATTTTCAAATTAAAAACGACATTTAAACATACATTTTTAACATTCGAACAACTATTACCGGGACGAATTTTAATAATTAAGCATTTAACGAACGAAAATAGTGATTTATTTTTTTATTTATTTATTTTTTTTTTTAAGCAAGAAGGCCAATTGTATAAACTTTTACAGTAATTTGACATTTTAACATACTTTAAAAAACACTAGTTACGTAAGATTTCAAACTTTAGGTGACTAAATCTCAAGATATATTTTTCTCGAAAACAAATATAAAATACATTTTTTAAACTAATTTCCTCAATCTTACGAATTCAACAGGATTTTTACCGATGCAAACATTAGAAGTGAACAACAAATTCTCTCCCCATCTAACCTCAAAATTCCTAAAGGGGAGAGTACAATAGGTTTTCGACGTCACACTTCGTAAGGTTTTCATTCAAGAAAAATATCTTTTACGTTATAAAAGTCGTTTTCTTAGAAGGATATAAACTTGTGATTTTTGTTTTTGAACAATCATTATCTTAATAAATATTAATAATTAAGGAAAAACAATGGAAAATAATATTTTTTAAGGAAAAAGACGAATTTTATCGAATTTGATTAATTTTTACACTAGTATTTTCAAAAGCAACATGGAAATATCGATTTTTTTAACTGAAGAATTTAACGCATGTTTTAGCTTTAACAACAGAAACTTAATAAGTATCACTGATTAAACAAACAAAAAAAAAAAAAAAAAAATACTGATTCTCAAGAAAAGACGAATTTTTATACAAATTTTCAACACTTTACCTTTCTGAAATTTTTATGTTATCAAACACCAAGTTATTTAAAATATAAATATTATGCTTAATGTTTAGATAGTACACATGACGAATTCCACTTATTCTTTTCATATTATTAATTAAATTGACACATGTTTCACTCTACACTTCAATGATTTCTGAATTTTTACAATACTCACAACCAATTTTCTAACATTTTCCGATTATACATTCTTCAGAAGTACATTTCTAAATGCTACAATCACTTTACATATCGAAAAGATATCATTGAAGCAACTGTATTTAATATTTTTAATACCAATTTTCTAAGATTTTTTAACATTTTCCGATTATACATTCCTCAAAAGTTATTATTACGTATTCTAAACAATAGCAAATATTAATTTTAAGAATAAAAAGACGAATTTAAACAAATTTTATTAGTTTTACACTATTTTTTCTCACCTCCAACACGGATATATCAATTTTAACAGAAGAATTAAACGTATATTTTAGTTTTTAACAACAAAAATGTAATAAGTATCATTAACTAAACAAAAATAAATATCAATTTTCAAGAAAAGACAATTTTTTACAAAAATTTTCAACTTTGAAATACATTTGCTTACATATATTGTTACAGTATATTACTAAACTTAAACTTTTTAAAAAGTTTGAATGTCTTTACAAAGGTTCATACTTATATTTTTCTCGTCTTGACTGCATTCGAAATCTTACAACAAAAGTATACTTTTATTATTATTATTATTATTATTCTAGAAAACCTAAAAAATCGTTTCTTGCTGCTTTAGACACTTGACATATTAAAACTACTCTACCCATATAATTAATCAAATTAGGACATGATTCATCTTACACTTCAAAATTTCTGAATTTTTACAATACTTATTTTCATCAAACTTTATTCTTGATCCTATATATTTTAATAGCACAGAATTTTAACATCTGTTTTTATCTACTTATCAAAAAATTATTAAAACACCCAACAACATTTTCCAAATATGAATATTATCTTTACAATTTAATAATGCAAAACATACACGAATACAAAGTTTAATTTTTACAAACATTTCATATTTCAAATCAAACTATTCGAAATTTTCACAACATAAGAGCAAACATTAGACGAACTTTTTAACATTAATATTGCTTACATCTTTTCATCATAACTTTTAACTATGATAATTATCCATTTTTAGGTTGATTGTCGAAAAACTGTAACTGAAATTACATAAACTTAATGTAAAAAACCATGTTCTCACACAATTTCTTGAAATTCAACAAAGAATTGACTATTACTCCAATACTTATCTACTTCAATCTCGACTCTCGATAGTATATAGATATTGCATCATTACATACATACAACTCTTTTCAAACGTTTATCAGAAAATCAAGTCAATCAAAGTCTAGTAGTTATTACATACCTGTTCCTCAGAAATATTACTATCATATGAAACAGTAAAGAAAATTAATAGATATTTAATATTTAATAACTTCATACGTGAAATTACTGCTGAATAAGAATACTAATAATCAAAAAAATCAACTGTTGGACAAAAAAATAGTACAGATTACCGAAAATTCAAATCATTTTTTCTACAAAAATTACAAAAATTAACAAATGAATGACAAGTTAGAGAAATAACTAAAAAAAAAAAAAAAATAATGAACATATTTACAAATTTATTAAAATCACACCTTTTTCTGGATTACAAACCACAATTTCTTGAAAAATTTAACACCGAATTTGTAAGATTTTAATCCTAGTATTACATACACTCAATAAATATTCAAAATTAAAAAAAAATAATTTTTTAGTCTCATTAATAAGCAGAAATTCTATATTAAAAGAATATTTTCATAGTAGTACTTATAAAAATGAGAGTTTACAAACTGATTTTCATAATTTTATCACATTTAAACTTAATATTTTACATAAAACATTATTTAATCAAATTTTATGCTTTCTAATTCAGTAAAATTCAATACTTTTTTAGTTTTTAAACCAATACCACAATATTTATTTACATCAAACTTGATTCTTCACCTTTTATATTTCCACATTACACACGTGAGATAAATACTAACTTGGATCAGGAGTTGAAGTCAATTGATTCCATTCGATTTTCATCATGTACGCATTGCTCCTACACGAAATTTCTTACTGCTATAATCATCTAATGTATTAAAACTAATCTACTCATATTTTTAATCAATTCATCAGATGTTTCATCTCGCACTTCTGAATTATCGTGCATCAAGTTGCTTAAAATATAAATACTATCTTTATAGTTTTAATGATATACTATAGTATACATGGTTTATCTTGAGTTAGCACTTCCATAGTATTAATCAAATTATATGTTTCATCTTGCACTTGATCTTAATGTTTTCATCTTGCATCTGAATTATCGTCCATCGAGTTTTTTAAATAATAATATATTTATAGTTTTTGATTATACATAGCATGTACAAATACAATCTTTAATTTTAACATTTCATATTTCAAATAACCTATTTCCGAAACCAAGCTATGTGAATTTTACCACAATGCTTATTATCATAGAATAATTTGTGTTTCACACTTTTCTAAAAATTATCAGATATGTACCCCTCAGAGAAATTACTATCATATGAATAAATGAAGAAAATTTAATTTATATTAAATGTACACGAAATTGATTGCAATATACATGTATTTAATAAAAATAAATAGGCGATTATTTATACATTAAACCTTTACTAAATATATATTTCTTTCATTATACAGATGTTTCAACAAGATGAATCAAAACAGCAGCAAACTTCAGAAATTAATGACCCGAATGATTCATCCCTAGCACATGTAGCGTTAACGAATAACACATATGTGAGTACTTATATGAGAAATACTAGAATTCGTATATGAAACGTAATTAGAGTAAATACAAAATGATTTGTCTTACTACCTACACTTTAACAAGTGCTTTTTACCTATATTATTGAAGAGAATCCTAACTGTGTCCATTTATTTCTACTACAGATGTGTTCTATTTGCTACAAACACTTCTTAAGTAAATGGAATTTAACAGAACATACAAAAATCTATACAGGTGAAAAACCTTACACTTGGAAAGATTACCATAAATGCTGTTTTCAAGGAGACGTGAATCAAAAATACACACATCATCATATAAAGCATCATCAGATATATGTAAACTTAGCGAAGATATTCAAAAATTAGTCAGACTTTTGAAGAATTTAGAAATAAAGGAAGATATTTAGGCTATTTATCCATCATATTTTCACAACATTTACCACAATATCTCAAACTTAAAATTTGGAAGACATACACACTGCTGAAAAGTAATTTTGTGATTCTTCTAACCAGTATGAATGTATAGATGTTATTTTGCAGTGTATTCTTTAAATGCTCACATTAAATATTCTTTTATATGCATATATCGTTGTGTTTATTTTTCTAATACCTATTACATTAATGAAATACATAACATTTTAAGTGAAATAACACTCTCACAACTTAAAAAATGCATAAGAACATACAAAAATAAACAGATGTATGAAAAAATATGCAAGTTTACAAAATATTTTCATTGTTTTCTAGAAATATTAACAAAAAATATTTACAATATGAAAAAATTGTAAAAGTGAAAAGAAAAAACATAAATGTAAAAACAAAAACCACAAAGTGAAAAACTCATAACAAAGTTTTTGAAAAAAAAATATTTACAACAAAATTTTTTTTACAAAAACCAAAACTTCCAAAAATATTTTTTTCAAAAAATTTTTTTTTTCAAAAACATTTTTTACAAAAAAATTTTTTTTCAAAATAAGTTTTTACAAAAGTAAAAAAAAGAAAATCACAACGTTAAAAAAATGAAAAATTTTTGTTAAAAAAAGTGTAAAAAAATTGCAAAAAAAATGTTGCAAAAATTTTTCATTTTTTTAACGTTGTGATTTTCTTTTTTTTACTTTTGTAAAAACTTATTTTGAAAAAAAATTTTTTTGTAAAAAATGTTTTTGAAAAAAAAAATTTTTTGAAAAAAATATTTTTGGAAGTTTTGGTTTTTGTAAAAAAAATTTTGTTGTAAATATTTTTTTTTCAAAAACTTTGTTATGAGTTTTTCACTTTGTGGTTTTTGTTTTTACATTTATGTTTTTTCTTTTCACTTTTACAATTTTTTCATATTGTAAATATTTTTTGTTAATATTTCTAGAAAACAATGAAAATATTTTGTAAACTTGCATATTTTTTCATACATCTGTTTATTTTTGTATGTTCTTATGCATTTTTTAAGTTGTGAGAGTGTTATTTCACTTAAAATGTTATGTATTTCATTAATGTAATAGGTATTAGAAAAATAAACACAACGATATATGCATATAAAAGAATATTTAATGTGAGCATTTAAAGAATACACTGCAAAATAACATCTATACATTCATACTGGTTAGAAGAATCACAAAATTACTTTTCAGCAGTGTGTATGTCTTCCAAATTTTAAGTTTGAGATATTGTGGTAAATGTTGTGAAAATATGATGGATAAATAGCCTAAATATCTTCCTTTATTTCTAAATTCTTCAAAAGTCTGACTAATTTTTGAATATCTTCGCTAAGTTTACATATATCTGATGATGCTTTATATGATGATGTGTGTATTTTTGATTCACGTCTCCTTGAAAACAGCATTTATGGTAATCTTTCCAAGTGTAAGGTTTTTCACCTGTATAGATTTTTGTATGTTCTGTTAAATTCCATTTACTTAAGAAGTGTTTGTAGCAAATAGAACACATCTGTAGTAGAAATAAATGGACACAGTTAGGATTCTCTTCAATAATATAGGTAAAAAGCACTTGTTAAAGTGTAGGTAGTAAGACAAATCATTTTGTATTTACTCTAATTACGTTTCATATACGAATTCTAGTATTTCTCATATAAGTACTCACATATGTGTTATTCGTTAACGCTACATGTGCTAGGGATGAATCATTCGGGTCATTAATTTCTGAAGTTTGCTGCTGTTTTGATTCATCTTGTTGAAACATCTGTATAATGAAAGAAATATATATTTAGTAAAGGTTTAATGTATAAATAATCGCCTATTTATTTTTATTAAATACATGTATATTGCAATCAATTTCGTGTACATTTAATATAAATTAAATTTTCTTCATTTATTCATATGATAGTAATTTCTCTGAGGGGTACATATCTGATAATTTTTAGAAAAGTGTGAAACACAAATTATTCTATGATAATAAGCATTGTGGTAAAATTCACATAGCTTGGTTTCGGAAATAGGTTATTTGAAATATGAAATGTTAAAATTAAAGATTGTATTTGTACATGCTATGTATAATCAAAAACTATAAATATATTATTATTTAAAAAACTCGATGGACGATAATTCAGATGCAAGATGAAAACATTAAGATCAAGTGCAAGATGAAACATATAATTTGATTAATACTATGGAAGTGCTAACTCAAGATAAACCATGTATACTATAGTATATCATTAAAACTATAAAGATAGTATTTATATTTTAAGCAACTTGATGCACGATAATTCAGAAGTGCGAGATGAAACATCTGATGAATTGATTAAAAATATGAGTAGATTAGTTTTAATACATTAGATGATTATAGCAGTAAGAAATTTCGTGTAGGAGCAATGCGTACATGATGAAAATCGAATGGAATCAATTGACTTCAACTCCTGATCCAAGTTAGTATTTATCTCACGTGTGTAATGTGGAAATATAAAAGGTGAAGAATCAAGTTTGATGTAAATAAATATTGTGGTATTGGTTTAAAAACTAAAAAAGTATTGAATTTTACTGAATTAGAAAGCATAAAATTTGATTAAATAATGTTTTATGTAAAATATTAAGTTTAAATGTGATAAAATTATGAAAATCAGTTTGTAAACTCTCATTTTTATAAGTACTACTATGAAAATATTCTTTTAATATAGAATTTCTGCTTATTAATGAGACTAAAAAATTATTTTTTTTTAATTTTGAATATTTATTGAGTGTATGTAATACTAGGATTAAAATCTTACAAATTCGGTGTTAAATTTTTCAAGAAATTGTGGTTTGTAATCCAGAAAAAGGTGTGATTTTAATAAATTTGTAAATATGTTCATTATTTTTTTTTTTTTTTTAGTTATTTCTCTAACTTGTCATTCATTTGTTAATTTTTGTAATTTTTGTAGAAAAAATGATTTGAATTTTCGGTAATCTGTACTATTTTTTTGTCCAACAGTTGATTTTTTTGATTATTAGTATTCTTATTCAGCAGTAATTTCACGTATGAAGTTATTAAATATTAAATATCTATTAATTTTCTTTACTGTTTCATATGATAGTAATATTTCTGAGGAACAGGTATGTAATAACTACTAGACTTTGATTGACTTGATTTTCTGATAAACGTTTGAAAAGAGTTGTATGTATGTAATGATGCAATATCTATATACTATCGAGAGTCGAGATTGAAGTAGATAAGTATTGGAGTAATAGTCAATTCTTTGTTGAATTTCAAGAAATTGTGTGAGAACATGGTTTTTTACATTAAGTTTATGTAATTTCAGTTACAGTTTTTCGACAATCAACCTAAAAATGGATAATTATCATAGTTAAAAGTTATGATGAAAAGATGTAAGCAATATTAATGTTAAAAAGTTCGTCTAATGTTTGCTCTTATGTTGTGAAAATTTCGAATAGTTTGATTTGAAATATGAAATGTTTGTAAAAATTAAACTTTGTATTCGTGTATGTTTTGCATTATTAAATTGTAAAGATAATATTCATATTTGGAAAATGTTGTTGGGTGTTTTAATAATTTTTTGATAAGTAGATAAAAACAGATGTTAAAATTCTGTGCTATTAAAATATATAGGATCAAGAATAAAGTTTGATGAAAATAAGTATTGTAAAAATTCAGAAATTTTGAAGTGTAAGATGAATCATGTCCTAATTTGATTAATTATATGGGTAGAGTAGTTTTAATATGTCAAGTGTCTAAAGCAGCAAGAAACGATTTTTTAGGTTTTCTAGAATAATAATAATAATAATAATAAAAGTATACTTTTGTTGTAAGATTTCGAATGCAGTCAAGACGAGAAAAATATAAGTATGAACCTTTGTAAAGACATTCAAACTTTTTAAAAAGTTTAAGTTTAGTAATATACTGTAACAATATATGTAAGCAAATGTATTTCAAAGTTGAAAATTTTTGTAAAAAATTGTCTTTTCTTGAAAATTGATATTTATTTTTGTTTAGTTAATGATACTTATTACATTTTTGTTGTTAAAAACTAAAATATACGTTTAATTCTTCTGTTAAAATTGATATATCCGTGTTGGAGGTGAGAAAAAATAGTGTAAAACTAATAAAATTTGTTTAAATTCGTCTTTTTATTCTTAAAATTAATATTTGCTATTGTTTAGAATACGTAATAATAACTTTTGAGGAATGTATAATCGGAAAATGTTAAAAAATCTTAGAAAATTGGTATTAAAAATATTAAATACAGTTGCTTCAATGATATCTTTTCGATATGTAAAGTGATTGTAGCATTTAGAAATGTACTTCTGAAGAATGTATAATCGGAAAATGTTAGAAAATTGGTTGTGAGTATTGTAAAAATTCAGAAATCATTGAAGTGTAGAGTGAAACATGTGTCAATTTAATTAATAATATGAAAAGAATAAGTGGAATTCGTCATGTGTACTATCTAAACATTAAGCATAATATTTATATTTTAAATAACTTGGTGTTTGATAACATAAAAATTTCAGAAAGGTAAAGTGTTGAAAATTTGTATAAAAATTCGTCTTTTCTTGAGAATCAGTATTTTTTTTTTTTTTTTTTTGTTTGTTTAATCAGTGATACTTATTAAGTTTCTGTTGTTAAAGCTAAAACATGCGTTAAATTCTTCAGTTAAAAAAATCGATATTTCCATGTTGCTTTTGAAAATACTAGTGTAAAAATTAATCAAATTCGATAAAATTCGTCTTTTTCCTTAAAAAATATTATTTTCCATTGTTTTTCCTTAATTATTAATATTTATTAAGATAATGATTGTTCAAAAACAAAAATCACAAGTTTATATCCTTCTAAGAAAACGACTTTTATAACGTAAAAGATATTTTTCTTGAATGAAAACCTTACGAAGTGTGACGTCGAAAACCTATTGTACTCTCCCCTTTAGGAATTTTGAGGTTAGATGGGGAGAGAATTTGTTGTTCACTTCTAATGTTTGCATCGGTAAAAATCCTGTTGAATTCGTAAGATTGAGGAAATTAGTTTAAAAAATGTATTTTATATTTGTTTTCGAGAAAAATATATCTTGAGATTTAGTCACCTAAAGTTTGAAATCTTACGTAACTAGTGTTTTTTAAAGTATGTTAAAATGTCAAATTACTGTAAAAGTTTATACAATTGGCCTTCTTGCTTAAAAAAAAAAATAAATAAATAAAAAAATAAATCACTATTTTCGTTCGTTAAATGCTTAATTATTAAAATTCGTCCCGGTAATAGTTGTTCGAATGTTAAAAATGTATGTTTAAATGTCGTTTTTAATTTGAAAATATCTAAAGAAATCGGTTAAAATTTATATTTTCCATTGTTTTTTGCTTAATTAACAATGTTCATTAAGGGATTGCTGTTCAAAAACTAAGATAAATGTTTAAGTTTCCTTTCTTAAGTTGATATTATAGTTGAAAAATTCTCAAGAAATTGGTTAAATTTAATATTTTCCGTTGTTTTACTTAATTAAAAATGCTCGTGAAGGAAATGGTTGTTCAAAACTGGAATACATGGTTAAGTTTCTTTCTATCAAATTGATAGTCTGAAGTTTGAGTTGAAAAAATCGTAAGAAATCAGTCTTTTTCTATAAAACTTGATATTTTCCATTGTTTTTTACTTAATTAACGATACTCATTAAGATTATAGCTGTTGAAAAACTAGAATGCATGTTTAACTTTCAACTTGTAAGTCGATAAAAATCGTTAGAAATCAGTCTTTTTCCATAAAACTTGATATTTTCCATTGTTTTTTTACTTAATTAACGATACTCATTAAGGCTATAGCTGTTGAAAAACTAGGATACATGTTTAACTTTCAACTTTTAAGTCGTTACATTGATCATATAGTTGATAAAAATCGTAAGAAATCAGTCTTTTTCTATAAAACTGGATATTTTCTATTGTTTTTACTTAATTAATACTACTCATTAAGATGTCTATCAAGCAAAATTCGAATATATGTTTAACTTTCTTGTGTTAAATTGATAATCTCATCTTGTAGTTGAAGAAATCTAAATAAAATGGTTAAAAACTGAGATTTTAATTGTTTCGCTTAATTAATAATACTCATTAAAATTACGGTTGTTCAAAATTCAAATATAAATTTAATCTTCATCATATAGTGTGATTTCGAGTTGAGATGTGATTGATAATATTTTTAATTAGGGAAGGTTGATCACCTCTCTGCTATAATAGAATGTTCCTTTTTTCCACTAGGGGGCGTTCGTGGAGGGGGATGCATGGTGGGGGCAGGAGGGACCGCAGGCGGGGCAGCTGGAGGAGCAGGTGGGACAGCTGGAGGTGGGGCAGCCGGAGGTGGGACAGCCGGAGGTGGGACAGCCGGAGGTGGGACGGTCCCGCAGTCCCGCCTCCGGCTGTCCCCGTACTCTTATTTTCCTACTACTGTCCGAATACGAGCAAATCTAGCGCATTTGTCACGCCAAACTTGCCAAACTATATAAAAAAGTCTAAAGTCTTTATTTTCAAGAAGAGACAACATCATCCAAAATGGACAAAAATGCATATAGCCAATCGCTTATCTTGGGCGAGAAACTACATGTCTTGGACCACGGAATGGACTTCTGTCATTTTCTCAGATGAGAAAAAGTTCAATTTGGATGGTCCTGATGGATATCAATACTATTGGCATTGTATCAAGAATGAGGAAGAATTGTATTCCACTCGACATATGGGAGGGGGGAGTTTGATGGTCTGGCTAGCAGTTGGATATGGTGGAAGAACGAGTCTAGTCATTTTGCATGGTAAACAGAACCATGAAGATTACTTCTGAACTTCTTCCTTATGGTTCAGAATTAGGTGGAGAAGATTGGATTTTTCAACAAGATGGAGCAGCGATTCACACCGCTACTGGCGTTAAAAATTGGTTCCACACAAATAATATCCGCGTTTTGCCATGGCCAGCTAAAAGCCCTGACCTTAACATTGTTGAAAATATATGGGCGACATTAGTTCGTCGCGTATACAGTGAAGGAAAACAATACAAATCTGTTGTCGAGCTTCAGAATGCACTTAACGATGTTTGGGACAATTTTTGCCAAAGTGAAATACAAGCACTGTACGATTCAATGCCAAACAGAGTCTTTCAAGTGATAAAGGCAAATGGAAAGAAAACTTCTTATTAATATTTTAATTTTCATATAAAATACTTATGTGTCCTTTTACTTTTTTTACAGAGTTTCATGTAAGCAACAGAAACTATATTATGAAAAACAAATTATCTTCTTAATTTATTTTGGATTATTATGAATTTATACTCATTTAGTTATAAATTGTTAGGCAAATAAAGATATTTGCGGTAACTTAATCAGTTGTGCTTTTATTAGTAAAAAGTCTAGTGTCCTTCTACTTTTTTTACGCAGTGTATGTGAGATATCTCTTGTCTATCTCTGTTTCTATTTGAAATCCTTTATTTAATGGAAAATAGAACTTTGTCTTATAGCTAGCTGTACGAGAACATTTTATAAGAATGAAAATACAGGTGAAGAGTCTGCTATTCAGAACAGCTTTAAGAAAAAATAGTTTTTTTTTCTCCACTTAAAAACAGAAAATTTAAAAAGCCTTTCATGAAAAAAAAAAATACATTTATTGTTGTACAAAAAAGTTAAATAGATCAAAACGCCTGAAACTAAATGAACGTGGTTACTTGCAATTCATGTTGGCTCCATTTATACAGTTCTGTAGAATCATTTTTAATTACTGCTAAAAACAAAAGTAACTAATTTATGCACACTCAAGAAGTAAAATCAATAATTTTTTTTTTTCTGTTGAAGAGCACCAAATAGAGTAAGTAACTTGCTCTTTTTTTATCGTTGACTCAGATTTATGTGCAGAGAAAAAGAGTTTTTAATGCTATAGTAGCGCACATACGGGTATTTGACCAATCTAGGCGGCCAAAAGTCAAATTTTTAAAGTACTATAGCCGTTAAAAGGAATGACAATCTGAGATAGAGGATAGTTTCTTGAACAGTAACCAACAATTTAAGATTTCCCCGGCCAACGCATCTTGTTAAAACTGTAGTCGGAATTCGACTGTTCAACTTGTCGTTTGTGTCTGTTCTTGGCGTTCGTGTAGAAACGTTACCTTTGAAGTGAAATGTATATCATTTTATGTTTATTTTGAAAGTTCTTGTGATGGATCCTGATACAGCAGGTAATAATGCAAAAGTTTATTATATTTTTTTATTGTTTTATCGTTAAAAAGTTTAATTAATGCACTTTTAAGGTATCCTCATTTTAGAGTAAGGTTATTTCTAAAATATTTTATTTAATCGAGTTTTTGTTGTATTACCCAGGTATATACTATTATAATTTTTAACTAAATCTAAAGTTTAAAGCTTTGAGTAATGAAAAATCAAAGAAACTGCCGCGGAAAAGCGAGAATGTGAATTGTCTGGTACTTTGAATATTTTTTATGAAATATTAAAAGAAATTGACTATCGTATATAACATTCTAAAAGAAAATATTTTTATTGAAGGTTCACAAGATACCTCGAGGGTAAGAGTTGTGACCCGTAAATGTTTGTTTAATCGAATGCAGAGCTTTGATTTGTCCAATTTTGAAGATAAATTAAATTTTTTAAAAGACGAGTTGATATCGGGTGAAGGTTTCACAGAAGACCAAATTGAGAGATTAAAACGCAATTTTTCACGATTTAAATCGCAAATTAAAAAGAAATGGTTAAAAGCACATAAGAAGGAAGATATATTTGTCAAAAACAATCAATCTTGGCTAGAAGGAACGTTTAATATGCCTGTCATACTGCAATCTCGGCCTAGACGACCATCTAAATTATTTATAGAATCAAGTGAGAGAACTAAGAGGGGAAAAACAGAAGTAGTACGATTTTCTGTAGAAAAGGAAGTAATAATTATGGGAAAATTCAACACCTTCATCACCTCAATTTTGCCGATAAGATTTGGTTTTATAAAAGAAAATTTTGATGTTACGGAGGAAGAAATTAATTCTATAAAAAAAAAAACTCTGCGATGTCACTAAATGCCACAGTGATTAATTTAAATCGGAACAGGTTCCCAATCAATTATGTTTTCATCCTGAAAATGGTATATGGCAAGGTCTGCAACGCTGCGACTGGCACAAAATCCACAAGTCAATGCTATATATGCGGTGGTACTTCTAAGGATTTTAACAAAATTGATATTCAGAGAGAAATTAATTCTGAAGCTATCGAGTTCGGTCTTTCAATTTTACATGCTCGAATTAGACTTTTTTGAAAGCATTCTCCATTTAGTTTATAAGTTGCCAGTGAAGAAATATAGAAAACGGAAGACTGAAGCTGAAAAAAAATTGAGCTGGAAAAAAAGCTCGAAACAGACTTACTGGTAGACATGCCAATTGTAATATTGGCAACACCAATGACGGTAATACAAATAGGAGGTTTTTAGAAGATCCGAAATTGCCTTCTGACATAACAGGCATTAGTTATGACTTAATATATCGCTTAAAAGTCATACTTCAGACAATTTCAAGCGGACATATAATTGAAACAGAAAAATAAGAAAAATATGCATTAGACACTGCTCGCTTATATATAGATTTGTATCAGTGGCATCCAATGTCTCCAATATGCATTAAATATTAATTCATGGTTAAACTATCATTAAAAATGCATTATTGCCCATAGGGCAGCTCTCAGAAGAGGCCGCAGAAGCGTGCAATAATAATAAAGCGCGCTAAAATAAGCATTTTAGGCTATACCGCGAAGACTTCGCGCGAAAATTCTCGAGGGAAAACTACAACAAAGATGTTTTGAATCGGCTAGTTTTAACATCAGACCCTTTTATAAGTAGCATGAAAAAAGTCAATGGTAAATAAAGGAACTCCTTTTTGCCAGAAACGATTGCTCTTCTTTTACCTGCGAAGCCCAATGTTAGTGATGATTCGTCAGAGAGTGAGAAAATTAATATTAGTGTTTAAAAATAAAATTTGTGCTTTATTTTAACAAATCGTCTTTATAAATGTAATAAATGTATTTTTTCTTTCAATTGTACCATTTAGAATAGGTATATGCAATAATATAATTTTGGCCGCCTAGATAACGCAAATACCCGTATATGCAGCGATTCCCAATCTATGGGTCGCGACCCACTGGTGGGTCGCTGAGCAATCGAGGTTTGTCATCATGATATAGAGGTTTGTCATCTGCTTAAAAAAAGTATGACAATTTCAACATGAAATAATATTTCAAGAGAAAATCCTTAATTTCCTTCGAGATTAAAATATAAACAGAATATTCAGAAATATTTAAATCAGCTTTGAGATCCTTGATGAAATTCAATACTCATGAGAACATGCTTTTTCTACTTTGCTGTTTTTGAAAGACAAATACTAAGAAAAACTGCGTGTTAATTATATGTTCCTACATTGGTAAACAGTAGTACCAGAAATTTCATTGATTATAAAGTTATGTTTTCACAATAGTAAGTGTATTTTCAACTATCTTTGTAGTTTGTGCATTGTTTTAATTATTATTCCAGAGCTGCCAACTTCTACGCCTATTTAAATCATATAAACATGTTTGGAACCACAAAAATGTTTAAGTAAAATGTATACCAAATATATTCAATTTTATCAATTACAGCAAATATTGTTAATCATTTACTAAAATTTCTATTTCTGACATATTTATTTGACTTTAAATAGGCGTAGTAGTTGGCAGCCATGTTATTCACTTACAAACATTGAGATTACTGATTCTTGTTTTTATTGATAATGTATCTTCCGTACGAAAAGTTGCGTTTTTCGTAGGATAGGATGAGCCGAGCGTATAGAAATCGTACAACAATTGCTATACTAATAAACAACTTTATCTTGGGTGGATCGCGAAATTTTTTTTTCACTGAAAGGTGGGTCGCGAAATTTTTTCGGACCCACCGCGGATGCACAACCTGTGATCCGCGGGCCAAAAGTGGTCCATTATGGGTTAACATGTGGCCCGTGAACGTCAATTTACAACTAGAAAAAATTACAATTTTTGTACATAAGTTGCAGAAAAAATTCGCAAATTTCGTCAGTTTACCTCAGGAAAATATAAAATTTCGTCAATCATCAAGAATTGCAAATTTCGTAGATCGGGCACGGAAAAATCGTGAATTTTATTGATCAAGTGCGGAAAAATCGCAAATTTCGTCCATCAGGTATGAAAAAATCAGAAATTGCCCACGAGGCTAAAAAAAAATAGCAAATTTTGCCAATAGGATACGTATAATCGCAAATTTTTTCGATCAGGCAATGAAAAATAACAAAATTTGTCGATCGGCGCGAAAAATCGCACATTTCGTTGATCGGGCACGAAAAAATCGTCATATTTTTTATGATGCATGAAAAAAATTGCAAATTATCGGCTGCGGAAAAATTGCATGTTTTCTCGGTTTATCACGTGGAAAAAGTAAAAAAAAAAAAAAAAGAAAAAAAAAACTGAATTTCGTTGATCGGATCAGCGGCGTGCGAAGAGAAAATTGCACCGGTGGGAAGTTTCAATTTGGCGCCCCCACTCCTCCTCTCACTTTCCAAACTTTTTGATACAGAAATTACAAATAAATAAATAAATAAATATCATAGAAAATTGCACTTATATTTTAGTAAAGGGGATCCAGAAAATGGGTGAATCAAATATGTATCTAACAGTACAGTATAACTGCTTAAAACTTTTTCATATTCTAAGAAAGGTACCCCCTGAGAATGTACGTTTTTGCCACAAGTATAGACCCCAAAAAGAGAAAGTTAACTTAAAATTAAAACAAAGATCCAAATACAAGTTTTGAAAAGAAAGCAGATATTGTCAAAGTTAGCTAAAAATCGCAAATTCCGTTGATTGGGCTCGGAAAAAATGCGTATTTCATCATTTAAAGAATTAAAAAACACAAATTTCATCGATCGGACACGGAAAAATTACGCGTTGATAGAGTTCCAAAAAATCGCAAATTCCTTTGGTCAGACATGGGAATATCTCGAATTTTGTCGATCGCTCGCGGAAAAATTGCAAATTTCGTCGATCAAGCTCAAATAAAATTGCTAATTGCTAAAATCGGGAATTTTGTCAATCATGCGAGAAAAAAAAAACGCGGATCCGACAATCGGCTTTATAAAAATCACGAATTTTATCAATCATGTGAGAAAAAATCGCGAAATTCAGCGATCGGTTTCGTAAAAATCGCGAATTTTGCTGATCAGACGCGGAAAGATCACGAATTTTCTCGATCGGCTTCGTAAAAAGCGTACATTTCGTTAATCGGGTGCAGAAAAATCGGGAATTTAATTGATGAGGTACGGGAAAATCTTGTTGATCAGCTCAACTCTTCTTCGTTCATAAAATTCACTTTTTGTGTGTGTGTGTGTGTGTTCGTGTTTTTAGCACTTTTAATAAAACAATATTTACTCTCCTGAATAAAGTCAAGGAATATTATTACATAATGAAAATAATCCTTCCTATATCTGTTATGTATACAAACGTAAAAATTGCTGATGTATCCTTACCAACGGAATTGGATATGTTGACTTTTTAAGCGAACTTAAAAAGGTACCCCCCCCCCCCCACACACACACACACACACTCTCCTCTGAACAAGGTTGGGGGGAAAATCATGATTTTAAAAAAAAAAAAAAACACAAAAATTTATTGAAGTCTTTTTTTTTTTTTTTTTTTTTTTTTTTAGATTTCTATTTTTAATTATTGTGTTTTTATGTTTTTACAATGCATGGAGCAATTTTTTATAATAAATAACTAAAAAAGAATAAATTGTATTTATAATTTATAAAAATAATATAAAAAATAATTATATAGTTAAGAAAATACTATATTCTAGTTACTGATCATATCATATACAGGGTGTCCGAAAAGTCTGGAAACGGCCGAATAACTCGAGAAATACATATGAGATTGAAAAACGTAAATATACGTGTTAAATATTTTTAAATAAGCTACTCTGTGATACCAAATTTGACCTTCGAAACCGACCCCCTGGGGGTCAGAGGGGGTCCAACTTTGAAATCTTAAATTATAACCCCCATTTTTTATTGCAGATTCGGATTCTATGGACAAAAATACGAAACTTTTGTATTGGATGTTTATTTCAAATCTTCGTTTATCACGGTGTAATCGAGCATATTAAATCGATACATATTCCCGCTTTTCCAACGGGATTTTCCCTAATCGAAACTGATTGGGCAGAATTTTTGACGTCAAATTCCTCGTCTTTTGTAGGAATAGCGTTTCCTGAAAATCACCCGTGGCGATTATTTCAATAGTGCTACACTGTTAAAAATTTGACCAATTTGCTGCAGCGTCACTCCACAGCTATTATAGAATATCTCTTTTGTGACCAATGAGAATGCTCCATAACACAGTAAAGTAATCGTTTTCTATAAAAGCGGTGGAGTGACGATGCAGCAAAAGGGTCAATTTTTTTTACAGTGTACTTTACTGTGTTATGGAACATTCTCATTGGTCATGAAAGAGATATTCTATAAAAGCTGTGGAGTGACGCTACAACAAATGGATCAAATTTTTAACTGTGTAGCACTACCGAAATAATCGGCACGGGTGATTTTCAGGAAACGCTATTATTGCAAAAGACGAGAAATTTGATGTCATAAATTCTCCCCAATTAGTTTCGATTAGGGAAAATCCCGTTGGAAAAGCCGAAATATGTATCGATTTAATATGCTCAATTACACCGTGATAAACGAAGATTCGAAATAAACATCAAATACAAAAGTTACGTATTTTTGTCCGTAGAATCCGAATCTGCAATAAAAAATGTGGGTTATAATTTAAGATTTCAAAGTTGGACCCCCTCTGACCCCCAGGGGGTCGGTTACGAAGGTCAAATTTGGTATCACTGAGTAGCTTATTTAAAAATATTTAACACGTATATTTACGTTTTTCAATCTCATATGTATTTCTCGAGTTATTCGACCGTTTCCAGACTTTTCGGGCACCCTGTATATTATAAAGCAGAAGTTCTGAAATTTCCAAACGGGTGTTTTCAAAAACTACCCGATGGATCTTTTTGCAGATTATATCATTCGATAGGAAATATTTTTGCGGAGGTTTATGATACAAATATACAGGGATAAATCTGATTTTTCGTACTAAATTTCGTATTTTTCGATTATTTTTGACGGAAGGGTTGCAACAACTAATTTTTTGGTGATAATTATATTTCAAAAAAGAAATGAAATGCTTTCTCTAATGGAAAATAATATAAACATTGCGAAAAAAAAATCTCTGTTAATTCATTGATTTAAAATAAATAATGATAAAAAGAAAAAATCCGTTTAATGCAAAATAATATTATGAAAAGAAAATATTTATCTTTAACGAAAAAAAAAGAATATTTATAATAACTAAGTGTAAGTAACTCAATGTGAAAGAAAGTTTTGAAGTGACACAATATTTGGCTATTTATTTCTTTCGAGCCAGATTAAAAGAAAACAACACATTAAAAATTTCATTAGGTAAAACATAAGTATTTTTTTTCTTTCTTTTTTTTTAAATATTTTTAAATCTAATTTTCCCGTTGTGTGTTTTACAAAAGAAACTCGCAGAATTAATTTTTTTAAAAAAGGCTCTAATTGTTATTTGTATGTTGTTTGTTTCAATCTACTTTTGTCGCCAATCAATGTGATTCTAAACCAAAAAAAGCACAAGACGGAGAAAAAACTATTTTCTCTCTCTCTTTTAATGAGTGAGAGCATTTTTAGGAAAACATTTTACATTTAAATACCACAAAAATGAATAGTATTTAAATTTTAGGGTAAATGTTTTTCCACATACATAGATATTGTAAAATAATTTAACTGCAACTTTATTTATTTATTTATTTATTTATTTATTTATTTATTTTTTTGGCACAGATATCTCATACGCACTACGTTGGTGCGATTTGTCTCTTACGCCAATACCATATATACATCTGGGTAATTAACTGACGCCAAAGTGTCATTATTTTGCTTGATATGGCAACCCGGATGTTATTGTCTATTTATTAATAAAATGTCTATTTACAATTTTTTTCTTTTTTTTCCAGTTATATAAACTATTTTAATCTAGGCGCATTTGTCATGCATGCACCACATTTGCGCGACTGCAATAAAATGGCGATTTTATGCCTCACTTGGTAACCTGGCTGTTGTTTATTTATTAATAAATTTTTATTTTATTTTATTTTATTTTTTAAAGGATATAAATAGTTTTGATTTATAATTATTAACTAAACTTTTTAAATTTTATTGTTATTTTCTATTTAAAATAACATAAAATAATTGTAAACTCTATATGTAACTGGTATTTGAAGAAAAAAAATTTCTCCGAATCGGCATCAGAAGAAGAAGAAGAAGAAGAAGAAGAAAAAACTCGCCAATGTGGTGCGTATATGTCATGTATACATTTTTTCACTATACTACAGTATTTAAACATGCTGTATAAATAACGATTATGGTTTTTTCCAAACATGTTTGGCACAGATATTTTATACACATTGAGGTGACTATCGCCAAAACGGTGTTATTTTGCCTGATATGGTAACCCAGCAATAGTTGTTTCTGTATTAATAAATTGTTTATTTACTTTCAATTTCTTTTTAGAAATTCTATAAATTGTTTTGTGCTATAGTAACTGTATTAATATTTTCGTTTTAAAATAACGAAAATAATTTTTAAAAATGCACATTTCTTTGCTATTCTAAAACGAGGATTTTGCCGCATTGGTATTGGAAGGAAATCTTGCAAATCCGGAGTTTTTTGTGAAATGTGATAATTTCAAATGTAAATTGAGTGCTACTTGATTAACACGTCGGCCAGTTTCGCCAAACTATTCAAATTTACATAAATTCATTTTAAATAACGAAAGAACAATAAACATAAATAAAAAATACAAATTAAAAGTCGAATTAAAAAGCACTTATGACGTAAAAAAATACGTGTATCACGTGTAATATCAATTGCTATAATACTTACGATCATCGATTATTGACATTTATTCCTATATTCTGCTATTAATTTTTTTTTCTCGATAGAATAATCAAGTAGTACCGTACATTGTACAAACTCCAGTTAATATTACAAAAATAGAGCTAAATAACTAAATTTAGGTGCAAATGCACACACCCATGTTGTAAGAAAGAGGCACAAATGTCATATATGCACCACGTTGGGGTGCCACGTTGGGTTTGGCCACGCTGGCGCCCCTTTAACGGAAACTTCGTTTTCAAATGACAGATACATTTCTATTTTACTTTTCTATGTATAGAGCATAACATTTTGTATCATTTTAAAATGCAAATGAAAGTAAATAAATAGTTCATTAATAAATTAAAAACAAAGTTGGATTACCATAAGAGGCATAAAATGTTCATTTTGTTTCAATCACGCCAACGTAATGCGTATATGACATCTGTATCAAAAAAATGAATTTCACACGTTCAAAAAACATTCACCTTATTTTTCTAAGGAAAACTTTATTTAACTTTATTTATTCTGCTGCATTCCAAAAACGGAACACTGTAATAGATTTGTCAAGAGCAGATGTACGTTGCGAAATATAATATAATATTGATAGAGGATGTATTAAGGTTTCCACAGATACCCATATTCTCAAGTTGAGAGGTTTAGAGTTCAAAAACTATCAAATGAAAATGAATCACTTGAAAATTGTTTAAATTAAATGGTCAGTCTCTGCGATCATAATGCTCGCTATTTTAGAAGTATGGTGAATAGACAATATTTAAATTGCTCTTTCCATAATTGCCTCCAGGGGCCTCGCTAAGGGGGGGGGGATGGGGGGGAGCCTCCACCAAAAAAACATTCGTGAATGTTGTTACACTTGGCAAATTCACAAACTTAATTGGCAAATTTTCTTTAAAATTTTAATAAAAATTATAATATATTTTCAATTTTTGATAGAATTGGCAAAAATTACAAAACTAATTGGGAATATTAATAACCTTTTAACAAAAAGGGCTATAATTCGTTTTCTAATTGTGGTAAGTTGGCAAAATTGTAAAATGAGTTGGCAAATATTGAAATTTGACTTGGCAATTTTAGGTCCTCTCCCCCCCTAATAAAAAGTCTTAGCGATGGCCCTGATTGCCTCATTTATATATCAAACTCTACAATAAATGGTCAACTGAAATATTTTTTTCTTAAAAACCCGAATTTTATCGAATGCATAAGCTGATACAACAACATAATATTTTATTATTATTTTAATATATTTTGGCGTCAACGGGCCTTGATTCCATTGTTGTTGTTTTTATTTTTGGCTCAGTTTTGTTTTTTCTAGCTCGCTGAGTTTTGAACTGATGAAGAATCTCGACAGTAGATTCGAAACAGCTGTTTGCTAACTTTTAATGCATTTTTGGTGCATTTATAATCGTTGGTTTTCTATGTTTAAATACAATGGCGTTTTGTATGATTTTCAGAAATGTGAAAGAGCATTCGAGGTGAAGTTGCTTTAAAAAACATAATCATATTCAATATTTTGTTTGATTCATGTTTTGTTTTGAAAAATAGACCAGCGCAGCGGGCTTAGCCTGCTAGTTGTTACTAAAAATTAAACATCTGGGCTTTAATCTAAAGTCATTCTGTTATTAGGTAGATTTCGTAAGAAATACTACCTATTGCAATCGCACCAGTTTATATATCTATCTATCTATCTATCTATCTATCTATATATATATATCTCACTTTTTTATGGACACGATAACTTCTATAATTTTTCACCAATCTCCACCAAACTTGCACATAAAATCAAAGGGGATAAAATCTTGGCTAAGTTCGTTAATGGGCAAAATCGGACCAAGGGGGTCCGAATAGGGGGCGTTTTTGTGAAAACCGAAAAAACGCCATAACTTCTTAATTAAAGTAGATATCGAATCGGTTTAAAGTTTATATTACTTCTTAAAAATGGGCCAAAAGTATATGCATGACAGATTTTTGATAAATTTAGAAGTGGGCTCAAGGGGCGAAAAAAACAGGGATTTTGAGAGAAAAAAATTCATAACTTCGTCAATTTTCAAGATATCAAGTCCAACTAAAATTTTTGTAAATGTTCTTAAAATTATCTAAAACTTTTGTATTTACAAGTTTTTGATAGGACCAACTTTTACCGACGAAAAAAATTAAAAACGATCTGAAAAAGGGCGCGGAAAAAAGAGAAAAATCCATAACTCCGTCAATTTTTAAGATATTAAATCTGATTAAATTAATTTTACATCTTCTCAAAAATAGCTACAACTTTTATATTGACAAGTTTTTCATAGTATCAATTCGTATAGCAAAAAGAAATTAAACAAAAATAGGAGTTGGAGAAAAAACCTCAAATCCAAACTGCTTATATTCTGACTCATTTTTAAATTCATTTTTGATTCTAAACGGATCCAAATGGTAAATCTTCTTATTTAGAAACTGTATAAAGTGACGCATTGGTCAATTTTCTGATAAAGACAGAATATATTTCAAAAAAGGCTACCAAAAAGGATATTTTGAACAGAATTTCCCAAAGTCATCCGGACTGAAAATTGAATGAAGTATTCAAATAAGAAATTGCGTTTTTTTCTGACTCGTTTTTAAATCCATTTTTGTTCTCAAACGCATCCAATTTACAGATCCTCTTATTTAGGAACTATATAACGTGATGCGTTGGTCCTTTTTTTTTGATAAAGACGGAATATATTTCAAAAAAGGCTACCAAAAAGGGTATTTTGAACAGAATTTTCCGAAATCATTGTGACTGAAAATTTAAGGAAGTGTTCAAATAAGAAATTGCGTTTTTTTCTGACTCGTTTTTAAATCCATTTTTGCTCTCAAATGCATCCAATTTACAGATCCTCTTATTTAGGAACTATATAATGTGATGCATTGATCGGTTTTTTGATAAAGACAGAATATATTTTAAAAAAGGCTACCAAAAAGGGTATTTTGAACAGAATTTCCCGAAGTCTTTGTGATTTGAAAATTTAAGGAAGTTTTCACATAGCAAATTGCGTTTTTTATGACTCGTTTTAAAATCCATTTTCGCTCTCAAACGCATCCAATTTACATATCCTCTTATTTAGGAACTATATACTGTGACGCATTGGCCAGTTTTTTGATAAAGATAGAATATATTTTTTTAAATGCTGTCAAAGTGAGTATTTCGCACAAAATTTTCCGAGCAATCATGAATAAAGAATTAAGTATGTATTCAAACAACAAATAGGTTATTTTATGACTCATTTTTAAATTTAATTTTTTTCTCAAATGCATTCAACTGACAGTTTTTTGTTATTTAGTAGCTGTATAATGTACTGTTTTGGTCGATTTTTTTAATAAATTCAGAATCTATTTCAGAATATGTTGTCAAAATGGGCATTTGAGCTGAATTTTTCTTAAGATGATTCTGATAAAACCAGTTTTTGAAGAAAAATGAAATTAAAAATTTTTCATAAACGGCCAAATGAAGTTATTAAACTGGGTTTTTCTCTAATCATATATATATATATATATATATATATATATATATATATATATATATATATATATATATATATATATTTTTTTTTTTTTTTTTTTTTTTTTTTTTGAATTGAGCACTCTTCGAAATCAATCTCCGCCTATAGGCCCAGCCGACAGGGATTTTTTTTGTAATTGAATTGTGCATACTAAATAAGAAAGAAACTTAAATATGTATAAATGAATAGAAAATGGTAACATTTAAAAAATAAACTAAATATTCATTTAATGCAAGTTATTTATTAAGGGGTGGAAATCACAATTAATTCAATATTTTTTAAGCAAATAGAAATAAATCAGGGATTTTAATGCAAGCAATTTATTAAGGGATGAAAATCACAATTAATTCAATATTTTTTAAGCAAATAGAAATAAATCAGGGATTTGTTTAAATTGTTTGTTTTTATTGTTTGAACAAAAACACTAATTTAAAAGCGTTGTCCACTCCTAATTTATTACGAAGGCTTGAATGAACTAGTCCAAAAGAAGAAAATTGTATTTCTACTCCAGCAAATGAGGTCACGGCTGTTGTTATTGGGTAAATAAATTCAATTTCACTGATTCTCTCTTTATCTCCCATTACATAAAAGGTCCTCCACCAATCATAATCTGTCATAATATCTGAAACTTTTTTCTCAAGCAATTGTAAAGTTTGAAATGGGCCATTTTTTGCTTGAAAATGTACTACAGTGGTGAGAAGATTTGGACAGTTTTCCTTAATGAATGCCAAACCTTCATTATTTTCCTCTACACTAAGTGAAACTTCATTTTGATTTAAAACAGAGGGACTTAATAAAACTCCACAAAATGACAGCCATTAATAGCTTGTCCTCGCTCAAGGAAACGCTCGCGAGCTAATGCTATTCCTATGGGGAAGCATTTTTCTAATAACTCTTTCGCATTTTGACATTTTTGAATAATTTTTTTTACACTGGATAGCTCAGGTGCATGCCGACAGTGCACCTTTTTTACTTTTTCGATTTTTGGTTGCAGATATTTTTTTTACAAAGTTAGTTTCACTTTCAAAACCGGTTTCGAAACTGAAAGTGCTTTTTAAAAAAATATCTGCAACCAAAATCGAAAAAGTAAAAAAGGTGCACTGTCGGCATGCACCTGCAGTGTAAAAAAAAAATTATTCAAAAATGTCAAAATGCGAAAGAATTATTAGAAAAATGCTTCCCCATAGGAATAGCATTAGTTCGCGAG
This sequence comes from Maratus speculifer, assembly GCA_964019185.1. Taxonomy (NCBI): domain Eukaryota; kingdom Metazoa; phylum Arthropoda; class Arachnida; order Araneae; family Salticidae; genus Maratus; species Maratus speculifer. The sequence continues at coordinate 80,880,972 of OZ025295.1, forward strand.
CGTTTCCTCGAGCGAGGGCAGGGGCCTTAATAGCTTGTCCATATCTTGCTTTGAATTTTGTAATTCTATCTTTATCAAATACTTTTTCTAATTTTTTAGGCAAAATTTTCTATTCATATGCGCATTCGGCAAGGGAACAATCCTCTTTTTAGATTGTATCTAGGGCACAAGCAATGGGTTTCAAAACTTCAATCATATGCTCTGCATGCTTTTTTATTATTATTATTACTTTTTAAGTCCAATACTATTTTCTTGATATCAGAACTTATATTTTCTAAATGCTCTTCACATACTTTTACTATTTTTGACCAGTTAAAAAAAATGATTTAAATGGAATGAATTTTTTTTTTTTTTAATCAGCTGATTTAAATCAGTTGATTTAAATCATGCCAACCCTGCCTCTGAAACCACATTTTTTATCCATTTATAGGCCACAAATCACCCCCTCGCAGGGCCGTAGCTAGAAGTGAAACATAGGGGGGGGGGGGCTCGAGAGAATGTAGGGGGGGCTCATAATTTTTTTCCCTTGAGGCAGAAAGATAAATTAATGACTATTCACGTTGTAGGTACTATGTTTCTTATTAAACTGTTGCACTAACTTCATTTTATGCTAAGAAAAGTATAGGATGATGAAAATTTTGATTGCATAACTGGTGCAAAATTAAACATCATGTTAACTTCATATGTACATATAAGATGAGGGAGTGTTGAAACACTTATTTTAGATACAATTTAGTAACTCTGCAAAACTTTGAAAGGGTCTCAAAACTAAATTAGATTTTTGAACAGAATTTCATTTGAATTTTCGGAACAGAAATTGAGTGACCTTGTAATCTTTTCCAGGGGGGGCTCAAAATATTTTAGAGGGGGCTGAGCCGCCCATAGCTCCCCCTTAGCTACGGGCCTGCCTCCTTGAAACCGAATTCTTTCTTTGTTATTGATGTGACCCTTATCCACCCAGACATATTTGTAAATAGCCCATCTGTTGAAAAGGTTATGCACCCGCACCCCTAATTTATACCTTAACAAATCAATATGTTGGTTATTATTACTGTAACAGAGGGAGATCTAAAATTACAATAAAATCGATATTGTATGTACTCATGTATAATCATGTATGTACATGTGTAATCTAATAGGACAAAGAGATGGTTTAGTTTTTGAACGTCATATCTAACTAAACTGTATTTATTTTGCACTATGAACATCTCTCTTAAGCTAGTCATAAAAAGCGTGCATTTAATTTCGAAATTACCTTTTAAGTTGTCTTAATTTTTTTTTTTTTTTTTTTTTTTTTTTTATCCTTGTTGCTTTTATTTAAATATAAATTATATTGTATTTCATCTAAAGAAAGTTTTTTTTTTACTATTTTTGTTATGTGGTATTGCTGACAAAACAGAAGAGGTAATTGGGAGCAAATTGCTCTCACACAACCAAGGGTGTCTTTCAAAAAGACTTGGTCAGTGATAGGTTAAACATAGAATTGCTTAACTAATTATTTTTAAAAATTGTTTCTATTTCTTGCTTTTAATAGTATGTTGTTGTTTTTTCTTTCTTTCTTTCTTTCCAAGGCCCAGAAAGTATGACCGTACTTCGAGAGCTAAGTATGATGCCAATGGAGTCGAAAAAGATACAGGGCTTGATTTATGCGATTGTCTTGTTGAAGGATGCCCAGGTTGTTGGATGGACTGCCCGAGCTGTGGTTCAAGAAAATGTGGTGTTGAATGCCGAATTTATCGGCGCTACAAGTACGATTACGTCGAGATAGAAGGAACAAATATGACTATAAAGCACCCTGCAAGCAAATAAACTTTACATTTATTATCTATTCACTTTCATACCGGTGTCTTTTAAATATTGTGCAATATAAGATTGTGCAATACATGTATGTGTTTCCAAGGACATTATTACAGATCATACATCGTCATTAATAGCAGTAGCTTTTATATGTGAGTTTCAAATTTGGAATTATGTTGTTAATCTAAATATATTTTAAATAAAATTGTTGCGAATCATTCATTGAGTTCTGTTGCTGCGTAAACTATCTATTTTTCTCCACAATAGTTCAGCAAATAAAACACAATTCTTTATTCATTTCATTATGACACATTGCTGACTTTGTAATATCAATATAATAGTTTTGCAAAGATTTTAATTGGAATATTTGAACTGAAAGTAAAATTCAGGGGGTGGGGGGTGGCTCTGGAAAGAAAACTCCCCAGAAGATTTGAGATTTTATGCTAGTAATGGTCAAAACGTGTAATCCTCTCCTCCCCCTCCTGGAGAAAAATGTCTGAATTCAGCAGTGGTAAAATTTATCCTAGAACAAAAAGTATTTAAAGAAAAAGTAGATAGGCATAACTATTCTAATAAGATATTTATCCACAAGAAAGGAATTCTGTATATGTTTAAAAGTAGAATCATCTTTGGAAGTGATCCTCAAAGCATTTTATTTCATGTCGCAATTTGAGGAAGAAAAATAAGTTTCGTGATTTTTGGAGGAACAAGAAAAAATGTTTGTATAAAATCCAAAGCAGAGAAATAATAACTTACACAGCATAAAATATTTTTGTATCAAAACACTCTGTATTTTTCTAAAATTTTAGTGTTTGTTTTTAATTTATCTTACCCTTTTTTTTTTTTTTTTTTTTTTTTTTTTTTTCAGAATTTATGTGTATTATTTATAGTACAAGTTTTTAATACATTTGTCTCCAAAATTATTTCTTAAAAGTATTTACACAATTGAGGAGACTATCTTTTTCTCAATCCTTTGTAATTTAAGTATTTTATAAGTTTTTTGTATATTATTAAATGATTTTATGAAGGTAAATGGCCTTATCAATAAAATATAACACTCTAATAGAACAACATGGAAAAATTTTATTTTATAAGTAAAATTTAAAGAAGATTTAATTTTTCTTACAAATCATGGCATACGTAAAAAAAAATAAATAAATAAATAAATAAAAAATAAATAAAATAAATTACATATGCCATGATTCGTAAGAAAAATAAAAAAGGCACTCCGGGAGTGCCGACAGAAGTGAAAACTTGAACAATTATGTGTGTACAGGGCTGCCAACTACTACGCCGTAGGCGTGATTACTCCGCTTTAGCTTCTAAATTACGCATTACGCTACGCGAACTTCAAATTACGCTTTTCCGCTTTTTGTTTACTATCAGCGCGCTGCAGTTACGCAATCCTAGGCTCGCCACACACCTGTGAGACATTGAGCGAAAAAACATGAGACATGCGACAATTTCACCCTGAAAACAAAGAAAAAACCGGTTTGTCTGCGTCATGTTTCAGGATTTTTGACGCATGTCTCCCGAGTGTGTGGCGAGCCTTAAGAGCCCACAATAGTCACAGGAAAAGTACACAAAAAGACCCGGATGACCATGTAAAGTCTATGGGAGCGTTCTTTTCTAATATCTCGTTCAAATTTTAATATTTTGACATGATTTTTTTTTTCATAAAATAGTTCAGGACGATCAACAACCGGGCTAGTTTTTACTTTTTCGATTTTGGTTTTAGATTTTTTTTTAAAAATTACTTTAATTTTCAAAACCGGTTTAAACCGGTTCTGAAACTGAAACTATCATAATATAAAAAATCTAAAACCAAAATCGAAAAAGTAAAAACTAGCCCTGTTGTGGATCGTCTTGAACTATTTTATGCAAAAAAAATCATGTCAAAATATTAAAATTTGAACGAGATATTAGAAAAGAACGCTCCCATAGACTTTACATGATCATCCGGGTCTTTTTGTGTACTTTTCCTGTGACTATTGTGGGCTCTTAAATGCCGCTGCCACGGACGGAAAGAGCAGGTTTGAAATTCTCTTTTCCTCCTTGATAACGAAGCGCGGCCCTGAATCGTAACATCTGACGCAAAGTGCGTGCGCATATTAATATGGCGCTGTGATTGGGTTACGTGTGTTAAGATCGTTCCTGTCTCTAGCGGTAGCCGTACTTTTCTTATGTTTTGATTTTGTATGTTCGGGCTAAAGTCAATTTTCTGATTAAGCTACGTTTTCAAAAGTTATATTATATGGCATATGACATCATTTTGAATAATTAATCCTGTTCACTTCTTTTATTTCTCTGTCAAAATGAGTGGCTGGGGTATCAAAAAAAGAAAAGTACTTTTGATCAAAAGTTCCGATCCGAGTTGGCTAAAGTCCGATTCGATGAAGTAGCTTTTTTTGCGTGCTTCAGATAAATCTTGATATGAAGCATTCTGCATTACTTGCGAAAGTACTTTTCACTTTAATCACGTGGAAAATTTTATTGCTCGCGTCATATAAAGTCAAACAGACATATCAAGAACAAAGAACGAAAACAAAAGTTGAAAAAATGCCGGACACTTTCTTTGTCAAAAGCGACGTGTCGATAAGTATTACCACAGCAGAGATGCTTTTTTCGTTATTTCTTATTGAACATAACGTGCCATTAAGTGCAGCTGACCATGCAGGTTATCCCTTTAAAGCGATGTTCCCAGATTCCAAAATCGCCAAGCACAATGCTAGCGTGCGAATCAAAACGACAGCCATGCCATTTTAAAATGTATGGCAAATAAAACCTGCTCTGATATAATTACTATTTTAAAAAGTATGCCATTATCACTTTTAACTGGTGGTTGCACTGACCAAAATGCTGTTAAACTAATTTTCATGATGAATACCCATGAAATAAAAGGTAAGTTTTATATTTTGATTTGTAAAATTTCTTCTATTATAATATGTATGATAGTTAAATCAATGTATTTTTAAAAAAAAGTGTTTTTTATAATATATTTCACTTTTTTTTAACCTTTCGGAGTCGAATGCCGTAACACAACTTGACTACACTTGATTTCTTAAAACTACACATTTTTACTCTCAGGGGTTGGCAGCCCTGTGTGTATTTTTTTAGTCGTCTGGACATATTTTATTGTGCAGAAAATACTTTTAAATGAAGTGTTTTTTATTCATTATTATAAACTACTTCTACAAAAATTATATTACAATTTTCATTTAATGCGCTATTGTACATGAAAAATAATGCATATTATTTTACATACAAAAATTGCAATCTATTGCTTAAAACATAAATTTACAAATGCATGAAATATGAAATATCGTCAGTTGGTATTCTTTGAAATAAATACCCATAAAACTTATGAATTTTCATCCCCATTTCAACAATTCTTCCATCATCATCATCATCATTGTTATCATTATATTCTAGATTTGATATTATAGGTTTATGGTAACTAAAATATATAGCAAACAATTTTGATTCAATTCTATTTAAATATCTTGTAATGACTGCATCAATTGTAATTTTTTATCTCTCTGTGCTAAGATTGCGATGGTTGGTCATTGTTAAATCAAATTTTCTATTTAAAAATTCAATTAATTGTAGATTTTCATCATCCACAAAGTTGATGTTGAAATCCCTACTCAAAATCATCGGCAAATCATCAAGTCTCTTTCCAATTCTATCTTGAAGTAATGCAGAAGCCTCTTTAGAACAAATAAATAAATTTTCATACAAAAATTCTCATTTGCACTTAAAGACTTATCCGGTGAAATATAAATGGCAACCAATACAATTAGTTTTTCATTTTCAGAGTGGCAACAACAAACACATATATCACTGATATCAAAAACATTACTACTAAACATACTGGTGTACCTCACATGCACATTCATATGAATTGTGGAAATATATGCCCATTACATCAAACAACTTTTTATAAATAGCTACTCCTGCTGCTGGACGACCGTATCTTCTGAAACTTGCAACAAATTGAATAGTAATCAAACAATATAAGTTGTTAAACTTTAAATACAATTTTTTAAAAATTGGTTGGAAAGTGCAGCATAATCGATGCACAATATCATGATTTTTCTTTCTTAACTTTTTATTCCATCTGGTAACAGTATATTTTGTTAAACTTTAAATACAATTAAAATTTTTAAAAATGGTTTTGAAATGTAGCATAATTGATGTGCAATGTCATGTTTTTTCTTTCTTAACTTTTTATTCCATTTGGTATCAATTTATGTTGTTACTATTTAAATACAATCAAAAATTTAAAAAAAAAAAAGAGAGAAAAATGGTTGGAAAGTGCAATGTAATCAATGCGCGATGTCATACTTTTTCTTTCTTAACATTTTATTCCCTCTGGTAACAGTATAAGTTGTTAAGGTTTAAATACAATTACAATTTTTAATATTGGTTGGAAAGTACTGCATAATCAATGTACAATATCATGTCTTTTCTTTCTTATCATTTTATTCTATTTGATAACAATATAAGTTGTTAAACTTTAAAAACAATTGAAAATATATATATATATATAAAAAGGTTTAAAAGTGCAGCATAATCGATGTGCAATGTCATGTTTTTCTTTCTTAACTTTTTATACCATTTGGTATCAATTTATGTTGTTACTATTTAAATACAATCAAAAATTAAAAAAACTGAAAAAACTGGTTGGAAAGTGCAGTATAATTGATGCACAATGTCATATTTTTTCTTTCTTAACATTTTATTCCTTCTGGTAACAGTATATGTTCTTAAACTTTAAATACAATTATAATTTTAAAAATTGGTTGAAAAGTGTAGTATAATCGATGAGCAATGTCATGTCTTTTCTTTCTTAACTTTTTATTCAATTTGATAACAATGTAAGTTGTTAAACTTTAAATACAATTGAAAATTTAAGGAATTGAAAAAAATGGTTGGAAAGTGCAGCATAATTGATGTGCAATGTCATGTTTTTTCTTTCTTAACTTTTTATTCCATTTGGTATCAATTTATGTTGTTATTATTTAAATACAATAAAAAATAAAATTTTTAAAAATGGTTTTGAAATGTAGCATAATTGATGTGCAATGTCATGTTTTTTCTTTCTTAACTTTTTATTCCATTTGGTATCAATTTATGTTGTTACTATTTAAATACAATCAAAAATTTTAAAAAAAAAGAGAGAAAAATGGTTGGAAAGTGCAATGTAATCAATGCGCGATGTCATACTTTTTCTTTCTTAACATTTTATTCCCTCTGGTAACAGTATAAGTTGTTAAGGTTTAAATACAATTACAATTTTTAATATTGGTTGAAAAGTACTGCATAATCAATGTACAATATCATGTCTTTTCTTTCTTATCATTTTATTCCATTTGATAACAATATAAGTTGTTAAACTTTAAAAACAATTGAAAATATATATAAAAAAAAAGGTTTAAAAGTGCAGCATAATCGATGTGCAATGTCATGTTTTTCTTTCTTAACTTTTTATACCATTTGGTATCAATTTATGTTGTTACTATTTAAATACAATCAAAAATTAAAAAAACTGAAAAAAGTGGTTGGAAAGTGCAGCATAATTGATGCACAATGTCATATTTTTTCTTTCTTAACATTTTATTCCTTCTGGTAACAGTATATGTTGTTAAACTTTAAATACAATTATAATTTTAAAAATTGGTTGAAAAGTGTAGTATAATCGATGAGCAATGTCATGTCTTTTCTTTCTTAACTTTTTATTCAATTTGATAACAATGTAAGTTGTTAAACTTTAAATACAATTGAAAATTTAAGGAATTGAAAAAAATGGTTGGAAAGTGCAGCATAATTGATGTGCAATGTCATGTTTTTTCTTTCTTAACTTTTTATTCCATTTGGTATCAATTTATGTTGTTATTATTTAAATACAATAAAAAAAAATGAAAAAAAGTAGTTGGAAACTGCAGCATAATCAATGCACAATGTCATACTTTTTCTTTCATAACGTTTTATTCCATCTATTAACAGTGTAAGTTGTTAAACTTAAATACAATTATAACTTAAAAAAACACACACGGACATTCGCGCAAGCGCCCTGTGCCGCCTAAACGGAGCAGCACACTCAGGCACGGTAGAAAGAGTGGGAGATACTAGTTCCTCTTCCTTCCCCTCGATCTTACGCTTTTTCGATCAGCATCACGTGACCCTGACGCGAGTTTGGAAGTTTTTACCCATAGAAAAAAAAAATATTGTCTTTGAAATTTTTATGTATTTTTTAGAACGCTATTGTTACAAATTTGACACTTAGTTTCATAAAACACACTACAAATAACTTCGATTAAAAAAAATAAAACAAGCAGAGAAATGTTGTTTTAGCGTTTTCGACAATATTTATTTATGGGGGTTAAAACGAAAAGTGGAAGCATGTAGCTCTTTTTATGTACAGTAGAAAATCTATATAACAAAGGCCAAACGTATCTGTGCGTAACGCATACGTCATTTTTCGAATGGCAACACTTTCTGATGAAATTTCACTTTTGCAATTTTCATTACTGAAATTTTTTTAACTCCTAGACATCGCACATTTTCAATCTTTACACCGTTGTGAAGAAAAAAATATGTGCTTTTAAATGCAATTTGTTTGAAAACCGTATCTTAATTTGTTTTTGAGATATTAATTTTTTTGTAGTTTTTAATTTAATTTTTCTGGAGGTGGCAACTTGAGTACTCCATTTTTGTGCAAAGCATTACCAACTAGATATAACGCCCTGCGCATTTCGCTAAAAACCGCCGAAAAAGTGAAGCTGGATTCAGCTTCAAACCCTGAACCTTTTCATTGGATCACGAGGCACAAACCCTGCCCAAATTAGCATTGTATGAGCTGATTTCTGTTCTGAGCACATGGTCATTGTTTTGGTTCATTGTTTGCACGATTGGTCAGAGTAACTTGGCAAAGTATCAGAGTTTTCTGGCTAGAGACTTCATACATTAATCTCAAATAAATGGGCCTTATAGATGTAGTTGGCCATGGTGCAAAGTAAAGGAAAAATAGCCATAAAGTAAAAAGAAGAAATAGAGAGGATTTATATGTGATGGCTGGGACTGGTGCAAAAAAATGTAACCCTGAGAAATCTGCTACATTAAGGCCCCTGTCCTCGAATGAATGTGTCCATGTGTAGCACTGATGTTATTTTGCAAATGACAACATTTCAGGATAAAATGACTTTTTGAAATTTTTGTTACTGAAATTTTTTAATCTTCTAAACGTCGCACATTTTTAATTTTTATTTCGTCATATAGGAAAAGAAATCTACTTTCAAATGCAATTTGATTGAAGACTGTACCTCATTTGACTCATTTATTACAAGCTTATAATTTTCAAGCCTTTTTTTTTTTTCAATTTTACGTATCTCCATTAATAAATAATGATACACAATTTACTCATAAATCTATAAATATTGTTCCTGATAATTCCCCATTATAAAATTAAAATTGCATGAGTAGTAAAATAAAAGAGTGGTTTAAAACTCAGATTAAATTACTAAAAATTACAAGTTCAACATGTAATCAAACAATTTACAATTTAAATAAAAAAAAATACTTTGAAAATGCTTTGAATTTGTTTGAAAACTATATCTTAATTTACTGATTGGCTGTGGTTTAAAAAAATCAGTTGCGAGTTATTTTTAAATATATCTCTACCGAGTGAAACTCGATTACGATGCTTAATCTATTTGTCTTTAGAAAAATATAAATAGTTCGGGATTTGTTTCCAGCTGATATACTATAGCAAAATTAAAATTTCCTTTCTAAATAATAAAATAAAATAAATACAAATTTAACAGAAATGTAATTAAATTACGTGCTTGAAGCACTGAAATGACCAGAAACAAAATTGCTGCCGTAACGAAATTTTTGGCTAATAACTTCTGGCAAGCGTCTAATACGGAAATGTGACTTTTGATAAACTTCATAGCTTTATTTGATTCCATAATTAATAATTTTCATTTAACCCTTTAACCTAACCACGTTAGACTAATCATGTTTTTCCGCTATGTAATATTTTAATTCAAAGATTGATTTAATATAATATTGAGATTAATGTTAATTTTTTTAATTTTATAAGATAAAAAGGTATGTAAAGTACGATACAATACAAAAATATGTAAAGTATGAAATACAAATCTTCATACCAATACTTTTCACAATATTATTTTATGATCGAAACATGAATGAAAAAATCCGCAAGACACTTAACCCTTTGAGGGAAAAAACACTTCAATTCTTAAAATGGTGAAATGATTGATTGACACCAGAATTTAAAAACAAATTTGTTTCAAAATATTTAAAAGCGTTTTTTCACGTATTTGAGAAAAATGAAATTGCTATTTCAAATTACTGGCGTCAATGTGGCGTTTTGAAATTAAAATTAAGTGGGATAAATTTTATCCCAACGCCTTCAAGTGGTTTAAGGGTTAAAATGCTTTTTTGGAGTTAGTTAGCAATCTAAAACGCATATTACATGTAGAAAATTCATTAAAGTTTTCAATTTAAAAAATGGTTTTTATCTTTGCTATGTAACCCGGGAAGCCCGGGTTCGATCTACTAGTCTTTATAATGCAGATCTTGAGACTAGAGGTTCTGCCTAATATTGAATTTGGTGATATACTGATAACACTTCATACATTATTAAACTTTGTAAGAAATCTTTATATTACATTCATTGGGATCAGGAAATTGTGCAAATTATGAATTTTTGCACAATATAGGTCATTTCATACTTTAAATAAACTTAAACGTGATCCAATTATGCCAGGACAAAAGTATTATATTACTCATTTAAAAAAAAAAAAAAAATGAATTCAATAACAGTGTTTAATAACAGTGTTCGATAAAAAAAAAAAAAAAAAAAAAAAAACTAGTCGTTGGAGGCCACCGTAATACTTACCCATCATACATATGCATAATATAAAATGTGAAAATAAAACATGTGTAACTTATTTATAAAATGCATTGCAATTCCAAAATAAAAATTTTAACGCATATTTAAATAGTTTTAATATACATAGTAATGATTTATTAATGAATTGCTGATGAGCCAATTTCGACAAATTATATAAAACGGCAAAATACTCAAGTAATACCGGATTGCGTAAAAGAAACATCCTTATAACTCCAAAAATAATAATCGTATTAACTAGCAATTTACTGCGTCGGATGAAGCGTCTCATTTCCAATTTAAATATATCTTTGAATTCAAATTTGAATGAAATACAGGGTCATGAAAAATCATAGAATGTGAAAAATAGCATTACACATATCTCAGCAACTAGTAATCCGATTGACTTCGTTCTTTATGCAAAATTTGTGTTATTTTATTGCCTTTTATATCCACTCCTTAAAATAAAAAAATTCGAAAATTTTTATATACGTTTCATCAGAATGAATTTTTCGAGAGTCCGAAAAAAATAGTTCCGGATAATCGAGGTTACTGATATTAAATAGGCTTCGTCCCATTCTTACATATTAAGTACATACAAAATTTCAAAGCTCTATCTCAATTTGTTCGGGAGATAGAGCGGTTACAGACAGACACACAGACTGACGGACGGCAAAATTTTTTTTCTAAAAATATGTTTTTCGGAATCTCCACTATCTAAAACGTGTAAATCCGCCAAAAAAATTTTTTCGATTTTCAAAACGATTGCAAGACTTACCCTATACTGCGTATGATGGGTAAGTAAAAAGCATCGAAATAAGATGTTAAAGATGAAAATAGAGTAGTAATATCTCTACAACGCGGAATGCAGCTGTTTCTTAATTGCAAAATTTATTGTTTACACCTTTGGTGAAACATACTATGGATATGTAAATACATGTTAAGTGTGTGTTGGTAAGTGAAATTTTGATTTTCGCCATTTCTTAAAATGGCGGGAGCAAAAATCTTTAATCAGAGACCACTTTCTTTTGGTAACCGACAGGGTTGGCACGATTTAAATCAACTGATTTAAATCTAGATTTAAATCAACTGATTTTTTTAAAAAAATCACTTGATTTAAATCAATTTTTTTTGCAATATCACATGAATGCACATATCAAAGAAAAATTTTGGGTAAAATTTAGAAAATGTATTAGATGAAGATAGAATTACAAACTTTAACCCTCTGGATCCCAAACCGCCCGAGATATTTTAATTCGTATATCTCCATTCCCACCAGAAAATTAAAACGGCAATATTTGTTTTAATTGATGCCAGTATATACCGTATTTAAATAAAAGGAAATTAGCCATTGAATTTTTCTGGTGTTAAACTAAATATTCTATTTCTAGAACGCATTTTATCATGGGATTTAAAGGGTTAAAGCAAGATATGAACAAGCTATTAATGGCTATCATTTTGCTGAGGTTTTATTAAATCCCTCTGTTTTAAATCGAAATGAAATTTTGCTTAGTGTAGAGGAAAATAATGAAGGTTTGGCGTTCATTAAAGAAAATTGTCCAAATCTTCTCACCACTGTAGAACATTTTCAAGCAAAAATGGTCTATTCCAAAAAATACCATTGCTTGAGAAAAAAGTTCCTGATATTATGATTGGTGGAAGTCCTTTTATGTAATGGGAGGTAAAGAGAGAACCAGCGATATTGAAATTGAATTTATTTATCAATTTACAACAGCCGTGGCTTCATCTGCTGGAGTAGAAAGACAATTTTCTTCTTTTGGACTAGTTCATTCAAAACTTCGTAATAAATTAGAAATAGATAACGCTTCTAAATTAGTGTTTTTGTTCAAACAATTAAATCCCTGATTTATCCCTATTTGCTTAAAAAATAATGAATTAATTGCGATTTTTATCCCTTAATAAATAGCTTGCATTAAATGAATATAGTAGACTCCCTCAAATCCGCACTCCTAAAATCCACAACTCTCTAAAATCTGCACATGATTTATGGATGTAAACAATGAAAAATTCAGTTTAGAAAATTTGACTTTTTTAGCTTTATATCAATTCCATATATATTTTTTAATTTGTAATTTTTATTAATATTATTGAATTCGTGTTTTTTTTTTTTTTTTTTTTTTTTTTTTTTTAAAGAAGAAAAAATAATTTATTTCTGAAAAAAATCAAGATATTGCTGATATCATTGGTAATCACAATTTTACCAAATATATTTATGTATTTATCAAGCTCTTTTAGTGATTAAGTTTGGCTAAACCTAAAATAAAGCTTCATTATTTTATGATCCTGATGTGAATTAGTAATGTACCTTTATGAGGCAAGTTTCATTGAATAATTTAGGAAAAACACATTTAATCTTTATAATGAATACTTAATTGTACATTTTTGATTATTAACTTATCTTTGCTTTTAGGCAATTCCACAGAAATGGAGATATGGTGACCAATTTTTCAGAATAGTTTATTTTTCACAAATTGGACATCATTTTAAAGGTCATAAATTGAACTATGAGAAAATAACAAAAACAAAGTCAAAATTTTAAGTTTAAAGAAGTAATAAGGCTTTGAATAGAAGTATTATAAGGCATGTTGACATGACTCATTTATAAAGATATTTTACAAATTGACATTTTGGAATGAAATTAAAGTATATTTTAAATTGTAATTGGTTAAGATACTTGCTAAAATACTTCAGAAGAGTGTGCCATATGTAAATTATGTTTAAATATTATATCTTTGTTTTTTTGTAGTTCTTTTATACCGGGCAGTTTGGGAAAATTACGTCTGACACCAAATTGCCTAAAATTTTATATTGCACAAAATTTGTTGGAGTATTTTACAAACTAATTTCCCTGCAAATAAGGATTTCGTATACTATTGAAAATATGCAATCAAATTAAATTCCAAAAAATTATTTTTATTTCAAATGAACAGTGTCGGACGTAAAAAATATTTTACGTCTGACACCACTTACATCCGACACCAAGATTTCTAAAGATAATAGTAGGTTTAGGTGCACCATATGTTTAAAAATGTAAGCAAAACTAAACTAATTTGTTATTTACACGGTTCTTAGTTGTTAAAAATATGTAAAACTACATGCAGTGAAACTTGTTTAAGATACGAATCAAGGGACCGAGAGGATTTCGTATCTTAAGCAGGATCGTATCTTATCCGGATTTCATAGATTCTCAAATGATAATGCATATAAAAACAGTGCACATTGTTATTAACATATTTTAGCCATATATAACTCTTATTTTACCCATTTCTAACAATTTTTAAACATTCTAGAAAATTTGAGTGTAAGATATTAAAAAAAGGATAATTTTATTTTCTCCAAAATTTTATTGAATATCTGTTTGTACAGTAAAAAAATTAAAATGCCTTTCTGTAATACTCTCTGCCAAATTATAAATAAAAGACAATAAAATAAAAATTTTGTTAATCTTTAGAAAAGAGCATTTATTACATGCTAATATGCATCACATGCGTAAAGGAGAAGAATAACAAATTTTCATAAAAAAATTTTGAAAGACAAACTAAATGTATGTAAGGAATAATAATTATTCGATACATTATAAAAATCGTGATATAGTTTTAGTTTGTTGAAAAAAAGTCGTTTACCTTGGTTTGGTGCAACCTAGGACAAAATTTTATTAGGAAGTTTTCTGCCTTGTTGATGTGGTAGAAAAAATCTTCAACAGCGGAACCAGCATCCATCGAAGAGGCATACAGTTGAAGTAAGCTGAGCGAGTTCATTACAGATTCGAATGATGGTATGGCTGGTACATCTGTTTCTTCATCCGCTTCGTCTTATACTTCTAAAGAACTAGGTTCATCAGAACTTTTGATCTCTGCGATAGACCGAACTTCACGTGTCACAACTTGATCGTCAATTTCTACAAATAAGTCTCAATCTTTGCATTCTTCTTGATACTGCTCCTCTTCTGTGATGTCAACATTTTGTAAAATGCTGTCAGTATCAAAGGCTTTAGAGAAACAGTTCTCCAGGGTGGTTGATGTTACATCTTCCCAGGACGCACTCAGGAAATGCATTGAGTCCAAGGGATTAATAGGTTTACAGGTTAAGCAGGATAGATCTTTTTTCGCAATGATCTATTTGGTGTAGGTAACGTACAACGACATGTCTTTTGTATTTTGATTTCAGAACATGAATTATACACTGATCCATGGGTTGAACCACGCTAGTCACATTGTGTGGTAAAAAGACTAGTTTGATGTTTTGTAAACCTGGGATATCCTTGGGATAAGCAGGACAATTATCGACGAGATACAATACTTTTCTAGATTCCTTTTTCATTCGTTCACCGAATTTGCGGATCCACTTAACGAATATATATCATTTGCCATCCTCATTTTGGCTTGACTTTCATAAATGCAGGGCAGATTTCTAACATTTTTAAAACAGCGAGGATTCCGAGACTTGCCAATGACGAGGGGTTTCAATTTTTCTCTTCCACTCATATTTCTCTATAAATATAAATCCCCCCATACTTCTGAAATTAAATGACTGGGTATTTGTCAAATATGAGTCTGTATTTTATCCAGGGTGCATCACCCAAATAAATGATGATGAAAATGAAGTATCTGTGATGCACAAGGCAAAAGGTCATTTTAAATGGCCAAAAGTTAACTTATAAAAACTTATGTAAATATTAAACATAATTGTAAGCAATGTGCAATGTGCTATCATAGATAAATTGTGAAAATAAAGGTACTATGCTAATTAAGTCTTTTTTTAAAACTTTATTTACGTTTGACACCAGGTTAATTTTGCTCATTTTACGTCCGACACCAAGTTTTTACGTCCGACACTAAAGATTAAAATTAACATTTTGCAACTTAATATCACATTAATTTCATGAAAAAATGTGAGTTATTTATCTTGTATCAGTGCTCTTTAATATGAAAATAATTACAACATTACAGAATAAACCATTAAGCTGAATATTAGGTTTTAGTCTGATGTTTCTCATTCTTATGTCCTTTTCTCTTACGTCCGACACCGTGAGATTTTATTTATTTTTTTTTTTAAGTTTAATTTTTGCTAGAAATTATTTTTATGTTTTATGGTTATATATTTACAGTTAGGTATTAAAAAAAATATTTGGATCAGTACGATTATTTTATCTCTAAGAATTTTAAGTTTTTATGAGTAAATTTTGTGCAAATTTTACGTCTGACACCGTCGAATTGCCCTTTTTGTGTTTTAATCATTTTAAAAATTATCTAAATTTTTATTATTTTAGTTTATTACTTATTTTAATAGTTTAGTATATTGAAAGCATTCATTATACTTTTGATTTCATTATTAATTACATTCAAATTACTTTAAAAAATATAAACAAAGCAATCACCAGAAATTTGCAAAGTTTTAAAATCCACACAACCTCTGGTCCCAAGCTGTGGGATTTGAGGGAGTCTACTGTATTTAATTTGTTTTTTAAATTTTACTATTTTCTATTCATTTATAATATATTTAAATTTATTTCTTATTTTAATTTGCACAATTCAATTACAAAATAATAGAATGGCTTTAGTTTAAAGCCTGGATGTTTAATTTTTAGTATCAAATCAGTAACTAGTATATAAATATTTTCTTAACTATATAATTATTTCTTATGTTATTTTTATGAATTATAAATATTATTTATTCTTTTTTAGTTATTTATTATAAAAAACTGCTCTATGTATTGTAAAAACATAAAAACACAACAATTAAAAATAGGATTCTAAAAAAATCAAATAAATCCGATTTAAATCAAAAAAATCTGATTTAAATCAAATAAATCCGATTTTTTTGATTTTTTTTAAAAAATCATGATTTTTTTCCAACCCTGGTAACCGATAACTACTTTAGATATTTTGTCATTTACTGTTAAATTTTTGGTAATTTTTTGCCTAATTTAAAAATTACCATTGAGAAACATCAACGTTAAATCAAATTAAATCCCATGAAACCAATGTTGAATTCAGACATTTTTCTCCGGGGGGGGGGGACTTCTGTTGCTCCGAAGGGGCCATAATAGAGTTCCGGGGGGGGATTGCAATTTTTGACTAATGAAAACACAAAATTTCCGGGAGGGGGACATTTCATTGCTTCAAGGAGGAGTTTCCCCCTCCCCGGGCCACCCCCTGAATTCAACACCGCATGAGACAACACGAGATAAAGTATTTTTTAAGAAAACAAAAGGGTGTAAGTGTAATTCAGTACAGGACGTAATCCGGAATCCTCAGGATTGAAAGCTTTCCGGATTTCGGGTCCTCCCGCAGTCGCAATTTTTTGACAACACGCTTTTTTTTTTTTTTTTTTTTTTAATTCTTTACTTTAATGTTTGTTTTTATGTGATACTTTGACGAATTTTTTTTTTCGCAATTTCTTGGCGAAATCTGCATTTTTTCGCTGTCCTTAGAAGTTTATTTCCCTCCGCGATCTTTTGGCGAAATTCGCGATTTTTTCCGTAATTCTTAGACGCAGTTGGCGTTTTTTTTTACCGTTATTTAGACGAAATTAGTGTTTATTCCGTAATTCGTTGACGAAATTTGCATTTATTTACGTCCTTTGACGAAATGTTTTCAGAATCCTTGGAAGAGATTGCGGTTTCTTCGCAATCCTTTGACAAAATTCGCGTCTTTTCCGATATTCTTTGCCGAAATTAGCGTTTCTGCGACTCTTTGTCAAAATTAGCGTTTTTTTTTGGCGATTTTTTGACGAAATTAGTTTTTGCAGTCCGTTGACGAAATTGTCGATTTTTCCTGCCAATAATAGATGAAATTTATATATTTTTTCCCCGCCAATTTTCTTAAATTTTCAGAAATTTTGGAACATAATCAATCACTTCCGCTGAAATATCTGACTATTTATTTATTTTTTTTCTAACGAATCGTAATATCAAAATTAATTTTAAACTAAAAATTGAGAAAGAAGGGATTTTCTCTAATTTCGCAGGGAGGCATGTTTCCCCCCTCCCCTCCTCTCCACACACAAAGTAACATTAGTAGTTGCACTTCAAAAACACCATAAATTGAAAAAAAAAAATCTTTTTTTTCAAAAATTTTCTTAAAAATTTACTAATTTAGAAAATTTTTGAATACTTTTTTTTTTCGGTTTTCTAAATTCCAGAAAATGGGTCTTATACTGTAGTGCATGCTTAAAAATAGATGGCAAAACAAATTGGTCTTGCGTTTAATTTCTATGTGCTTAAACAAGAAAAAAAGGGGGGAGTTGCATGATTTAAACCAACTTGTTTATAATCATGGTTTAAATGAATTTTTTTGTCACCCTCCCCCCCCCCCCCAAAAAAAAAAAGTGGCACAACAACTTTAATTAAAAAAATATTTACTCAGATGTTAAAATAAATTTTACGCACAAAAAAAATCATTTTAAAAATTTATAATATGAAAATAAAAAATATTGACTGAAAGAACCTGTTTTCACATTTTGTTTGTCTCTATCATTCACAACTTAGTTCCTCCATGTATTGTAATTATAAATAAATTTACACAAATTAATACTTGTATTACATTTTCTTAAATCACATAGATAGTTTTGCAAACAATAAACAGGATTACAATTTCCTGCTGCGTTGAACTTAGTTGAGTGAGAAACATTATATCCAAAGTATAATATGCGATAACATAAAAAATAAAATCACGATGTGTGCTGTTATAAATCCTAAGAGAAACTGAAATCTCTCGTAAGTTCGCTAACAGTAAAATTAAAATGTCCTTGAGGTAATCAAAGTTATTGCACAATCATGTACAGTCATTTTCTACTTATAAATTATTTTATAAACAATGATATTAAAATAATTAGGAAACACTAGACAGACTTTAATACAATTATTTAAAAAAAATACACAAAACAATTAAAATGAAAACAAACGTTTCGCTATGCACCGCATAGCCTCATCAGTATTCATATCAACTCGCAACAAAAACAATGTGCATATACCGGACTCAGTCAAAGTTGAAGTTAATGATTTAAGAAAACAAAATATTCATACGGAACAGGACTTGATTCCTTCAAGGTTAAATAATGTAATTTAGTAAACCACGCCTCCATAAAAATTCTGTAGTAATTGTCAATGCAGTTATTTTTCAAAATAGAAGAGTCAGTGAAAGATGGGGTGTGGTCCTTGTCAAGTGCATGTTGCACTAACCTGGAATTCAATCTACCTTTTTAAAAGCAACTTGGAGTAATTAATGATTTAAAGTAATTCCAGTTAATACAAACACCATTATGGCAAGTTTAGACGTAGTTTCATTATATCCTTCCATCAATATGCACGAAGTCATAGAATATATTAATTTGATAATAGATAAAAATTCAAATATATCTCAAGATATCAAAACCTCCCTTAAATCTGGCTTAAACCTAATAGTTTTCAGTAACATTTTCATTTTTAATAAGAATATTTACCGACCTCGGCATGGTGCGTCGATGGGGTCACCAGTATCCGGTTTGTTTGCTGAATTCGCGTTAAGACCACTAGAACAAAAAAAAATTTTAATACGTTTAATTTAAAACCTGAATGTTGGTTCCGTTATGTTGATGATGTTTTCATCTTATGGAACAACAGTTTGGCTGAATTATATGTTTTTCTACAAGATGTCAATAAATTAAGCAATAGTATTAATTTCACCCTTGAAGTCGAAGAAAACGCCTCCCTTCCATTTTTAGATGTTCAAATTAATAGATGCAATTCAAGTTTAAAATTTTCAGTTTATAGAAAACCAATAAAAGAAAATACAGTTATCCCGTTTTCAGCCAACATGCCTTTCGATTTTATTAAATGTCTCCCAGTAAATCTGTATGTGACAATAATTTTGTGGTCGTTCTATCTCAAGAACTAATGCACGGAATTTCACAAAACTTCAGATTTAGTTAGACCATGATATAAACTGTAGCTGATTAATGTTTGGTGTATATCATACAGTGCCACTCAACAGATGATGCTGCTATTATTCACGATTGTCGCAACTATCTCAAAGACTAATGCACGGATTTTCATAAAACTCCATATTCAGTTAATACTTGATATAATTTGGTGCAGATTATTTTTTGGTTTAAACCGCTCAACAGGTGGCTCTGTCATTATTCATTAATATTGAAATATAACTATATCTGAATATAACTATATCTAATAATATCTGAAATATAATAACTATATCTGAAAAACTAATGCGCGAATTTTCATCAAACTTCAGATTACTCGTTGGTTTAACATTGTGTTTGCCGTACAATCAAAGATATGAAATGACTGTACGGCAAATACAATGATAAACCTCCGAATAAACCACTAGTGATATTAATTTTTGGCTTATGCACCACTTCACTTCCGGCAGACAAGTTCTTTTTCTTTTGTGCTCGACACCTTAGGTTTTTGTTTAGGTTTCCTATAACAATAGTATTTCGTAAAAAATAAAAAATATGGGGATTAATTTTTAGAACTTTCAAATTAGTTTATAATAAATCAGCTGTCTCTTCAGTTAACGGTAAAGTGATCATTATTTATTATTATGGAGCTAGAATATGATATAGACCGGAATCCAGATAGATTTTTCGCTGTTTCGGAAACAAGATCGGTCAGTCATAAACAGGGATGTAGTGGAGGGTATACGAGTGTATGGTAGTATGCCATATACCTTCTGCTTTTTTAAAGAAACACTGCATACCCTCAGTTTCTCAAAAAAGCTGTAGTATACACTCTAGGATATACACTATAAAAAATATGACTATTTTGCTGCATCGTCACTCCACCGTTTTATAGAAAACGACTACTTCAAACTATCATGGAGCATTCTCATTGGCCAAAAGAGTGATATTCTATAAAAGCGGGGGAGTGACGATGCAACAAAATAGTCATATTTTTTACAGTGTACCTTCTCCCTTGAGTATGCAGGGTGTCCCAGAAGTAATGGGACATACTGTAAGGGGATGTAGGGGATATGACAAAGATTCAGGATGGCATATAAACCCATGGTCGGAAATGCTCTCCTGGCGTGGTAGTGAAGACACGAAACACAAGAAAGAGGATACGAACAGGGTGAGAAAGCATGTTTATAATTCTGAATGCTGCAAAAATGCCTGGAAAATGCTGAGGAACTAGTTTCACGCATCGTGACAGCTGCTAGGGAAGTTCGGAACATTCGAGGTAGTTTCTACAGAACGTTAGATCTTCCCTGCACCGGAGATGCGCCTCCGTGTATAATGGTCATCGTTGTCTCTTTAATGTTCTTTTTTCTTAGTTTTCTACTGTATTAAGGATAATAAAGAAATTTTCTCCCCTTATTCGTGTCCTGTCGTTCTTGTGTTTTTATCGTCACTACCACGCTAGGAAAACGTTTCCGACCATGGGTTGCTATGCAATTCTGAATCCTTGTGATGTCCCCTTCTTCCCCTTTAAGTTTGCCCATTACTTCTGGGACATCCTGTATACTTTCTGCTTACAGCGTATACCCACTGTTATTTTTACGACTACACCTCTGGCCAGAAGCTTAATTTTGGCGAACTTTTCGCTGTTTTTAGATATGCAGGGTTTTCACTAGTCGATCGCGTTTCGCTACAGCCAGAAACTTACCAAGATCCCAACCATACACTGTAAAAAATATGACTATTTTGCTGCATGGTCAATCCACCACTTTTATAGAAAACGACTACTTCAGGCTATCATGGAGCATTCTCATTGACCAAAAGAGTGATATTCTATAAAAGCGGAGGAGTGACAATGCAGCAAAATAGTCTTATTTTTTTACAGTGTAGTTCTTTATAGTATCTGTATTAGATCTGGAGATGGCAGCACAGACAATTACTTCATAGAGTTCACGACTGAAATCCTAGGATTAATTAAAACTTTATTAACATATTAAAACGCAGTCGTAGTGGTAAACATCTGAAAACCTGGTTTTAGAAATTGACTAATAGATTTACCATTATGTTTTCCTGTACACAAAGGTATGAAAACATGGAGGACTGCACACTCTAAAAAATATGACTATTTTGCTGCATCGTCACTCCACCGCTTTTATAGAAAACGACTACTTCAGGCTATCATGGAGCATTCTCATTGGCCAAAAGAGTGATATTCTATAAAAGCGGGGGAGTGACGATGTAGCAAAATAGTCATATTTTTTACAGTGTAGCAGTAAACCACAGTGGTAAATCTACGAGTCAACCACTAAAATCGAGTTTTCAGATGTTTTCCACCAAGATATGGCTTGAAAAACCGATCATTCGTTCTAGAAAGACTTTTAAGACATTGGTCTTAAAACGCAGCGTTTTAATATGCAAATTGAACTCGATGAGGTGCTTGTGTATGCTGCCGCCTCCCGATCTATAATACCCTGTTCGCACTGGGATAGTTGATTCACTTAAATTTTTTGAAGCGGGATACCCGGAATTAGGCTTCACCTGTTCGCATTTACAAAACATTGTAAGTGACTTAACTTGGCCAGACTGACATCTGAGCATGCGCATAAGTTCTGAAATTTGTAACTGCAACTTTTAACTTTTTTGTTTACACTGTAATTATCCTGCCTTATTTCAATTAAAAAATTAATTTCTTTTGTGGGAGGAAATAACAGGTTCAACGTTTTCCATTTTCGGCCTTTCATTACAAAAACACCCCACAAACACACGTGTTAAGCAACTGGAGTAAACAAATAACAACTTGAAATAGTTTATAATTATTTGTAGTACTCAAATTCATTAATTTAATAATCAGAATTAAATATTCTGAAATTCAGAAATAATAATTAAATATTCAGAAGGCACATTTCCACTCAACTCATAGTTAAGAGAGCAAGCTCACTTAAGCAAGTTTCAGAAACTTGCTCAAGCAAGAATCTTGATTCCGGATACGACCGCTTCAAAAAACTTCAAGTTAAGTGACTTAACCCTCGACTTTCTCAGTGCGAACAGGGTACTAGAAATAGTAAAAAATTACACACGGGGAAAAATCTTCATTTTTAAAAAAAACTGGTTTGAAAAGTTTCAGACACAGTACATCGCCGATTAACCGGGTCATTCAAGAACAACCATTTCTTTTAATTTTTTGAAGTAAAACTCTCAAATAAATTCAATTGGATCTTTTTTTTAATTCTGAAATTATAAAATCGCCAACAAATGCAAAGTATTGCATAAGATCAAGTGTTTCTGGAACCTAAGAAGTTTCATTTCTAAAGCGCAATTATCCTACGCGTATCGTATTTTTTTCCCCGGGAAAATATTTCTTTCTTTTCTGATTCTGTGAAGGAAGGGGGGAGGTCGAAAAATTACTTCTTTTTTTCCCTTGTTATCATCGAAAAGAGCCCCGCAGAAAAAATAATGTCGTCTACGAAGCAGAATACAATGAAGAATTTCTTTTCTCTCTCACAGTAAATGATTTTTTTAGTGTATGTACGGTACAGTGAAAATAAACTACAAGACCAAAGGTGGCCGGCCACTTGCGATTTTAGATGTTTTGTTAAATATCCAGGCAAAAAAATGATGAATTATCCTAAAACTCTAGGTGTGTAAACAGAATAGTAGAGGAATGATATGTGGTGGTTACTCGATAACCCCCCCCCCCATATTTTTGTTTTAATTCAGTTTTATTAACTATTTTATTTCCTATCATCTCCTTTTTATTAATGTTCTCAATTTAAATATTATTTCGATTTCGTTTCTTTTGATATCGTCGCCTGTAAATTTTTCTTCCTTACGTAGCTTATCGAATGTTCTAATCCGGTAAAATCTTGTTTGAATTCATTCCTTCCGGTTTAGAAAGCTTCTAGAATTATCTCGATCGTTCTATGGGTGGTATTTCCGGTTAATCTGGCCCTCCCCTTGGCCTATCAAATTAAATTCCGCAAGTGACGTGGTTTAGGCAGTTAAGTGCCTGGCCACCTGCTTTGGCTTTCCTTCTTTAAGAGTTTATCATGTTTTCCTTATTAAATTCATATTTCACCATACTTTGAAACGTAGCTTGGCCTCTGTTTCCTCGCTTTCCCCATTCGAACGTTGCCAACTTGGCGTATTCCGGGTTTACAGTAACCCTTGTTCGCTCCTCTCCTCTCTCTCTGCGTCGCCAGTTGAGTGGGAGCGGAACCGATTGAGTTAAGCAGGTGCCGGGGAGGTTGAGCGGATGATCCACCGTAAGATGGAACGAAAACCGCCGAATTGTCGTAATGCTGCGAGGAGCAAGGCTTCTCTTCCCCCGCAACAGAGTCTGTTTTTCTTTGGCCGTTGTTCTATGCCGGCCACTCAATATGTTCTCACGCATTGTTTTTGAGAATCAGTTAAATATATCTTCATAAGGCTCTCGTCAAATTCATTATCAAGTTCACCAAGTTTGTTCCATATCATCTTTATCAATTGAATCATTTTTTCCTCCGAAGATTATGTGCAAAGTATTCTTCGTGAGTAAAACATCACAGCCTCTTCTTTCTCAATTTCATAAAATCGCTCATACGTGTAAAATGATTATTTATTGCATAAAACGAAATCCCACAGGAAGGTATTAAAAATTTGTTTTTGTGATTTCAAATGTATTCTCTATTGAGTTGAAATAGTCATAATGCTTAAAAATATTTATTCTTCGCATCTTTAAAAGAATGATTGAGCAAGAATAGTTGTCAAAGAGAATATGTACGTATAAAGATAAATTATGTGAAATGAATATGTTTATTCCTGTGTGTCATCCATGTGAAGTATTTTCTTTATGAAGTGAATAATAATATACTTATATAAAGGTGCATGAAAGAAATATATATATATATTGAAATATAAAAGTCACGACATATTGCACAAGTAATGAATAAATAAAAATGTTCTTTTCTTCACATTTTCTCTTCATTTTTAATGTGTCAAAAGTCAATTTATTCATCGTCTGGAATATATCGTCATAAGCCAAGAATTCCAGGTAACTTTCTTCTTATTATTTTTATATTTTTATAATTTCACTTTGAGTTATCATTATCATAGTTAAGGATTCACTATTAAGAACTATAATGGTTGTCTTTTGGGTCTTTTGCTGGCATTCATCCAACGCAATGTCCTTTACCCATTATTACGATCACATAGCCTATATTTGAGATGAAACAAAAAAATAAGTGTTCTCTTCTTCTCCCCAAACACCACAAGTACCACGAAGATTTTTTCCGTAAACTCCATGGGGACTGTCGACAATTTGAAAAAGTAAGAATATCTTTTGGATAACCCTTTTAAAGCAAAAGCTTTCAAACTGTAGGTTATGATTAAATGGCTTATTGCAATAAACTGTGTTCATTTTTATGAGGATAGCCTGTGTACTCGAAGAGAAAAAAGGTTAGCATATGAGCTTACACTGTAAAAAATATGACTATTTTGCTGCATCGTCACTCCCACGCTTTTATAGAATATCACTCTTTTGGCTAATGAGAATGCTCCATGATAGCCTGAAGTAGTCGTTTTCTATAAAAGCGGTGGAGTGACAGTGTAGCACGATTTAATCAATCACCGTTGTAGACATTAAAAATCAATATGGTCACGATATGAAAAGCAGAAAAAGGCATTAAAAATCAATATGGTCAATCAATAAAAATCAATAAAAATCAATATGGTGAATCAGAGGAACCAATCAGAAGAATGCTAACTGCTATGTGTCTCACCGATCAGTTCGGTTGCTTCCATTGAATGACATTTGTTGCGGACCGGTTAGGTGATTCCGCTGAACGCGCCCATGTTGTTGTAGTATTTTCCGAATTTGTGTTTATAAGGTGGCATTATTTTCTAGCAGTCGGTTTTTCGGCGCAATTTCCCTTCCTGGTTTTGGCGCGTAATTATTCCAGCTTTGAAAGAGCTAGCCGTTGTTTTTGTTGAAAATTTTGTTTGTAATTTAATTTGTCTTTAAAAATGCCTAGTGAAGCAAAGCAAATTTTAAGGTTCGTCAAACTTTCACAGAATGCTATAGCTCCCTCTAAAGGATCTAAATTTGCTGCTGGCTTTGATTTATACAGGTAAAGATGTTGATATGCTACATTGCAATTTTTTTTTTTTTTTTTTTTCAATTTGTTTGTTTTTAAAATATCATTTATATTTACAGTGCTTATGATTATACTGTACCATCTCAAGGCAAAGTTTTAGCCATGACAGATTTACAAGTTCAAGTTCCTCATGGTCATTATGGAAGAGTAGGTTAGTAATATTTTGCATTTGTAATTATTTTGTCACTCGTAAAATAATCCTGTGACATTATGAGTCTATTTTTTGCATAATTATATTTACTCTCTCGTTTTAGCACCACGATCTGGTCTTGCAGTGAAAAACTTCATTGATGTTGGAGGTAATTCACCTTGCTTATCTTTTTTTTTTTTTTTTTAAATTTTTATAAGTATATGACATTGAATGTATAAATCATTTCGCCAAAAAAATCAAAATTTTGAAGCGTTAAATTGGAAATTTTATCCATTATTTTCAACAATATTTACTTAGTACCTTAGTCAAAATTTCAGTGCTTTAATTATTGCTAAGAGATTAAGATTTTTAAACAAACAATACACCAGGGCTGTCCAACGCGGCGTCCGCGGGCGCCATGGCGCCCTTTGCATGTTTTCTTGGCACCCTTTTGAAGGTTATTGATTTTTTCACTGACCTGCTTCATAAGATTGGAAAAAAATTGCCATTTTGTCCCCCAGATTTTGAAAGATTTAAGTAATTTTAATCATTTTATTTTTTTAAATCTTCATAAAACTGTGTGAAATGATTTCTATCAATGAAAGCTCTTATAGAATCTCTCTTTAGAACCACCCATGGATTGATCACGTATCATGCCTGTCTTTGCTTCTGTACTATTCATAACGAAAATTTACACCTCCAAAATAAATCAAGATTTTTTGCATTCTTTTTAAAAACCGTAGCAATGTCTCTGATTACCATTTTATTTAAATAATAGGCAGGTGTTCAACTTTTGACCCTTGTAACTGAAATTTTTTTTTGAAAGTTTTTCATAGAAAAATATATAATTCAAAATCTACTCCGATTTACAACTATTTTGAAGGGTTTTTTTTTCTTTTTTACATTGAGTTTCAGATCCTTTTAAGTCTTATGTTGGCTGTTGCAAGGTGCTTTTATATATGTGTATCACTACTAATACTATGATATAATTTTCTTAGCATGCCTTGAGTTCTATTAATAGTGGCGCCCTTCATTGTTTGCAAAGAGTTGAGATGCGCCCTTCCTTAGTGTGAAAGGTTGGACAGTCCTGAATACACAATATTACAGCAAAATGTAAAATGGATGCTTTGACTTTTGGCAGCATCATGGAAAGTCATGGAATTTCAAAGTAGTCAGGGAAATTTCAAAATATATCTGAAAAGTCAGGGAATTTACAAAGATTTTCTAAAAAATCTTGGAGAAAAAAATGATGCGAAAGTCATCAAGTAATCTCTAAGCAGGGTTGGGTTTCTTCCGGAAGAAACCTATTTCTTCCAGGACAGTGGAAGAAACTGGAAAAAACTGGAAGAAACGGAAGAAACTGCCAGAAACCAAAACAAATGCTCAAAGTTAAAGTATATTAACTATGTAAAAGAATTACAGTATAATTACATGAAATCTAAATTAGAAAATTTAATTATTTTTAAAAATATTTTTGCAAACATAAGTTACTTTTTTAATAACAAACTTCAGGTTCAGCAGACATTTTCAGGTGATGGATTTTTACTACTTTAAAGGTAGAAAGATGTTTTAATTATTAATTATGCCATTTATGTGAAAAAAAGG
Source organism: Maratus speculifer (assembly GCA_964019185.1). Taxonomy (NCBI): domain Eukaryota; kingdom Metazoa; phylum Arthropoda; class Arachnida; order Araneae; family Salticidae; genus Maratus; species Maratus speculifer. Next base: position 80,908,471 of record OZ025295.1, read on the forward strand.
AAAAAAATACCTACAATTGTTTATTTTTCATATAAAAATATTATCTTTATACAAAAATATATTATTTTAAGCTGTGTAACACAGTAAATAAATAAATTTGTAATTTTTTACACTACCATCTAGCATGAATATCTCAATTTCGATTTTAAAACATTAATGTTCTAAAAATATCTATGGTTATGTTGAAATGCATTTAAAGTATCCTGGAAAGTGTATGACTTAAAAAAATAAATAATAATAAAATCTTTTGCATTCATCCAATTTAAATTGAGAAACTGATCGTTGCAGCATCCTACTGCTAAAAAACTTTTTTGCTATACTTTGCTGCATTGTACTAAGAAAAATGAGAAATTTAAGAATTTTTAATACTAAGGATCGACTGGTACAGCCTTCTAAAGCCAAAACCGAATTTCAGTGACCTTCCTAGTTTCAGCCGAAAATGAAAACATCCAGAATTTTTTTAAAGTAATTAAATTTTTTAATTAATTAAGCTATTGTTAAAAGTAATTAATAAATACATACATATATACATAATCATAAATTATGTGAATAGTATTTATTAATTAGCACGATTGTTAATTATTCAAAGACTTTATTTTTATACGTAATAAAACATAATTAACCAATGACACAGAAATATTTTTCTAATCATACAAATTTCCTTTAATTAAAAAATATTTTAAATAGTCACATCTTGGTTTTTCTTCTATAATGATTTTTGTAAATGTTCATTTGGTATTCTAGAACTTTCTCAAAGATTGAAAGACTATTGAAACACTAATGCAGTTTAAACTAAAAATTTTCTATGAGATTGATTGATAATTCATGCCTGATAATTATAAACAACGAATTTCATTGCAATACACTCATTTGAGCTGATACAAATCAAATCAACGACTAATGTTGAAAATTGAGGCAGAAACAAGATTGTTGGAATTTATGAGACTTTTGGTCAGGCCAAATTTTCAGCCAAGTTTTTGGCAAAACCCTGACTTTGGGCCGAAAACGAAACAATATTTTTGGTCGATCTCTATTTAATACAGTAATTACTGTACATTATTTACATTAATAAAATTGATATAAATTAAATACTTTTATTTTAATGGGTTTCTTTCTACTGTTAATAAAGGATCTCTACTATTTACTACTACTTTAAAAATACATTACATTAAAAATATGTTGGTTAAATTGAAATGGATAACATTTAATTGATTTTGTGTATTTTGGTTAAAATTTCTTTTCATTTAGCCAATGGTTCAAGATCTTTAGACAGGAGTTGTGTGTGATCTTAGCTAAAAACTGATGTAATTTTTAATTTAGCATATATACTTAAATTTGTTTTGGTCCAATGGAATTAATTTATATAAAATTATAGGAAGAAGATATTTATCTTACAAAATTGAAAATATATGGTAAATTCTGAAAGAAAAACAGTTTCTTCCACTTGGAAGAAACCTATTTCTTCCGGCCGGTTTTTTCCATGGTTTTTTCTGCGGTTTTTTCCACTACGGAAGAAACTTGCCAACCCTGTCTCTAAGAAAAAAATCTCATTCATCAAAAAGATGAAAAAAAAAAAAAAAAAAAAAACTAGAAGTTTGAAGAACAACTGCATTGAAAAAAAAATTAGTTTTGACAAAGGATTGGTTGAAAATAAGTAGGAATATTTAATGTATTCCCATTTGGTTAAAGACATTTTTGAAATTTGGTCAGAGAAAGTCATGTAATTTTTTGAGATTTGGTCATAGAAAATCGAGGAATTTGCCTGTCATCTTTTGCTGGGAAGCCTTTAATGGTTTTAAGTGTAGTAAGAGGTAAGTTATCTGTTAAGAATATTTAGAAAAAAATATTTAAATTCATCAAATCAATTAATTTTACCAGAATATAACAGGCAAACAAAAAACTATCAAAATGCCTATTTTGAAAATTCTATAATTATCTTGCATATCCAACAGTAAACTTTCAGAAAGCATAATATATATATATATATATAATTAAAATACAGAGTGGCTAGAATTAAAATTCATTTGTTTTGCAAGCTCTACAAGTTTAACTATTTGGAATGTTTTAACCTCTTAACTATCACTGTTTTCATTTCACATGCAATTTGCCTGTGGGGGAATGAAATGGGCATAATTAAAGGGTTTGAGGTTTGATGTTCATACTCTTTAGAGCAGGCATGTGGCCTACAACTACACACTTATCTGTGCCTGTTTAATTCAGTTAATGATTGATTCAGAAATCACTTTTCAAGTGCAATCATTTGCATTAATCCTGGTTACAGTGTTGTCAAGTTGAAGATTTCTTTTTATTTCAAAATATCTACTACTAGTTAAGAATATTAATCTTTGCAGTATTAGAGTAAAGCTAGGTTACTAGAAAAAAAAAAAAAAAATGGTAGTGACTTTAATTAAAAAATTTTTAATAAAAAAAAAAATTCCAAGTTTCGCAATACTGCTATGTTATTAATCAATATTTGTTTTAAAGTTTTTCAATAAATGTTTTTTTTTTTTTTTTTCTTTCACCTTCCTAAGTAGGTAGCTATAGAGTTTTGTCATCCCTATCACCACGTTTATAAAAGCTGAAATTTCTATGTACAAATTTCATTCTCTGTTATAATAATGCAATAAATTTTCTTTTCTTTTTTTTTCTTTCTTTTTTTTTAATGTAGCTTGTGACCTTGTATATAATGATTAATTTGGCCTTTGGTGTTGATTGAGTTTGACTTGTCTGGCTTAGAACATGCAGAAGCAAATTCAGCAATTAAAAAAGGAATAAAATTTACAGCAAACAGTACTATAATTAAATAAAGAAAAAGAAATCCCTCACTAGCTAGAGTCTAAAACTACTTTATTAAAAATTTCACCTAATACTAGCTTTTTAAGTTAGTATCATGTTGGACCTTTAATAAAAAGCTTATAAAAAATTAGCTAGTGGGAAATTTTTTTACTTTTATTTATTACTGTATTTGATAGTATAGGGTTGGGTTTTTGACACGACCTGTTGAAAAGTGGCAAAATTGTTATAAAAAATTATGCAATCTAATTTTTGCTTTAAAAAAAAAAAGAAGCTAGGGTGACCTCTTTAATAATTGACAATAAGTTACCTAGATTTTCATAGATTCTAAAAATGTTTGTTTTTGTACATAAACTACAGTTCCAATACAAATGTCTTTGATTAATTACATGAATTATAATATGAAATTGATGCAATCAAATGTTCTTTAAATTAATAACTTAAAAGAAGATGGCTTGTTAATTTCATTTATACAGTAGACTCCCTCAAATCCGCACAACTTGGGACCAGAGGTTGTGCGGATTTTAGAATTTTGCGGATTTTTGGTCATTGCTTTGTTTACATTTTTAAACAGTAATTTGAGTGCAATTGGAACTATAATGAATGCTTATAATATAATAAAATATTAAAATAAGTAATAAACTAAAATAATAAATATTTAGATAATTTTTAAAATGATTAAAGTACTAATAGCAAAGGCCAAGTTAATAATCAATAGTGTATGATTAAATATACATTATAAAGATTAAATGTATTTTTCCAAAATTATTCAATAAAATTTGCTTCATAAAAGTTCATTGCTAATTCACATCAAAATCATAAAATAAGGATTTTTTTTTTTCAAGTTTAACCAGGCTTAATAAGCAAAAAATTTTGATTAATGCATAACTATATTTGATAAAAAGATTGTGATTACCAGTGATATCTGAAATATCTTGAATTTTTTCGAAAAAAATGTATTCTTCCTTCATAAAGAAACATGAATAGAGTATTATTAAGAAAATTACAAATAAAAAAAATATATGGAATTGATACAAAACTAAAAAAAATCAATTTTGTCCCAATATCCAAACTGAAAGTTTCAATGTTTACATACATAAAATATATGCAGATTTTAGAGAGTTGCGGATTTCTGGTTTGCGGATTTGAGGGACTCTACTGTATCTTCATTTTGCTATGTTAGTTTAATTATTTAGAATACTTTGTTTTTGTTAAATTTTATTTGGTACTATATTATCCCGTCGACCAATTTCGTCAAATTATACAAATCGGCAAACTAATAGCCAAATTATACATATTGACATAATTTTTATTTTAAATAGCGAAAAAACAAATAATTAGTAGAATATTAAATAAAAATACAAATAAAAATCACTTGTCATTGAATGTGACATTCACAATCATCCATTATTAGCATTTAATCACTGATAATTTTTTGGTCGACGGGATAACCTAGTAGTACCTTTTATTTTTATACATATAATAGTTAAAAAAAAAAATTCTTATTTGAGCATATTATTTCACATTTTTAGCTGTAAATCCAGCCTTAATCATTTTTTGTGGAAAAGTCTTAGAAGGGGACTAACAAAAACAATATAAAATATGTATATTATATGTAAATTTATGCATTATACAAATATTTTTATCATGTACTTTCATTTTTAAAAATTTAAAGTATTTCATTTGATTAGTTTATAATTTTAATGTAACAATATTTTCAGCTTTGTTTTATTCTACATTTATAGCTGATAATCATTTTCTATTTCCTAAACAACTTTTTAAACCAAAAATATGTTTTGAGTTTTTTACAGCATATGTGGATTTTAATGTCTAAAAGTTTATTCAAGAGTATAAAACTACAAAATGTGAAAAAATGTAAATTTATTAAAATTGTAAAATTAATTTTTAACAGTTTTTGATGCAATTTTAGGTTTTTGAGTCGTCAAAAATTTGGTGTTAGTCCATTGCTTCTGGGGATGTACCAAATAGTCAGTATTCGGTCATGTTACTGAATATTCAATTAGGCCTAATACCAATTAGGCCTAGAATTTTTTTACATTATTTATTTGCTTTTTGAAATGTTTAAATTAAGAAAACTTGTGTTTTCGTTTGTTGCATTAACAATAAATAAGATACCATAACTATATTTTCAACTCGCATGCTTTGATTTCTATAAAATATGACATGATGAGAAGGATGGAAAATGTCACTATTCATAAGAAAAGAACTGAGCTAGACATTTCTTTATTCAGAATTAAGTTGAAAGTATTTATACTTTATATTGAAAAAAATTCTGCCTTGAGTTATTTAAAAAGAACAAATATGATACTGTACAGTTTTTCTTCAACTATTTTTTCACTTATTCTCTTTGATTTCAGAATGTTTGTTTTAATTCGTAGAAGAAATCATGAAATTAAAAAATTTATTAATTGAAAATGTCTTATTATGCTTCTTAAATAAAAAAAAGCAGATTTTTTTTCAATACTGAATGTTCTTATAAAAAGTTCTTGTTTATCAAAATATAAGTCTCTCTTATTAAATATTATGTAAAATTGTTTTAAAAAGTAACATTTTAATACCTTTAAACTTTGAAATATAAAAAGTATTTGGAAAGCCGAATATTTGGTATTCGGCCAAAATCGCTATTCGGTGCATCCCTAATTGCTTCAACATAGAGATTTTACTTTAGGTAAACTGATGCAACTTGCCCTAAGAGATTGTAGACATTAGAAAAAAAGCTTGGAATTCATCACAATGGTTAATTTTAAGATGTAAATGCATACTAAAAAGCTGGTTTCTAAATTCAAAACTTCAAATGAATACTGGAATAAACATTTATGAATTGAGCATAAGTTTCAAAATATTTTCTAAATTATCATTTATTTAGAATTAGCTTTAGTTCTCATTTATTTCATCTCTTTTCAGTTAAATACAGTGCAATGATATAGTTTAGTCAAATTGTGGCTTAATTGTTAATTTTTGAATTATTCCAAAAAAGTATAATTTATTATAAAAAAATTTAGATGTACAAATATAACTTGGCATATTTCAACTATTATGCCAGAAAAGCCGCGGGGTTTGCTAGTTATTTAATAATTCTGTTTATTTAATAAATACATAATTAACAATTATGTGTTAATTACTTTAAAAAATTGTACTTTTTCATTTTCGGCTGAAAATAAGATTTGGCCGTTACAGTCAGTCCATTTTTTAAAAAAATTAAGTGGCTTAAAAATCCAAAATGTGCTCATTTCTCGCATGCATCACCTTGCTTTTTTTTTTTTTTTTTTTTTTTTTTTTTTTAGAGGAAAATCTACAAAAATTTTAATCGTGTGAGTAACTTGATTTTTATTCTTATACATTTAAAGTTTCCATAATAATTATCTTACATGTGTCTCACAAGTTTCAATATTTGTTTTAAGCTGGTGTTGTAGATGAAGATTACAGAGGAAATTTAGGTGTTGTGCTGTTCAACTTTGGATCTGAACCATTTAAAGGTATTTTTAACTACATCTTATATTCAATCAGTGGTGCTCATATTGTTTATGTTTCAACTTTTTATTGTCTCTTTTTCTTTTATTTATTTTTCATGTGATTCTTGTTTTGGATTTTAACAATAAAATTTTTTTATGTGTGTGAAATATTGATAAAGAAAAAAGATACAACATAGTTATCACGTCAACCAATTCTGCCAAATTATGCATATTCACATTAATTTTTAATTTAAATAACAAAAAAAAAAAAAAAAAAAAAATCATTTAATGACATTTTATTTCATTTAATGTCATTAAATGTGACATTCACAATCATCCGTTATTGGTATTTAATCTTATAGTTTGACAGGTTTTTTGGTCGACAGGATAACCAAGTAGTACAAAAAAAAAAAAAAAAAAAAAAAAAAAAAGCATGTAAAGGTGCAGGGCCGTAGCTAGAAGGGTAGTGAATAGTAGGGGGGGGGGGCTCATATTTTTTCTCTCTCTCTCTGATGCAGAAAAATAAATTAGTGCATATTTAGATTGTAGATACTATGTTTCTTATTAAACTGTAGTAATAATTTCATTTTATGCTAACAGGGTTCATACTGTGCTTGAAAGTCCTTGAATTTTTAGGAGAGAAAAAAGGTCCTTGAAAGTGCTTGAATTTATTTAAATTTTAATGAAGGTGCTTGATTTCCATTATTTGTTTTTATAGGTGTTTAATTTTTCTGATTCAGATGTTCAAAATTAAATAACAGTTCCAAGTGTTGAAAAAGATTAATCAGGCAAAAATATTTGTTCTGAAGTAGTTTTCCTTTCAGGAGATCAGAAGTATGGGCATTTGTATTTTGCTTTGTTCTATATACTGAACTTGATCAATAGATGCATGTGCTCACGCACATACTCAGGTCTTTGCGACAAATAGTTTTTCTTCTGCCTTCTATGGATCTTTAGTAGTTAATTATTCTTTGAGATATGTACTATAACGATATCAAGAAAGTGTACTTTCAATAAAATGTGGAGGAACAAGAAAGATACAAGCATTAGTTTGAAGCAGTACCTATTGCATATCAGTTTCAATGCATGCAAGCTATGCTGTGTTACTTGGAAATTAGAGAATAAGGGAAAATCTGCATTAAAAACTCATATAAGAGCTATTTTCCATAATAATCATTTCTATTGTATATATACAGGGTGAGTCATAAATATCGAAACAATAGGCTATCTCCTTAAATATTGCCCCTAGACCCATACTTCCAATTGCAAAAATTCATAAAAAAAGATGAATTTTTTGATAAGATAAGTTGCAACTCCATGGGGGGTCTGTTTTAAAAAAAAAGAAAATTAAATTTTTATACGGGCCCTAGAGGATAAAACTTCCAATTAGAAAAAATTCCTTTATCCCTTCCTGAATTGAACAAAAAAAATTTCATCTCGATATCTGCAAATCCCCGAAAGATATTAATATCCAAAATTTTCCAAAATTCCTGACTTACACCACTTAAGCATGCCTCTGAGAGCAGCAAAATCAGTTCATTTGAAGTACAATTAAGGGATCGACCATAAATTTACGTATTGTTAAATGTCGATCCAAGACAACACTTAAACTTTTAGATATAAAATAAAAGCGTATAGGTTTTTGCTTTAAATTTCGATGAAATATGCTAGATGTCTGCAATATTTCGACCTTGCCGCCAACTTCGTAACCGGCACGACTCATTGAACGGACAGTCTTATTAAACACTTATTAAAAGTGTTATCAAATTAAGTGATATTAATTAAACTCTCATTAAAAGTGTCTTAAAAACTTATTGGCTCAGGCAATAAGTTTAGTAAATATAGTAATAGCGAAAATGACTCTTCTATTTGCGGAATCAATGGAAATATATTTTAATAAATTACATAGAAATATTTTAAAAAATCTACTTTATACTACAGTTAAACCGCTATAACGGACACACCCGAATAGCAGACACCTCTGTTTAACGGACTATTTTCCAATCCCCTTTCTCAAAACCTAAATTTGTGTATGTTTAACCTCTGAATAACGAACATTCCGAATAGTGGACACTATTTAAGGCGATAAAGGATGAAAAAGTATTTTTTAAGGACAAAAAAATGAAAAAAAGTAAAAAGGCCTCTAAATTTATCAGGGAATTTTGTGATAAATGAGCTGGGGAAAATCCCCCCCCCCCCCCCCCCACGTTCAGAGTTGAATTGAAGGGGTTGCCAAGGAAGGACATCTTCCAGAGCATTGAAATATCCCCTCGGAAAATTGAGATTTTATGCTTTTAACAGCCAAAAAGTGCAATCTCCCTCCCCGACTGGAACTCTATAATGTCCAATAATGTCACTTTGAAAAACAAATTACATGTAATCGCAAGAAAAAGTTAACTTTTGTAACAGGGTTTTTTCACAAGCATGTAATAAACAGTGGGTAAAGGTGTGTACAGTTTTATTTAGCCCCATTGCTTAAAAAATAATTTTAATTTCTGATTAATCATATAAAAGAGGTTTTAAGACATATAAAAGTCAATTAATAAAATTTTAAACGTTTCTTAGCACTTTTTGAATATCTTTGATTTTCCCAATACTGGACAATTTCTGCGTTCCTGAGGTGTCCGTTATTTAGAGATTTTACTGTATTCAGTTTCAAAATTTATGAAAGTTTTAAACCTATTTTTGTTTTCTTCTATTTTTACAAGAAGACAGTATTGGATTCATGAAAATTTTGAATTCCGGTTTTCGATGGATTCACACGTTTTAGGGCTCAGAGATACCGAAAAACATGTTTTTATGAAATGTCTGTCTGTGAGTCACAGCACAATGAAAAAATTTGAAATTGACATGATAAAAAAATAAAGTTTAAATCAACTGACGCATTTAAACAGTAATTAAAGAAGGTGAAAATGGCAAAACATGAACAAAATCTGAAATCGAAAGTATACAGCATTTAAACGTTAGGAGCCCATCTTTGCCCATCTTAAAACTAAATGCACTGCATCAAATGTTTTTATTTCAGTATTTCTCATTTTTAAACTGACATACGTCAATAACCGTCGGTTACGGTAACTTTTCAGCTCAGAAAAATTTACTTTTAAAATATGATTTGTTTACAAAAATTACTTTTTTTTAATATTGCTATTTTAAATACTTTTATTTTTTTTAAATACATATTATTTAAAATGCTGAATTAAAATTGAAAATTAGACATTTTCGTTTAATCAAAAGAAAAAAATTCAACGCGACAAATAATATTTTGAGTTATAACAATTTTAATTTACTCAATTTTTTTTTTTTTGAAAAAAAATATTAAAAAGTCTTATGATGTGATAATGCTTATAAATTATACGGTTAACCATCTCAAAACATTCAAAATTCCAACTTTATAAATAAATAAATAAAATAAATGTTTCCTGGACCCATTACAGCAACATTGTTTCTTCAATTACACGCATTTCAATTTGTGTCTGATCCCTTGAAACCTCACGATTTATTAAAATTGTCATAACTCTCTGAGTTTTGAAGATAACAAGATGAAATTTTTTTTGTTCATTTCAGGAATGAATAAGGAAAATTTTTCTAATTGGATGTTTTATCCTCTGGGGGCCATATAAAAATTTAATTTTCGTATTTTTTAAAATAGACCCCCCATGGAGTTGCAACTTATCTTATCAAAAAATTCACCTTTTTTTTATGAAACTTTGCAATTGGAAGTATGGGTCTAGGGGCAATATTTAAGGAGATAGCCTATTGTTTCGATATTTATGACTCACCCTGTATATAGATCTGATATTTCAAAATGTAAGAGGATTGGAGGCAATATTATTGTTATTCATGTGTCGTGAATCATGGCTACCAACAAAGAGGAGCAAGAAAAAGTTATGACCCTTGTAAGATTTAAAAATTTTTTAATTAGACAATTTAAGTTATTTAGATTTACTTCAATTTTGATTTTAAAAAATTTAAGTTTAATTTTTTTTTACGTGATTTTGTTTTTGATTAATCAAATTATTTATTATATTAATAACATAACAATTGAACTCCCTCCCACCAAAAAGAAAGCATAAGTATCCCATATCTAAATTTACCTTTGATGCCATGTAATGAATTGATTATTATTTTTATTGCACACTAACCACCCCCACCCGGCATTACCTGTATCCTGATTGAATTTGTGTAATTTTATGTTTTTAAATGAAAATCCTTTAAAGCAAACCTTTGATTGATCGCCCCACTGGTTTCAGCAGCATATTTCCATGCTCTCTCTCAACATTGCTTGGGCTTTAATCGAATTTGCATGATTTAAAATTTTTAAAGTGATATCTTTTAAAAGAAACCTTATTAGGATGAGCGAAGCGAATCCACTACTAGGCCACTCAAATTACAATTTGTCGTACACTTTACAAAAAAAAAACTATTCAATATTTTGACTTCAAATTAAACACAACAAGTAAGAAAAATCATGCGTTAAGCATAGATTATGAAGCACTTTCCAACACTTAATGAAATCTTTAACAAAACTTTGTTATTTAGGGAAATAATAGTGTATAGCCAAATATACCCAAATATGTATTCCAGTACATTAGAACAGCCCTGTATTTCATATGTCAGTTCATATAATGGGAAAATTTAGCTTAGCAAGAAAATACTCAGTAGCTTGAAATTTCTTTTTCAGCAATTCATACTATTAGATGGAAACATACTTGAATACTTTTGTTCAGCCCTGTAGTTTACATTATACCTTTATTACACGTCAGCATTAGGCTAAAAGTTATTGTAAACTAAAACAACTGAAATCACATTCTCATAAATCATCATTCATAGGCGTCCATGTACCGAATTCTTTGCGTGGACCTGTATATCCTTTTATCTATATTCTGCAAACATTTCTCAGTAAATTGAATGCAGCTGAGCGTAAAAATGCATAGCTTATTTAAGAACCACGTTTAAATAATTTACGCTCATATTCAGTAATGTTGGTGAGCTCTTTTGGGTAGCCCTGTATATGAACTATAACATTTATACACACCATATAATGTGCATATATGTAGCGAAATATAAACGCGAATATCATAATTAAAATGCATTTCATCCCTCCATCAGCCATCATCGGACACATATACGGTACTTCGGAAAGAATATACTATTTGAAATCTTTTGTATGGCCCTGTAAATGCTATGTACTTCATATTATGCAAGACAGTAGCGTATAATTTATATTAAGCTTCAGTGACATATATCAATTTTATTATACATGAAACAGCTTAATATATTTAAAATATGCCACACACAATTCCCCCTTTTACTATTATCTAATGGAATTCTTTTGTGTGGCCCTGTAAATGAATAATAGCTATATTTTCACCTTATATTTTATAGAATGCATATTTTAATATGTTTGACAGGGTATAACATTTTTAAAATTCCTTTGAAGTGATTTTTCCCCATAGGCCGTAATGTAATAGTAAACTTTTGATTCGCCCTGTAGATAAACTAATCATGGTGGAAACTTCATTTTCGATAGGACTTGTGCTAGGTTAAACGTCAATAACGTCCTAAAATTTCATGGCAATCCGAGTATATTAACGGTTTTTCCATATAGGCCATAATGTAATGGGAAACTTTTTTTCTCTCTGTAGATAAACTAATCATAGTAGATACTTCATTTTCAGTAGGGTTTGTGCTAGGGTAAACCTCAATAACGTCCTAAAATTTCATGGCGATCCGAGTATATTAACGATTTTTCCCCATAGGCCGTAATGTAATGGGAAACTTTTGATTCTCTCTGTAGATAAACTAATCATGGTAGATACTTCATTTTCAATAGGGTTCGTGCTAGGGTAAACCTCAATAACGTATAAAAATTTCATAGCAATCCGAGTATATTTACGGGAGTTAGAGCGCGGACAGACGGCCAGACAAACCGAATGCATAAGCACTTTTCAACTTTGTTGGAAAGTGCTAAAAATAAAATATGATCTGTAGATTTGCAGAATATAATTTTTTTTACAGTAAAACGTTAAAAAAATATTATTTTAATTTATTTTACATGCATTTCCAATACGGACGCATTTTAGCAAATAAATAAAAAATGAAACGCATATATTTTCAGAAAAAATATATATTTATCATGGAGTAAGTGATTATAGATAGAATCACGATTAATTTAATAAATAAAATATGTTTTCATTATTCAGCAAAATCGTTTGCACAAATGACACTTAAACATTTTAAAAGAATTGTATTATGGATTTTTTTTTTCTTTTTTTTTGTAAAGTGGCAACAAAAGAATTGTAAACAAATAAAATGAATTGTTAAACTTGTTATATAAATGAAAAATTAAAAGAATTGCGTGAACTTGTTGCCTCGATTCAAGCTCTTTATAAATGTACTAAAGGAAAAGTTGGCCGATTCAGAAATGACAAGTGGACTTCAACCATTTCTTACTTTATCATTTGTATCGAAAGTAATGTTACTTTCTTATTTGTGGACCGAAAAAGGTTTAGTGAACGGGACTTTAGACTTTGTTGCACGTATTAAAGAAAATCACAAGCCACCAGACTAGATACCGCGAATAATCATGGATAAATTTGAATACTACAATAATTTAACTTAAAAGAATTGGTGCGTACAAATTCCCCCAATACAGTAGACTCCCCCAAATCCGCACAGCTTGGGACCAGAGATTTTGTGAATTTTAGAATTTTGCGGATTTCTGGTCATTGCTTTGTTTACATTTTTTAAACAGTAATTTGAATGCAATTAATAATCCAATTGAAATTATAATGTATGCTTATAATATACAGTAAAACCTCCAAATAACGGACACTTCGGAAGCGTGGAAACTGTCCGCTATTCGGAGGTGTCCGCTATTGGGAAAAAATTCAGAAATTCAAAAATTGCTAATAAATGCTTAAAGTTTCATTAATTGACTTTTATATGTCCTAAAATTCTAATATATGATTAATAAGAAATTAAAATATTTTTTTAAGCAATAACATTGAAATAAAATGTTACATACCTTTGTACACTGTTTATTACATTCTTACAAAAAAAAATGTATTTAAAAAATTTCCTTTTTTTTTTTTTTTTTTTTTTTTTTCGATGTGAAATTTTAACCCTGTCAATATTTTTGATTTTTCTGAATCATCTTAAAGAAAAAAAAAATGATTAATTGCTCACTGTATTTTTTCACTTCTTAAAAGCATAAAATCTCAAACCTTACGGGGGGGGGGGGGGGGGGGAGCACTGTGATGCTCCGGGAGGTAATGTCCTTTCAGACCATCCCCTGAATTTAATACTGGACGTCGGAGGGAAGATTTTTCCTCGCCCACTCTCTGCCTTTGTCTGTGATCACAAAATTTTGACACATTACTCTGACAAATTAAAAACTTCTTACTTAAAAAAAATTTTTTTTTCGTTAGAAATCAATTTTTCATACTTTATCGCTAAAATTACTGTCTGTTATTCAGAGGTTAAACATACAAAAATTTAGATTTTGGGAGTGAGGATCGGTAAACTGTCCGTTAAATAGAGGTGTCCGCTATTCGGGAGTGTCCGTTATGGAGGTTTTACTGTAATAAAATATTAAAGTAAGTAATAAACTAAAATAATAAAAAATTAGATCATTTTTAAAATGATTAAAATATTAAAAACAAAGGTCTAATTAATAATGTATGATTAAGTGTTCATTATAAAGATGAAATGTATTTTGAATAAATTATTCAATGAAACTTGCCTCATAAATAATGTACAATACTAATTCAGATCAAAATAATAAAGTAAGGAGGTTTTATTCCAGGTTTAGCCACACTTAGTGACAAAAAAAAAAAAAAAAAAAAAAAAAAAAGCTTAAGACATATATTTGGTAAGATTGTGATTATCATTGATAACAGGAATATCTTGAATTTTTTCAGAAATAAATTTATTTTTCCTTCAAGAAAAAACATTAAGACAGTAATAGTAACAAAAATTACAAATTAAAATATATTTGGAATTGATATAAAACAAAAAAAGTAAAATTTTGTCCTTATATCTGAACTGAATGCTTCATTGTTTACATCCGTAAATTATGTGCAGATTTTAGAGAGTTGCGGATTTGAGGAAGTCTACTGTAATTGAATTCTGGAAAAATGGAAGCATAAATTGCTCAAGGAAAGAATTTCTTCTGCAGTTAGCTTTTGCTGTTACAATTCATAAATCCCAAGGTTTAACATTCAGGGTTCGCACGGACCTTAAAAGTCCTTATAAACTCCTTATATTTCGATAGTCCTTAATAAGGATCCTTAATGTCCTTATTTTTTATTCAAAGTCCTTATTTTTTAACGTGAGCCTTATGTTAACGCGATCCGTAAAATGTTTTAAAAAAATTGCCAAACATTCCAGGGATGATTCTCGTACGAAATTGCCAAAAGTTTAAGGCATCCTCTTCCGAAAATTTGAAATTGGGTTATCAGTTCCGCATAGTTGCCACCTTGTATGGTTTAGCGCGCGGAAAAAACAATCGCGGAAAAATGCAAATTTCATGAAAGGGTCGCTGAAAAAACGTCGTTTCGTCAATATTTTGTGGGAAAACGACGTTTTCGTAGATGTTTTTGTCAACGAACTTTGTCAAAAGATCCTGAAAAATGCAAATTTCCTGTGCGGATCACGGAAATCACAATTTCACCAAATATCGCAGATAAAACACTAATTTTTGTCTGAAGACCGCGGGAAAACGTCGATTTCGTCTAAAGATTGCGGATATAACGCCGATTTCGTTAAAAGATAGCGGTAAAACCAGGGGGGGGGGGGGGGGAACTCGCGGAATTCCCTCTCCCCTCGCGCCTCCGATTTCCAAAAATGCGATGTGATGTGAATTTCCGAAAAAAAAATTTCACCCAGAATCACCCCTAAAACATTCATAATCTGCCAAATATGGCAGCTGAGGAGAAAAAAAAAAATCAAGTTTCTTTGTTATAATTCTTTTATTTCTAATTGGACATTAAAGCTGCCTCTTTTGTTTCCCGATTGCGATGTAGAAAGCTCGTATTTACAAACACCAATCGTAATCAATATTCACCATCTAAAATTTCCTTTTCTTTGAAATAGAGAAATGAATAACAAAGAAAACATATTTCGCAAAATAATTGCGCCAATCTTTTCTATAATCCCAGGGATTCCGCCGACGCGCTATAGCGCGTAAAATACGCAAGAAGTCGCCGACGGGATGCAAAAAAATGGAGTTACGCGTCCTGCGGGACGCGTAATTTTCGTCAGAAAATCGCATAAATTTAAATTTAGTTAAAAAATTGCGAAATAACGAATCATTTTCGGCAAATTCTGTCCGAAAATTCGCGAAAAAAAGGCTAAATTTGTAACAAAATTCCGATAAGACAGATTTCCTCAAAAAATCGCGAAAAAACGACAAATTTCGTCCAAAAATTGCGATAAAGCGGCAAGTTTAGTCAAAAAATTCGCGAAAAACGGCAATTTTCATCAAAAAATCGTGATAAAACGGTAATTTTCGTCAAAAGATCGCGAAATACCGGCACATTTCGTCAAAAAATCGCTAAAAGGCAATTTTCGTTAAAAAAAAATCGCAAAATAACGAATAATTTCCTGGAAATTTCGTCTAAAGATTCGCGAAAAAATGTATAATTTTGATATAATAACCCGGAAAAAAGGTAGATTTCCTGAAAAACTCGCGAAAAAACGAACATTTCGTCCAAAAATCGCGATAAAACGGCAAATTTTGTCAAAAAGCATCGCGAAAAACGGCAATTTTTATCAAAAAATCGTGATAAAACGGTAACTTTCGTCAAAAGATCACGAAAACCCGGCACATTTCGTCAAAAGATCGCGAAAAAACGCACATTTCTTCAAAAAATCGCGAAAAAACTGCAAATTTCGACAAAAAAAATCGCGAAAAAACGACAAATTTCTTCAAAAGATCGCTTTAAAACGTAATTTTCGTGAAAGGGGCGAAAAAAAAGTTAATGCCAGGATAGAATTTTTCTGTTCCAAAAGCTAACTTTCCTGCTTCTAAATTATTCCTTTTTGCTGCTCCAAGAAGATTTTCCTACTTCACAATCTGTTTTTGATTGTTCCAAATCTTCCTGAGTGAATGTAACTTCTGAAAATACCCATTCATTTAACAAAAAGTACCCTTTTACTCAACAAAAGTATTCTTTTTTCAGGAAAAATGTCTTTTTCAATAAATCAGTTTTGCCCCTTTTTAAAAGAAATGAGAACAATGACATTTATTATCTTCTACAATCAAATAAGCATTATTTTATAATTCAATTTATACCTTGCACTTTTATTTTTTTAAAAGTAAAGAAAATTTCTCTTAATAGTTTTAAAAAAATTAATATTGGCTTTAATTATTTATATATTATTATTAAAACAATAATTATTGCATTTAATTTTTTCTTTTGAAAATGAACGAGTTCAATTTTTGCATTTAAAAATATGACTTATTAGTGGGGACTCGCTTTTGTAAAAAAGGGACCCAGAATTTTAGATGTCCTGGGTCCCCGGGACCCAGGATTTTTCAAGTCCAGTGGCATCCGCTGATCTGTGTTTGGTCGTAGTCCTATTATTTCACTGGATATGTGTAGCATGGTTAACAGCAACAGTCTTCCTCTGCAGGAAATAAAAGGAAATTAATTGAAGATGACTAAGGTTTTATAAAGAAAAAAATATGGCTTCTTGAAAAAGAAGTATCAGAGTTAGAAAATAAGGCCAATGAATTAGCTGATAAAGCTGAATCAACTAAAGCTATTCAATTATTTAAAAATCGAACAATTGTAGAAAATCTGCAAAAGAAAAAAGGACGAAATTTCCTCCCGGACCAAAGAAATGGATGCTAAAAAACAGTTGCTAGTCAACTAATGTTACTACTTATTTTGTTATATAATTACACATTTATGTTTTATGTAAAATTTCAATCTATTACGATTAAAATTTAATGTAAGTAATTATATGTACCGTTCTTTTTTAACTTTAGGAAGTCCTTATTTTTCTTTTAACAAAGCCCTTACAAAGTCCTTATTTTTCATTTAGCAAACTCTGTATGAACCCTGACATTAGATGAAGCAGTTGTAGATATTGAGGATATATAGGCACCAGTTCGCTTAAAAACGTACGTAATGTTGTCAAGAGTGAAAATCCTTCAAAATTAAGCATTCAATAGAAATCTTCCTTGCGAAAAATTCTTTAATATCAAAAATTCTCATGCACTAACATGTATAAAAACGAAGAAATTAGACTAAAAAGTTTTACAGTTAAAAATTCATAGTATCAACGAGAGCAGATTTCAAATGTTTTTCCAGAAAATAGGATTTTGAAGAAGTAACTTTCTTCAAGCTTTCTTCAAATATATTATTCTAAAATAGCTATCAAAGATTATTTGATGTTAATTACAAAGATTGGAAACATGCATATTTCAAACAACTTTAAAAAACACCAGTGGCTACTAGAAATTGTAAAAAAAATCTTTAAAAGAATTTTTAGTTGAAAATTTAAAAATATTTTGTAAAAGTTTGCTTCGAAAATATTTTTTTATGCCAGTCTTACATCATAAATAGAAAATTCCTAGGAAATTGATAGTTATTTGGCTGAACTTACATTTGTAGAATTAAAATGCGCCAAAACATAAAACGTTTTTGTTTAATAAAGATGCAAAAATATTAAAAAATATTGTTACTTTCAAATATATGCTTTATAAAAAAAATGCTTCGCGAATCCAAACAAAGCATGGCTTTTGCCAGTTGCTATTAAAAATCAATAGGAATTGGTTATTTTTAATAATTTCATTTTCAAGCAATTACTTTCATTGTTTCTTGCTCAATATGCTAATCAATCCCCTTATTTCTTTTTCTCTTTTTTTTTTTATTTATGAAAAAAAATGTGTATAAACAACTTTTTAATATTAATTTTTTTTATATTTTTATCTTACATTAAGTAATTTATTTTTTTATAAAAATGATGGTAGCCAAAATGAATTGATTTATGAAAGAAAAAAAATAGGATGTTAAGCCTGAAATTCTTCTTCAAATTTGATCTTATTTATTAACTTTTGTTATTTTTTAAAAAATAGGCATTCTCTAAAGTTTATTGTACTTTTAGCTATAATAAATGAGTAGTTAAATTCATCAATGAATCTATTACTAGGATCAGGTGAAATAAAATAGTTATTAAAACAGTACATAGTTTTCAAAAATGTTAAGCAAGGCTTCAAGATTATTATGAACTATCGTCAACTGGCAATAGTGCCTTTAAGTTTTATAGATAGCTTGACAGACTATCAGCTATAAAAAGAGCGATTGAAATCTTGGAATATTTATAGTCGTTCATTTCTTGTGTTCAAAAGAAAAAAAAAATTCTATTCCCAATAATTACGTGCATAACTCTATTTTATCTTTTTAAACGATAGATTTATTAAGTTGCATTTTTCTTCATCAGTTGTAATTTTTGTACAGCTTTTCATGGCAATATTTCAAACTGAAAAACCAATACTGCTGTTTTTAGCAGCTGATTTAACAAAGTTGGTTCAGTCATGCTAGAAAACAAAATTCTTAAGGATGTGAAATAAAGCATGTAACAGTTTTTAAAATTCCTTGTCTTGAATTCAAAGTAGCTTTGACTAATACAGTAAAACTTGGTTAAGATACGAATTAAGGTACTGAGGAAATTTCATATTTCAAATGGGCTCGTATCTTATTGGGGTAATTTTACATAGTTTTTTTTTTTTTTAAAGGTACTGCAGATCATTCATCATTAAATGGGCATATCTTAAACGAGTTTCACATATGTTGAATTCTCTTGCTAAAATAGTCTCTGTTCATTGGGGATAAATTGTTTGAGTCCAACAGAGCAGCAATCTATTAAGGAAGTGGTGTTATTGCTCTGAATCTGAAACAAGAAAAAAGAGCTTTCATTTGTGTAATGATGAAAAAAATTATCAATAAAAAAGTCCAATAAAGTATAGTATTGTGTGCAATTCATTTTAATTGAATCTTGGTAAAATTGTGTGGGACAAAGAAAACTGCATTTTACTAATAAAATCAAGCATAAAGGCCTAAAGATTCCCAGAAGATGACTGTGAAGTCATTCTTCTGGATAGTCAGGATTTTCTTGAAACTACAAATTTATCTGGTTTAGCAAATTTTGATGAATGGAAATATTGATTGTTTGACTTTTTTATGGCCACATGAGTTAAAAGACTTGTTTGTTAAAGCTCTTAATGTTATTGAACTTGCATTGCTTTTGTCTCATGTGTAAGCTTGTCTTGAGAAAAGGCTCTCAAAAAATAAAAAACATTAAATTAGAAAACCTTAAAGAACATCCATATACTTCTTTAAAGATAATTTAAAATATTGTGGTAGTATACCAATAAAGAAAGGGCTCCTTTCATCTGTATCTTGCAATGGCAGACAAATGCACATTATGTATTTGACGGATCAAGAAAAAGCAAAAGAAAAACATATCACTGAGGGGGGGGGGGGGGGGAACTTGATGTAAAGAAAAAGAAACAAATAAAAATTGACATTTAAAAAAAAAAAAAAAAAAATTTGCTTACAATTAAAGAGGCCTGTAAAAAGATGTTAAAGAAAAAAGTAAAAGGCTGAAGTTAAAAACTTCTGATAATGCATTTAAAAAGCTTAAATGCTGGAGTTGTATTTAAAAGAGAGTCGTATTTAAAATGTAATAAATTATTCATGTTGCAATATGCAATTTTTTCTTTTATACGTGTGTAATATACTTCTTTGAAAAATTTAGTGAATTAGTTACAGCAAGCTATGAAAAAATTTTGTTTAGTTTTTGTAAAATTTAAAATTGTGTTACTATTATTATAGTTCAAAATTATCAATTGTCTATTTTTTGTCTAGTGTTAGCTCAAATAATATTCAAAGTAGAATGTAAAAAGATTTTTTCTTTCAGAGCCTTTCTCATAACATTTCACATTTAAGACTTTGTTACTGTATGTTATGTTTAGCATTCACCTGAAAATATGTGAAAATGAAAAACATTTTTTTTTCTCTTGATACTTTTGTAGTATAGTATTTTAAAACATTAAAATTTTCATTTCTGGGAAGGTGCTTGAAATTTGGGTAAGGTGCTTGAAATTTTGGTAAGGTGCTTGAATTTTATCGCAGAAAGATAGTATGAACCCTGATGCTAAGAAAAGTACAGGATGGTGAAAATTTTGTGTGTATAACTTGGAGCAAAATTAAACATCATGTTGGTTTCATGTGTACAAATGAGATGTTTAAACACTTATTTTAGGTACAATTTAGTATTTCTGCAAAACTATGAAAGGGCCTCAAAAATAAATTAAATTTTAAACAAAATTTTATTTGAATTTTTGGAACAGAAATTTATTTAGTGACCTTGGAATTGTTTCCAGGGGGGAGGGGGGGGGGGCTGAGCCGCCCATAGCGCAGGGGTGATTCTCTTCCGAAAATTTAAGGCATCTTCTTCTGAAAATTTGAAATTGGGTTATCAGTTTCGCATAGTTGCCAACTTGTATGGTTTTGCGCACAGGAAAAACAATTGCGTAGAAATGCAAATTTCGTGATAACATCGCCGAAATAGCATACATTTCGTC
Source organism: Maratus speculifer (assembly GCA_964019185.1). NCBI lineage: Eukaryota > Metazoa > Arthropoda > Arachnida > Araneae > Salticidae > Maratus > Maratus speculifer. Next base: position 80,929,336 of record OZ025295.1, read on the forward strand.
AATATTTCGTGGAAAAACGACGAGTTCGTCCATGTTTTTGTAAACGAACTTCGTATAAAGATCGATGAAAAACACGAATTTCCTGTGAAGATCGCGGAAAAAACGGCAATTTCACCAAATATTGCAGATAAGACGCTGATTTCTTCTGAAGACGGCAGGAAAACGCCGATTTCATCTAAAGATTGCAGATATAACGTCGATTTCGTTAGAAGATCGCTTAAGAATTTTTTGTCAAAAGAATATTTGAAAAAAAATACGCCGATTTCATCAAAAGATCACTGAAAAACGCCGATTTCGTCAAAAGATAGCGGAAATAAAACGCCGTTTTCGAGAAAAAATTGTGTAAAAAGCAAATTTTGTCTAAAGATCGTCGAAAAAACGCCGATTTCGCTTAAAAAACATGGAAAAATTTCGATTTCGTCAAAAGATCGCAGAAAAACCACCGATGTTGGCAAAAGATCACAGTAAATCACCGATTTTGCTAAAATATTGCTGATTTCGTCTGAAAATAGCAGGAAAATGCCGATTATGTCCGAAGATTGCTAGTGGGGGAACCTTCCCCTCCCTCCTTTTCTAAATTAGGTATAAACCAGTATAAAAGGTTTTAAAAATACAATACATAAAGATTGTTGTACCCAAGTGCTTTCAAACCACACCTGACTGCATTTTTGCCGATCTCACCGAAGCTAGCACAGGAAGAAAAAAAAAAAATACAGGCTTCTGATTGGTTGAATTATTTAAAGAGCAATGGTTGTTTTTAAATTAATCGGTCTGAATGTGGATGTGCGTATTAGGGACATTATTGTGCAGTTATGTTAAAATAAAAATTAGAAGAAATGGTAGTTTTATTTTTATTATTTTTTTTTAAGTAACACAGAATAAATGAATTAATAAATATCGTGTAATTGACGTCATAAAAATGAAACGTGAGTATTGTGATGCTATGAGCATACAAATCATGCTGAAATTTTAAATATTAATAGCTATAAACATCGATATAATAAATATTTATCCTGATATAATGAAAGTATTCTCTCATATTTTAATTTCGTTTTATTATTATAATTATTATTTCTTAAGTGCCTGCTTTTGATGTAATTTTTCAACAAATATCTTTCTTTCTATAATTATTTCATACTTAATCTCTTTGATTCTAGGTTCCAGAAAATCTTTCTTTTTATCTATTAATAAATATGTAAAATCAGAAAGAAATGTATCAAAACCCATCTTCCAAAAGGTTTTCAAACAAACTGCTGATTAAATAAGCGTTAACTCAAAAATGAATCAAAAGAAAATGCTCTTTAAATTATTCAACCTATCAGAAGCCCGTATTTTCTCTCCTATGCTAGCTTCGGTGAGATCGGCAAAAATGCCATCTGACCATTATCAAATAAATGAGAAAAATTCAGTATAATTTCCAGGATGCATACTGGTTAAGAGGCTACTTCACTCAGATGAAAAGACCCTTTTGCTAATACTAATCCAATGGAAGAAATTTATAAAGATACAGTAGACTCCCTCAAATCCGCAACTCTCTAAATGACTGTTTAAAAAATGTAAACAAAGCAATGACCAGAAACCTGCAAAATTCTAAAATCCACACAACCTCTGGTCCCAAGCTGTGCGGATTTGAGGGAGTACTGTATCTCTGTTGTATTTTTATTTTATTTTATTATTATTATTATTATATTTTATTTTATTTTATTTATTTATTTATTTATTTATTTATTTATTTTTTTTTTTTGTATTGGATAGCTGAGATTGATCTGTATGTAGGCTATTTTTTGATTTTGTTTGCAGATATTTTTTATAAGGACATTTTCAGAACCAGTTAGGAAAGTAAAAGCTAAAGCACACTAGAAAAAAAAAAAAAAAAAAAAAAAAAAAAAAAAAGTAAACAAAATCAAAAAGTAATAAACAGCCTGCAGTCAGATCAATCTCAGCTATCTAATGTAAAATAAAATAAAAAAACATTTAAAAATATTAAAATGCGACTCGGATATCTTTATAAATTTCTTCCATAGGATTAGCATTAGCGAATGGGTCTTTTCATTTGATTGAAATAGCCCCTTAAATATTATAGGCTGAAACTAAACATTAAACAAAGATGGGTGTGGCCAGGCCAACACAAATTAGATTAAACCAAATGTGTAGTATATTGCATATAATAAAATATTTCATGAATTATTTTGTTTAGTTACTATCTCTATAGCTTCCTTAGTATGCATTTGTTGGTAATTATTTGCCTGCAGTATAATCTTTACTTTTCTGGGGTGATAAATGACATAGCAAGAGGAATATCCACAGCATTATCGCTGTTAAATAAATCAATATTTATTTTTTTGACAAAATAAATTATTATAGTACGTGCATAAGAAATTTTATGTTCCTTCCTGAGTGAAGAGTAGTCTTCTGATCTTCTGAACATGAAATATTTCAGATTCTGAGATTGATAAATATTTGATTTAGAAAAGAAAAAAAATATTGACAAAGGAATATTATAGCACATATGCATAAGAAATTTTATATTCCTTCCTGAGTGAAAAGTAGTCTTCTGATCTTCTGAATATGAAATATTTCAGATTCTGAGATTGATAAATATTTGATTTAGAAAAGAATAAGAAAAAATTATTGACAAAGGAAATTCCTATCAGCTTCTCAATTGAGAATATTGGATCTCTTCTTGTAAAATTTAAAATAAATCGTGTTTTAGTGCAGTTATGAAATGTAATCTAAAATTATATGTATATGTCATTTTTATCTTTTAATATGATATGAATGAGTATATATTCAGCTTATAAATAAAATGTATATATAAGTGATCATTCATAGATTTTTCTTTTTTTTATGGTACAATTAAGACTTATTTCTCTTTTCTCTGAATATGAAAAATATTACCGACATCTCATTTTTAATACAGTAAATATCAGATTATCTATTACTTGACTATCGTCCTTATCAACTACTTTATCAAAAAGAAACATAATATGTCATTGTTGATTGAACACAAAATGTTGAAATACCTTTTATTAAAGATTTTGGCTTGTCATACATACCATGTTCTAAAAATATACCAGCAGATAAAATCAGACTTTCTTAATTGTGACAAGAATATTACTTATCAAATTAAGGGATGGTGAAATTACTCAATGCTTTGGATAGAGAGAGAGAAAGACCTAAAGCTGATGAATATAATGAATCTGGGAATGCTTCAGGAGTTAATGCATTAGTGAAGACTATATATCGAAGTGTACCGATTCATCAAAGAGTAAATGGCAGGGTTGGCAGGTTTTTGACATGCAACAGTTTTTGATGGTTTAACCATGGTTTAAACCGTCATGTCAAAAACCCATACAGTCAAACCTCGTTAACATGAACCTCAAGGGGAATCAAAATTTAGTTCACCTTAACAGTAATTCATGTTATCAGTATCAAATCTTTGTATTTGTCTTTATAGAGGACTGTGAAAACAATTCTTATTAAAAGTAATTCATGCTAAGCGTGTTCATGTTAACGAAGTTTGGCTGTATTTATATGTAAATTAAAACATTTATTTGCTTTTAATAAAGAAAATGTTTCTAAATATATGTTCTAGAAAAAATAAATTTAAATTTTTGAAGAAACACATTTTGAATAGTAAACAAAATCTTAGAAGGCTATAAACAAGTCTGGTCCAACTTCTGATTTGGTAGAATTAACCGAACAACTTTTATTATGCCCAGCCAGTTCTGTTGCAATAGAACGCATGTTTTCTAATTTTGGACTAATTCGTTCAAAACTCCATAATTGATTAGGAACAGAAAAATGTTCAAAACGGGTTATGTGCTACCGTATGCTACGTGGGCAAATGAATTGGATTATAGAATTAAATTTCTATTTTGATAATTTTCATTTGAATTGATTTTGATTATGTAATAAAATTAATTGGAAATATTTAATGAATGCTTTATTTTTTTAAATTATGTGTTTAATTAGATAATAAAAAACTATATGATATTTTATGTTATAGAAGTATTTCATAGATCAATGTAATATTTTTTCTGTTTTTATTTTTACAATTGTTAGTTTTTCAGAAAAATCGGTAAATTTTAAATCGTCAGTCATTTTTTTTTTTTTTTTTAATTTTTAACTAACATAAAGATTATAAATTAACTCTTTTCTATAAACATCTGAGTATCTATTTACTATGTTGAAAAATTAGCTTACACAAATACTTATGAATTTTTTTTTTTTTTTTTCTCTCTGAATACTATAAAGATTTATTAAATATCTTAGTATCCAATTATTGAATAATTACTTTTTGTCTTATCTTGCTTTCAAAGTAAAAATTTTTTTTGTATTCTTAGTACTATTAATGTGTGTGTTGTGAGGGAGGGGGGGTTGAGATGAAAATGGTTTATAATGATGTGTAATAATCATAAATATAATAAATAATATGTATTATATTTAAATTCAAATTAACCTACTGGATATTATATATATAATGTGTATAACATTAAAAATATATATATTAAACATGTGTATAAAGTTCGACACTTTTGAAAATCCTGCATTTGTAACACAACTTGTTCCCTATAAATATTAGTTATGTCAAAATGCCCTAAATACTTTACATTTTTTAAGTAGTATTAAAACAAATAATAATAAATAAACAAGATATTTAAACATAATTTTTGTGCAAATATTTCTGCATGTCCATTTCGAGATAAATTTCTTTTATTTGAAATCTGTCCTTTTTACCTTAATTTTTATTAATTAAAAATAATTTAAGACTTGCTAATTACCCTTAAGGTCCCTGTCCTCGCTCGAGGAAACCCTTGCGAGCTAATGCTATTCCTATGGGGAAGCATTTTTCTAATAACTCTTTCGCATTTTGACATTTTTGAATTTTTTTGCATTGGATAGCTGAGGTGCATGCCAACAGTGCACCTTTTTTACTTTTTCGATTTTGGTTGCAGATATTTTTTACAAAGTTAGTTTCACTTTCAAAACCAGTTTCGAAACTGAAAGTGCTTTTTTAAAAATATATCTGCGACCAAAATCAAAAAAGTAAAAAAAGGTGCGCTTTCGGCCTGCACCTCATCTATCCAATGCAAGAAAAAATTATTCAAAAATGTCAAAATGCGAAAGCGTTATTAGAAAAATGCTTCCCAATAAGAATAGCATTGCTGGCAAGCGTTTCCTCGAACGAGGACAGGGGCCTTAATGTAATTAAATTTCAACATAATGTATGGCAACTGTTACTAGTTTTAAACTTTGTTTTCTAAACAAACTCTAGTGAACTGTATAGTTGAGTATAACCCATAGAGTTGTGACTATAGGTTTTTGACAGTTTAAACCTTTGTCATGTTAAAAACCCTTTTTTGACATCAAAAACCCAACCCTGGTATATGGACAGTTGCTTAAACTGTATATGCTGTATGCAGAATTGTTCTTCTAGAATAAACACTGAATAACAAGATATTTACTTTTTAAGCTAACTGAATGATTAATTTTGGGGGGGGGGGGGGGAGTTAGACATGCTTTTTTTCTTTTTTAGTTAAAAATTCTAGATTTTTTTTTTCTTCTTTTTTTTTTTTTTTTTTTAAACCTTGCTTTTTTTTTTCAGTTAAACAAGGTGATCGCATAGCGCAATTGATTTGTGAAAGCATATGTTACCCAGAAATATTAGAAGTTCAGGTAAATATCAGTTATTTGTCCTTAATAGGCTTCAAATAAAAATATGTATAATTTTTAGCCATCTTTCAAATACTGACAGTTCTGTCACTGTCATGGTGAAAATAGAAGTAGTTTTAAATAAAAAAATAAATAAATTTTTATTAGAATTTGATAGTTTTGAATATTTTATGAAAGATATAAGTCATTACAATTGAAATACCACAGTTATATATACATTATGAGTTGCTCTTAGTACTTAGTATATTATTACTTTTTCCACCAAAAAAAAAAAAAAAAAAAAAAAAAAAAAATTCTTTTAATATTGTACAAGATATCTCATTAAATTCTTTTCTGTTATTTTTGTGCTTCAATTATTCACTTATATAATTTTTATAAGAATCATTTCTCTTTAATGTAGTAGTAGATAATTTTTAAACTATTACAGTATATTATTTATTTTAAAATGTTCTGAAAAGTAATGTTAAAAAATCATAGAATTTTTTGCAAATATCTTTTTTCTAGATAACTATACTTTAAATAGAAACTCAACTGTAAACAATAATATCATCAGTCGTTAAATTTGTATAGCATCAGAATAGCGTTATGATAATTTCTGTTTTTTAAATGACAGAAAATTATTATATAATCAAAGTAATATTTATATGATCCTTTTGAAACTCTTTGCTACTTTAAATAATATTCATTATCTTTATTTTAATTTTTTAACTAAATTCTTTATACATTAAATGCATGTGTGAAACATGAATCATTGCCAGTTAAAGTTCTTATTGGTATTATTTCTTAGTTTCTACCAGTTTTTGCCATTTACTGGCAGAAACTAGTTTCTGCCATGTCGGTTTTAACCGGTTATAACCACTGGTTTTAACCACCCTGGCAGAAACTTGCCAGTCCTGAACACGATGAGGTGATTGCCTGTGCTGCTGCCTCCCGGTTTGTACTGTAATGTGTTTTTTATGCCAGTAAAGTTTTTGCATTAGAGTGTACAATACTGTGTAGTAGGTTTCACTGCATAATAGTCGCACCTAGACTTTCATAATGGAAAATTGCCAAAAAAAAAAAAAAAAAAAGTGACTATTACACTAGTAAACACAGTATTAAAATGCTCATCAAAAATGCAAGTATTTATTTGGTCGAGTATTCAGCCAAATTGCAATTTTTTGCATTCCATGTTTAAAATCAAGGATATCTCTTTTTAAGATAAGTCAGCTGGCCGTACAAATGTCTTCTAAACAGTTTTTGTGCTGCAAAAATCAATTGTAAATCTATTATTATTATTTTAGTGCTTGTTTCAATATTAAACATAGTTTATCCTCGGATATAGTTCTTGTTTTGTATATATATTTTTTTACTCAAATATCTGACATTCTGCTGTAAAACAAAATGTTTGTTATTAAATATAATTTGAATTCTTTCTGTCAATATTTTATAATGAATATGGTTGCCTTCAGTAATTTTTTTTAAACTTTTATTAAATTAAAATCAGATTTGAATGTTTACAATTATAAATTAATTGTATATATGTAATATTTATAAGTGTAAACCATTCCATTTCAGTCTTTAGACGATACTGAGCGTGGTGAAGGAGGATTTGGATCTACTGGAACAAATTAAGAAATTCTTAAATCCATCAAAAGTTAGCTTTTGATGGTTTTGTATTTAAACATTGAAGTAGTAGGTTGCCCTTCATTTTAAACTGTAAATAGTGTTGTACTTAATGTTTTTAGTTTCAGCCAATAAAAGGGTTTTCCATTTTACTTAGTGTTATTTCATTCAAATGCATTTTAACACCAGTAACACCATGTGTCAGTTATGTGTGCAAACTGTAGGTCACGACATAAACACACAAAATTGGGCACTATCATAAGAGTATAATGGTAACACAGACGACTATAGCGCAGTGACAATGTGAACAGTGTGTTGAAAGTAGGAAAGAAACTGGGAATGGAATCCATGGAATATTTCTAGTGTTGAACTTAGGGTTGTAATTTTAACCTGTCAAAACTGATTTTGACTGGGTGGTTAACTGTCCAAAAATAGTCAGAACTTTAAAAAGTGGTTAAGTAATAAAAGTAACAGTGCAGTTCAAATATAAACTGACTGGTTTATGATACTCATTAATAAAATATCCTTATACAATACAATAAGAATATTATAAACTTAAATGTAGATCATGCAATTGTAAAAATGTAAACCGATTGCCTAAAACATGAGTTTCAGTTACAAACATAAAACATAATTGCAATATAAAAAACATTAATTGCAGTAATATATATATATATATATATATATGTTTCAGCTGTTCATTTTTTGACACATATGCTCATTTCTGATCAAATATTAGGCAATGCAGTAAAGGTATTGATAAAGAGAAGTAGAAAATAGCAAGACAATGGTACATAATATTCTCGGGAGCAGAATCAGCACAACGCTGCGGCGTACGTCGCGGACACGCTGTACCGCAATAGATCGAACGACGGAATACAGAAAAATAGCTCTTACAAGTACCGTGAGACGCATAATTTCGTCAAAGGATCGCAAAAAACCGGCGACTTTCATTAAAAAAAATCTCGAAACATCAACAATTTTCTGGCAAATTTCGTGAAAAAATGGTAATTTCAACATAAAATCTCGAAAAGAAGAGATTTTCTTTAAAAATTGCAAAAAATGACAAATTTTGTCAAAAAATCTCAATAAAACAATCAATTTTGGCAAATTATTTAAAAAGAATGACAAATTTCGTTAAAAAAATCGTGAAAAAACTGCAAATTTCGTCACAAAATCTCAAAAAAAATGTAAATTTCATCAAAAGATCGCAAAAAACGACAAATTTTGTCTAATAATTTGTGAAGAGCGGCAAGTTTTGTTAAAAAGTCGCTATAAAACGACAGATTTCGTCAAAAGTTCGCGGAAAAACGGGCAAATTTTCTTAAAAGATTCGCAAAAAACCCAAATTTCGTCAACAAATCCCGAAAAAGTGGCAGATTTCGTCAAAAGATCTCGAAAAACCAAATTTCGTCAAAATGGCAAGGGGAAAAATGCTAATGCCGAGAGTGAAGTTTCCTGTTACAAAAACTAATTTTCTGCAATCAAAATAAGGAAAGGGCAGCTGATGTCAATGTATGCAAAATTACTGTGGGTCCACCGTAATTTCCTGCCCGTCTTAAGGCGATCTGATTGGTCTGAGTGATCTGATTTGTCTGCGATTAAAAGCTCAACTGTATGATTGGTCAATGCGGACCATGATGATGCCAGTAATGATCGCTAAAGCAAAAATGTAACTGGTAGATTGGTTGAAGGAAGCATTTCTTTGTAAACCTGCTCTTTCCGGGTTTTTTGCTCCTAAAGCGGATTTTCCTGGTTTACAATTCGTTTTTGACTGTTCCAAGTATTTCTGAGTAAATGTGACTCTTAAGGGTGTATTCGAAAAAATGCTTTTCCACCTTCCAAAAGCTCGAAGTTTTCTAATACAGATACATTTTTAAAAGTAGAAACATCAAACTTGCTGAGTGTATTTTTCAAGAGACGTATAACGTGCCGTGTGATGTCATTTTACACTCAAGTCATTAGAATTTGATTTATAAACAATTATCTTCTCAGTATAACCCTTTTTTATGTTTTCAGATCTCCCGCTTCTGAAAAATTAGTTCAAAATGCCGTTTTTGGTTGCTTTTTTTTTTGCAATAGTTTCTGCATTTATCAAAGAATCGACAATCACGGCACCTACTTTCTCTATAAGACAATTTGCCAGTATGATGCGTTTGAGAGCAAAAATAAATCTGATAATAAGCTTTTTGAATCGAAATACACCCTTAAAAGCAACCCATTCATTAAACAAAAAGTATCCTTTTACTCAACAAAAGTATTCTTTTTTTTTTGAGCAAAAATGTCTTTTTCAAAAAATCAGTCTTTCACATTTATTTTAATAAAAAATTTGAAGAAAATTTCTCTTAATAGTTTTTAAAAAATAATTTTAATTATTTATTTATTATTTTTAAAACAATTTTTGCGTCAAAAAATGTGATTTATTCTTAGTGGGGACACTGAATTTTAGAAGTCCTGGGACCCAGGACTTTTCAAGTCCAGCAGCATCACTGAACTGTTAAAATGTAGAAAAGATATTTGCTATGTGCCATTGTACAGTGGCGTAGCTAAGGGGGGGCAGCCGCTCCGGGCGCCAAATTCAGGAAGATTTAAACCGAAATTATTTCACATATTTTAACAATAAAAAAGAAATCTTGATTTTTTTTGTGTATGTATATATGTTTGTGTGAATGTTTTCTTCAGTAAGGTAGTATTTTGTTCCATCCAAATAATGAAGAAAGAAAAAGCTTCTGTATTTGTTTCTAGGGATGGCTCAACACAGATGATTACAAAGATAATTATATTATCTGATCTGAGATGCAAAAAAATTAAATAGGGGCGCCAAATTGAGAGGCTTAAACCTAAATTATTTCACATATTTTGACAATAAATAGGAATTGTTGATTTGTGTGTGTGTACCAGCGTGTGAATGTTTTCTTTAGTGGGATATTTTGTTCCATCCAAATAATGAAGAAAGAAAGTTTCTGTAAAGATATTAAAGGGTGGCTCAACACACTTGGTTACAAAGATAATTATGTATCTAAAATGAAGCGCAAAAAGATTAAATAGGTGGGGAGGGGGGTGCCAAATTGAGAGCATGTTTAAACCGAAAATATTTCACATATTTTGACAATAAATAAAATTATTTATTTATTTATTTCGCATATGTGAATGTTTTCTTTAGTAAGATATTTTGTCAAATCCAAATGATGAATAAAGTTTCTGTAAATGTTACTAACCATCACACTTGGTACCTAAAATAATTATGTACCTGAATTAAGTCGCAAAAAGATGAGATAGAGGGCGCATAATTGAGAGGAGTTTTAAAAAGGAATTATTTCACAAATTTTGATAGTAAGTAAGAATTGCTGACTTTATTTTCGTCTGTGTGTGTGTGAATGTTTTGAAGAAATTCGGTGAAGGTAGGTGGAATGGAGAGATTTATTATTGTCAATCACTGATGGAGTTTTCTAACTGTCTAGCCTCAATTTTATAAATTAAAAGGCCTGTTTGCAACTTAGAATGACACTTAAGATATCAAAAGAACATTTTTCCTTTGTATACTAGCTCTCAATTGTCTATTTTCCAAAACGAACCGAGAAAGTTTAAAACCTATTTTCATAATATATGTATATATATGTGTGTGTATGTGAATCTCTCAGAATGAACCTTCGTGACGGGCCCCTTTATCACTGCCTTCGGCAGCGTACACTGTGAGTGCTAATCACTAAAAACCTGCATTCAAATTTGTCTATTTCAAAAGGAGCTTCCGACAAGCATCTCTGCTACCTACATTCTCTGTAGCAGGCGTGTTGCGCAGACGAGTAAGATGAATTGAAAGAAAAAATTTCGCAGTAATCAGCTTTATGAAACCACAGTTTAAAATGCTCCCTATTGGTGAAAGATAGAATATAAAGCTGTAAGACAATCGAAAAAAAGTGGAATAAGCAGAACTTAGTTTAAATTGAATACATAGAACTTGAGATAAGAATGCGCCACCTGCACTGTAAGGTGGGGCTAACGACTTGAACAAGTACGCTAAATATAATGAATCACTGGCGTTGAAATCTGGTGCTAAGATTCCGAAAAAAGAATGCACTATTAATGTTTGATAATTGTGTTAAAATAAGTTTATATTTTGGAAAACATACTTTTAAATGTATATAATCAGAAGAAAACCATGTAGACGAACTCTTAAATCATATCACGAAACTCTTGCCACAGAACACACTATTAATCTTTGATAAATTGGCAAAATCCATTTAAATTGTTTTTAGCATTTGGCAACGTTTAATAATTAAGTCGATTGTCCGCAAGTCATATAATCTCTGATCCATCGATTTTCAGAAATTAAATGGAAGGGTTGGCTTTAAAAAAGATCTCTTTTTAGTTCAGTTTTTAATGAATCAGCTTTTTCGAGTTTTTGTACTGTCACAGTCAGATTCTTCAAAATATTAAGAAAAATTACCGACAGATTTTCAAACAATTTTTACACAGAGTAAAATACTTTAATACATTTACTCTGAAATTTTCAAATCGATATCTTAATTAGTTTTCTTAATTTTTACTGATTAGCGAAAATTCGTAATTTCTTTCGTTTTGGCTGTAGAATCAGGTTCAGATGTGCGGGCAATTGCAATTTTGTAAATAAAATGCGTTTTTGATGAGTTTTTAATTAATATTCGCGATTAATTATATACATATATATAGGACACCACCAAATTATATTAGGTTAAGCAATCTAATAGAATTTTAAATATTATCATTTTGTAACGAATTGTGACTGTTATTTTTCATAATTTAATTTAACAAAATTTCTTTCTATTTTTTTTTTTTTTTTTTTTTTACTTATATTTTTAGTACAAGTTGTATATTTTGCTTTAATATGTAAACATTCACATAAATTTAAAAATAATATTGTAAAAATTATTTTACTCTCATTTTTTAATGTTAAATTTTATATCTGATGTTTATTTTTATTTTCAGTAAATTTGTGACTGACCCCTATTTTGCAGCAAAATAAGTGCTTCAACTTTAACCTGGACGAACTCGCTAGTGAGGATTTCTCTCACAGTGCTCAGTTGCTTTTCTTTTACTCTACATTGATTTAATATCACCTTTTTTTGCCTTAATATTTTTTATTCACAAAACAGGTAAAATAATTTAAAAAAACATTTTGAAATTTTAATTAAAAGGAAAAGGGGTTTAAATAAGAGTCTTAAAAATGGTACTATGGTGCGAGAAAATCTCATGCAGCGAGTTCTCCCAGGTTAAACAGCTATCACTCGGTCAGTTTTAATCGCAGAGGACTGGGACTTTTTTGTCTTACTTGTTAGAGCAGTGGTAAAAATATATCAAATATTACTTATAGAACCGGAGGACTGTATAAAAATTTAATTTTCGTAATTTTTTACTAAAAATTTTCTTTGACCTACATCGCTTAAAACACACTTCTTTGCCTTTTTTAAAGCCTTTTTGCAATTGAAACTATATGCCTATGACTAACAGTTTAGAAATTAGCCATTGGCCACCGTTGAGAGTGGACACACTGTATACTTAAATTTAGCTCATATGCATTAGAGAAAACTACATCTTTTTATGAAAGGAATAAAATAACTGGGAGAATAAGAAAGAAATGAGTTTGACCCTGGAACCTCTTTCGGGGCTGAACTTATTTATTTCAATGCTGCATCTTAAAATCATATCCGCGAATTCAATTGGATGTTTCACGAGTCCTTAAGTCAATTTCGGGACCTATATGGTCTTAGGTTGTCAGTCATCTCAAATGGGTAAAATCTAGTATTTTTCATGCGTTTTCTTGCTAATATGTTGGTCGTATTTTCCAGCAGCGGCTGATGTTATCAATTTGGGAGGAACATTTAGTTTGATTGGTTAATTAGGTCTTGATTAATACGTAGTCAAGATCCGAAAAATTGTCGAAATCTATGATGTACAAGACTTTAATCACAAACTAATGAGAATTCTCCAATTTTTTTCATTTTCTATCATGAGTTACTCTCTGAAATTAATGGTGTACGAAATAAATGTTAAAGGAATATACAGCTCATATTCAAAATATTAGAATAATTACATTTTTTTAGAAATTGAAAATATCGTTTGGTAATTTAATGTCTTTTAATGAAAATATGCAAATGATATTTTTATTAAGAACTTATTGTTGATTAAACTTACTTGTTATCTTAAATTTAATATCATTTTTGAAAAGATTAATTGCAAAAAAAATTATTTTGAAAAGTCAAAATATTAGAATATTTATTCAAGTGGTTCAAAATATTAGAATATTTCACATTAATTCTTTTTTAATTATTACCAATTCTTAACTGGTGGCATCATTGATTAAATTCAGACTATTTTATTTAAAATCAGTATTCTTTTTTGCAGTTTGTTTCTTTTTCGTCTTAAAATGGGCCGTGTGAGTGATATTCCTGAATCTACTAAACTTCGTATGGTTGATTTGTATCGGCACGGTAAAAATCAATGTTTTATAGCGAATTATTTACATTGTTCGCAATCGAGCGTTAGTAAAATACTAACACAATATTCAAAAATTGGAAAATTTCAAAATAATCGCCGAAATGGTGGCAGAAAACCAAAAACATCTGCTAGAGATGACAGGAAACTGAAGCGTATAGTTAAGAAAAACCGTTTTAAAAGTGTGCGATTCTTGCATTGAAAATGGAAAGAAGGAGTTGAAGTTTCTACATCGACAACATTAAGACGTCTCCATAAATTTAAATTTGAATCTCGTGTACCGAAAACAAAACCTCTCATGACTGCAAGACAAAAGCGTATAAGATTGAATTGGTGTAAATCAAGACGTTTATGGAGCAATGAAGATTGGAAAAATATATTATTTAGTGATGAAAGTATGTTTTGTGTTTCATATGGTAATCAAGGTATTCAAGTTTGGAGAATGAAGCAAGAAGCATTTGATAAAGAATGCCTTAAACGTTCCGTAAAATTTGCTGCTAGTGTCATGGTTTGGGGTTGTATGAGTGCAGAAGGACCTGAAAAGTTATGCATCGTCTACGAAAAGGTTAACTCTCTGATATGTCAAGAAATTTTAGAATATTACATGATTCCATCATCAGACGATTTATTTGAAGATGATTTCATCTTTCAACAAGATTTAGCGTCCCCGCATACCTCGGTGTCAACTAAGAATTGGTTCCGCCAACGCAACATTAAGGTACTTCCTTGGCCACCAAATTCACCAGATCTTAATCCCATCGAAAACTTATGGTGTATAATGAAGAAAAAACTTCAAGAAAATCCTCCTTCAAGTAAAACTGAGTTAGTGGCACGTATAAAGTCTATTTGGGCTAATACTGATAGAAATGTTTGTAAACACCTTGTATATAGTATGCAAGATCGATTGTACGCTGTTATGAAAGCTAAAGGGGATGCTACAAAATATTAACCACCATTTACTTCATATTCATAAGGTAATTGTTGCGTAAAATAAAATATTCTAATATTTTGAACCAATCTAAATTTTATTCTAATATTCTGGTGTGTTTAAGGAAGCTGTATACCTAATTTATTGTGCTGTATTTTATATTTTATAAATGTTAAAATCTTATCTAAACATTCCAGATTTAATTTATAAGAAATTTAATTGCATTTACTTAGTATAAAAAATAAATAAATGACAAATAATTTTTTCTTATTACTTTTTCTCAATTATTCTAATATTTTGAATATGAGCTGTACAAATACTATACAGACATGCATACAATAAATACAATTGGCGTGGTAAATTAGCCAGAGCCAGGAATTGAGCCTGGGTCCACAGCGTACTAGGTTATTACTCTAACCACTTCTACTCTGATGCTCAGCATTTAGACCAACAGCTTAGTATGCTGTGGATCCAGATTCAGTTCCTGGCTCTGGCTTAAATTTTTCACCACAGTTGGCTTTATTGTATATTTATTGTATGCATGTCTGTATTATACTTGTATATACTTTTAACAGATGGATGCAGGTGTTATTTATATGTGCATTAAGGGGGGGTGGGGGGAAATCACGTTGATCAGTCACCAAAAAACCGTATTTAAAGCAACAAGAAAAACTCTGAAGTTTCTTAACTAACCAATAAAATGCAACAATATTTTTTCTTTTCTTTCACATTTTCTTATGGTTTGATAAAATATCCAAATGCAACTATATTTAGTACTATTGATTAAATAAATCATGACGACAAAATTGTCTTTTGAAAAATATAAATATTTAAATATGCATTTTTAGCGCACGATTTTTTTTTCAATTTCTACTGTATTTATATGTTTAATGTTTCATATTTTGTTACTTATAATACTATATTTACAGCTAACTAGAGTTTGAAATTACATTCAAAATCTTTAGTATAAGCAAAGGCTTTTTTAATCATATTCTCTAAATTTCACCAAAACATATTTCTTTTTTTCAGCCTACAGTTTTTTGTGACAAAAGACTAAATTGAGGTTCAGCAAAAATTAACACATGTAAATTAAGAATCAACATATTTTCCAGGCTCTATGATAGTTAGTTTTTAAATGGGAATGGACGCAATACCAAAAAATCATTTTTTAGAAAAACGTCTTCAAAGTTGGTTTATAACATTACAGCAAATGGTGTTATGCAAGATATTTTTAGCTATAATTTCTGTTCTAATTGTAATTTTGTAAAAATTCTTTTTGCTGTGGATTTGTAACTTTTGAAGGAATCCATTCTGAGATTTGTAACTCCCCCCCCCCTCCCTTTTTTTTTCTTCTTTCTTTTTTATATCGTCAACATGATCCGCCCGCTTAATAATGTAATAATGTTGCGCTGTAAAACAGAAGTACAAACTGTGAATCAGATTTTAAAGTTGGGAAAAATAACTTTAGGATTTTAATTTGATTTTAAATTTGAATTTTAAAAGGATTTTAATTCTTTTCCTTTTCATCTGTCTGTATATAGCACGTATATCTATCTATAAATACCTGATCAATGTCATGTGACTGCGGCCGTATTTATAAACCGATTTGGATACGATTGAGCAAGCATGTCTTTTATTAAGATCTCGACCAAATTCGTTTAACATTTTGATCCACCATCCTGTTTCAAAGTGGCGACCTCTAAGAAATTTCAAATTAGTAGAAATATACAAAAATACATATATATATAATTTATTTCTTGCATAATTGTCAAGCCTTGATAGAAGGATTCAAGATCAATTTTTGGTTTCTCTTCTTTCAAAATAAAAAATAAAATGGTATAGCAATTTGAAATTTTAAGGTGGCTGCCGTTTTGAAACATTTTTTTTTTTTTTTTTTTTTTTTTTTTTTTTTCGTAATTGGACGGATTTTAGGAATCTTAGCAAAGGTTATATTTTTAAAAATTTATTTTTAATGTTTCTACTCCGAAACGTTTAAAATAAGTCATGTCCGTGAACATTTCGCTAAGTTCGTGAAATTTCCATACAAAGTCAATATTGATGAAAACTAGAAATTTTTTATTATCGGGTTCCACGCATTTTAATTTCGAGTATTTGAGTAAATTAAGCTGCATCCTTAAAAAAACAAAGAAGATTGTACAAGTGTCCTCCGCGTACAAGCTAAAAATACTTTTTTTTTTTTGGCCTTGAGGAAAGTAATGTTGTTATTTTCTAAGTGAGCATTTTTTTAAGCGGATATTGGTGGTGGTAGTGGGGGGGGGGGGGGGGCGCCAAAAAGTGTAGCTATGCCACTGCCATTGTATTATATGATCCGCACCATATGCGATTGGCAAAGCTCGAATTCACGCTAAAGTATAAATCGGACGATTCTGATCCTAAATTTTCGAAAAATTAAAGCCATCAGTTCAAAAAAAAAATGTCATTAATCTGACAATTTTGCACATAATGTATCGCGAATGTCCATAAATAGTAATCTTAAAAATCAATTTTGTTAATCGTTCAAAGAAAAGTCTACTATTTCACCATGATGCTTGGGGAAAACGGGAATTTTGTCAGAGAATCGTGGAAAAAAAGAATTCTTCAAAATACCACGTAAAAACAGCAAATTTCGACAGAAGATCCTGGAAAAAATGACAATTTTGTAAACAGATTGCGAAAAACCAGGAAATTTCATCAAAAGATCGGGCGAAAACGACAAATTTCGTACAGGTATTATAAAAATACGCAAATTTCGTCAATGGGGCGCAAAAAATGTCAAATTTCGCCAAAATATCACGAAAAAACAAATTTTCTTCAAAAGATCATGAACAAACAACAAATTTCTCAAAAAACAGCTAATTTCAGAAAAAAAAAAAAAACCGCGAGAAAATGACAAATTTTGTCAAACGTTCACGAAAAAAAATGCAAATTTTGTCTAGGTATTATGAAAGTATGCTAATTTCGGCAACAGGTCACAAAAAAAGCATATTTTGTCAAAATATAGCAAAAAAGGCAAATGTTTTCAAAACATCACAAAAAAAAAATCATCAAAATATCACGAAAAATGGCAAATTTCCTTATTGAGAGAGAAAATGACTAACTTCGTCAAAAAATTGCAAATTTTGACAAGATATTTAAAAAAAAAAAAAAACGCGAATTTTTCAAAGGATTGTAAAAGAACGGCTAATTTCAACAAAAAATTTCTGCGAAAACCGGAAAATCTATTTAAAATATTGCAAAGAAACGGCAAAGATAGCAAAAAAAAAAAAAAAAAAATACCCGCCAATTTTATTTAAGGGGCATCGGGAAAAAAAAAAAAAACACAGTCCATGAGTCGACAGCACAAAAACGTGTTATCGAGCACAATAAAAAAAAAAAACGTTTTTTTTTTATGCAAGAGTAGTAATAGGAGTAAAGTGGTGCATAAGCCAAAAATTAACACTATATGTGGCTCACTTGTAGGTTTATCATTGTATTTTCCTGCTCCCAGATTTTTTATATTTTCATAACTTTGATTGTATGGCAAACATAATGTTAAACCAACGAGTCGTCCACTAGTGATAATTTTTGGCTTATGCCTAACTTCACTTCTGGCAGACATGAATCATTAGATTCTCATATTACTACTCTTCCATAAAATAAAGGTATTTTTCTTGTGCTCGATAACATATAAGTTTTAGTGCTGTCTGTTCTTGGACTAATAGCGCCGGGAGTAAATTTTCTCCACTTTCCGGACAATATATGATGGTGTTAAAAATTCTGAGGACAAAAGTAACTTATTTTTAAAAGTATACTTTCCCTTAATGTCAATCACAAAAATTTGGGAGGTTTGAGGGCATTTGTCCTTAAGTTCTGCAGACTGCTAAAAAAAATTGCTGCTGGGTATGAAACAATTTTTATATGTGCATTAGGGCAGAGCGTAAAAAAGTTTTTTTTTTTTTTTTTTTTTTTTCGAAATTCTTTTCTCCTTAGCGTGGAAAAGTTGTGGAGTAGTATCGGTAACATACTCAGAAAATTTCAAAACAATCAATAAATATCTTCCGGTTCCACTTTTGGGTCGGAATATGCAATTTTAGCTAAAAATGTTGCAGATTTTCTCATTTCAGCAATATTTTTAATTTCCGATTTTTTCTTCGCTCTAGAGCGGAAAAGTTGAAAGAGTACATAAGGAACATAAGTCCAAAATATTAAAGTAATTAAAAAATATCTTCTGTTTCCACTTTGGGGTTTAAATATGGGAAATTTATGGAAAATGATATAAATTTTCACATTTTAGTGATTCTTTTTAATTTTCGATTTTCTATTGCCTCTGGCACAGAAAAGTTGGAAGAATATTCAAGAAACATAAGTGAAAAACTTTAGAATAATCAATAAATATCTCCCGGTTTCCTTTTCGGGATCTAAAAATGTCAAAATAGCCAAAGATTATGTAAATTTTCACATCTGTGGGGTTTTTTTCTTTATCAATTTTCTCTTCTCTCTGGCACAGAAAATTATGAGAATCATAAGTGCAAAAAATTAAGGTAATTTTAATAAATATCTTATGGTTTGACTTTTATTATTTAAGCTGGCAAATGCATGGCATTAATGTACACAAAAAGCATAGCACAATTGAATTAAAAACGATCTGAGGGGAATTCCCCTAATAAGTTCAGTTTCAGTTCGTTTACTGTAGTGTTACCGTTGGTTTAATGCTCTGCTCATGATAGGTTCGTAATGAGGATAATCAATTTTAGCTTCGATACTTTATTGGAAAATAGTACACCTGAAAGTGTCTATACAATTTTAATTTTTAATATTGTGTTGAACTAATAGTGTGCTTGGATGATATTACACAGAAATATCACAATTAAGGCGCAGTACACGGGATTTGTCTTATCCCATTTTTAAAGATCCTACAAATTTAAGAATTGGCGTGCTACTATCTTACAAAGTAGTAAATGAAGTACTACTTTTTTGTTGGTGAGAAATGAATAGAAATATAATTAAAAATCAGTCCCATCTTTGGGATGATAGCGGTTTATGTGCTGAAAAGATTGAAGCAATTAGGCAAGCTACCTCAGTTCCAACGGTTTCTAGGCAAAGAATAGTCCAAATGATTAGATCATATAATGATAAATACAAGAGTAGGAAGAAGTTTGACGCTAAAGAACAGACGAAGTCAAAATTAAAAATTTTACAATTGGAAGCATAAAAACGTCTGTTTGAATTTTCTTCTTACAAATTTTTTCTTCTTTATAAAAATTGCTTCCCGTTGAGGAAAAGCGGGGGGGGGGGGGGAGGTGCACAACATGAGAAAATGGTCGCAGAGCTTTCCAACAATATGTAAAATGAGGGGACTCGGCAAAATTTAGAAAATTTCTTTCCATAGGGACAAATGTATGGGGGGAGGTATACCAGAGGTGCATAACGCATATAAATGATCGCATGCCTTTCCAACAATATGTCACATGAGGGATCTCGCCTAAATTTATAAAAGTGTCCTCTGTGGGGCAAAATGTGTTGGAAGGTCGCGGGAAGTGTATAACATGAGTAAGCGGCCGCAGCCTTTTCCAACAATATGTCACATGAGGGGTCTCGGCTATATTTTGAAAACTGCCCGTAAGGCATGGTGACGTCGATGTGAAGTCACAGTGACAAAAATGTGAAGTCGTTATGGCCGTTTTAGAGCTTTTTTTGACGTCACATTGTGACCAATTTGTGACGTCATAATGTGACCAATTTGTGAAAAGTGTGTCATTTGTGACTACTTTGATATTAACATTGTGGCAAAATCGACGATATTTAAAGTGCCAGAAACATGTTTTTTAACGTAAATAACATGTTTTGAAGAATATTTGTAATTTTCTAAAAAAATTTATGAAAGTCACATCTCAGTCACAATGTGACGTCTCTGAGTGGTGGCATTTTCGTCACAGATGTGATGTGACCAAAGTGACTCACTGTGACCATGCATGCTATGAAGGTGGGTTCCCAAGGGGGGGGGGGGGATGCATAAGATCAATAAGTGGTCACATACACACAAAAAGTTTCGAAAACTGTCCCCCTCCCCGCGCTGTGGGAGCCAAATTGGGAGTGGGGGAGGGGGGGTGGAGAAAGTCTCATAATATGAAAGAGTAATTAGATAGCTTTCCGATGCTATACAACATGACGGGTTCAAAAAGTTTGAAAATTATTTCCCTTCCCCTGCCTTTTGCCTCCAAATTCATGCAGCCCACACTTTAATTTTTTTTTATATATATTTGAAAAATAATATTGACAGAAGGGTTCGATTAAAAAAAATCTAAAATGATATATATATTGCAGAAATCGCTACGGTTTAAGAAATGTGTTCGTCCCCCTCTCCACCTCCCCCCTCCCCGTCATTATTATTATTATTTACGAATAATATATCAGAGAGCTTAGCATTTATCTTGAAACATTAACTCGCCTCCCCACCATCACGTGATGGTGGGAAGAATGCGCGCCAAACCGGTTTCTCCTGCCGATCCCATCAGCCACCAAGACCTATTTCGACTGCGTTATGTTTCTTTTATTATGAGAATGAAAGCAGAAAATTGCCAAGACGGGATCACCGCCAAAAAAGATACCCTTTTGGCGATTATATGTCGAGGGTTGATGCTTCAATAATCCGCGGAGAACAAAGGGATTCGTTATTTTGTCATTCCTGATCTAAGGTTCCAGGTGTTTAACTGCTTCGGAGGGCTAAAATACGAGAAACTTTGAAAGTTAGGGCTTCATTTCACAACTTATTATCATGCCTCTTTTTTCTTTCTCGTTCCTTGATAAACTTTCGACAAAGCTTCCTCGATAAGCCTTCTCACATTTCTTCTCTGCTGAGTACGAGAATTATCGAGGAGCCGCGTCATCGAAAAGGGAATTCATCGGGGAACCATAAGTCATCGACATAGAAAATCATCGAAGGAAGAAAACTATCGCGGAGATCTAAGTCGCTCGAGTTGCTGCAGTCATCGTAGTAGGAAATCGTCGAGATGAAATTTGTTGAAATGCAAGACATATCGAAAAGCTGTTTGACCACTCTTTCATATTATGAATCTTTCTCCTCTTGGAGTTGAATCTTAAGAGGGGGAGCGATGAAGAGGTAAATTCTTTCAATCATAGTTATTTCGACAATAAATATCATTTTACATGTAATTTTTTGATTATTTACTAAATATGAAAATTTTAGAGTCGGAGCTTCGAGATTTCTGGGTGTATTCTGGAAAGAAAAACTGAACTTACGGGTTAGGAGTAAATTTCAAATTTATTTTGATCCATTATGTCACACATATCATCGGAAAGTTTTCGGACCATTCTTTCATATTATGACCCTTTCTCCTCCTGGAGTTGAATTTCTGTAGGCAGGGAGGGGATCGATTTTTTAAATCATAGCTATTTTGAGAACAAAAATCATTTTAGGTATGGTTTTTTTGATGAAGTTCTTCGATAAGTATTATTTACAGAGCTGTGCAAGGTAGAGGTCTGCACGGGCCCGGGCTTGGCCCGTACCCGGCCCGGCGGAATCGTTTCGAATTTTGTAACGGGCCGGGCTGGCAAAAAAATTGAACGGGCCCTACGGGCCGGGCCGATAAAAAAATTTTCGAGCCTGCCGGCCCGTTCGCAAAATTACAGCAGCTACAATAAAATATGAGCTATTTTCAACGAAATGGTTTAAACGAGAATAAGTATAAATGTGCGTCACGAGCCATACTAGTTTGACAGCATTAGTATAAAAATGTACAGTGTAGAGATTGGCATCGGTCAGTTACATTGTGTGTAACCCGTTTTAATATTTTTTTAGCTGAGTCGTGTCGGGCCGAGATCAAGCTTGCATTATTTTTCTACTAGTAGACTAGCCGGACCGAAACTAGACTTAATTGTTCTCAAGATCTGTAGGGCGGACAACATGATTTGTAAAATTATTAACAGCGATAAAGAACTTATGTTAGCTTAATCTTTGGATATATACTTCTTGATGGTTTTTAAATTAATTTCTCAATAATGCGAAAGTTTGACATATTTTCTGGTTAATTTTAAATTGTAAAAGCATAAAAGTGATAAGCCTGACTATTGAAGGGGTTGGGAATCGAAAAGAGTTTTTCATTTTTGGTAAATAAAATACTTGTGTAACCTTGTTGCGATATATAATAGTTTCTCAAAAGATTGCAGGTTTTTCTCCCTTCCCATGCTATCATTTCCGGAAATTCTATTCAAAACGCTAACTATGACAGTATTTTATTTACTTGCAGTATTCTAAAATTACTTGTATCAAAAAATGGATAACCCCATTCGATTATATAGTTTCTGAATAAAGATACCTGCTAAACTTATGCGTTTCTGAGGAAAAAAAAAAAATGAATTAAAAATATATCAGAAAGGAACTTCTTTGAATTTAAGAATGAATTTGGATTTAAAATCTTTAATAAAATGATATAGAAATATTTTTATAAATCTTCTTTTATTAAACAGCTTCAAAAGTTACGATGTTTTTAACTTTCTTTCTTTTTTCTTTTATTCTAAGCCATATTAATTTTTTAATGAATCTTTATTCCAATGTTGAAAGCCTAAATATCTAAGTAATCATTAACGCTGTTAATGTGTATTTCCAGTAAAATATACTGTAAAATCATTCCATAGATATGTATGCAATATTCTTTTAAGAAATCTTAATTATATGATAAAAATTTGAATTTTTTAGAAATCGTAGAAATTGTAACGGGCCGGGCCTGGTTTCACTGATTTCTGTACGGGCCGGGCCGAAATAATTTTCCTACGGGTCGGGCCCGGGCCTGGAAATTCCGGCCCGTGCAGAACTCTAGTGCAAGGTGACGTCACGAACAGGTTTTTGCTTCTGCTATAAGACAGCTATTACTACCTTTATTAATGCTTTTTCCATTTGTGTGTCCTATAGCTTCTTTCATTGATCTGCAGTAAAAGTCACGTGATGTGAATTGCTCTATTAAATGCAAAAATTTTAAAGTGGTCTGCGTAATTTTCGGGTGTATTCTGGGAGTAAAAGATATACCCACGGCTACGGATGAGGATTTCAAACTCTTTTTAGACCCGCCATGTCACATATCATCGGAAAGTTTTCGGACCACTTTTTCATAATATGAACTTTTCTCTTTCTGGAGTTGAATTTCTAGAGGTAGGAAGAGGGAACGATAAGGTGGTATATTTTTCAAATCGTAGTTATTTCGGCAATAAATATCATTTAAGATGTGTTTTTTTTTTTTTTTTTTTTTCTTTTTTTGATAGAGCTCTCACGTAATTGTTATTTATTAAATGCAAAAATTTTCAATTGGAGGCTGCGTCATTTCTGGGTGTATTCTGGGAAGAAAAAGTAAACCCACAGCCACGGTTGAGGATTAAATTTCAAACTTTTTTTTTTTTTTTTGGGGGGGGGGGGGGAGCGGGGCTCGTCATGTGATATATTATCGAAAAGTTTTTGCACTTTTCTTTCATATTATGACCATTTTTCCTGCAAGAGTTGAATTTCATTTCTGGAGTAAGGGGGTAGAGGAAAGTGATTAAGCGGGTCAATTTTTTTTATCATGCCTATTTCAAGAATAAATGTTATTTTAGATGTGGTTTATTGATGGAGCCTTCCAGCAAAAAATTTTATTAAATATAAACATTTTAAAGTGGAGCCTGCGTGATTTCCAGGGGTATTCTTGAAGGAAAAGTAAATCCACGAGTGAGGAGTGAATTTCAACTTTTTTTGACCCGTCATGTGATTTATCCGGACCACTATTTTTATATTATGAACCTTTCTTTTCCCTTACCCAATTTGGCCGCCTTGTAGAGTCACTTTTCACACTTTTTTTAAATCGTATATATCATTTTAGATCTTTTTTTTTTTTTTTTTTTACGGAGACCTCCGATATTTAATTTGTAGTGTATGAGAATTTCAAAGAGAGGAGGGCATGTATATTTCGGTGGGGGGGGGGGGGGGTAATATTTGGAGTTCTAAGTGGACACTTTTCTATCTTTTGATGACACCCCTCTTGTGTTATATCATTGGAATGCTCTGTGACAATTATTTTATTTTGTTTACCTCCTCCCCCCCCCCCACTTTTGCCTCGCAGCGGACTCTTTTCTAAATTTAAACGACACCTGCCATGTGACATATCGTTGAAAATCCCTATGACCATTTATTCATATTATGCATTTTCATTGCTCCTTCACCACTGCCCCCCTCACGGGGTTCGTTTAACGTATTTCAGTAGAGAGAATTCTAATAACGGGAAAATTGTAGAATTTATCTCAAATGATGTAGAAAAATCAATAAAAGAACTTGATCTCATTTACTATCCGTTTAGTTCTTAGTCTAGATACTGGCGGTACTTTTGATTATTTTTTATATGGCCATTTTGGATTTTGCTACTAATTGTCAAAAAATTTTAATTTTTGATTTCCCTTATCTTTTCATACCTACTCGCGACTTTCCAGCTACCAGGAACGCCATCACATAACATTTCCAGTATTGTAGCTCCATTATAGCCTCCTTTCAATTTGTTGCTGTTTTTTAATTCCACCTGTTTTCATATTTATTTACTAAAATCTGCTTTATAAACATGCAAAAACAATGATTTTGATAATCGATTGAAAATTTTCAAAATCGTCTCAATTCGTAAATTCTCATCTCGATTGTAGATTCTCAAAATTAATCAATGACTTAATCTTTTTTTTTTTTTTTTTTTTTTTTCTAACGATTACGAATTTTATTGATTGGTGAATTTTCGTGAATCGCCCATTATTACATATGAGTTTGAAAAAAAACGTATCGAACCATGGTAAAAACCCGACTATGAAAAGATTCAAACATAGTTCGTCTTCAAACTTATTAAAAATATTGAGGTAGCTAATATCGTTTCAGGGATTACAAATGGGCAAAATCGGCCCAAGGGGGTGAAAATGGGGTGGATTAAAAATTTTGAATGCCGTCTTAACATGATTCTGATAAAAACAGCTCTTACAGAAAAGTGAAATTAACGACTGTCAAAAAGGATCAGCTAAAATTTTTAAACAGTGTTTATCTCTAATTTTGATTTAGTTTTTGTTAATGAAATTAGTACTTAAATTCGAAACCGATCTCCGCCTATAGGCCGGGTCGGCAGAGGTGTTATTTTAAATTAGCTGTACTGGGAATGAATCAGCCATGTTTTCCTGCTTGGAATGGGTAAAAAAGGGGCATATCGCTTTCATAAATTGGAGTTTCCTTTTCCTCTTTCTTTTTTTAAATAACGTGACATTATTTTCTCGAGCGCGGATTTCAATACCGTGTTGATACATCCCAATACGCTTTGTTAGAGCTTCATTCAGATGCTGGTGCTCTAAATTTGAATTTCTCCACCATAAATAAATGTTGCGAGCCGCAATATAATGTTTTATAAATAGATCATACTTATTATACCTCGAGACTTTGAATCACGTTGTTGATTTTCATTATTTTGATTTCTAATTTGTAATTCGTCAAAGTTTGAAAATTGATTACATTATACGGATATTTATAATTAAGTCAGATAAATTTTTACGTGTTTACTTCAGTTTAAATTTAACAAAAATTTGTGATATTATTAACCTACAATTTTAATTATTAATCAACTAAGTTTCAGGTCAGTTTATTCTCTTACAAATATATGAACGTTACCTATTTATTTTAAATGTATAAATTTCAGTAGGGCAAGAGTTCCATATCCTGTAACGGTTGGCACGATTGGTGAAAAAATCGAAACTGGCGATAAAAATCCGTTTTAGCAATAAATGAAGTTTCTCAAGATGGCGGTAAAGCGTGATTTTTAAATAATTTATAAATATGTGTTTATTTAATAAATGTTATATATGTCTACATGGTAAAAAAAAAATTGCGATATTTACATAAATATCTTTATGTACATACATTTTAGACATGTCTGTCTATATATGTAATTATATACAGGGTTCCCGCTGGCTTTTGACCAGCATTAGCGATTTGGCTAATAAGAAAGGAAAAACATTAGCCAAATGAAAAGAAATGCTAGCAAAATAGATTCGGTGCCCCTTATTGTGTTAGGTTTTTTTTTTTTTTTTTTTTTTTTTTTTTTTTTTTTCCCGAGATATATATATATATATATATATATATATATATATATATATATATATATATATATATATATATATATATATATATATATATTTAGTAATTGTTTATAAAATAGAAATTCGACCATCTGCTATGCAAATTATTTATAATAAGTACATTCTAAATGTATCCTAAACGTATGTATCAGGCATGTCAAACATGTGGCCCGCGGGCCACAATTGGCCCGCCAAGCCTTTGGCATTTTCGTATGTTCGATTCAGTTCTTAGTTGATGCAGAAAATACACTTTGCATTGCAAATATTGCAGCGTTGCAAAATTGGAGAGTGATTTTATTCAAAATATGTACCATTATTTGAGAATATTATCTTCATTGGATTTAATAACAGATATTACATACATTAAATTTAATGAATTATTAAATGAAATTGAATTAATTAATGAATGCAATTAAAAATAGAAAAGTTTAAACTTTTAAATTAATGGCTGTTATTTTGGATGAAATTTTTTTAGTTTGGCATAGGAGATGCAAACAACACCAATTTAACAACACTTTGGCATAAAAGATGCAAACATACTGTCTTAAATATGATCAAATTTAATTTATTTTAAAATTTCGTTTCAGGAGATAGGATATTCAAAAGTTATCATTAAGAAAATTAAGAAGAGCATATCTTAATCTAAACATTTAGAAAAGTTTTATGGTTTTTTTTTTTTTTTTTTCCCTAATAGTTTATTATATGGTTTATGTTGAAACGAATACATTATTTTGTTGTTCTCTTTCATTCACTATGGCATTACAAAGTAACGGGTGGTATTTGTTAGATATTTAAATTTTATCGAAAGTCAATTACAAAGCTAATTTCTAATTAAAAGTTTCTAAAAAATCAAGAGAAATAAATAGCTTCGAAAGGGAAAGTGACACGTCTTGTAAAATAATAGTAATCAATAATAATAACTAGTGTTAAAAAATGCTCTCTTGAGTACCAAAAAAGGTTAATATGTTTTAAAGTATGAAAAAGTGTTTGACAAGAGCTACTAATTGAGAATGAGAAAGGACAATGGGTCCCTTCTTGGCTGCAATTCACTGTCAATGCCAAATTTGAAAAAATCATATTTGCGCTTTTTCCATATAAAAGAAATTTGCGTAAAACTTTCTATCTTTACTTTTTAGTAAAACTTTCAATCGTGCTTTACATGTTAACTGCATTGTTGACTCTGCACTGCAACTGCACTACAAATCAATTTTCTGTGCTGTTTTACACTGCGACAGTTTATGGTGGGACTGCGTGAATGTGATACGCTGCAGGCAGTGTTGAATGCAGGAGGTGGGCCGGGGGTACATTCCCTCCCGAAGGTATCAAATGCTCCCCCCCCCCCAATAAAATTTGAGATTTTGTGTTTTTAATGGCAAAAAAAAGTATAATCTCCTTAGAACTCTATTGTGTCCCCCCCCCCCCCCCCGAAGCCACAGAAGACCCTCCCGGAGAAAAGTATCTGAATTTAACACTGTCTGCGGGAACTATGGTTTTTGGCCCTATTTTGCTTTACATTCATGTTTAATCACGCGGTGTCTTTTCTAATTATGCCTTTACACTGCACAATTTTATTGTAACAGTGACTGATTTCTTTTATATGGAAAAAGCGCAAATATGATTTTTTCAAATTTGGCATTGACAGTGAATTGCAGCCAAGAAGAGACCCATTGTCCTTTCTCATTCTCAATTAGAAGCTCTTGTCAAACACTTTTTCATACTTTAAAACATATTAACCTTTTTTGGTGCTCAAGAGAGCATTTTTTAATACTAGTCATTTAAATTTTTTGATAAATATATATTGAATATAAGAAAACCTCAGTTGCTTTTAAATATTCCCAGTACTTTTTCTTATTTCGCTCAATATTGAACTATTTAATCAATGAACAAAACACGTGATAAAACGAAATTAATTTTAATTTGTTCGTACAGAAATTGACAGATTCAATTAATTTTAGATAATACATATTTTGTAGAAAAATAATGCGAATAGAAATTCTTATTCTTTTCGCATAGGATTCGTGGCATTCTTATCTACTTATTTTAAAAATCAGATGTTATAAATATCAAATATTTCCGCCATTAGCGCGAATTTTGTGATCATGGCACCCAAAGGTTGCTAAACATAATTTTATAGTCAATGCACATAAAAACGAATTTTCCCATTTAAACTTAAAAAAAAATTAAGTAAAATATTTTTATTTCTGTTTACTGATATCTATTGGAATAGCTTATTCCAATTATTGAATGATATTCTAGAACATTTTCAGGAAAATTATTCGTTAAATTATCTTCCTTGGAGAAAGTCGCTCGAAATACAGTCTTAATAGATTTACGTCAAACCAAGGATGAAAATATACTGAAAATTCATTTCTAGTATTTGTAAAATTGACATTGAAATCACCAGCTGTAATTAAATTTTTATATAATATACAGTGGAACGTCAGTTCACGATCATAATCCATTCTTGTATCTGACTTTTTGTATGTGATATAAATTTTTTGGGCGCTCTATCTCAAGAACTAATGCATGGGATTAAAAAAATATATATTCAGGTAATCCCTGATATAAATTGATGCTGTTTACATTTTGATTTAAATCGTTCAACAGATGGCTTAACCGTGTTGCATTTTTCATTATTTTCGCAATAGTTATATAGTTATATATATATAATAGTTTCGCAAGAGTTATGTGAGGGTTGCCAACTGAACTATTCGACAGCTTTGGTCGCGAATCGAATTATCCTATGCCGAAAGAGTAAAATTTTGATCACTGAAGTTGGTCATAAACCGAACTTGTCAAAAACAGAGGCGGCCGTAAACCAAGGTTCTACTGTTTTTTGACCGATAAGTTTGCAAATATGGCATTATTTATATATTCAGTGGGGATGATCATTATGTCTCTTGGCGATTTAGCCGATTAAATTTGCGATTTTAAAGTAGAGTTTGTCAATAACGGAAAATTGAGAATTTCTATTAGAAAAAAGAGGATAATTAGGATGAGCGAAGCGAATCCTCTACTAGTCCACTCAAATTACAATTTGTCGTACGCTTTACAAAAAAACTATTCAATATTTTAACTTCAAATTAAACACAAAAATAAATTATGATCTGTAGATTTGCAGAATATAATTTTTTTTACAGTAAAACGTTAAAAAAATTATTATTTTAATTAATTTATTTTACATGCATTTCCAATACGGAAGCATTTTAGCAAATAAATAAAAAATGAAACGCGTATATTTTCAGAAAAAAAAGTTTAAATCATGGAGTAAATAATTATAGATAGAATCATGATTAATTTATTAAATAAAACATGTTTTCATTATCCCGCAAAATCGTTTGCACAGATGACACTTAAACATTTTAAAAGAATTGTATTATGGATTTTTTTTTTTTTTTTTTTTTTTTTTGTAAACTGGCAACAAAATAATTGTAAACAAATAAAATTAATTCTTAAATTTGTTATATAAATGAAAAATTAAAAGATCTGCGTGAAGTTGTTGGTTCAAGCTCTTTATAAATATTTTTGCGAAGGTCGTATTGTGGCTAAATAATATCGACTCATTAATCAGAAGGATTTTATAGAAAAATAAGACTTTAATAAGTTCGCAAACACAACAATAATTAGTTGTGAAAACGTCACTGCGAGAATGAGAGAGCGCTTCGTTAAAAGGTAATTCCATTAATTGAGTTGCCATTCGCAGAAAGTAAACAGTTCTCCCACGCGGAGAGAATTACAGCAATTCTCATACGCTAACATGTATAAAAATGAAGAAATTAAAATAAAATGTTTTACAGTTGAAAATTCATAGTATCAAACGAAAGCAGATTTCAAATGTTTTTTCCAGAAAATAGGATTTTGAAGAAGTAACTTTCTTCAAGCTTTCTTCAAATATATTATTCTAAAATAGCTATCAAAGATTATCGGATGTTGATTACAAAGATTGGAAACATGCATATTTCAAACAATTAAAAAACACCAGTGGCTACTTGAAATTGTAAAAACATCTTTAAAAGAGCTTTTAGTTGAAAATTAAAAAAAAAAATGTAAAAGTTTGCTTCGAAAATATCTTATGCCAGTTTTACATCATAAGTAAAAAATTAAAATGCGCCAAAACATAAAATAACGTTTTTGTTTAATAAAGATGCAAAAATAATAATAATAAAAAAATATTGTTACTTTCAAATATCTGTTTTATAAAATAATGCTTCGCGAATCCAAACAAAGCATGGCTTTTGCTAGTTACTATAATTTTTATGCACGGTTTTAAGTAAACTCGGATTTTTTTGCATAATTTTAAATTTTGTACATTTGGAAATGGAAGGGAGAGGGAAAGTATATCTTTGCAATGCTTTTTCTACAATATCTCAAGCAAAAATACTTTTAAATGCCAATAATTGCTGATCGTAAATGTTACATTCACTTCACACCATCACAAAAGGTTTTGCATCACCATGTGTTTTTTCATTTGATGCTTTCTTGGCACAGATGCCATATATGCACGACATTGTGCAATATTCTTCTGACGCCAATTTTGCAAAAGCTTAGTTTTCAAACTTCAATTACATACATATATATTAAGGTACTACTTAGTTATCCCGTCGACCAATTTCGCCAAACTATACAAATTGCCAAACGCATAGCGAAATTATACATATAGACATAATTTTCATTTTAAATAACATAAAAAAATAATTTGTGGAATCTTAATAAAAAATACAAATAAAAAGTCGAAATAAAAATCCCTTAATGGCGTTTTAAACACGTGCATCGTATTTAATGTCATTGGATGCGACATTCACGATCATCCATTATTGGAATATAATATTATAGTTTGGCGATAGTTTTTTAGTCGACGGGATAACCAAGTAGTACCTCTATTAACTATTTTCTATCATTTTCAAAAGAAAATAATAATGAATAAAAACCGGTGATAACTGATTATCCCTTCGACTAAAAAATTATCGCCAAATTATAAAATTAAATATCAATAACGGATTATCATAAATGTTACATTCAGTTTACATTAAATAGGTTATCCATGTTTGTTATGCCATAATGTGATTTTGAATTCAACTTTTTATTTGTACTTTTATTGATGTTTTACTAATTTATTCCTTCTTTCGTTATTTAAAATAAAAATTATGCCAATATGAATTACATGGTGAATAAATTGATGATTTGTACAATTTGGCGAAATTGGTCGGCGGGATAATCATGTAGTATTGAAAAGTTTAATTAATAACTACAGAATGAAATGATTTATAAAATTTAACAAAATTAAATAAAGGTAAATATATATATATATATTAATAAACATTAGCCCGGTTATCATATCAGACAAAACAACAAAATTTCGTGCCAATTAGATACCCTAATGCGCATTTGACATCACATCCCTATTTAAAATCAATTGAATGTCTTTTAAGATATGGACAGAATGTGACGTTTTTGTTTTACTTTATATTTTTTCCTTACATAAATTAGGACGTTATATGATCATAATTAATAAATCTTACATTTAGTTCCTGAAGGGAAATTTTGGTTTTCCCAGATACTTTTTTCCGATGTACTTGTTTTTTTTTCCCATTTTTTCTACTACTAAAATTCAAAATGTTAGGGTACTCGAGAAAATCATCCCATGTCATATAAAATGCATGTTATTTGAAAAATTAACCATGGATTCGAACAAAAAAAAAATAACATTGCGTTCACAACATTATTATTTAAAGAACTAAAACTAAAAGCTTGGCAATAAAAACAATAACCATGTTTTTCACGTGATTTGTTTAATTTGAATGAATTATGATACATACATGACAATTTTTATATTAAATTTGGTGGCAATGAATAAAAAAGAACTACAATCGCAACAGTAAAAGACAATATTCAACTGCGGGTTTAAGACATAAATTCGATTTTCTCAGAAACCGTCAAACATACAAAGATGAAAAAAAAAACTGTTCTAAGTTTTATCAAGACGATAGACATAAACCAAAAATGAAGTTAATCCATCCATAATAACGTTAGCTATTTGCTTGTTGAATTTTTCGTCTTTATTTTTCGTTAAAAGTTAAATAAAAAACTATAGTAAACTGCAATAATTTTTTGAATGCTATCATTTTATTCGTCTCGTCGAGTTCTATCTCTTGAAAACAAAATCACTGCCGTACGTCTACTGGTTCGCCAGAAATTTCAAAAAGATGTTCGCATTTTCTATTTCTTAAACATATTATACCACACGCTACTGCGTTTGATATAAATTATTACCTTGTTTTTATAATTTGGCTGCAAGCATAGTCGAAAGTGAGTATTTTGGACATAAGCTCATTAATTAATTTCATTTTTAAAGGTTAGCAAACGTATCATTGTAAGTTATCCTTTCTTGATGATGATATAGCATCACATTCATAATTCATTCATTCAGCATCTGTTAGAATTCGAAAATAGGGTTAGTTTAAAAATTACTTACTAACCATGCATGTCTTCATTTTGCGGGTTGCATCTACGCGATGCTTTTGGAGCTCTTGAATTAAAATTGAAATCATCTGTTAAGATAAACTTATTCTAAGTTCAAATTAATCTAAAAGTCCATATGTTATAAAAAATGTCTTTTAATTCCAAAAGCCACATCCATCATTACATCCAGAGAACTCCATCGTTCTCATACACTTGTCAAAGTTCTTCGAATAATAACAAAAAAAATCAGACGATATTTTCATTTTCTTAATTTACGCGTTCAATTAGTTTCACTTCATTTCATTTTACAACATCCTCCCCCCTTTGAAACTTGGGGAGAGTTTCAAATACATAACAATTATCATTAAAAAGATCCAACCTCTTTGGAGCTTTTACACATCTTCCAGAAGAGGTATATTTCTTAAGTATGACACTATCAGGAGAAGACACATTTTCATGATCATCATGCTCACTGGAACTAGTTTTCTCTTCACCCGACGGTTTGGATGCAATTTCAATCAGTTCATTCGAATATATTTCTAAAGGAAAGATGCGCTGCACCGGACGTAAAACCGTGCCGTGCTGAGTTTTCAACTTAACAGCACGAACTTTACCATCCCGTCCTGGAATTAAATGAATCACCTTTGCTAAAGGCCAAAATAAACGTTTTTTGTTATCATCCCCAACTAAAACTACTTCTCCCACTCGCGGTTCACGTGTATGTTTTTCAGTGTGTTTTTGAACTAATTCGCTGAGGTATTCCTTTCTAAAACGTTGCCTAAAATCGGTAAGAAGTTTAGCTCTGTAATTCAACCTTCTCCTTAAACTTTGAGAATCTAATTCGATAATATCCGAATTGCTGAAACTTCGGTTTTCAGTAAGAAACATAGCGGGTGTGAGAGGTACTAGCTCCAGTGGGTCCTCTGAGATATAGGTTAGAGGTCTGCAGTTAATCACAGATTCACAATCACATATAAGTGTATTCAATTCTTCATAAGTCAATACAGATCTACCTAAAGTACGTACTAACAATTCTTTTACAATGCGAACCAACCTTTCCCACCAGCCTCCCCACCAAGCTGCGGTGGGAGGTATAAATTTCCAAACAATTTTATGCGTCATGGTATCTTTTAAAATTTTATCCCAATTTAATTTTGAAAGTTCATTGGAAGCCCCCCTAAAGTTTGTTCCGTTATCACAATAAATAGTGCTGGGCCTACCGCGTCTAGCTATAAAACGTCTAAGTGCTAGCAGGAAAGCATCAGAAGATAGTGAATTGACTAGTTCAAGGTGAACCGCGCGATAAACGGCACAAGTAAACAATGTTATCCAAACTTTCTCGCCATTTTTTAGAAATAAAGGCCCGGCTAAGTCTACTCCAATAATTTCAAAGACAGCACAATCTGTTACGCGATCTGGTGGCAAAGGTGTTGGTTCGCTTGACAAAGACTTTACCTTAAAACGTTTACATGCAATACAGTCGTACAATACATTTTTAATAGTTCTTCTAGCTCTAATTATCCAAAATCTTTCTCTTATTAAAGATTGCATTGTTCTTATCCCTGCATGACAATTCTTTTGGTGTACTGATCTAATCAATAATTTAGTAAATTCACATTTACCTGGCAACAATATTGGATACAAAAATGATTTTCGGTCATTTCTTTCAGTTATTTTAGTTTTTACTCTTAAAATTCCATTATCATCTGTGAATGTTACAATATCATTTAATGACCTTTTATTATACAAATAACAGCTCTGAACTAAACGGATTAGATATTTTTCAGAATTTTCAATTTCATCTTGAGTAAGATTAGAATATTTACACTTATTAGAAACATTTCGGCAATTATTTACAAATCTCAGAATCCAAGCAAATATTCTTATCATCTTATCATAATTAGATATATTATCTAAGAGCCAAAGGGGTGCGTCTTTAGCTAGATCAATATTCGTAATTTCAACTTTTTTTCTTTCTAAATCAACATCTTTTGGCTGACAGTCAATCGCGCCAATTGGCCAACATTCAGGATTTTCTTTTAACCACTTAGGACCTTCCCACCATCGCGAACTTAGCATTTTCTGTGGAGAACATCCACGTGAAAGTATATCAGCTATATTCAAATTTCCTGGAACGTGCTTCCATGACTCTATATTGGACATCTGCCGAATTTCTTTGACTCTGTTGCTCACGAAAACCGACCAATTTCCATGTTCCTTTATCCACCAAATTGCGGTAGTAGAATCTGACCAGAATGTGATTTTCAGACCTGACATATTTATTGCCTTGACGATAGAACTCGCAAGTCGAGTACCTATACAACAAGCCATTAACTCTAAACGCGGCATGCTCAAAGTTTTGAGAGGAGCAACTCTAGACTTCGCTCTAACAAGCGTAACCTTGACTTCGGAATCAATTATTGATCTAGCGAAGACGCATGCTGCATATGCCCCTTTACTCGCATCAACAAAAACATGAAGTTCAGATGAAGCATTAATTTCTAAGTATCGAGGTATAGCTACTTCTTTTAAAACATCAATACTCTTCAACCATTTCAGAAAAGCACTCACAATGTTACAAGGTAATTCTCGATCCCATGGGATTTTCTGTTTCCATGAGTCTTGTAGCAATAATTTTGGAAGCAATGTCGCAGGAGAGAATAAGCCGATAGGATCAAAAATCTTTTGCACAATGCTCAAAATTAATCTCTTAGTAATTTTCCTTTCACACGTTAATGTTTCTAAATCTAAACAACATTTCAAAGAATCATTATCTAAATTCCAAATAATCCCCAAAACTGAAGTATCCCCAGTATGTTTATCAACATTTTTGCAAGCTACAATGCTTTCAAAACAACGCAAATTGAAACACCCTTTAGACATTAATAACTTTGCATTTTCAATAAACATTTCAGCTTCATTAATGTTAAAAACACCTGATACACAATTAATCTACATAAAATGAACATTTTAATTTTTCAGCAGTTTCCTTATATTCAGGAGGACTATTTTCTAAAAGATGCATTATAGATGCACTTAATAAATAAGAGCTAGAAGAGACACCAAATACAACTCTACAATGTCTATAAATCAATTGTCCTTCATTACATGGGAAATAGAATCTAAGAAAATCTCTATCTTTAGGCATAACAGATAACATTAAATAAGCCTTTTCTATATCTGCAGTTATACCGATAGGATGCATTCTAAAACGATCAAGAATATCAGGTATTAATTCTATAAGATTGATGCCTTTATACAAACATTCATTTAACGAGGGTTTCCCTTTCTCAGAAGCAGATGCATCAAACACAGGGCGTATTTTTGTGGTTTCCTTATCTAACCTGATAACGGGCCTATGCGGTAAATAATGACATTTATTACTTAATTCATTTTCTGGAACACGTTCAATAATATTCATTTTTTCCCAATTCTTAAATACTTCCTGATATTCATCGAAAAATCCCCCACATTTCAATTTATTAATCATTTTTTCATATCTCTTCCGAGCTAAAACTTTATTGTCGGGGAAGTTCTTAAAATTACACTTCCATGGAAGCCCTACTTCATATCTGCCATCGGGAAGAATTTTCATTTTTTCTTTAAAATCATTTAAATCAAAATTTTCCTGTTTTTCAAAATTCTGAATGGGGTCAGAAATTCCTATGGTTTCAAGTTCCCATAATTCATTCAAAGGAATATTTCTAACGTGCATAGACAATGTTGTCAGTTGTCAAAACGTTATGTTTCTTGCCACACGTTTGTTTCCCCATTACTGTCCAACCGAGCTTGGTTTCTATGGCAGTCAAATCGCAATTTAATTGAATTAAATCTCCTGTCAATAATTTTCCTATCATATCAGCCCCCACCAAAAGATCAATTTCAGATTCCTTACAAAAATCATCAGATAGATTTATTTTATTTCTTTTTAATTCATTTAAAATTCTGTAATCTTTAATTCTAGGTACAAATCCGCAAATCTTTTTTTCGGAAAATGCTTCAAAACAAAACGCATTATTTCCATCTAATTCACTGATTTCTACCGAAAACACATCATGTTTTTTAGGTTTCGTTTCATCCCCCCCGAACAGCGCGTGAATAATTATTTCTTTTCTTATAGGATGCATTTTTAGTGATTTCGTTATTCTCTCACTTACGTAACTACTTTGGCTCGCTGAATCCAGCAGTGCGCGTACGACTTTTTGGCGACCTTGCGATCGAATGCGCACGCCAAGCGTTTGCATATACACAACTTTATTTCTACTACAATTAGAAAGAGAATTTTCAGATTTCAAAGTATCATCTTGATTATTATTTATATTTTGTTCAGGACACATTATTTCAAAATGAGGTTTATGGCAATAATTACATTTTAATTTATTTTTAATATTACAATTCTTACTCAGATGACCAGCTTTTTGCAAACAAGTGAAACAAATCCCCTTTTTTAACAAAATTTTTTGTTTTACAGTTAAAGACATTTTTTTAGCCCCAAAACATTTATTAGAGGGATGAAACCTATCACAGAATATGCAATTGTTTTTCTTACCTTTATTTTCTATACTCACCAATGCAGATGCGGTGGCTGGATCAGGCTTGCAAATAATTTCAGATGAAATGTTCTTTTTTCTAACAACAGATTCAAAACCTTTTCTTGCTAAAAATACCATTTCATCTCCTTGAACTTCTTGGCGTAGAAAGTCCATCAGTTTTTTTAAAGTTCTGGAATTCTCACTGGAATATGTATCATGATTTCGGCTTCTTTCCCAGGTCAAAAGAACTTCTTCAGGCAAGCAGCTCTCAACCAAGGGCATGAGAAAGTCTCCATACTTCTCTTGAATTCTTCCCAAACTTTCTAAGGCACGAAGTTTGCTTTCTAATTCATCGTATAAAGAGGCTAAGTCAACTTTCATTTTAGGCGCAGTGGCATTTTTCATTACGAGGGTTAATAATTCCCTGACGTAAATTTGCACAAGAAGATCATCTCGTCCAAATCTCTGTTTCAATTGATCGATAGCCTTCGGATAATTTTCCGCGGTAGCTGGATAGCTTGATATTAAACGCTCCGCTTTTGATTTCGGTTCCATACATTGGAATAGATACTGCATCTTATCCTCCGCGGCAATAGAATCGTCTTCATGTATTTTCTTAAACTGGCTCCAAAATGATAAAAATTCCTTTGGTTCGCCGTTAAATTTTTTCAGCTCGATCTCCGGTAATTTAAATTTGCGTTTTACTTCTTCGCCAGGAGATGAAGAAAACTGTATCTTTTCATCAATACGAGCACATATTTCTATATATTTTTCTCGATATTCTTCTGCACCTTCAAAATCTTCGGTAAACAATTTTTCGTCCTTATCTTGTAACAATATTTCCGAAATTTTATTTTGACAAGTGTCCATCCGTTGAAATTTATCAAACAGTTGAGTTTTCAAAATAGAAAGTTCTTTAATTTCACATGTTTCTTTAGTTAATTCAGTTTCAATTTTCTTAAACGTGAGAGTA
This sequence comes from Maratus speculifer, assembly GCA_964019185.1. Classification (NCBI taxonomy): domain Eukaryota; kingdom Metazoa; phylum Arthropoda; class Arachnida; order Araneae; family Salticidae; genus Maratus; species Maratus speculifer. The sequence goes on from OZ025295.1 coordinate 80,968,097, forward strand.
AAAGCAGCTCTCAGTCCTTTTCTCTGAGTTTTCAAACTATTCAGATTCATTTTTTCATTTAAAATTAATTAAAATTCAAAAACTTCTGTCCCGAACCGAGGGTACCAGTATGTTAGAATTCGAAAATAGGGTTAGTTTAAAAATTACTTACTAACCATGCATGTCTTCATTTTGCGGGTTGCATCTACGCGATGCTTTTGGAGCTCTTGAATTAAAATTGAAATCATCTGTTAAGATAAACTTATTCTAAGTTCAAATTAATCTAAAAGTCCATATATTATAAAAAATGTCTTTTAATTCCAAAAGCCACATCCATCATTATACATCCAGAGAACTCCATCGTTCTCATACACTTGTCAAAGTTCTTCGAATAATAACAAAAAAAATCAGACGATATTTTCATTTTCTTAATTTACGCGTTCAATTAGTTTCACTTCATTTCATTTTACAACAGCATCATATTCATAAAAATCAATTTGAAATAATTTTTATACTCAAAGACTGAAAAATTGTGTTTAATATGTAGACACTTCGTTGAAGTTTGCTAAGAATTTACTCACAAATATTTCGAAAACCCCACAAATATGTAGAAATATTTTCGAAAAATAGATTTTAAAATGAATCTTTGTTGAAAAAAGTGTGTTTGTGAAACATATTAAAAGTAATCCATCTGCTTTTTAAAAACAATGATTGAATGCAATGGCACACAACTCGAAATCTTCAGGGTTGAATAAAGGATGTCCAGAATAGCTAAATAAATTTATTAAAAAATACGTGTGGCACTCGGGGACTGCCGCGGTAAAGCTATTGCATAGCATTTTTTTTTTTATCAACTTATGCAATTATAATTACTAGTAGAGTGAACCCGGGCTTCCCGGGTTACATAGTGAAGATAAGAACCATCTTTTTAAAATTAAAATTGAAAACTCTAATAAATTTTTAACGTGTAATATGCTTTTTTAGATTACTAACTAACACTTAAAAAGCATTTTTAATACTTTAAGCGTAGGGGGAACTGGGGTACATTGATACATGGGGCACATTGATACACCCCCTCTACCGCTCACAGGGTCATTACAGGAAGTTTCACAACAGCTCCAAAAGGTGATGCTAGTGTATTCAACTACATACAGAAAATCTTGGAATGATTCAGCAGTTTGATGAAATGGGACGGGTGATTTATTGTTTTTGTTGTTCAAAAGTAAATTTGAGTTGTACAATTAAAATGCTATTATACAACTGTTCCAGTATTTTCAACCAAAATGAATATTCTCCCTGGTAAGTACTGCTACTCTTTATCAGTTCATTATTATTTATTGTTAGATATATTGTGAAGTGTTGGATTTGAGACTCATTTTATTCAAAATCGCTGTATGGGGCACATTGATACAGTTTTTGACGGGGCACATTGATACAGCCTAAATCCTTTAATAGTTCATATTTTCATTATCTTTTATTATTTCTTTTACCATACACTCCTTAATCCAACCTTTTTTTCACGAAAAATTTCTAATATTAGTTTTTATTGAAGTGAAATAGCTCTAATTTCTTTATATTAGAGCATTTTATAGTATTTTTGAAAACAGAAGACGTAGGAACTTACCCAGCATCTAGTGCTAGTAGAATTAATAAAAGAAAAGGACGGCATTCTGGCAAATCTCGAATTTATATCGATTCTCCAGAGAAAAAAGTATTTTCGACATGAGTAATGTTAAGTAAGAGAAACAAACTGCATAACAGAAAATGATACTTATATTATAAACAGAATTTTTAATATAATTATCCTTCATTTTCTGTTTATGAACCTATTTATAAACAGAAAAACTGGTAATTTTTTCATCTTTCATAAGAAAGAAGATAATGCTGGGGTTGAAGTGCTAGATATGACAAAGTTACCACAGCCAACAATCAGACAAGAAACAGACAGAACATCAAGTCATAATATATTTAATTTTGATTGCTTTAATATTGCTTAAAAATAAATTGTGGGTGATTTGAATTTTTATAAATAAATATAAAGTGGTTTTCTAACTCATTTTTTATGAAAAATATGCATTGGTATTATTTTGTCGTCATTTTTCTTAAACGTATCAATCTGCCCCGGGGATGGGGCACATTGATACAAATGACTTTTTTTGATTTTTTTAAAATTACATACAAAAATACTACATAAAATAATGATTGTACATTTTTATAACATACTACACAAGTTTTGCTGTCATCTCATGGAAAAAAAATTTGAATTTTCTACTTTCTTGACACCAAAAAAAATCTTAAAAAAAAACTGTATCAATGTACCCCAGTTCCCCCTACTGCAGATATTTTCATTCATGTTTAAATCATAAAATAATAACTGTAAAAAGTATTGTTATGAAGAATTGTACTTGATAACTTTACGTATCTTTTATCTTATACAATTAAAAAAGTTAACATTAATGTCAATCTTGCGTTCAATAAGCTTTTGAATGGAAATATTGCACGATGGAAAAACACGGCAGGGTTGCTTAAAGCATTAAACGGAAAATATTAATTTTAATTATGGTATCAAATAATGCTCTGAATTTAGCTTTTTTTGAAAACTTTAAATAGAGATTAAATGAAATGCTTGAAAAATATAAAGTGATATATAAGTGAGTTTTTTAGCATCCGATGCTATTTCTTTCAGACAAGCTAAAAATGTCGTGTCATCAGCCCTGAATTTTCTAGTCAACCGATTTTGATAATTATTTTTTTTAAATGAAAGCTATTTATTTGTAGTTGTGCCCATTTTAATTATCTTTTAATTTATTTCCATTTTTATATTTTATTTTTAATTTTAAAAGCTTTTTCATGACATTTCTTCAAAATGGTGGCAACACAGTTTAGCTTTTCTCTCGATAACAAAAAATTATTTTCTAAAATGATTGCGTATAATTATGCACTAATTGAGTTAAAAAAATATATATTTACTGAGAAATAATACTAATAATGTAAATAAAATGACAGAAAATAATTTATGATAAAAATTAATGTCTAAATCAAAATAAGAGAAATTTCAAATGAGGAAAATTATGCCATTCAGCAACCAGATAAAAAATTACAATATTATTATGGATGCCTTTTTCATAAACAGTAGATTTTAAAGAACATTTGAAGAGAAAATGACGTCACTATTTAGAACATCGTATTTTTACTCATAACGATATTAGGTACTACTCTGTTATCCCGTCGACCAATTTCGCCAAATTATACAAATCGCCACATTAATAGCTAAATTATACATATTGACATAATTTTTATTTTAAATAACGAAAAAATAAATAATTAGTAGAATATTAATAAAAATATTAATAAAAAGTCGAAATAAAAATCACTTAATGACATTTTAAACACATGAATCGTATTTAATGTCATTGAATGTGACATTCACGATCATCACATTGGCATTTAATCTTATAGTTTGGCGATAATTTTTTGGTCGATGGGATAACCTAGTAGAACCCGATATTAAACCCGATTTATTTATTTCCAGTGTGACTCCGTAATGTTATTTTAATACGGAATTTAACATTGAACGAGTTATTTACTAGACATTTTCCCACATTTTGTACGCGCTTCCACGAATTTTCTTCAAAGTATCTAATTGTTTAAAAAATAATTCCCTCCAATCAAAAAAATATACAGAGGTCAATGGACATATTTCCTGTAGCAATTAATCATTTTTACGTGATAAATAAAAAATAAAATTTATTTATTTATTTATTTTTGTAAGAATAAAAATGGTATATTTACGACGTCATATTCGAAATGAAACGGAGATTTGCAAACATTTCGTACAAATACAAGAATCGTCAACAGAAAGCAAAATGAAGCATGATTTTTAAAATAAAAAAACATTTTCAAACATTGATCAAGAAGCTTCTAACTGAAGAAATATAGAAAAAAAGTAATTACACTTTTTTCTACCTATTGTCTCCACAAAATAATAGAAAATAACTTAAATGTATATATGTAACTGGTATTAGAAAGCCAGTTTTTTGACACATTGGCATCAGAAAAAAATTGCACCAAACCCATTGACATTTGCGCCGGGATTTCATACTTATTCCACATTTTTAAAAATTTCTTCGTCTTGTATGTTCGAAGAAAATCAAAATAAATTTAGGTGAATAAAAATTTTCAAAAATAATAGTTTTTGATAATAATAGTATTTCATCCTTGGTAATGAAACTAGTAAATCTGCAGAACTGGGTTTTCAAACATAGCAATTTTTTAAGGCTAAACCGCAGAATTGTCAACTACTTGGTGTAAGACTTTTCGGCACTGCAATAAAGTCGCCAATTCTATCAACCTAAATATTCAAATTCAATGTAAACAAGTATAAACAATAATGTTTACATATATATTTTTTTAATTCCCGATTTGGTGATTTTTTTAAAATCGTGCCTAAATTTGTAATTTTACAAATAATTAATCATTGGATAAAATCAATTTTAAATCAACGGTACTTCTTGGTTATCCCGTCGTCGACCAAAAAACTATCGCCAAGCTATAAAATTAAATGCCAGTAATGGATGATCGTGAATGTCACATTCAATGACATTAAATACCTATACGTATTTAGAGATGCCATCAAATGATTTTATCTTCACTTTTTACTAGTATTTTATCAATTTATTTGCACTTTTGTTATAAAAAATGCGAATATGTATAATTTGGCTACTAGTTTGGCGACTTATATAGTTTGGCGAAATTGGTTGACGGGATAACCAAGTACCGAATTAACTTGTATTAAATTCATTATTCCGATTATTTTAATATGATAAAACACTACACGATTTAATTTTTAAAATATCGCAAAGAGTTTCTGTTGAAAAATACCTGTTTTTTTTATACTTTAAGTTAATATTTTTATAAAACTCTTGATTCACTCTCTCTATGAGTTAATAAAACTTAAGCACATTTGAAATATTCATAATGCGTCACCTTTATGCACAGATGTCTAATACTTACCATGTTGGCGCAATTTTTTTCTGACGCCAATTTGACGAAAATTTCGTTTTCAAATACATATCACATATATATTTTTAAGTTATTTTCTAATATTTAAAAAGGAAAATAGTGATAAATAAATAAAAAGTTTATTAATAACTATAGAACAAAACGATCTACATATTTTTTTTAAGTAAAAGTAATAGAAAATAAAGAATTTATTAGTAAATAAACAACGATAGCCAGGTTAGCATGTGAGGCATATAATATCCATTTTGTTCCAATCGCGCCAATCTGTTGCATATGCTTTATTTATTTCCAGTGCGACTCCTTAATGTTATTTTAATACTGAATTTAACATTGAACGAGTTATTTACTAGACATTTTCCCACATTTTGTACGCGCTGCCACAAATTTTCTTTGAAACACCTAATTGAGTTAAAAAAGTTTTCCTCCAATCAAAGAAAAATCTGGAGATCAATAAACATATTTCAAAAATACATTTTATTGATACTATGCCTTGAGGTATTCTTGGAGGTATTTTATATTATCCAAAGGCGAATGTCTAGATCTGTACTTCTACGCAATGTATCAATACTGTTTGACAGACAGTGGTGTAGTCTTAAAAAATACAGAGGGTATATATACACTTTGAGCAGAGGGTATACGCTTAAGTTAGAGGATATACCTTAGAGTGTAGATACTACTAGCTTTCATGAAAAACAGAGGGTATACGGTGTTCCTTAAAAAAATTCAGAAGGCATACGGCGGATACCCCCGTATACCCTTCACTACATCCCTGTATACACAAGAGTTTTTTTTTGTCGAAAATGACGTCATGATTCATAAGAAAAAATTTGCCGAGGAGAAAAGTGACAGCTGGTTTTTGACATCGTAAAAAGTGAATTGGATTTTAAGAATTAAAAGGCGCGCATTTATGACGTCATATTGGAAATGAAACAGAGATTTTGAAATATTTGGTAGCAAAATAGGCAGCATGTACAGATTTCAGTTCTATGTATAAAATAAAAAGAATATTGCCCAGTTAAACTGATGGCATTGAGCTCACAGGCTACGCATATTAATTGTACATTATAGCCTTGTATTTTCGTTAATTCCGTTCGAAAAAAATTAAGAACGGGAAACAACTCTCCCCTTTCTCCTTTTTTATACTTAATCATTGAACCTCCTAAACTATCAAGTACATGCTTTATCATATTAAAAAATCTATATCCAAAATTCAGAGCAAATCGGATAATTCTTAATAAAAACCCATTTAGCATTTATATAATTTAAGAGGAGTTATTCCCCTCTTTTATGCTTAACCATTAAATTTCCAAAACTATTCAGAGATTTGAACGAAATCTGACAATTCTGATTGAAAAATCCATTTATACAAGTTAAGGGGACACCCATTAGAACCCCCGTTCCCCCTGTTTATACTTATTCAATGGACACCTAATAACAGCCACGGATTCGCCTCATCGGAATGATCCTATATCTAAATTTTGAACGAAAACTGTTAATTCTGCATGAAAATCCCGTTTATATCAGTTAAGGGGAGGGGCATGAGCCCCCCGTTCCCCCTGTTTATACTTATTCAATGAACACCTAATAACAGACACGGTATCGCCTCATCAGAATGATCCTATATCTAAATTTTGAACGAAAACTGTTAATTTTGCATGAAAATCCCGTTTATATCAATTAAGGGGAGGGGCATGAGCCCCCCGTTCCCCCTGTTTATACTTATTCATTGAACACCTAATAACAGACACGGTATCGCCTCATCAGAATGATCCTATATCTAAATTTTGAACGAAATCTGTTAATTCTGCATGAAAATCTCGTTTATATCAATTAAGGGGAGGGGCATGAGCCCCCCGTTCCCCTTTTATACATATCGAATGAACTCCAAAAACTAATCAGGAAAGCGCCTTATCAGGATATACCTATATACAAAATTTCAAGTGGATCGGATATTTTTATCACGAGTTATGCGTTACGCACGAACGCACGTGCATACAGAACGGACGGGCACACAAGCTCTCAGGCTATGATAGCCTGTGAGCTAAAAAACTACGATTTGGAAATGAGGCATACGATTTGGTACGGCCCTGGGTAAATTACATCAGTAATTGTGATACGATACCGCATAAAGGAAGTCCTGATGATGGTACCCTCAGTTAATTTTGAAATGAGTTCATCTGAATGTAGTAGTTATTAAAAAACTTGAGATATTAAACAAAAACATAATTTACTGAACAAATTAAAAAAACAAAATTTATTTCCTACACTATTTAAACCCGAGAAGGGACAGATAATTGATTTATTAAGATAAGATATTATATTAAGATAATTGATTTAGTTATTTCTACATTTAATATTAATTTTTTGAAAAAAAAAATAAATTAAACCAAGTGAACATTAAAGAATAAAAATGAAATTCCAACAATATGATACTTAAACACCCTAGATCTTAGATTCCGCTTAAATGATATCGAAATAAATCTAAAACTTTTTCAGAACATTTGCTTTTTAGATTGCCTATTCATTTTGTTTACACTTTCCATAAACATAATACAAAATCTGCAATACAAATATTTGCAAGTTGAGTTTTGAAAAAAAGTCTTAGATTTATTTCGATATCATTTGAGCGGAATCTAAAATCTAGGGTGTTTAGGTATCATATTGTTGGAATTTCATTTTTATTTTTTAATGTTCACTTGGTTTAATTTATTTTTTTCAAAAAATTAATATTAAATGTAGAAATAACTAAATCAATTATCTTAATATAATATCTTATCTTAATAAATCAATTATCTGTCCCTTCTCGGGTTTAAATAGTGTAGGAAATAAATTTTGTTTTTTTAATTTGTTCAGTAAATTATGTTTTTGTTTAATATGACATCTATCTCCAACTTTTCTACGCTGAACCCTGCCCAGAGCTTCGATAGCGGTTTGAAGTTCTGTCGAAGTTAAATTTCAATTTTGGGCAGAATTTTAATTCAAACATTAATTAATTTATCAAGAATCTTCTAAGTGAAGAAATACAGAATATAAATAAATATGACGTAATACAAAAAATAAAAAAATAAATACATTTTATTGATACTATGTCTTGAGGTATTGTTGGAGGAATATTATTGTCTAGAGCAAGGCTAACTTATCATAATATAAATATAAATATAAATTGATATTATGATAAGGGGGCCTTGGTCTAGAGGTGAATGTCTAGAACTATACTTCTGACGCAATGTATCAATGCTGATTGTTAAGTATAAATATCAATTTCATGCAGAAGAGATTTTTCTGCCGAATTTGACTTCATGATTCAAAAGAAAAGAATTCGCCAAAGAAAAAAGTAATATCTGATTTTTGCATGATTCCATCGTAAAAAGTGAAATTGATTTTAAAAATTAAAGCACACATTTATGACGTCATATTGGAAATGTAACAGAGATTTTGAAATATTTGGTATCAAGACAGGAAGCATGTACAGAATTCAGTTCTAGATATAAAAAAAAAAGTTAACGATTTAAAAATGGATCAATGAAAATCTGTGCAAAACCCAATGGAGAAATGAAAATCTATGTAAGATACCGCAGAGATAGATAAATAGAGTTTTTAATTGGGGGTGGTTTTGGAGTCTAGGTATCATGATCGGTATAGATCTGGAAAAATAAATCAGAAATTCCTACGTAGAGGAGAACGTAATAGTTAGTATTTCATCAAATAAAATTTTGTTCAAAAATCTAATTTAATTTTGAGGCCCTTTCACAGCTTTGCAGAATTTCTAAATTGTAACTAAAGTGCTTCAACACTCTTTCATCCTGCTTGCACATATAATGGAACTGTTGCAACAATTTAATAAGAAACATGCAACTTACAATGTGAATATGCACTAATATACTTTTTTGCGTTAGAGGAAGAGAGAGAGAAAGAGAGAGCACCTCAGACGTTATCTTGAGTGTACACCCCCCCCCCCCCCATAGTTCACTTCTAGCTATGTCCCTGGGTAAATTACATCAGTAATTGTGATACGATACCACATAAAGGAAGTCCTGATGATGGTACCCTCAGTTCATTTTGAAATGAGCTCATCTGAATGCAGTAGTTATTAAAAAACTTGAGATATTAAACAAAAACATAATTTGCAGAACAAATTAAAAAAACAAAATTTATTTCCTGCTCTATTTAAGCCCGAGAAGGGACAGATATTAAGATATTTTATTTATTTATTTCTACATTTAGTATTAAATTTTTGTATCAAATAATTTAAATTATGTGAACATTGAAAAAATAAAAATGAAATTCAAACATTATGATACTTAAAAACCCTAAATCTTAGATTCTGTTCAAACGAAATTGAAATAAATCTTAGACTTTTTTCCAAACTTAACTTGCAAATATTTGTTTTGCAGATTTTATATAAAGTTTACGGTAGGTATAGATAAAAAGAATAGACGCATCTCAAAAGCAAATGTTCAGAAAAAGGTCTAAGATTTATTTCAATTTCGTTTGAACAGAATCTAAGATTTAGGGTTTTTAAGTATCATATTGTTTGAATTTCATTTTTATTTTTTTCAATGTTCACATAATTTAAATAATTTGATACAAAAATTTAATACTAAATGTAGAAATAAATAAATAAAATATCTTAATATCTGTCCCTTCTCGGGCTTAAATAGAGCAGGAAATAAATTTTGTTTTTTTAATTTGTTCTGCAAATTATGTTTTTGTTTAATTACTTTTTTTTCTTTTTTTTTTAAATAAAGCTATTTTTCTGTGAGTGCATATAAAATAAAATTTCTGAATTTCGCCGGCACTCATATTACAATTTTAACTGTAGATGTGCGAATATTTGAATGCAAAATTGTAACTGGCAAATTTGACATTTACTTTGTAAATATATTTATTATATATTGATTCAATAATGTAATTACTTTTGCTTTTTTTTAAACCAAATCGATCGGGTCTTTTAAACATTTCATTCGTCGAATTCGACGGAATTCCATTCGTTTTATTGTTAAATTGCATTTCCTTTTACTCAGAGTCTATAAAAAAACGTTTAAACTAAAGAAAAAATCCGTTTTTGATGAATCTAGTCAATGAAGAAGTAGCATGTCAAATTGTATCTCTTTATTATTCCGCAATTCCAATGTCTCAGAGAGAAATTGCTATTCAATTGGGTATTTCACGCCGTTCTGTTTGCTATTATATTGATAAACACAAGAAAAATGAAGTTAGTTCATTGCAATCTAAACGGGGTCGCCCTTCTAAAAAACTTCTATCGATTTTTTTTCCGAATCGAAGGCGAAACTGAATTCTGCAATAGTAGAATCTACATTCATCTTGTAATCAGTTTTCATTCAAATTGCACTTGAAAGAAGATTTATTTTCCTATACGACGGAATAAAAAGTGAAAATGTACGATGATTTAAAAATTAAAAAGTTCCAGTTACAAAAATTGCAAAAAAAATCCTTACATCGTAAAATGTTGCCAAAATGACGTCAGTGCTACCCACGAACACGTTTGTTAGTTATAATACAGATAGATATGTTGCGTTATAATACAGATAGATATGTTGTGCATATGTAAAATCTTGCGCGCATAGTAAAATGCAAAAGTAAAGAAACAACGGCACATGCGCTTTTTCAAAGAAAGTTTGTTCCAAAGTTAACTCTATGACAAATTTAAAATTCGTTTTGTAAATTAAACATGCAAACACTGCCTGACGTCAATTCAATATGCAAATCGGATGCCATATTTTCCGTGAAACACGCGTATATTGATTTTTATATATGATGACAAAACAATTATTCAATTGCAATTAAAACCTGAGATAATGGTGAATTATAAAATCTCCTTTCATCATTTACACCTTTCTTTTTCCTTTTCGGATCAATTTTCTATTTGAAAGATGTGCATTTTTTTTTCTTTTTTTACGTTTCAGAAAACATATTTGAAAAATAAAAATAATTCTACAAATAAAGTAAAAAATAAATTACATAAAAAAGTCCAAAATAGAAAGAAAAAATAAATAATTTTGTTTTGCATTTTCCTTCTGGTAAAATTACAGGTAACAAAAAAGAATTAAAAAATCATCTGCTCAAGTATGTTTAACTGAAAATTATAAAATATAACATTATGCAAATTATGTTATTTTGATAAAATTACAATAGAATTTTTAAAGAATAGCAATAATTTTTTATTGCAGTTGAGAAGCTTTTGGACAAAAATTTAGAGACCCTTATATTTTTTATGCCTCTAATTACTGCCAAGATCATCTTCGTTTGCTTGTCTAATTCGGCAGTGAAAATTAACCCTGGAAAGTATCACCAAGTTCTATAATATAAATCGCTGCATTTTGGACAAAGACTTCCAATCTGATGATGCACACTGCATGTTATAGCTTTTTCATAAACACGGGATAATTTTTTAAAACATTGCGTTTAATCAGTGTATGATTTCAATTATGTTATTTTCAAAAATAAGGCATTTCCACCTGTGAAGAATTTCAAAGTCACCGGAGTGAAAATAATATATTTCTACAAAACATATTTTAGGTTTAAGACTTTAAATACACGTTTATATAAGGGTATAATGACGTCATTTGCATCCGCTAACGCATTGGACTTTTACGGTCAAGTTTTATACAACATACATAGAAAAATATGAATCTGACGTCAAAAATCCAAGAAAAAAGCGATTTCATCTTTTAAAAAAACTCAGCAAGACATATCGATAGTAAAATGATTCAAATGTAAAGAATTTTTTTTTTTTTTTTTTTTTTTTTTTTTTTGTAGAATATGTTTGCAATAAACTAAATATTATTTAATTGATGTATAAAAACGAAATAAAACCGAAACTCACCGGGTTTTACAGCAGACGATACTCTTGAAATAGAGATATTTTAGTTAAAAATTTTTTATGTTTAAATGAGAAAATTGGAAAAAAATGTATGGTAATCTGCTATTTTCTAGGAGGAAAGAAATAGGTGGAGGTGCTGCATAACGAAAAAACAATTTGCAATATAATGCGCATTATCACTAAATTTAAATGCATTCATTCGGCCCAAGATACCGAATTCTCTAATATCAACTGTGCATTTTTTCACTAAATGAAAATGATCTGTTTATATTTAAGTATTCTAAAGTAGCATTGCATTTTATTATAAACTATAACTGTAAATAACCGTAAATTATAAACTAAAACCCGTAGTACTAAAAGTTTCTTCTTTTCGGAAAGCACACTGTTGCGTTTGGGCTTTATTTTGTAGAAGATTTGAGGTTTACTTTTTTGCATCACTCCCACCTACTATAAGTCCTGTCTACACTTTCTTTTTACTTTATGGCTATTTTCTCTTTACTTCGCATAGAAATGTAGTACTCAAGTTGCCACCTCCAGAAAAATTGAATTTAAAACTACAAAAAAATTAATATCTCAAAAACAAATATAGATACAGTTTTCAAAAAAATTGCATTTAAAAGTACATTTTTTTCTCTATACAACGGTGTAAAGATTAAAAATGTGCGGTATCTATAAGTTAAAAAATTTACAGTAGCGAAAACTGCAAAAGCGAAATTTCGTCAGAAAGTGTTGCCATTCGCAAAATGACGTATGCGTTACGCACAGATACGTTTGGCCTTTATAATATAGATTTATTTATTTTTTATTTATGCAGTTTTTCCCTTTTTTTTTTTTTTTTTTTTTTTTTTTATTATTATTATTATTAATTTAAGTTACACTTTTTGAGCGTGATGACCGATAACGAATTTTTTTTTCTTTTATTGAATAAATGAGAAGTTAATATCGTTTAAAATATTTTTATTATCTTACAATGCACGTAGGTTAATCAGGAATTTTTATCATTGAAACTATACGTTTATGGTAGCTGAAATAAAAAACATAAGTTTGAGACTTCATATTCTCAAAGTATCTGAAAAATACCGCGTCAATGTCTGCCGAAGTCTACCGAAGGATACCGTGCCGAAGTCTGCCAAACTGAAGCGACGTTAGCCGGAATGTTAGGTTTTTTTGTCGTTACGGAATTTCTAGATTCTTTCGCCGCGCTCAAAGCCCGTGATAAAAGCTATGCAATACCTTAATAAATTACCAAACAAAATTTGGCGGCGTTACGAAAATTAGATCGCGAGTTATAAGCATTTTAAATTTTCCGAACCTTACCGTGGGGGTCATTTGTCACCAAAAATTAACACTGTCTCATAATAAATTACCAAACAAAATTTGGCCGCGCTACCAAAATTAGATCGAGAGTTATAAACATTTTAACTTTTTCTACCCTCACCGTGGGGGGGGGGTCTCCTGTCACCAAAAGTAACATTGTCTCATAATAAATTACCAAACCAAATTTGGCCGCGCTACGAAAATTAGATCGGAGTTATAAGCATTTAAAATTTTTTTACCCTTTCCATGGGGGGGAGGTCTCCTGTCACCAAAAATTAACACTGTCTCATAATAAATTACCAAACAAAATTTGGCCGCGCTACGAAAATTAGATGGCGAGTTATAAGCATTTTAAATTTTTCGACCCCCACCATGGGGGATCTCCTGTCACCAAAAATTAACACTGTCTCATAATAAATTAACAAAAAAGTTTGGCGGCGCTCCGAAAATTGATCGCGAGTTATAAACATTTTAAATTTTTCGACCCTCAACTTGGGGGGGGGGGTCTCCTGTCACCAAAAATTAACACTTTCTCATAATAAATTACCAAACAAAATTTGGACGCGATACGAAAATTAGATTGCGAGTTATAAACATTTTAAATTTTTCGACCCTCACCGCGCGGGGGGGGGGTCTCCTGTCACCAAACATTAAAACTGTCTCATAATAAATTACCAAAAAAATTTGGCCGCGCTACGAAAATTGATCTTGAGTTATAAACATTTTAAAATTTTCGACCCTCAACGTGGGGGGGGGGTCTCCTGTCACCAAAAATTAACACTCTCTCATAATAAATTACCAAACAAAATATGGCCGCGCTACGAAAGTTAGACCGCCAGTTATAAGCATTTAAAATTTTTCGACCCTCACCGTGGGGGGTCTCCTGTCACCAAAAAACACTGTCTCATAATAAATTACCAAACAAAATTTGGACGCGATACGAAAATTAGATTGCGAGTTATAAACATTTTAAATTTTTCGACCCTCACCGCGCGGGGGGGGGGGTCTCCTGTCACCAAACATTAAAACTGTCTCATAATAAATTACCAAAAAAATTTGGCCGCGCTACGAAAATTGATCTTGAGTTATAAACATTTTAAAATTTTCGACCCTCAACGTGGGGGGGGGGTCTCCTGTCACCAAAAATTAACACTCTCTCATAATAAATTACCAAACAAAATATGGCCGCGCTACGAAAGTTAGACCGCCAGTTATAAGCATTTAAAATTTTTCGACCCTCACCGTGGGGGGTCTCCTGTCACCAAAAAACACTGTCTCATAATAAATTACCAAACAAAATTTGGCCGCGCTACAAAAATTAGATCGCGAGTTATAAGCATTTTAACTTTTTCTACCCTCACCGTGGGGGGGGGGGGTCTCCTGTCACCAAAAGTAACATTGCCTCATAGTAAATTACCAAACCAAATTTGGCCGCGCTACGAAAATTTGATCGGAGTTATAAGCATTTAAAATTTTTTTACCCTTTCCATGGGGGGAGGTCTCCTGTCACCAAAAATTAACACTGTCTCATAATAAATTACCAAACAAAATTTGGCCGCGCTACGAAAATTAGATCGCGAGTTATAAGCATTTTAAATTTTTCGACCCTCACCATGGGAGATCTCCTTTCACCAAAAATTAACACTGTCTCATAATAAATTACCAAACAAAATTTGGCCGCGCTACCAAAATTAGATCGAGAGTTATAAACATTTTAAATTTTTCGACCCTCAACTTGGGGGGGGGGTCTCCTGTCACCAAAAATTAACACTTTCTCATAATAAATTACCAAACAAAATTTGGCCGCGATACGAAAATTAGATTGCGAGTTATAAGCATTTTAAATTTTTCGACCCTCACCGTGGGGGATCTCCTGTCACCAAAAGTAACACTGTCTCATAATAAATTATCAAACAAAATTTGGCCGCGCTACAAAAATTAGATCGCGAGTTATAAGCATTTTAACTTTTTCTACCCTCACCGTGGGGGGGGGTCTCCTGTCACCAAAAGTAACATTGTCTCATAATAAATTACCAAACCAAATTTGGCCGCGCTACGAAAATTAGATCGGAGTTATAAGCATTTAAAATTTTTTTACCCTTTCCATGGGGGGGAGGTCTCCTGTCACCAAAAATTAACACTGTCTCATAATAAATTACCAAACAAAATTTGGCCGCGCTACGAAAATTAGATGGCGAGTTATAAGCATTTTAAATTTTTCGACCCTCACCATGGGGGATCTCCTGTCACCAAAAATTAACACTGTCTCATAATAAATTAACAAAAAAGTTTGGCGGCGCTACGAAAATTGATCGCGAGTTATAAACATTTTAAATTTTTCGACCCTCAACTTGGGGAAGTGGGTCTCCTGTCACCAAAAATTAACACTTTCTCATAATAAATTACCAAACAAAATTTGGACGCGATACGAAAATTAGATTGCGAGTTATAAACATTTTAAATTTTTCGACCCTCACCGCGCGGGGGGGGGGGGTCTCCTGTCACCAAACATTAAAACTGTCTCATAATAAATTACCAAAAAAATTTGGCCGCGCTACGAAAATTGATCTTGAGTTATAAACATTTTAAAATTTTCGACCCTCAACGTGGGGGGGGGGTCTCCTGTCACCAAAAATTAACACTCTCTCATAATAAATTACCAAACAAAATATGGCCGCGCTACGAAAGTTAGACCGCCAGTTATAAGCATTTAAAATTTTTCGACCCTCACCGTGGGGGGTCTCCTGTCACCAAAAAACACTGTCTCATAATAAATTACCAAACAAAATTTGGCCGCGCTACAAAAATTAGATCGCGAGTTATAAGCATTTTAACTTTTTCTACCCTCACCGTGGGGGGGGGTCTCCTGTCACCAAAAGTAACATTGCCTCATAGTAAATTACCAAACCAAATTTGGCCGCGCTACGAAAATTTGATCGGAGTTATAAGCATTTAAAATTTTTTTACCCTTTCCATGGGGGGAGGTCTCCTGTCACCAAAAATTAACACTGTCTCATAATAAATTACCAAACAAAATTTGGCCGCGCTACGAAAATTAGATCGCGAGTTATAAGCATTTTAAATTTTTCGACCCTCACCATGGGAGATCTCCTTTCACCAAAAATTAACACTGTCTCATAATAAATTACCAAACAAAATTTGGCCGCGCTACCAAAATTAGATCGAGAGTTATAAACATTTTAAATTTTTCGACCCTCAACTTGGGGGGGGGGGTCTCCTGTCACCAAAAATTAACACTTTCTCATAATAAATTACCAAACAAAATTTGGCCGCGATACGAAAATTAGATTGCGAGTTATAAGCATTTTAAATTTTTCGACCCTCACCGTGGGGGATCTCCTGTCACCAAAAGTAACACTGTCTCATAATAAATTATCAAACAAAATTTGGCCGCGCTACAAAAATTAGATCGCGAGTTATAAGCTATTTAATTTTTTCTACCCTCACCGTGGGGGGGGGTCTCCTGTCACCAAAAGTAACATTGTCTCATAATAAATTACCAAACCAAATTTGGCCGCGCTACGAAAATTAGATCGGAGTTATAAGCATTTAAAATTTTTTTACCCTTTCCATGGGGGGGAGGTCTCCTGTCACCAAAAATTAACACTGTCTCATAATAAATTACCAAACAAAATTTGGCCGCGCTACGAAAATTAGATGGCGAGTTATAAGCATTTTAAATTTTTCGACCCTCACCATGGGGGATCTCCTGTCACCAAAAATTAACACTGTCTCATAATAAATTAACAAAAAAGTTTGGCGGCGCTACGAAAATTGATCGCGAGTTATAAACATTTTAAATTTTTCGACCCTCAACTTGGGGGGGGGGGTCTCCTGTCACCAAAAATTAACACTTTCTCATAATAAATTACCAAACAAAATTTGGACGCGATACGAAAGTTAGACCGCCAGTTATAAGCATTTAAAATTTTTCGACCCTCACCGTGGGGGGTCTCCTGTCACCAAAAAACACTGTCTCATAATAAATTACCAAACAAAATTTGGCCGCGCTACAAAAATTAGATCGCGAGTTATAAGCATTTTAACTTTTTCTACCCTCACCGTGGGGGGGGGGGTCTCCTGTCACCAAAAGTAACATTGCCTCATAGTAAATTACCAAACCAAATTTGGCCGCGCTACGAAAATTAGATCGGAGTTATAAGCATTTAAAATTTTTTTACCCTTTCCATGGGGGGGAGGTCTCCTGTCACCAAAAATTAACACTGTCTCATAATAAATTACCAAACAAAATTTGGCCGCGCTACGAAAGTTAGATGGCGAGTTATAAGCATTTTAAATTTTTCGACCCTCACCATGGGGGATCTCCTGTCACCAAAAATTAACACTGTCTCATAATAAATTAACAAAAAAGTTTGGCGGCGCTACGAAAATTGATCGCGAGTTATAAACATTTTAAATTTTTCGACCCTCAACTTGGGGGGGGGGGGTCTCCTGTCACCAAAAATTAACACTTTCTCATAATAAATTACCAAACAAAATTTGGACGCGATACGAAAATTAGATTGCGAGTTATAAACATTTTAAATTTTTCGACCCTCACCGCGCGGGGGGGGGGTCTCCTGTCACCAAACATTAAAACTGTCTCATACTAAATTACCAAAAAATTTGGCCGCGCTACGAAAATTGATCTTGAGTTATAAACATTTTAAAATTTTCGACCCTCAACGTGGGGGGGGGGTCTCCTGTCACCAAAAATTAACACTCTCTCATAATAAATTACCAAACAAAATATGGCCGCGCTACGAAAGTTAGACCGCCAGTTATAAGCATTTAAAATTTTTCGACCCTCACCGTGGGGGGTCTCCTGTCACCAAAAAACACTGTCTCATAATAAATTACCAAACAAAATTTGGCCGCGCTACAAAAATTAGATCGCGAGTTATAAGCA
This sequence comes from Maratus speculifer, assembly GCA_964019185.1. Classification (NCBI taxonomy): domain Eukaryota; kingdom Metazoa; phylum Arthropoda; class Arachnida; order Araneae; family Salticidae; genus Maratus; species Maratus speculifer. The sequence goes on from OZ025295.1 coordinate 80,986,189, forward strand.
TTTTAACTTTTTCTACCCTCACCGTGGGGGGGGGGGGTCTCCTGTCACCAAAAGTAACATTGCCTCATAGTAAATTACCAAACCAAATTTGGCCGCGCTACGAAAATTTGATCGGAGTTATAAGCATTTAAAATTTTTTTACCCTTTCCATGGGGGGAAGGTCTCCTGTCACCAAAAATTAACACTGTCTCATAATAAATTATCAAACAAAATTTGGCCGCGCTACGAAAATTAGATCGCGAGTTATAAGCATTTTAAATTTTTCGACCCTCACCGTGGGGGGAGGGGGGTTCTCCTGTCACCAAAAATTAACACTGTCTCATAATAAATTACCAAACAAAATATGGCCGCGCTACCAAAGTTAGACCGCCAGTTATAAGCATTTAAAATTTTTCGACCCTCACCGTGGGGGGTCTCCTGTCACCAAAAAACACTGTCTCATAATAAATTACCAAACAAAATTTGGCCGCGCTACAAAAATTAGATCGCGAGTTATAAGCATTTTAACTTTTTCTACCCTCACCGTGGGGGGGGGGTCTCCTGTCACCAAAAGTAACATTGTCTCATAATAAATTACCAAACCAAATTTGGCCGCGCTACGAAAATTAGATCGGAGTTATAAGCATTTTAAATTTTTTTATCCTTTCCATGGGGGGAAGGTCTCCTGTCACCAAAAATTAACACTGTCTCATAATAAATTATCAAACAAAATTTGGCCGCGCTACGAAAATTAGATCGCGAGTTATAAGCATTTTAAATTTTTCGACCCTCACCGTGGGGGGAGGGGGGTTCTCCTGTCACCAAAAATTAACACTGTCTCATAATAAATTACCAAACAAAATTTGGCCGCGCTACGAAAATTAGATCGCGAGTTATAAGCATTTTAAATTTTTCGATCCTCACCATTGGGGCGGGTCTCCAATCACCAAAAGCTACATTATCCTACCCTGTTTTATCTTAAGACGATTCTTTTTTATACACATTCTATCAGGAATTTTTTTTATTGGAATTATAGATTTATAGTAACTGAAATAAGAAATATAAGTTTGAGACTTGATATCCTCTAAATATCTGAAAAATACCGCGTCAATGTCTGCCGAAGTCTACCGAAGAATACCATGCCGAAGTCTGCCGAACTGAAACGACGTTAACCGAGTGTTAGGTTTTTTTTCGTTACGGAATTTCTACATTCGGTCGCCGCGCTCAAAGCCAGCGATAAAAGCTATGCAATAGCTTAAAAGTATGCTGGGGCATTTCTATAAATATAAATGATGTAACCAGAAATTCCAGTAATCGCATGAAATCGATAATTTCAGTATGTATTGCTATAACTGAAAATTTTCATTAAATTAACACATTTTCATTGGTAGACAGTATGCATCAGTAGCCTCCAACAAATATTTTTAAATAGCTCATTTAGCGGTCTTATGTCCGATGGTTAGCGTTAATTGCCCTTTAACTTTATAATTCTTGAAAATATCGATGCAAGAAATTTTACTTTGTGGGCAGTTTTTTTCGCAGACACGATATGTATTTAAAAAAAAAGTGAAGAGAAACATGAAATTAGTAATATGCTGGATCAATAACCATAGCTAATATATTTTAATCAATTATGAATTTTTTTTTCATAATATTATATTGTAAATAATTGTTGTTAGTGTTGCGATGCGATATAAATATGAATTAAAAAATGTCGATTACTTTAGTAGCAGACTGTAGTTTATTATTAAAATGCGTTCTGAGAGCAGTGACTGTCTTGGCGGCGTCCATAACAAACTGGAGGGAAACATCTGCGGGTGGGGGGTATATGCTTACGTCATTCGACGTCATAACAACAAAGGTGGCGCCAACATACCGCCCCACGTTGAAATATCATTTCAACATACAATACAATATCTAAATTTACAATGAATAATATACAATACAATAAAGATGCATAATATAATAATAATGAATAGAACAATGAATAATTAGACTTCAAACATTTTGTTACATAATGGGTTACAGTGGAATGGTTAAACATATTCATATAATAATTTGTCAGTTTATTGACAAGGAAGTAAGCATAATTTCGATATGCCTCTTTTGAAAATACCCTGAGGGGTTTTAACTAATGCCACTCTAACCTTACCATTTGGTCCGTTAACTACTTCCTGAACTCTACCAATTGTCCATTTGCAGGGTGGAAGATTATCCTCTTTTAAAAGGACCATTGAATTTGGAATAACATTATCTTTTTCGAATTGCCATTTATGTCTGGCTTGTAAATTATTAAGATAATCCAGTTTCCACTTTCGCCAAATAAATTGGACCATTTTATTTAATCTTTGCCATTGAGACAAATAATTATCGCGTTCTCCAGTGAGATCAGGTTCAGACACACTGCTTAGAGGTCTACCTATGAGAAAATGGCCTGGAGTTAGAATTTCAAAATCATTGGGGTCAGAAGACATGGGCGTGAGGGGCCGACTGTTTAAAATGGCTTCAATTTGCGCAGTAACTGTTAAAAATTGCTCAAAAGTTAATCGCGAATTTCCTACAGTTCTTCTTAAATGATGCTTAAACGACTTCACCCCAGCTTCCCACAAGCCACCAAAATTGGGTGTCCTCGGTGGAATGAAATTCCAGGCGATTTCCTCACTTGTTAAATAATGAGCCAAAACATCTGGGGGGTTTCTAATCATATTTGCCAAACGTTTTAACTCTGCACTGGCTCCAACGAAATTTTTTGCATTGTCAGTACAGATAGAAGAACTTTTACATCTCCTACTGAAAAATCTCTTTAATGTTGCTATCATTGCTTCTGAAGTTAAGTCAGTGACCACTTCTAAATGTATGGCCTTTGTTACGAAACAAATAAAAATAGCAACATAACATTTATTGTAAATACCTTTTCTTTGATCCTTATATTTAATATAAAAGGGGCCACAGAAATCAATCCCTACATTAGTGAATGGGGAACTAGGAGTAATTCTTTCTGAGGGAAGATTTCCCATAATTTGCTCAATACATTTAGGTTTATTTTTGAAACAAATTATGCAGTCATGGACAATTTTTCTGGCAGTATTTCTACCACCCAGTGGCCAAAATTCTTGCCTAATAAGATGGAGTAAAGTTTGGGCTCCAACATGTAAATATTTAAGATGAAATTATGTCATGATCAATAGAGTCAATTTATGATTTTTTGGGAGCAATATCGGGAATTTTTTATCAAAGGATAAGTCAGAATTATTTAACCTACCACCTACCCGTAACAATTTTTGCTTATCAAGAAAGGGATGTAAACAACTCACCTGGCCCTTCTTGGGAATTTCTCCCTTTTCAAGGGTTTTGATTTCATACTCGAAAGATTTTACCTGCACCATTTTGATGACCCAGTACTTGGCATTACGAAGTTCCTCTGTTTTGAGTGGACCACTTCGTCGAATGTTATTTTTAACATTAAATATAAATCTGAAAATAAAACTTAGAATACGTATTAATTTTAAGTAGTTGTTACTTAAATTAAGAAAATCATTTACAAATGAATTTTCAGAAGTAGAAATTAAATTGACATTGTCTGTTTTTTTAAGTTCATGCGAGTACAGTTCTTGTGATAGAATGTCTATATTGTCATTGGATTCATCTGAAGATGAAGGTGGGTGAAAGTTCGGGGGGCCATTCCACCAGAGATTCATGTTGGAAAGTTCTTGAGGACCTAGTCCACGTGATATAACATCTGCTGGGTTTAAATGCGATGGGACATGTTTCCAATGACAGTTTTCAGTTAAGGTTTGTATCTTGGATACTCTGTTGCCAACAAAGGTTTTTAGTTTGTTTGGCGGTGTACTGATCCAAGCAATTGCGATTTTTGAGTCTGTATTAAATAAATGTCATGCAAATAAATGTCACTTACTAGCATTTTTAAAGAAAGCCGAATTTTCTCTATTAGTTGAGAAAGAAGTAGGCAAGCTGAGAGTTCCAGGCGGGGTATGGAAATTGTCTTTAAAGGGGCTACGCGGGACTTACTCGCAATCAGTTTAGTTGTTACAGTACTTGTTTCACTTGTACAATGCATATAAACTGCAGCTCCATAAGCTAATTCCGAAGCATCTGAAAATCCTAACAACACTAATTTTTGAAAAGAATCTGTTAGAATGTATCTATCGATTCTAATTTCTTCGATTAGTTTTAGAGATGACACAAAATTTATCCATTCACTTGCAACTGGATCTGGGATTTCATCTTCCCAACCTAACTTCAGGAGCCATAATTTCTGAAGAAATATCTTTGCTCGAGTAATAATTGGTCCCAAAAGACCTAAGGGATCGTATAATCTTGCAATGGTGCTCAGCACGTCTCGTTTCGTGTATGATGATTTCTCTGTTACTGAAATCTTGAACATAAATTGATCTTCAATGGGTTTCCAAATAACCCCTAGAGTTTTGCTTGTTGATTCTTCATTTACGGAAAAAATATGTTCTTGAACTTCCTGTGGCTTACTGTTCATCAATTCCTTTGAGTTGGAATTCCATTTGTGAAGGGACATGCCGCAGGTTTTTAGCATGTTGCATAACTGCTGCTGGAGTTCTGTAGCTGTATCTAGGTCATGTGCGCCTGTAACGATATCGTCCATGTACACATCTTCTCTTATTACTTCAGCAGCCAAAGGGAATTGTGATGATTCATCGATGGCTAATTGTCCGTATTGCGAGAAACGGTGTACAGCAAGTTCCATACGTGTTTGTATTCAATCTGTAAACAGCAGTTTCTTCGTTCTCATCTGTCTTCCACACAATTCTTAGAAGGTCGCGTTGAGATGGATGAATTAAAATTTGTCTGAACATTTTTTGAATGTCTGTAGTAAAAGCATACTTGTAAATACGAAATCTTGTCATAATTTCAAATATGTCTTCTTTCACTTCTCCTTTTAGCAGACAATCATTGAGACTGAAACCAGATGTAGTTGCCGCTGATGCATTGAATACCACCCTTAATTTTGTTGTGGTTTTGTCTGGTCTGAGAACTCCGTGATGTGGCAAGTAGTAACATAAATTATTATCTGGATGTTCGGGTTGAGCATCTGCGTAACCTTCCCCATGTGGCCTAACTCTAAGTATTCTTGCATGAATTGCTGGTATAATATTTTCATAGTTTTGTCTTTAGATAATCTTCTCCACAACTGATTCAGACGTTTTTTCGCAAGCTCTTTAGAATCACCTAACTTTTCCAAGTCCTTGGTAGGCATCTGCACTATATATCTACCAGGGTCATTTCTTTTATGCGTAGTTTTGTAATGTTCTTCACAGTATTCTTCTTTACTCAGAATTTTGCAAGGTTCATCAATGGTTTCCAATTTCCAAAATTTTTCTAAACATTCATCAATGCTTTGAGACTGCGAAATAAAACCACAATATTGCGTATGACTGATCGTATCTGCGGTTCCTGTTGCGATATATCCGAATACTGAATTTCGGAAAACTAAATTGCTGTTTGGAATTCGAATTTCTCCATCCTTTATTATATCAAAGAAGGATTGTGCTCCGAGTAGCATGTCAATTTTGCCAGGAACGCTAAATTTTGGATCTGCTAACTGATGAGGAATTTTCAAGTTATGAATATTCAATTTTGTTACCGGGAGTGAATCGGTTATTTTTGAAACAACAAGGAAATCTAATGATGTTTCAAAGGATCCATTTCCATTTAGAATTTTTGCATGCACCTTGTATTTAATGTTCATTTCTTTTCCACCTAATCCTGATATCACGATTTTCAATCTCTTTAATGGAATTCCCAGTCGATCAGCAAATTCTGATGTTACAATATTGGACATACTTCCTGAGTCCAGTATTACACGTGCTTGTAAATAACTACCAGAATAAGGGTTAAAAACCCAAACTAAAGCAGTGGAGAGAATAACAGATTTATTTCCGTTATTAACGCAAGATAAGGAAGGCGATAGAAGTGATTTAACTTCTGTCTGTCCGAAAAACTCTTGTGCATTCGGATTTAGTTTATTACCTTGCTCGATGGGATTAACTTCATTAATTTTGTTCGGAAAGGAAGTGTTTGCATTTCTGTGAAGTAACGTATTATGTCGTGACTGACAAATGTTGCAGAAACTTTTAGATTTGCAATTAGCAATCATGTGCTGATTACTTAAACAATTAAAGCAAAATTTGTGTTTCATTGCTATTTCTTTTCTCTGAGAGGCATTTGATTTAAAAAATGTATAGCACTTATAAATTGCATGATTTTGCTTACATATCACACATGAATTAATTAAATTACTTGACTTAACAAAGAGAGATTTTTGTTTAGAATTACGCTCTTGATTTGACTTGGGTTTTGCTGAAATGTTTTTACTGATATTTTCCAAGATTTGAGAACGTTTCTCTAAAAATAGTATTAGATTGTCTAATTCTGGAACTTCATTTGAACTGATACTCATTTCGTAACTTTTTCGCGTATCTTTATCCAATTTTTGAAGAATAATATTCAGAATTAGAACGTCGGAAAGATTGTTCCTTGTGTAATCTAAAACCTTTAATGCGCGAATGCTTTTCTTTACGGTGTCAACTAAATTCCGCAAATCTTTAGCAGAAGGTTGTATAATTTTATCTGCTTCGAAAAGTGAATTTATATGTATTTCTACAGCTATTCTATTGTTTTCATCCCTATCTTTTAATGCCTGAATTAAAGAAGCGAATGTATCTTCTGTCGTTTGCAAAACTTTTGCTTCGTTTGTTAAAGCTGCTGATAAATAATGAAGTTTTTGAGTTTCAGATAATTGCTCATTAGATGTTATAATATTATCAAATTGTAATTTGAATGAACTCCAATCTTCCGGTTTTCCTGAGAATTTCGGGAGCGGTATTTCCGGTAATTTAATATTAAATGAGTCATTTGTAAGAGTAGGTTTTAGTTGACTTTGATTGAGAACCTTACCCTCTTCCAAACTCTTAATTTGTTTCTTAATTTTGAATTTAGCTCTTACGATATTTTCAGTATATTCTTCACTAATGGTAATATCATTTTCATAATCTTTCGCAATACTTATGGCAGCTTCTATCTCGCTATTTAAATTTTTCAGCGATTCATCCTTTTCATTTAACTGTTCCAAAATTTCTAAATACTCATCGGTTTCCTTATTTTCTTCATTAATTAAAGTATCAATTTTAGTTATAAGTTTTGTAACTGCTGTCCTTACAGTTGCGCGTTTCTTTTTTATTTTTTCAATTGCATCCATTTTAGAAACTGATGAAATCAAAAGGAATAATCGAATGTTTCTTACCTTTTCTGGTAAACAGATGATTTCGTATTTCGTCTGTGCTTACTAGAGATGAGTTCGGGCTCGTTTTTCGGGGCCCGGGCCCGCCCGAGCCCGACGATTTTAAGTCCGAGCCCGCCCGAGCCCGAAAATGTTTTTGTCACCACAGCCCGAGCCCGAGCCCGATACCAAAAATATACAAAATAAAATTATATTGTATTTAAAAATTGTTTCAAAAGTAATATATCATTTTTAAAAACTTCTTACATAGATATGATTTTTAAATGAAAATTTAAATTCATTCTTATGAAAATTCGTATAAAATAAAAATATACTTCATATGTAAAAGTATACTCATACTCTTTCCTCCTTTAACAAGCAAATTTGATGGAAACGTTTTTGTTTAATGAATAAATGCATGAAATTTGCAGAAATTACTATTTGTAAGCTAGCGAATCGAACAACGTTTTTCAATTTTCTGTAAAAAGTGTACAAACAATCTTCCATGATTGACAGATACCTGAAAATCAACGTAAATTAAAAAAAGTGACATTGTTATTTTAAAGGTCCTATGTTTTTATAGAAAAAGAGGAAACACTGATCGATTGTTTTCTGTTGGAATAACATGGTAATAAAATTTACTTACGGAGAAAAGTGACTTCGAGAAGGAACAGCGTCCTCAGCATTAGCAGAATTCATATTCATGATGACAAATGCATATAATAATCACTAAAGTTATTTCCATAAAAAAAAGACTAAGTTTCATGCACAGTCGAGTAATATTAAATAAATTTGAAAACCTCCAGCTAATTCTTGTCTACCAAAAACCGAAGAAAATAATATCTTTTTGTTATGTAACTAAATAATACATAAATAAACGATCCCATTAAAAATTATGTTCTACAAACGAAAAGCCAACAAAGATTAATAGATCGTTGGAGGAAGTTCCACAGACATAAATCTGTAATTATCACAAATTTTCATTTGAAACTGCAATGAAATACTAAAATAAATAAACAAGCATTCAGTTCTCCCGTCATTTTGATAAAAAAGAAATAAAATGACTTGAAAAGGAATAAGTAAGCAATTTTAAGTGGAAAAAGTTATTTCAATCCTTTCTACATATGAGTAAATAAAATTTTTTGGCTTTAGAAAAATTGAGCCCGGGCCCGCCCGAGCCTGAAGTCTAAAACAAAAATAGAGCCCGAGCCCGTGTCGGGCCCGGGCTCGGGCTCGGGCTTTCGGGCTCGGGCTGAGCCCGTCTCATCTCTAGTGCTTACTCTTTCTTGCGATGATTGCGTAACACTTTTATCAAAACTGCAGATGTTGTTCTATGTTCCACGATTGAATTGTTCGAAGAAAGAAAGAATACTTTTATTCGTCTGCACTGTCAATTCACTATTTTAAACAAACTATTATTATTTTCTAAATATAAATACCTCAGAGCTCGACGGACCATAATGTTAGTATTGCGATGCGATATAAATATGAATTAAAAAATGTCGATTACTTTAGTAGCAGACTGTAGTTTATTATTAAAATGCGTTCTGAGACACGGAGTAAGACACAGGAGGGGAAACTTAATGCGTATGACTCTTCGAAAATGCAAAGTGAAATTTTGGTAAATAATGAGGAGACTGCGATCGGTAGTAGGCTGATTTTTTAGCTACTGCAATGCTTTTCAGTGGGAAAAATGGTAATTTTTTTAATTTTTTTTACGAAAAATCTGAATTTTTAGAAGGTTGTAGAAATAAAAATCTGGTTAATTGTAGTTTTCTTCACAACATACATATTTTTTTATAGGTATTTGGCGCTTCATTTTCGTTTTTAAGCCCTTTAAAATACGAGATCATTCTGACAATTAAAGGGCAGGCCATTTAAAAACATTGAATGTCGCGGATTAAAATGACTGCTGTAAATTAGTTGCATATCGCAAAGAAACAGACATGATGTTTAGAAATTATGTATTAATCAAATATTTTGGAGTAAATTTTAATTTCGCGTATAGTTTTTATAACCTTAGACCATTTTAATAATCCATAACGTTGGATATTTATGCAATTCATGCATGTAGAATTAAAGCTAATTTTTATTTTAATTATTTGGAGCAACTGATTATTCATATTATGGATGTCTTGTGTATCATCCCCCCCACTCTGCCCCCCCCCAGGGGGGCACATTTTTAATTTCTTTACAACACCAGTCGTGTGACACATCATTTCAAAGGTCTGTAACTGCTTATTCATATTATGGATGTCTTGTGTGTCACCCCCCACTCTGCCCCCCAGGGGGGCACATTTTTGATTTCTTTACAACACCAGTCGTGTGACACATCATTTCAAAGGCCTGCAACTGCTTATTCATATTATGGATGTCTTGTGTGACACCCCCCACTCAGCCCCCCCAGGGGGGGGCACATTTTTAATTTCTTTACAACACCAGTCGTGTGACACATCATTTGAAAGGTCTGCATCTATTTATTCATATTATGCATGTCTAGTGTTACATTCCCCAAAGGGGGCACACTTAAGCTGTTGCATAGCTTTTATCGCGGGCTTTGAGCGCAGCGACCGAATCTAGAAATTCCGTAATGAGAAAAAAAAAACCTAACACTCCGGCTAACTTCGTTTCATTTCGGCACTTCGGTAGACTTCTCATTTATTCAATAATAGAAAAAAAATTGTTTTCTTATCGGTCATCACGCTCAAAAAGTGTAATATAAAATAAGGATAATAATAGTAAAATAAATAGTATAAAGTATAAATAATAGTAAATTAATATCAAAGAAAAAGGAAAAACTTGAATTAATAAAAAAACTGCATAAATAAAAAATAAAAAAAACAGCATAAATAAAAAATAAATAAATAATGGTTGCATAAGTTGATAAAAAATGCTATGCAATAGCTTTACCGCAGCAGTTTCCGGAGTGCTACACGTATTTATATATATTTTTAACTTTGCTTCTATCTTTTATTTCTGACTGTGCAGTAAAAATAAATCTATTAATCAAAATTGTTCTTAGCTCATTCAGGAATTTTTGCTTTTAAATCCCCATTTTTTCCATCCGGACATTCAGGCCCATGTGAAAGGCAAGGGGGGGGGGGGGGGATCGCCCCGTCCGAGGAGATTGAGGGAGCAGCATCAAATTTATTCTACCAGCACCAATTTTTTTTCCCTTCTATCTCTACAAGAAAAAAGTATTGGGTTCGTATAAATTTTCGAATTCTGGTTTTCGACGGATTGTACACGTTTTAGGGGTCAAAGATTCCAATTAACATGCTTTTATAAAATATCTGTCTGTGACAGACATTTTGTGGGTTCCCTATCTCAAGAAAAAATTCACGGAATTTATTAAAAATTGATATTTAGGTAAGACCCTATAAATTATTGCTAATTAGTTTTTGGCGTAAATCGCTCAACAGGTGTCACTGCTATGCTTCATTTTTTATGATTTACGCAACAGCTGAATCTCAAGAACTAGCGCACGGATTACAATAAAAATTTAGTTTTAGGTAGTCCCTGATATAAATAGATGTTGATCAGTTTTTGGTGTAAATTACTCAACAGGTGGCGCTGTTATGCTGCATTTTTTACGGTTTACGCAACAGCTGTATCTCAAGAACTACGCACGGATTTTAATGAAAATTTATATTTAGGTAGTCCCTGATATAAATTGATGATGATTAGTTTTTGGTGTAAATTGCTTAATATGTGTCGCTGCTATATTGCATTTTTTAAGATTTATGCAACAGCTGTATCCCAAGAACTAATGCACGGATTTTAATTAAAAAAAATACGTGGGGCACTCGGGGACTGCCGCGGTAAAGCTATTGCATAGCATTTTTATCAACTTATGCAATTATAATTATATATATTTATTTTTTATTTATGCAGTTTTTTTTTATATTAATTTAAGTTTCTTTTTTCTTTGATATTAATTCAAGTTACACTTTTTGAACGTGATAACCGATAAGAAAACAATTTTTTCTTTTATTGAATAAATGAGAAGTCTGCCGAAATGAAACGACGTTAGTCGAAGTGTTACGGTTTTTTTTCTTTATTACGGAATTTCTAGATACGGTCGCCGCGCTCAAAGCCCGTGATAAAAGCTATACAATAGCTTAAATGTGCCCCCTGGGGGGGGGTGACACACAAGATATGCATAGTATGAATAAGCAGTTGCAGACTTTGAAATGATGTGTCACACGACTGGTGTTGTAAATAAATTAAAAATGTGCCCCCCCTGAGGGGGCAGAGTGGGGGGGGGGGTGACACACAAGACATCCATAATATCTTATACTATAATGCGAGCAAAAATTGTGTGTGTGTGTGTGTGTGTGTGTGTGGGTAAATTTTATCTCAAAAACGGCTCTAACGATTTTCGCAAAAATTTGGATTTTACCATTTTCGGGCACGAGAAGACCATTGGGCTAGGTCCCATGTTCGGGAAAATTCGATTACTGGGTCATTTTGGGTCACAATGGGTCAGGATCAAGCTATTTATATCTAGAGAACGGCTGGATGGATTTTAAGGCAATTTTGTATCCAATCGTTTTTTGGCACGAGAAAACTATTGGACTGGGTCACATGTTCGAAAAATTTCGATTAGTGGGTCATTTTGGGGTCATTATGGGTCAAGCCATTTTTATCTAAAAAACGGCTCTAACGATTTTGACCAAATTTTATATTGTATCGTTTTGGATTACAAGAAGACCATTGGGTTAGGTAACATGTTCGAGAAAATTCGGTAAGTGGGTCATTCTTGGGGTCATTGTGGGTCATGCTATTTTTATCTAGCGATTTTCTCACGCAATTTTGACTAAAAATTGCATTCTATGGTGTTCGGGCACGAGAAAAACATTGGGCTAGGTTACATGTTCGAGAAAAAATTTCAATGGGTCATATTGGGTCATTAAGAGTCTGGGTCAAGCTATTTATATTTAAAGAACGGCGTGATGGATTATAACGAAATTTTGTATCTAACAGTTTTTTGACATGAGAAAACTAATGGGCTAAATCACACGTTTGAGAGATTTCGACTATGAGGGTCATTTGTGGGTCATGATGGGTCATGGTCAACCTATATCTAAAGAACAGGTGGATCGATTTTAACGAAATTTTGTATGCAACATTTTTTTGGCACGATAAAATCATTGGACTAGGTTACATGTTCGAAAAATTTCGATTAAAAGGTCATTTTGGGTCATTAAGAGTCCGGGTCAAGCTATTTATATTTAAAGAATGGCGTGATGGATTATAACGAAATTTTGTATGTGACAGTTTTTTGACATGAGAAAACTAATGGGCTAAATCGCATGTTTGAGAAATTTCGACTATGAGGGTCATTTGTGGGTCATGATGGGTCATAATGGGTCATGGTCAACCTATATCTAAAGAACAGGTGGATCGATTTTAACGAAATTTTGTATACAAAATTTTTTTGGCACGATAAAATCATTGGACTAGGTTACATGTTCGAAAAATTTCGATTAATGGGACATTTTGGGTCATTAAGAGTCTGGGTCAAGCTATTTATATTTAAAGAACGGCGTGATGGATTGTAACGAAATTTTGTATGTGACAGGTTTTTGACATGAGAAAACTAATGGGCTAAATCACATGTTTGAGAGATTTCGACTATGAGGGTCATTTGTGGGTCATGATGGGTCATAATGGGTCATGGTCAAACTATATCTAAAGAACAGGTGGATTGATTTTAATGAAATTTTATGTGCAACATTTTTTTGGCACGATAAAATCATTGGACTAGGTTACATGTTCGAAAAATTTCGATTAATGGGTCATTTTGGATCATAAAGGGTCTGGGACAAGCAATGTATAATTAAAGAACGGCAGGATCAATTTTAACGAAATTCTGTATGTAACAATTTTTAGAAACGAGAAAACTAATGGACTAAGTCACATATTCGAGAGCTTTCGATTATAAGGGTCATTTGTGGGTCTTAATGGGTCAAGGTCAAGCTATATCTAAAGAATGGGTGGGTCGATTTTAACGAAATTTTGTATACAACATATTTTTGGCATGAGAAAATCATTGGGGTAGGTCACATGTTCGAGAAATTTCGATTGGTGGGCCACTTTTGGGTCATTCTAATTTTATCTTGACAACGTTTCGCGCAATTTTGATTAAATTTTGTATTTTATCGTTTTCGGTCACAAGAAAATCATTGGGTTAGGACAGATTTTTGTGAAAATTCGATCAATGGGTCATTTTGGATTATAAGGGGTCAGGGTCAAACCAACTATATCTAAAAAACAGCTTAATCGATTTTATCTAAATTTTGTATCTAATGTTTTTCGGCATGCTAAAACTAAAGAGCTAGGCCACACGTTTAAGAGATTTCGATTATAAGGGTCATTTGTTGGTCATGATGGGTCATGCTAATTTTATATAGAAAATGGTACTCACCATTTTGACTATACTTTGTATTATATCGTTTTTGAGCAAGAGAAAACCATTTGGCTTGGACACATGCTCGCGAAAATTCTATTAGTGGGTCATTTTGGGTCTTAATGAGCTAGGGTCATTCTAATTATATACAATAACGACTCAATCAATTTTACCTAAATTTTGAAACAAAACGTTTTTTGTCACGAGAAGACTATTGGGCTGAGTCGCATGTTAAACAAAATTATATTAGTGGGTCATTTCGCTTCATTGCTGAATGCTGCCAAGCTAATTTTACCTAAAAAATGGCTTGAACGATTTTGATTCAATTGAAATGAAAAAACTTCTTTAAACACCATAAAATAAGTTAACTGCGCAAGGCCTTTCGAAAGAACTTAGTCTTTCTTCGTCAGGCGCAAAAAAGACGTGCGTCCACAATGAATGTAGTGGCACGACGCTCATTGTGGACGCACGTCTTTTTTGCGCCTGACGAAGAAAGACTAAGTTCTTTCGAAAGGCCTTGCGCAGTTAACTTATTTTATGGTGTTTAAAGAAGTTTTTTCATTTCAATTGTGTATAACACCAGCTTCAATTTTATACATTGATTTTGATTCAATTTTATATTCTACTGTTTTTGATTACCTGAAGACGATTGAGCTATGTCACATGCTTGATCAAATTTGATTAGTGGCTCATTTTGGGTAATACGGGTCAGGGTCACGAGAATATGGCAAAAGCCAATAACTTGATGATATTTGACAAAATATTGGCGACATATGGCCAAAAAATCGACTATAAAAATTACGAAAACCAAAACACGTATTTGGAGCCAAATGAAAGAATGCCTCCAAATTTGGCTATATCTAGCAAAATATATTGTCTTTCAGAATGTAAAGAATTTTTTTATACATTCTTAAGAGGATTCGAGATGCATGGTTAAACCAATCAGAGTCAAGCTAAAAAAGTGATTTAGATCGATGTCCTTTCGTTGTAAAATTTAAAATAAAATAAAATTTATAAATATGCGCAAAAACATAGTTTTCTTATTGATTGTTTTTCTAAATAATACTATTATAAACATGTTTTACAGTAATAATACAGAGTTAGTGATACAGTGAAAATACTATATCGAGTTGAACACAAAGTTAATTTTGACCGAGCTAAGCTCGGTCTCCCCTGCTAGTGAATAATTAGTTGCAGACCTTTGAAATGATGTGTCACACGACTGGTGCTGCAAAGAAATTAAAAATGTGCCCCCCCCCGTGGGGGGCAGAGTGGGGGGGGGTGACACACAAGACATCCATAATATGAATAAGCAGTTGCTCCAAATCCTTCTATAGTAAAAAAAAAACTAGCCTTAAAAGGAATGACTCCTGGAATGATGCTGATGTGGAAGATTTCCGGAACTAACGAATCCGGGTTGTCCACTCCTTCCATGAGTCGAATAGACCAATCAGGAAAAGGCTCCGTCTATGCATCGCCGTATGGGTTACCATAAAGAAAGGAAAGGTTACCATCACCAACAATCGCCAAGTTTGTCGCCAACTTGGCGATATATCGCCAAATTTGGCGACCAAAATTAGTTGTCAAAAGTGACGCCAACTTGGCGATAACTGTAATATTTCGCCAAATTTTTAATTTCTTTACAACACCAGTCGTTTGATACATCATTTGAGAGGTTTGCAACTGCTTATTCATATAATGGATGTCTTGTATGTTATCCCCCATTCTGCTCCCCAGGGGGGACACATTTTTAATTTCTTTGCAACACCAGTCGTGTTACACAAGATTTGAAAGGTCTGCAACTGCTTATTCATATTATGGATGTCTTGTGTGTCACCCCCACACTCTGCTCTCCCCAGGGGGGAGGGGGGTCACATTTTTAATTTCTTTACAACACCAGTTGTGTGACACACATTATTTGAAAGGTCTGCAACTGCTTATTCATATTATGGATGTGTTGTGTGTCATCCCCCACTCTGCCCCCCCAGGGGGGCACATTTTTAATTTCTTTACAACACCAATTGTGTGACACATCATTTGAGAGGTCTGCAACTGCTTATTCATATTATGGATATCTTGTGTGTAACCCCCCCCCCCTCTGCCCTCAGAGGGGGCGCATTTTGTGATTTCTTTACAACACCAATTGTGTGACACATCATTTGAAAGATCTGCAACTGTTTATTCATTTTAAGGATGTCTTGTGTGTCACCCCCACTCTGCCCCCCAGGGGGGCACATTTTTAATTTCTTTACAACACCAGTCGTTTGACATATCATTTGAGAAGTCTGCAGCTGCTTATTCATATTATGGATGTCTTTTGTGTCGCCCCCCACCCTCCCCCCCATGGGGACACATTTATAATTTCTTTACAACACCAGTCGTGTGACATATCATTTGAAAGGTCTGCAACTGCTTATTCATACCATGGGGTATTGGCGAGCGCAGCAAGTTGGGGTAGCCAATAATTTGGAATCGCGAAGCGATTACGCGGGGATTGACGAGCATAGCGAGCAGGGGGGCGGGCCCCCCCTAGTAATTAAAATAAAAATTAGCTTTAATTCTACATGCATTAATTGCATAAATAATCCAAAGTTATGGATTATTAAAATGGTCTAAGGCTATAAAAACCATACGCAAAATTAAAATTTACTCCAAAATATTTGATTAATACTTAATTTCTAAAAATCATAAGGCTGTTTCTTTGCGATATTCAAGAAACTTTCAACAGTCATTTTAATCAACGATATTCAATGTTTTTAAATGGCCTGCCCTTTGATTTTTGTCAGAATGATCTCGTATTTTAAATGGCTTAAAAACGAAAATGAAGCGCCGAATACCTATAAAAAAATATGTATGTTGTGAAGAAAACTTCAATTAACCAGATTTTCATTTCTACAACTTTCTAAAAATTCAGATTTTTCGTAATTTTTTTTTTTTAAATGACCATTTTTCCCATTGAAAAGCATTGCAGAAGCATCGATCGCCAGCCTGCTAGTAGCGGTTTCGCCGTCTATTGTCAAAAAATCCGCATGGCAAAATTTTAACACTACTTTCCCCTCCTGCTTCTTACTCCGTGTTCTGAGAGCAGTGACTGCCTTGGCGGCGTCCATGACAAACTGGAGGGAAACATCTGCGGGCGGGGGGTATATGCTTACGTCATTCGACGTCATAACAACAAAGGTGGCGCCAACAATTGTGTTCTATCAATGATTGGTTTTATAAAAAGTAGTAATTATAACATAAAAAATACAGATATTAGGATTACAAAATTAATAACACATTATTGTATAATTTTGATTGCGATTTAAATTTTAACATATTCAAAATGCGTTTAAGCATGTTGGTATTTTTATTTTAACTTATTTTTCATTACATTTGACATTCTTTTGCAACAGATTTGTTTTTACCTAATAAATATTTTAAAACATTTTCTGGTGCGTGTTTTAATTTTTTTCAATAAATAGTTTTAAATTTTTTTGTGCGTATTTTTGTTTGCTTGTTTGTTTTTTAAGACAATGTTTTATTTTTATTGTACAGTTTTCATTTTGTGCGATAGTCATAAAACTAATCTGCTTCTTTATTTTCGATAATGTGGCCCGCGGCTTTGTGTACAATACTAAATGTGGCCCGCGGTGGTAGACGAGTTTGACATGCCTGGTATAAATGCTTCAGGCATTTTTCTTTCTTTGCCGTCTAAATAAAATTAAAAACCTCTATTTTTGATTTACCCGTTGTTAAAATGTACACTAAAAATTGCTATGAGATTTCAACTCAGAAAAAATTTGACGGCTAATGATACTTTGCATAAAACTAATAAACAGTATGGAAAATGGCTAATTTTAACCCATCTTTCCAACAAAAAATTTCTCTACTTGACTTGACACTTGATGCGTGGTGTATTGTTTTGGTTTTTACTGATCGACGCGACTCCAGCGCATAACTGACAGTAGAAAAATACCTATAGCCAGACTTGTATAAAACCAAAAACTTTCTGCGCACACAATATTGGGTCAAAAACTTTCTGCAAATTAATTTAGTGTTGGTGTAATTCGCGTTTTTTGCGGGATTTATGAATGTAATTTGCATTTTTTTTGAGAAATTTATGGACGTAATTCGCGATTTTTATGCCATTCATGAACGTAATTCGCATTTGTTACGCGATTTATGTTCATAATTCGCTATTTTTATGCGATTCATGCATGTAATTTGCTTTTTTTTTTTTTTTAGCTTTGTGGCGACGAAATTTGTGATTTTTGAGCGATTCATGGTCGTAATTCGCTTTTTTATGCGATATATGAACGAATTTGCGTTTTTTACACGATTTCTTGGACGTAAATCGCTTTTTTTATGGAATTTATGAACGTAATTCGCGTTTTTTATGTGATTTATGAACGTAATTCGTGTTTTTTTACACGATTTATGAACGTAAATCACGTTTTTTATGCAATTTATAAACGTAATTCGCGTTTTTTTTTACACGATTCATGGATATAATTCGCGTTTTTTGAGCAATTTATGGACGTAATTCGCGTTTCTTACGCGATTTATGAACGTAATTCACGTTTGTTACCCAATTTATGGACGTAATTCGTCTTTTTTATGCGATTCATGGACGTAATTTGCGATTTATGTGCTTTCTGCGGACGAAAGTCGCGTTTTTGAGTGATTTATGGACGTAATCAGTGTTTTTTTATGCGATTTATGTACGTAATTCACGTTTTTTTTACACGATTTAGGGACATAATTCGCGTTTTTATGCACCTTATGAACGTAATTTGCGTCTTTTTACAAGATTAATGGGCGTAATTAGTGTTTTTTGAGCGATCCATGCACGAAATTCTTGTTTTTTAACGCAATTCATGCACGAAATTCGCGTCTTTTACCCGATTCATGCACGAAATTTGCGTTTTTTACGCGATTTATGGATGGAATTTGCATTTTTAGCTCGACATTTGGATGAAATACACTCTTTTCGCGTGGTATTTTGTCGAAATATGCGTTTTTTACACGATTCTTTCTTGAAATGGATGTTTTTTACGCGATTCTTTGTCGAAATGCATGTTTTTTACGCGATTCTTTGTTGAAATTCGCGATTTTTATTTTTATTTTTTTCGATATTCGCGTTAAGAGTAAATAATTCGTTCATAAAATTGAGGGAATATTTTATTTTTTTTTTGGTTGTAAAAAAAGTTACAAATATAAAAATTCTTTCTTTCTTAAAATTTTCTGCAAACTTCATAAAATTTTCTGCGCACGGCGTGCGCGCGTGCGTCTATATTATACGACTCTGCCCATAGCATAATCTTTTCTGTATCTTTAGTTGCTATACTGGATTGGTGTTGAATCAGTATCTCTATAAGTAAAGTAATGTAAATGGCAGGTAGAATTGAACACGTAAAGCAACATCAATTGTACAATTACTAAACACGGATAAATAATCTCGACTGTATCATCACACAAAGATAAAGAGCAGAAATTGATCTCTCGCAATTTGGCGAATTTCATAGTTCGTTTGCTCGCTAAATGAAATATTGGTACTACTCTGTTATCCCGTCGACCGATTTCGCCAAATTATACAAATCGCCAAACTAATAGCCAAATTATACATATTGACGTAATTTTTATTTTAAATAATAAAAAAAACAAATAATTAGTAGAATATTAATAAAAATACAAATAAAAAGTCGAAATAAAAATCCCTTAATGGCGTTTTAAACACGCGAATCGTATTTAATGTCATTGAATTGACATTCACGATCATCCATTATTGGCATTTAATCTTATAATTTTTCGATAGTATTTTGGTCGACGGGATAACAGAGTAGCACCGAAATATTTTGTCGCAATCACGAGTGGCAGCGAGAACCTTGATTATATATAAAGATATGCACACAAATACATAATATATACACCTATAAATAAATATTACATACTTATGTATATTTTTATAATTTTATATATTTCGTAAATTTATTATACATTTCAAGTTAAAACAAAAGCTACAAATTTTTCCGAAAAAAAAGGGGGGGGGGAGGCAAATAGATAAATTAGTACAGTCGGATCTCGTTAATTCGAACTCGTCGGGACCATAAGAAATGTTCGAATTATCCGAAGTTCGAATTATTCAAAATATGAAATGAAAACATTCTTAATATGGTACTATTACAAAGGAATTAATGTTATCGTGTTTTTTTTTAAATTCATTTTGTCTGTTATCATTAGAATATGACTTAATATTAAATTAAAAGATATAAATACATAAACTAATTAAGGGATTAGAAACAAGCACGACGGAATAAAAATTTAAAGCGTCACTGATGGACAGGCGGGACTCTAAGAAAGTGGATATCAAATGCATGGGATTATATGTATGCTCGTTCGGAACAATTTTCACAAAAATCAAAGGAAGAAAGTTATTCAAAGGATCTGAAATCCGTGAGAAAGAAAATAAAAATAAACTAGTTGGATGTGTCAATCCCAAAACTTTCTTCTATCTCATAAGTACATTTTAATATATATATA
Organism: Maratus speculifer; assembly: GCA_964019185.1. Lineage (NCBI taxonomy): Eukaryota > Metazoa > Arthropoda > Arachnida > Araneae > Salticidae > Maratus > Maratus speculifer. The sequence continues at coordinate 81,006,372 of OZ025295.1, forward strand.
TATATATATATATAAAAAAAAAAAAAAAAAAAAAAAAAAAAACGTGGTGACCCCCAAAGTTACCCATTATCGAATTTCCTCGAACATTTGACTTAGCCTAATGAGATTCTGATATCCGAAAAGCCTAAAACGCTAAATTTAATTAATATTCTGAGAAAATGAGCTTAGTAGTGCCTCATGTTGGGTAATTTATACTAAAACTTAATAAACATCTATTTATGTCAAGACCTAACAGAATCTGAAATTTGATGGAATTTCGTCCATTAGTTCTTGAGATATAGTTATAACAAAAAATTTGCAAAACGTAGCACAACAACACCATATCTTGGAAATTTTATGCCAAAACGTAAAAAAGCGTCTAATTATGTTATGGTGTAAAAGAATATGAAGTTTGATGAAATTCTGTGCATTAGTTCTTGAGATATAGTTAGTTTAAAAAACTGTGTAAAATATAGCACAGCAGCACCATCAGTTGAAGGATTTATAACAAAACGTAATCATCCTGTAATTATGTTATAAGTCATTTTGTAACAAAATCTGAAGTTTGATGAAATTCTGTGCGTTGGTTATTGAGATATAGCTATCGAAAAAATCGTGCAAAATGCAGCATAGCTGCACCACCTGTTGCAAGGTGCAAAAACCAAAATGTAATCAGCGTCTAATTATGTTATATATTCTAGTGTAACAGAATCTAAAATTTGATAAAGTTCTCTGCATTAGTTCTTGAGATATAGCTATCGCAAAAATCGTGCAAAATGTAGCATAACAGCGCCACCTATAGGGCAGTTCACACCAAAACCTTATCAGCGGCTATGTATCTCAAGATATCGCGGAATCTGAAGTTTGATGAAATTCTGTGCATTAGTTCTTGAGATATAGCTATCGTGAAAAACGTGGCATAGCAGCGCCACCTGCTGGCCAATTTACACCAAAACTTAATCAGCGTCTATGTATATCAAGGGGTCACAGAATCTGAAGTTTGCTGAAATTCTGTGCATTAGTTCTTGAGATATAGCAATCTTGAAAATCATGAAAAACGTAGTATAGCAGCGCCACCTGCAGGCCAATTTTCACCAAAAACCAATAGGCACTAATTCATATCAAGGTCTAACTGAATATAAAATTTTATTAAATTTCGTGCATTAGTTCTTGAGATAGAGCGCCCACAAATTTTTTGTCACATACAGACAGACACACAGACTCACAGACAGACATTTTCTAAAAATAGTCAAAACGTGTTCAGGACCTTCTAAAACGTATAAATCCGTCGAAAATTTTCATGAATCCAATACTTTCTTCTTGTAAAGATAGAAGAAAGTAAAAATCGGAATTCTTGTTAGTTCGAACTAAACGAAGTCGAGAGAAAATGAGTTCGAATTAATGAAAATTTTTAACGTTATTCTGCCATTGCAAATTTCGGGACTTTCTGTTTAGTTCGAATTAAGCGAAAATTCGAATTATCCGATTTCGAATTAACGAAAGTCGACTGTAGTAAAAAATAAACCCTAAAGGCTGGAGATCGTTACCACATCGGTTCATTTAATACCAAAAATAAGAAACATGATATTAAATTCTTTCCATAAATAACGCATGCTGATAGAAGATGGAAGAAAATTAAGGTGCTACTTGGTTATCCCGTCGACCAGAAAACGATCGCCAAACTATAAAATTAAATGCCAATAAAGGTTGATCGTGAATGTCACATTCGATGATATTAACTACAATATACTTGTTTAAAACGTCATTAAGGGATTTTTAACTATTGTATTTTTATTAATAATCTACTAATTATTTGTTTTTTCGTTATTTAAAAAAAATTATGTCAATATGTAATGTATAATTTGGCGAAATTGGTCGACGAGGTAACTAAGTAGTACCAAAATTAATCTTTCCTTCCTTTCTCGTTGAATTTGGTTTTATTGCATTTTTTATCTATTAAGCAGTTTATCTTTAATAATCGGATCCACCGATAGTTGTCGTATTCTATTGTCTGTGGTTTGGTCCAACCGAGCGTTTTTGGTTGTAAACTTTTATTGTATCCACAAGACTACAAAATTATGGTTCACATGATCCGTGTCAGAAGATAAATCGCGTCAACAACGGTATACGAAAACTATGTGATTAAAAAGTGTTTTCCTTTTTAAAATAAAAACAAATTAAAATTTTTTAAAAAATTCCATGAAATTTGGCATTTTAAATGAAATTTTAGGACGCGACTGCTAACTGCAGCCAACTTTTTCTTGTAACAGGCCAAAAATGACGATGTTAGTATAAATTTGGTGCCCTCTATAAATTTGGTAGTTATAGTATTTGTTAGTATAAATTTGGTGCCGCCGCACCCGGGGCGACCTCCCCCCCCCTTCCGCACGGCGTTGGCCTTGTCCCCCCCTTTGTCTCGGCCCTGGGTGGGGGAGAGGGTTTTCCAGATAATAAATAACCTGATTAAAAAAAAAAAATCTTTCAGATGGTACTAACATACATCACTGATAAATACTTCTTGCTAAATACGCAAGCTCTGAGATAGTTTACCAATAAAGGTTTTTTTCCCCCAGTTTGTTGTTCACTTGGCATAAATATGAATCGCATTATTCTTTATCATTTAATGCTTCAGAAAAGTATATCCACTTTTTATTTCATTTTCTTTTCATAATAAAATAAATAAAAGTATCATCAAGTTCGTACAAAATCGAAATCATTTGAGATTTTATAATAACTGATACAAACAGAATGATACGCATACACTGAATACGGAAATAACTGAAACTGGCGCCTAATATCAGTGTGAACTCAATTTCGCATCTTTACCGCATTTGAATGTCAGGCCGCATTCATACAATCACAAATGCTAACGAACGTTAGCAGCATTTAAAGTTAGTTTCACTTTGTTCGGTTGCGTATTCAATTGACACGGGGTAACGACCAACGCCTTGCGAAAGTGAGGATCGCGTAAGCAGCATTTGAAGTTAGTTTCACTTTATTCTCATTCGGTTGCGTACTGACACGGTAAAGGCCAGCACGCTGCGAAAGGGAGGATCGAATGGGCGATTGCAGAAATTTAGGGGGCGCTAAATTTATACAACCAACGTCATTTTGGGAGGTTTAGCGTCAAGTTGAGTGAGGAGGGAAGGCCAAATTCAAACTTTGCCCCGGGCGCAGTTTTCTCTTCGCACGTTCCTGGTAACGACTAACGAGTCGTATTTCTAAGTAACAATTCAGTACTTCGTACCTTAATACTCTTTTCCAGGGCCGTAGCTAGAAGTGAACAATAGGGGGGGGGACTCAAGAGAATGTAGGGGGGAGGGGCTCATAGTTTGTTTTTTCTCTCTCTCTGACACAGAGAAATAAATTGCTGCATATTCACATTGTAGATAGTATGTTCCTCATTAAACTGTTGTAATAACTTCATTTTATGCTACGAAAAGTACATGATGATGAAAATTTTGAGTCTGTAACTGGTGAAAAATTAAACATCATGTTAGCTTCATATGTACAAATAGGATAAGGGAGTGTTGAAACCAGGGTTCGATTTAAGCGGTATCGCATCGCAATTTGCGATTCAAATTTAACTAAAATGCTATCCAAGAAATGCACTAAATCGCAATCATTGCGATGCATATTTCCCATTCCCTTTGTTATGTCATGTACACTTAAAGTGTTGTGTTTTCACTCTCCCCAAGTGTTTATTTACAATGGAAGCACAGCGAGATGCCATTGCTGGGCGCATTTTTCTCAGTAAACACATGATTTATTCCCGCCCTGACGCTGTGATTGATTACTGAATCACTGTTACTCGCTAATCACGGCGTTTGCTCATAGAAATAAATGTAAATTTGTAAGTAATTTGTAGTAAAATTTGTTTCTAAATTTTCAAGTTTTAAAAGTTACGTTAGCTATTTTTTACTTGCTATACAAAAGTGTCTAACTGCTATTCAAAACTGACTTTGTATAGCAGTTACTGTTATGCAACTTTCTTTTTCTAAATCGACCCCTGGTTGAAACACTTAATTTAGATACAATTTAGTAATTCTGCAAAACTGTGAAAGGGTCTCAAAACTAAATTAGATTTTTGAACGGAATCTCATTCGGATTTTCGGAACAGAAATTCATTTAATGACCTTGGAATCTTTTCCAGGGGAGCTCAAAATAATTTAGGGGGACGGGGCTGAGCCGCCCATAGCGTCCCCCTGGCTACCGCCCTGCTCGTTTCTTAGTAACGAATATGTGTGATTTGCAAAAGCTCTACAGGAAATTACTGTGGATCCACAGTATTTCTGCCCACAGTGACATCAGCTGCCCTTTCCTTATAACTTGTATTTTGTACCCTGTTAACATTTGGCAGTATCTAAATTATTCATTAAACGCATTTAATTTTATCTAACACACACATTATTTTTATTCAAAACATGCATTTAATTTTATTAATTATTTTTATTAGCCTCAGATGCTATTTCTTTCAGACAAGCTAAAAAATGTCGTGTCGTCAGTCCTGAATTTTCTACTCAACCGATTTTAATAATTATTTTTTTAAATGAAAGCTATTTATTTGTAGTTGTGCCCATTTTAGCTATTTTTTAATTTATTTCCATTTTTATATTTTATTTTTAATTTTAAATGCTTTTTTACGATATTTCTTAAATATGGTGGCAACTCAGTTTATCTTTTCTCTCGATAATAAAAATTTATTTTCCATTATCACTTTCCACGAGTCAGAAGCTTTATTTCATCAGTGAACATGTCCTTGCATTTAAAAGAAAAAAGTCAATTGTTTTCGTAATATTTAACCACAATAAAATGATTGCGTATAATTATGCACTAATTGAGGTAAAAAATATATTTACTGAGAAATAATAATAATAATGTAAATAAAATAACAGAAAATAATTTATGATAAAAATTAATGTCTAAAGAAAAATTTCAAATGAGGAAAATGATGTCATTCAGCAACGAGATAAATGAGAATTACAATATTATTACGGATGCCTTTTTCATATTACAAATAACAGTAACTTTAAAAAAACATTTGAAGAGAAAATGACGTCAATATTTAAAACATCGCATTTTTACTCATAACGATATTACATTTCAATGCTTCTTTTCATTATGAACACTGAGATTGAGATTTTATTTTCAGATGACTTCAGTTAGTAAAAATAATGTCACTGTAAAAATAAAATTAGTTTTTTTTTTTTTTTTTTTTTTTTTTTTTTTTAATAAAACTATTTTTCTGTGAGTGCATATAAAATAAAATTTCGGGATTTCGCCAGCACTCAGATTACATTTTTAACTGAAGAATAATTTTAACTGCGAATATTTGCATGCAGAATTGTAACTGGCAAACTTGACATTAAGTTTGGAAATATATTTATTATATAATGATTCAATAGTGTAATTACTTTTGCTTTTTTTTTAAACCAAATCGATCGGGTCTTTTAAATATTTCATTCGTCGAATTCGATGGGACTCCACTCGTTTTATTGTTAAAATGCATTTCCTTTTTCTCAGAGTCTATAAAAAAGCGTTTAAACTAAAGAAAAAATCCGTTTTTGATGAATCTAGTCAATGAAGAAGTAGCACGTCAAATTGTATCTCTTTATTATTCCGCAATTCCAATGACTCAGAGAGAAACTGCTAATCAGTTGGGTATTTCACGCCGTTCTGTTTGCTATTATATTGATAAACACAACAAAAATGAAGTTAGTTCATTGCATTCTAAACGGGGTCGCCCTTCTAAAAAACCCTATCGATTTTTTTTTTTTAAATCGGAGGCGAAACTGAATTCTGCAATGGCAGAATGTACATTCAACTTGTATTATATTATTTTATTAATTTACGCATACAATTAATTTTACTATAAAATACCAGGTTGCCGTACGAATCAGAAATCGCCGGATGGTGGTTTGACGTCATTTTGACTTAAAAAAAAAAATACCCGATGTACATGTGACTGATCTATACCACTTTTACAATAGTTCTAGATGTGAAGAAAACATTTTCCATTTAATCTGTTATTAAGTTTGCCACAATATTATATAACTTATTAGGACAAGCCTCTAAAAATACACTGAAAATAGTATTAATTTTTGGCTTAGGCACCATTTCTCTTTCGGCAACCCTCTCATATGTGTATAGTATTCCATTTTAGCCTTATAAGAATTTCATTCAGTTTCTCAAGGATTGCACAAATGAATAAATTAATTTTATTTTCTAACAATCTATTCACTTTATTAAAATCAATAATAGTAAACGACATTCCTTAATAAAAATCTTGTTAATATTCTTAACAGGTGGTGGATTCTTCGGAAGATTGTATCAGATAAAAAATATCGAGTTATGGGAAAGAAAAAGATGACAAAACGAAATGTGCTGCAGATGAGCTTAGTAGACAATAAAAATCCAATGAATATCTCATTAGGTGGATGTGACAGAAATGTTGAAATAAGTTTCAATTCTAAAAGGAATAAAAACATTCCTATACCAAGTTCTACCATAACGGGTAGGCGTATGCGACAGTGTTGTCTCTATAAATATCCAAAAAATGAAATCTTGCTCACTTTTCCAGAAAACGTAAAATTTTTCGCACCTAATAGCAAATTACCATTCGTCATAGAGGCACAGTATTTAGAAAACTTCAAAGCTGCATTTTACCCACTTCAGTTAACTGACAATGTAACTGAGTCTATGGAAGAAGTTTTATCGGGTTCAGTGGGTGATTATCTAGAGAAAATCGGAGATAAAAAACAGTATCCCTCATTCGAAGAATATGAGTCGCCAAACAAAGAAGAAAAGAAGAAAAATAAGCTAATAATGAAGCATCTACATACTCTGAAAAGGAATTTTGGACAAATTAATGAAACCTTCAAAGAAATTGAAAAATGTCAAATTGACGCATTAAGAGAAGAAAAGCCAAATAATCGGCATCATGACCGTATTAGCGATAAAAATAAAACAAACCACTTGGTAAAAAACGGAGAAGTGATTGCGCCACAAAAATCTGACAAGCTTCTCATGCCCTCAAAACATGGAAAATACACAAAAGACAAAGTACTAGATCATGCAATGTTTAAAAAACAAACTAAGCATGACGAAAAATTAGAAAGAAAGGAAAATCAAATGGATAGTCGCCACGCTTTTAGAGAAGATGACTTTGTTTCAGCTGGGAAAACAGTGACTGAATCATCAGATAATATGAAAAGCTTAGAGTTAATACTTAATAATATTCTAAAACGAAACCAAATCCTTAAAGATACCCCCACAGAGGACTCTTCGCAAAGAAAAAGGAAAGTTGATACATTACCTGAAGATAACAAAGTATTAGATCACAAAACGACTAAAAAACAAGAACGAAAAGCACAAGAAAAGGAAAATATAATTGGTAATCACAGAAAGGATGATTTTGTTCTAGCAGGGAAAACAATGGCTGAATTAGCAGATAATATGAAAAGCACAAAATTAATGCTTGATGATATTCTACGGAGAGAAAAATCAATGAGTGAATACAAAAAGAAGTACATCCAAGATGTCGAAGCTCTATACGAGGATCAGCAACGACTTTTAGAAGGAAGTTGTCATAATTTTGATCGTTCGGATCGCATTTCTTCCGAAAAATGCGATTTGGACCAGATACCTGCAGATCAACAGCAAGAATGGAAGAAGAAAAACCATAAAGCTTTCGAATTTAGAAGTAATCTTCAGGAATCTGGCAAGGAAGATGAAAGTAGATATGAATCAAATAGTAAGCCAATTATAACGGATAGTAAAAAGAAACAAAAGTTAGAAGAAAAGTTAGAAAACATAATAAAAGAAATACAGTTGTTAAGATTTGTAAATCATATTTTTGAAGCAAGAAAAGCAAAATATGACACCAAACAAAAAGATCAACAAACTCGAGAAAAATCGACTGAAACAAGTGAAGTCGATATTTCAACTGGCAATCGTACAAGCATAGATACAGATTCATCGCTCAGAGAAGTAACAGGAATTATTACACATAAATATAACATTTTAAAAGGGGAAAAATGTGCGGGCAATATTTATGAAACTACTCTAACACAAACTGTGAAAGAATTTCCAAGTAAAACTGATGAACCAAAACACGCCAAATCATCTAAAAAAGAGTATCTTGACGCTTTGTCTGATGCAAAAAATGCGATGAAAAAATTAGAAGCAACATTTGAAAAATTAATTCCAGTTTTACCGAAAATTAGGTTGCAACCTGGAGTTGATCCTGATGCATCCATTACAGTTAGTCATCACGAAGAAAATATTTCAGGAAAAATAGTAAGGGAAAGCAAAATTGGAGGAGGAAATGGCCGTGAAAAAGTTGCAAAAGACAGACTCAAACGTGACGTCCAGGAACACATCAGTAGAAAAGATGATGACCGTGAAAAAGTTGCAAAAGATAGAATCAGACATGACATAGAGTCACATGTCAGTAGCAAGGATGAACAACTCGCGTCTAAAGTTCAAGACGGACAAGAAGACAGAAAGTCAGAACAGATAAAATCAGCTGAGCCTAGACTGGTAGTTAGTCCGGAACAAGCTGTTTCTGAAGAGCATATTTCTTCTGATCAGACCGATAAGAAATCTAATGAAGTAAGAATCGAAGAAACTGAATTCCAAAGTCTTCAAAAAGGTTTCGATGGCTCAAAAACTAAAATTTCTTCACAGAGAGGAGCAATTCAAAAACGCCCTATTTTTAGAAGTGAAGAAAATCTCTCAAGCAAGGGAAGCATGGGATTTGAAATTTTAGATGAAACTGCTCTTAAAGAAGGAGGCGAATTAGAAAAGTCACAAAAAATTCGTGAACAACCGCATAAAACAGAAAAATTAATTATATCACCTCCAAGTGTTAGAAAAACTGACAAACGAACACATGAGAAAAAATATTTTATTGAAGATGTTGATGATACACCAAAGTCCTTTCACATTCACCATTCAAGTATGAAAGGTTCCTTAAAACCTAAAATAATCAAACATGATCCCGAATCTGCACAACGCGCTCAGATTTCATCGGATCCCATTAATTTTAGACAGATATTAGATTATTTAGATTTATTTTTCTTTCGTAAATCAGATGGAGAAAAATTGATTCATTTACAAGAAAAATCAACCCTTACCAAATCTCACGCAAGTGATAAGAGTGTAAGTGATTCAATATTAAACAATTTATTCAATGCATCTGCAGAATCTGAACAATTATATAAAGAACATCTTAAACTAAAAACAGGTATCATAACAGAAGAAGCCACACCAAATAAATATAAAATAGAATCCCCGAAAAGAAATGATAGATCTAGAGATAGCAGTAAACTTAGAAATGATGTGATAAAAGAAGGAACTATAACCAGTATTTCCGAATATGAATTAGAATTTCCTGAAGCAGAAGATCGCCGGAAAGTTAAAGGAGATAGGAAACTTATTAGAAGTGATGCGTTTGATGAAGGAATTATAACTAGTATATCTCCTAAAGTGGAAGATCGCCGGAAACTGAAAGAAGACAAAGAACTTAGCAGTGATATAGTTGAAGAAGAAATTACTAGTATTTCGCAGTATGAATTAAAATCTCCTACAGCAGAAGATCGGCAAAAGTTTTATGAAGTCAAGAAAGTTAAAAGCGTGAGTGATATTCTAGAAGGTACTATAACTAGTATTTCCCAATATGAATTAGAATCTCCTACAGTAGAAGATCGCCCGAAACTTAAAGAAGACATGAACCTTAGAAGACAGAGTGATGCAATAGTAGAAGGAACAATAACTAGCATTTCCCAATATGAATTAGAATCTCCTATAGCAGAAGATCGAAAACAAATTAAAGAAGACAAGAAAGTTAAAAGTGACAGTGATATTCTAGAAGGAACTATAAAAAGTATTTCTCAGTATGAATTAGAATCTCCTATAACAGAAGATCGCCGAATACTTAAAAAAGACAAGAATCTTAAAAGTGATAGTGATGTAATAATAGAAGGAACAATAACTAGTATTTCCCAATATGAATTGGAATCTCCTGTCGCTGAAGATCGCCGAAAATTTAAAAAAGACAAGAAAGTCAAAAGTGAAAGTGATATTCTAGAAGGAACTATAACAAGCATTTCTCAATATGAATTAGAAGCTTCTATAACAGAAGATCGCCGAACACTTAAAGAAGACAAGAATCTTAGAAGTGATAGTGACGCAATAATAGAAGGAACAATAACTAGTATTTCCCAATATGAATTAGAATCTCCTATAGCTGAAGATCGTCGAAAATTTAAAGAAGACAAAAAAGTTAAAAGTGATAGTGATGTAATAATAGAAGGAACAATAACTAGTATTTCCCAATATGAACTAGAATCTCCTTCAGAAGATGGCCGAAAACTTGCAGAAGACAAGAAACTTAGAAGTGATAGTGATGTAATAGAAGAAGGAACTATAACTAGTATATCCCAATATGAATTAGAATCTCCTAAAGCAGTAAAGTCAAAAAAGAAATACCGAAACAGGTATGTTCCAGAATATGTTGAATACTCAGTAAGCGAATCCGATACCGAAGTATCGAGTCCGATCATAGAAATCGCTAAAGTCAGAGATGTACAAAGAGGTCACACGTCTTTAAAAGAGAAATCGCGAAGTTGGTATGTTCCAGAATATTTTGAATATTCTGGGAGTGAACCTGAAACCGAAGTATTTGGTTCGATCGAAGAAGTCTCTAAATTAAAAGATGCACAACGCGATCGGACTTCAAAAGAGAAATCGCGAAGTTGGTATGTTCCAGAATATTTTGAATACTCTGGGAGTGAACCTGAAACCGAAGTATTTGGTTCGATCGAAGAAGTCTCTAAATTAAAAGATGCACAACGAGATCGTACTTCAAAAGAAAAATCGCGACATTGGTATGTTCCAGAATATTTTGAATACTCCGGGAGTGAACCTGAAACCGAAGTATCTGGTTCGATCGAAGAAGTCTCTAAATTAAAAGATGCACAACGAGATCGTACTTCAAAAGAAAAATCGCGACATTGGTATGTTCCAGAAATTGTGGAATACTCTGTAAGTGAACCTGAAACTGAAGTATCTGGCTCAATCGAAGAAGTCTCTAAATTTAAAGATGCACAACAAGATCGCACTTCAGAAGAGAGATCGCGAAGTTGGTATGTTCCAGAACATGTGGAATACTCTGTAAGTGAACCCGATACCGAAGAATTTAATAAGGCAGAAGAAGGATATATATCAGACATCTCTCAGGACAAATTAAACAATTCAGAACGAGGCTATACCTTTCTAAAAGATAAATCGCAAAACTCCTATGTTCCAGAAAAATATGTGAAATCAACTTTAAATGAACCTAGTAGCAAAGAATTTGATAATATTAAAACAAAAAATATGCCCGATGTATCGAATTATGAAATAGAACGAGTGCGTGCATCAGATCTTTCAAATTACAACAGAAGGAGAAGCCAACTTGTCCATAAAGATCATGATAGTCCAGTTTCACAGGATTTACGTGACTTAAACATACATGAAGGATTTACATCAAGAGAAAATAATACATTTAAAACACCTAATGTACCGCTAAAGTATCAGTCTACTACATACATAAAATCACATAGAGAGAAAATTCCTAAAAATGTTTCAGAAGACTTCAGTTTAAACAAGGCCGTCTCCAGACATTTTAGTCTTCCTCGTACATCAATTAACGAAAACCAGAAAACTAAAGCAAAAAATAGTGCTATAGCTTCCTCTGACGTCGTGAGTGAAGCAAGGCAGCAAAATGTTTTGGATGAAATGCCATGCAGAGGTCTACAGCGTGCAAATGTTACCGATGAGTCAAAGTGATGTGTTTTTACCTAATCAAGAATCCAGCAAAAAGCAATGACAGAACTTGCAGAAGGCCATTACCTGAGTTGCAGGATTATCATAAATTCGGCAGTTCAGAAAATCCAGGCCCTCAATCGTCCACATGTATTAAAAAAAGATAAAGATCGAAAAGATATTTGATGTATGCAATTACTATAATCAGATGAATATGATATGAAAATTGTAAAGTGAAATTATGTCATAATACAAAACAAAGTTCAATTAATAAATTTTTTTATAGATGTTTTGCATATACATAAAATGCATTATACTGACAATATCAGAAGAACTTAAAATACTAGAAAAAACATTTTTGGAACTATACAGCAATTCAAGAAAATCCTAAGAAATGCATTTATGGGAAATATTTCTCTCTCTCTTTTATTTATAGGGCAGTTGCAATCAGCTGATTTATTTTTCATCCGCCAATCAAACCTTGGCGTTTGACCTCCAGCCGCACCCATAATCCTTTCAGCTACCAATCACAGCTGCAGTTTAACAGTTGCTTGACCTCCAGTAGGCGATTTGTGACGTCTTATGAAACTACCCTATTCTTTTAATTTGAACGGAAGAAAGAGGGGGGGGGGTATTTATTCTTTCAAACCATTACAAAACACAAAATCTATTTCGTGTTGTGGGGGTTGATGCTCTGGTCGGAGGATCCTTCGAATCTCCCCCCAGACTTCATTGTCATCCGGACGGCGCGCAGGAGATTTGTGGTGAATTTTCCCAACTGGACTAATTTCTGTAAAAGAATATGCGACATTCAGAATAAGAAATCCGGGTTATTGATAGATTTTAAATGCATTAACCTTAGTTTCCAAATACGTTTGTAGTGGTTCGTTGTAGAGAGACGATAAATATCTGAATAGCATGAAACGAGGTAGATTTGTTAGGCCATTTCATCATCTGTTGATACTGCTCATTTCTAGAGAACAGTTTTAATCCTAGAAGCTATATTCGAGCTATATAAGTTTATGTTTGTTTTCTTTAAAAATATTCCACTTGGCATTTTTTCTATTTATTTTCACGACACACACATATATAGTTGAACAGACACTAACACTAATATTTACATAAAAAAGATACATATTTTTACGGGGAAGTAAAATATTCTTCCTCGCATCGAGAATTCGTAATAATTTCTACGTTTTAAAACAAAACATTGCGCCACAGGTGGCTTTCCATTGGCGACCGCACGGCGCCTTTGGGTTGCTTCCCACGTGATTTATAACACCTTCCCCCCCCCATGAACCTATGAGGTTCATCACAATACATGTTGCAATACGATACATTAAATCAAATTCAAATTTCAAAATATAATAAGAATATACATACTTTAAACACTTTAAGAATTCTGGACATACACTTCAACTAGAATAATAAAAGAAAAGATTATAATGCAAATTTCACTAAAACAGTCAATTGTCATTGAGTTCCAAATTATAGAGTAATTGCACCGGTCTTCTCAAAACAGATTTTTGAGTTTTTATTTTGCAGGCCCTCACCTTGCCGTCTCTTCCAGGAAAGGTTTCTATAATTTTACCTAAACCCCACAAATTTCTGGGTAAACTATCGTCTTTTATTAAGACAATATCGTTTATTTTAAATTGGGGAATATTAGTTTTGTTTATACTTTGGTGGGCTGATCTCAAATTTAATAAATACTCTTCCTTCCATCGGGACCAAAACAATCTCATCAATTTTTCTCGATAATTATAAGATTTAAGCAATTCTTTCCTGGAAGAGAAATTCGAGTCAAGGTGCAGGCGTGCTGGAGGGAGAGAAGTTATTCTTCTCCCTATCAAAAAATGTGCTGGGCACAATGGTACGGGATCCTGGCTTTCATCACTCATGTAAGTGATGGGTCTAGAATTTATGGTGCCTTCTATTTCAGCTACTATGGTGGACAGTTCGTTATAAGTTAATGATGCTTTGCCTAGCGTTTTTCGTAGGGCTATTTTAACACTTCGCACCATCCTTTCGTAAAAGCCACCCCACCAGGCGGCCTTTTCTACTATATATTTCCATTTTATTTTATGGAAAGCAAAAAATTCTTTCACCTCTGGATGAGCTACTAAGCTCCAAAGTTTCTTAAATTCTAGTTCAGCACGTTTAAATGTACGTGCATTGTCGGAATAAATTACGGAGCATAAACCCCGTCTAGCTATAAACCTTCTAAATGCGAGTAAGAAGGCTTGCGTAGATAAACTGTCTACCAGTTCCAAATGAACATTTCTTGTTACAGCACAGGTAAGAAGTAAAATATATTGTTTATTTGTCTTATCTTTTACGAATAAGGGACCTGCGAAGTCGCATCCTAGAATATTAAATGGTGGAGACTGTTCAATACGATCAGGTGGCAACGGAGCTACAGTCTGGTCTCCTGGATTCGCAGAAAATCGTTTGCAGACAGCACATTTCTGGAGTAGACTCTATCGTTTTTCTGGCTTTTAGAAGCCAGAACCTTTCTATCTTTCTCTGATTTCGACAAGCGTATGTGTCACTGAAGAATGATACACTTTCTCATGTGCATTCCAAATAATTAACTCAGCTAATTTAGTTTTGGGCGGCAGAATAATCGGATACTTTTCATTTTCTAGCAAGATGTTAGATTTTGAAAGTCGTCCTGAAGCACGTAAGATGCCCTCAGCATCCAGAAAAGGATTTAATTTTATGAGGCTAGAATCTCTAGGAAGGGGTTTTGCCTTTTCCAAACATTTAATTTCTACAAAGTATTTTTCATTTTGAATTTGTTTTATCCAATAATTTTCCGCTTCCTGGAGTTCTTCCAGTGATAAAGTGTTTCGATTATCTTGTTTATGCCTAGTCAAATTTATGAAACGCAATACATAGGCTGTTATTCTCAACAATTTATTTAAATTAGAATATTTATTAATGTCGATGATTCTTTCACGAGTAATAACCGAGTTCACGACAATTTTATCCTTGTGTGAGGATTTTGCATTACTATATATGGTTAGGTAAATATTTGGTAGCTATGAAGTGATGCAAATCCTTTCCATTTTAAATGACTTTATTCAAGATATGATAAAATTATGTACAGTTCTAAGAACTCAGGGTTCTCTATGAAAAACATACCACACGCCTTTTTCAGCGAGCTGCATCCTCGAGAATCCTCATCCAACTTCTCTCTCATCCCCATCAGGAGAACAACTCCTCCTTCGGGCCCCTCCCAGATCAAAGTTATTGGTTCGGCTGGGATATGCCTTGGCGCCAGATTGCCATCGTCCGTCTGGGAATAAATGAAACTATTTCCTACGCCTCTCGGCTTCTGGGAGGTCTGGCGATAAATCAATGGTGGCCGTAACTAATATGCTAATGTCACATGAAAAAGGCCGAGCTAGACTTACCGTCGACAGGGAGAAAAGGACCTTAATCCTTTTAAGTGCTCACACAATTACCAGACTTCGATGTGCCAGTCCATTGTCTAGCTTTAATTAGCCAAATTAGATTCTTACAGCAGTTAAATCCTTACAACCATCCCCTCCTGTGACAGAGATTTTTCACATGTGGAAAATCTTACGTCGAGGTACAGTTACTCTTAACTTAATTCACTACAGAGGTTAGCACCAGTTAATTTTATTAATTTAACTTGTAAGATAAAACACACAATTTACTACAATACAACATTTTTATAAGCCAGATACACATTTTAATTAATAATATAATATAGAAATAATTTGAATGCAAGCTAATTAAGAATTTATATACAAATATTATCTACAGCTCACATTCATTCTTCTCTACTCAAACTTTAATGTGTAACTTTCCCTTTACAACCTTTTTCCTGAAAGAGTGATGATAAGCTCGAATTATTTTCGAATTTCTTCGCGTAATTCGGCATCTCCCAGATCGGATCTTCGATCACCTCTTTCGATGTGAGGAAGGTTTCCTCCCTTTCTGGATTCCAATTAAGTTTAGTTTTCCGCTTTTTTTCCTCTAAATCGTGCGTCTCAGATTTTATTACCGAAGCATAATTTTCGATAAGATCGGGCATCAATTTCGAACGACTAAATTTTGGCTTACGTTCCGGCGAAGAGAATTCCGTTTTATTTCGGGTTTTAACTCCCGTTGACTTACGACCTCTGTCACCTAGCCTTCGTCTCAACTCATTAATCGTATGCAGTGCTGATTTTCCCTTGGTAACCTTAACTTTCAAATTTTCCTTACGCCTCTGCGAATTCCGACTCGGGCGAAGCCATACCAATTGGTTATAATTTGATCCTCTTTTTTCCGAATCAACTTCTTCCGGGATACTGATTAAAGGTCTAGTACCCAAATCATTCCTCGTTACATCAGATTCCGATGCCTTTTTACCCATGAAGTAAACTTCTGACTCCCTTGGAATACGCATTTTAAGAAAATTTTCCTTATTGTTTTGGGAAAGCTCTCTGCGGTTCAACCGACTAGTGACATCATCCGCCTCGGTTAATTTTTCCTCCACCGTACCTACATCATTTTGCTCCGTCTTATTCTCAGACGCCTTTGTCATCGTTTCCCCTAATAATCCCTGATGACCTTTCATGCGGTTCATCAAATCAAAGGCACATTCAATTACCGTATTTTCGGAAATCTCACCTTTCTTCCATCGTTCATATAATTCTTTCAGTTCTTTTTCGGCATTTGGCCAAAAATAATTATCCCCTATTTTGCTCTCAATTTCTTTCACAATTTCCGGTTTTTCTACACAATCACGGTTGCCTGATCCGATATTTTTCTCAATGTCTTTCGGGCTGTGATTAGTTTTTCCTTTTCGCTGATCCGTTAAAACGCGGCATTCTCCTAATTCTCCCTTTTCTCCAATGAGCGATATTTTCTCGTCAGGTTCAAGGTTAGTACATTTTACTTTCGCTTTCGGTTTAAAAACACTAACGGTGCTCCGATTGCCCGAGGCTATCATTCCTCCTAAACCTTCTCTTTCGCTCTGCGAGAAAATTCCCTCCTTCGGACTGACTATCTTGGCGCGCCGGTATATCGCTCCTCTCGACCCAGGGGGGTTGAAATGGGGGGACGCTCTTCCTCCCTCAGCGCTGACAATTCCCTCTCCTGCAGAGATCTGGAAACCGGTTCGCTCGTCTAACGATTGAGATTTTCTCTTCTCACGTTCGCTGCTAGTTTCGGAATTCGAACATACGCGTGGTTTCGGAGTGATATGTCCTTCTAATTTCGCGCTTGCCCTCCGTTTATCAATTAACGCTTGGGTTTTGTTTCCTAATAAATAATGGATCATATCCGTTTCTTTATCAGCTGCAGCCGCTTTAGTGCGTATGAAGCTGCCGTCACTTAGCCTAATTTCAACATTTACCACTGGTAAACAACGAAGTTTGTTGTCTAAGGCTTGTTTTAGCCAAACCCTTTCTTTAGTAAATTGGTCCTTATTTACATCGTGAGCAGAAATTAGGTCAAATGTAGATCCTGTATCGCGTAAAATTTTCATCTCTTTCCCATTAATTTTCCCTCGACTGACATAGGGACTAAAATCTTCTTCCAGATTTCGTAGACCCGCGATGTGATAAACTGTTTCAGTATTTTCAGTTTTTGATTCCGTACAATTAATTTTATAATGACCTGATTTCTTACAATTAAAGCAAGTAATTTCTTTTCTCTTATCGAATATCCCATTTCGATTTTTAGAGTTTTCTTTATCCCTCCAATTTATTTTGGTCTCATCCGCTCTAGTTTCGCTTTTAGACTTACACTCAAAAGGTTTAGCGGCGCTATGAATTTTAGGGGATCCTTCCCGCCTAATATTTTTCCTCGCCACCTCGTACGCGTCTAACTTTTTAGCTAACTCAAAAGGTGTGACTATCGCGCTCCAAACATCAATAAAATGTTGCTTCGCTTCCGGGTTAATTTTCCGTTTCAGTTGATCAGTGATTATCAAATCTCTGAGTTGTTCGAACGTCGTTATTTCTAAACCACTTAACCATTGGTCAAAGAAATTGGAAGCTTCGTACACGAAATCTTTCCATGTTTTGTTCTCGGGCTTTTTAGAATTTACGAATTTTAGCCGAAAGTCTTCTGCTGAAAGTTGAAATCTTTCGAGAAGTATTTTTTTAATGTGGTCGAAATCATCTGAATCAGAGGGAGATTCGCGCAGTATCAATTCCCCTAAATCGGTAGGCAGTAGTCCTAACAAATGAGTAACCCACTGATTTTTATCGATTTGAGCTTTACGGGCTTGTCTTTCAAACAAATTCAAATAAATGGAAATCTCGGAGTTCTCTGAATCAAATTTAGGTAGAACAGACTTTAAAGATATTTTTGGTTCTCTCTCGCTCTGGCTAGAGGCCAAACTCATTGTATCCGTCTCCCGTTCTAACCTTAGTTTCGCTAATTCATGCTCCCTTTCCAACGCTTTAGTCTTTTGTTCCCTCTCATAAGCCTTTAGTAATTCTCTCTCAGCCCTTTCTTCATTTTCCCTGTCTAGCCTATCCTTTTCAATAATTTTTAGCTGGGCTAATGCCAAAGTCTCATCATAATCAGGTGCTTCAATTAGTTTTTTTATGATTTTAGGAATATTATCCGAATCCTCTACATTTGCGCCAAATTCAACAGCTAATTCCTTTAAATCACCTTTTCTCTTTCCTGACCACGTCATTCTGAACGGTGCGTAATTATGAAAAAAAAACAATCTATACTAAGTTAACTACGTAAATGGATGCCTCTCAATTATTTCCCGTAATGTAAATATTCACAATCATAATACGCGACATGTCAATTACAATACAAAATACACTATGAAAACACTCACAATACAAATACTCAACAATATGCTAAATAGCTCTTATCATTACTCAAACAGGAAAATATTTCTAAAGCATTTTACCGAACCCAATGTTAAACAATCAACTGATTCTTAAAAAATATTAATTTTGATTAATATGCAAATAAGAGATAGAAATTTCTTTAGTTAATCACAAAACTCTAGTATAATATTTAAACTTTTACTACACATAAAGATTTAAATCCTAAATCACAGAATTATATTTATTCAAAAGAATTAAAATGCATTTCCAATAAATAATTAGTTATTCAAATTACTGCATGCCAATTTGTACCCTACTTAAAACTTTTTTAATTTTAAACTTTGCAAATTTAATTTAATTCAATTTTGAATAATCATAGATAACTGCCGATGATTTTTTTTTGAACGAACACACAACCTACAGTGAAAACCTCTGCAATGAACAATTAAAGAGCACTGACCTGTATTCCTTTTTCGGATGTCTACAGCTTCCACACTTAGGGTAATCCACTGTCCACTTTCCCCGGGCGTCCTTTTCTGGATTATCTCGGGCTCCAGGCTACGTCTGTTGATTCCTTTTCGTCTCAGGTCTCCGGCTGCACGTCCGACCTCTCCTCGGCTCTGAGTCACGTCGCTTGCGTCTGGGCTAATTTCCTTCAAGTCCCCGCTGCACGTCTGGAGTCCTCGGCTCTGAGTCACGTCACTTGCGTCTGGGGTAATTTCCTTCAAGTCCCCGCTGCACGTCTGGAGTCCTCGGCTCTGAGTCACGTCGCTTGCGTCTGGGTTGATTCCTTCAAGTCCCCGCTGCACGTCTGGAGTCCTAGGCTCTGAGTCACGTCGCTTGCGTCTGGGTTGATTCCTTCAAGTCCCCGCTGCACGTCTGGAGTCCTAGGCTCTGAGTCACGTCACTTGCGTCTGGGCTCTTCCGTTCAGGTCCCCGTTGTACGTCTGACTCTCCTAACTCTGAGTCACGTCGCCTGCGTCCGGGTTCCACTAGCGATTTTCATGATCGTCCGCTGCGTCTGGGCTTCAGTGGCTATTTTTCATAATCTTCCGCTGCCACCACTGTGAGGATTTTGCATTACTATATATGGTTAGGTAAATATTTGGTAGCTATGAAGTGATGCAAATCCTTTCCATTTTAAATGACTTTATTCAAGATATGATAAAATTATGTACAGTTCTAAGAACTCAGGGTTCTCTATGAAAAACATACCACACGCCTTTTTCAGCGAGCTGCATCCTCGAGAATCCTCATCCAACTTCTCTCTCATCCCCATCAGGAGAACAACTCCTCCTTCGGGCCCCTCCCAGATCAAAGTTATTGGTTCGGCTGGGATATGCCTTGGCGCCAGATTGCCATCGTCCGTCTGGGAATAAATGAAACTATTTCCTACGCCTCTCGGCTTCTGGGAGGTCTGGCGATAAATCAATGGTGGCCGTAACTAATATGCTAATGTCACATGAAAAAGGCCGAGCTAGACTTACCGTCGACAGGGAGAAAAGGACCTTAATCCTTTTAAGTGCTCACACAATTACCAGACTTCGATGTGCCAGTCCATTGTCTAGCTTTAATTAGCCAAATTAGATTCTTACAGCAGTTAAATCTTTACACTTGGATTCCATTTCAATGTTAGAAAAAGAAGATTTTACGTTATTGTCACGTTTTGGCCAAAAATTTTCGGATTTACTTAGCCAATCCGGGCCATGCCACCAGTGCTTATTACTGGCTAATTCTTGGGAAGAAAGCCCTTTAGTGAGCATATCAGCTGGATTATCTTTACTGCTGACATGCCTCCAGGCACTGGGGTCAGAATTTTCTTGTATCTCCGCTACCCTGTTTGCAACAAAGGGCTTCCATTTGGCAGCAGAATTTTTGATCCAGTTTAACGTTATAGTAGAGTCCGTCCAGAACACTACTCTTTGAATATTGTTGAAAACATTTTTTAAATGGCTGGCTATTCTGGCAGCTATTAATGCACCTAGAAGCTCTAATCTCGGCAAAGTGATTCTTTTTAAAGGGGCCACACGAGCTTTAGAAATTACAAAACAAGTTTTAGAAAAGCCCTCGGAAGCCTGGTATCTGAAGTAGCCCACCGCCCCGTAAGATTTTAACGAAGCATCAGAAAAAAGATGAAGTTGAACTTTATCATCTAAAATATTATCTGTGCTAAAATAATACCTGGGTACCTGAATCTTTTCTAAAAGTTCTATTTCGCTATACCATTTTTCATATTTTTCTTTAAATTTTTTAGGAAGTGTGTCGTCCCATTCTAAACCGCGTTCCCATAACTCTTGAAGAAGTAATTTAATTCTAATTAAGAATGGCGATATGAATCCGATAGGATCGAATATTTTGGCAGCGCTGTGCAAAACATGTCTTTTGGTGTATTCCAAATTATCACCATCTGACATAAACGCCTTAAAATCTATTGACAGGAAGTCCTTTATATTATCCCAATTAAGTCCCAGAATTTTTAATTTTGAATGACTTTCGTCTGTTTCTATAACTGGGTTACCATTCTTCCATAATTCCCTTAATTCTAAAGAATTTGTATTAAACTTTCTCAAGTTCATATTCGCATCCTTAAGTATTGAGACAGCAGAAGCTGATAAATTGGAAGCTTCTTGAACTGTCGGAGCCCCAAATGCCAAATCGTCCACGTATAAAAAATTATCTAACATATTATAAGCAATAGGATTAATTTCTTTGTACTTTCTAATATGTTTCTTAATTGTCGAAGCCAACACGTACGGGGAGCTCGTGACTCCAAAACAATGTCGGTTAAAATGATATAAAGTCACAGGCTTATCTATGTCACAATCATCAAAGTATAAAAAACACAAATAATTCCTGTCCTCTTTAGACACTTCTATTTGCAAGAATGCTCTAGCAATATCGCCCAAAAAAGCAATTTTATGAGACCTGAAATTTAATATTACGTCAATTAAATTAGGATTTAAATTTTCTCCAGCGAAAAGACAATCATTTAGACTTTTTTCATTATTTCTTTTACTGCTAGCATCATAAACAATTCTTGATTTTGTACTAGAAGAATCTGGTCTAAAAATAATTTGGTGTGGCATTACGTAACCAATAAAGCAATTAGTATCGCACTTTTGAATAATACCTTCTATTGCAAAACGCAAGCCTCCATGAACATTTATTTATTTTAGAACATTAACTTTTCTCTTTAATTTTGGCAACAGCCACTTTTTTAATGTTTTTCAGATTTAGAATGTTTTTTTTTTTTTTACGATGTTAAGAAGGTTGTGTCTATTTGGTATCCCCTGGATCCAGAAAACTGGCGCATGCGCATCTATCGTTCTCTCGCTCGCCAGCTTTGTGATTCCAGGGGATAACATGTAGATACTACCTACATGTTATCCCCTAGAATCACAAAACTGGCACATGCGCATAATGAAGTAAGTTATTTTATTTGTACAATATGAATACAATTATTCGCGTTTGTAATGACCGAAAGATGGCGTTGTTATAGACCTGATAATCGTTTGTTTACGTTTGTTTGTTTACGTTCCATGCTGTAGCACTGTAGCATAGAACCAGTTTAAAGAGCTAGTTAAAGTGCAGTTTTTTTATCTTTTTTATTTAATTATGGGAGATAAATTACAAATATCGACAATTTTAGAATTTCTAAGATGCTGGAAAATCTAGTAATTGCTTTAGAGAAGCTGAAGCATTATTGATTCAAAGATATTAGTAATGTGCGGCATTAAAGAATGCAAAGAAGAAGAAATAGAGATTGTAGGCTCGTGTGTACAAACAAGCCAAACAAAAGGAAATCCCCATATTATTTCAGGTTTGCTAGTAAAGGAAAACAAAAATTTGAAAAAAAAAAAAAAAATTCTTGCTCTTGCAAAGCTGGGTCAAGCGAATCATGCAAGCATCGTGTTGTGGTCATGTTATTTTGCCATGAGTAAGTCAAATGTACTTTTTTATATTATAGATCTAAACTTTGTGTATAAAATTTTGATTTTTGATAATTTTAATACAAAGAACCCAACGTTGCATTCGTTATAGAACTGTTTATTTATTTATCGGCATTTTAAACACTGATTTCAGCGGAAGATGCTCATGGTATCAGTTCTATTTCTTTTAGTTCGACTTTGTCCGCGAGAGGGCGTCTATTTCATTTCAAACGCGAATAACGATCATATAGTCTGAACATTAATTATTTTTTATAAAAAAAAAATAAAATTGCATATTATAAATGAAAAATACATGAATATTTTATAATTAATATTTAACAATATTTAGTAATAATTACTATACATAGATAATAATAAATTGTTAATGATTAATATAATTAAGATATAATATTATTAATATGAAGCAGGTATAATTTCGGGGGATCCCCACACTTACACACACAGAGACTTCTGATTTTCTTACTTTGTTTTTTTATGGATTAGAAGTGAAAATTCTCCCTGGAACTACAGCTTGAAAGACAAAATATATATAGTTTTTATCACAGATAGCTTTCTAAGAAATATAAATAATATAATTATTAATTGCTATTAAACTAATATAAACTATTTATTTAGAGAAAGCTATAATGGATTTTTTAATATAAATTATATTAATATTACTATATAATAATTAATTAATAAGTAATATTAATATTTACATGTTGCATCATAATTTATTAATAATAATGCTAATCTTTATATATAAAAATCTTCTGTGCGTGTGTATGTAATTGAACTCCTCCTAAACGACTGAACCGATTTTGATGAAATTTTGTGTGTGCGTTCCAGTAGATTCGAGAATGGTTTAGATTCACATTTCGTCGAAATTGATTCAGTACTTTTTTAGTAATTAGGCAAAAACTAATAGTTAGTGATTTTTCGCTAATTAAAAGTGCAATATATATTAAAGAAAGTCAGGATTTCGTATTAATCATAGCACAAAAAAATCTACCATACCAAAAATCTTGAAAATCGGGTAAAAATACTTCTTATAACATCGAGTGCCGCTAAAAAGGGATTTTCGAAAATTCCACCCCTAAGATGAGTAGAAAAAAGAACGAACTTTTAAAAAATTCCTTAAAAATAAGCTTTTGTAGTTATTTTTCAACTGATAACATATTTTAGTGCATTTTTTCATTCTGAATCGAATGGTACTAAGCAAATTCGTTTAAATCCAGTAGTTCGTGAGATAATTCACATTTTCCTAATTTGGCGATGTCTTTGGCGCAAAAACCTCAAATTTTCAATGCTCATCTTTATATATAAAAATCTGTGCGTGTGTATGTAATTGAACTCCTCCTAAACGACTGGACCGATTTTAATGAAATTTTGTGTGCGTTCCAGTAGATTCGAGAATGGTTTAGATTCACATTTCGACGAAATTGATTCAGTACTTTTTTAGTAATTAGGCAAAAACTAATAGTTAGTGATTTTTCGCTAATTAAAAGTGCTGTATATATAAAAGAAAGTCAGGATTTCGTATTAATCACAGCACAAAAAAATCTACCTAACCAAAAATATTAAAAATTTAGGTAAAAATACTTCTTATAACATCGAGTGCCGCTAAGAAATAATTTTCGAAAATTCCACCCCTAAGATGAATAGAAAAAAGAACGAACTTTTAAAAAATTCCTTAAAAATAAGCTTTTGTAGTTATTTTTCAACTGATAACATATTTTAGTGCATTTTTTCATTCTGAATCGAATGGTACTAAGCAAATTCGTTTAAATCCAGTAGTTCGTGAGACAATTCCCATTTTTTCTAATTTGGCAATGTCTTCGGCGCAAAAACCTGAAATTTTCAATGCTCATCTTTATATATAAAAATCTTCTGTGCGTGTGTATGTAACTGAACTCCTCCTAAACGACTGGGCCGATTTTAATGAAATTTTTCGTGCGTGTTGCGGTGGATTTGAGAATGGTTTAGATTCACATTTCATCGAAATTCGTTCAGAACTCCGCCCTGGCGACCAGTCTGGTCTCCAGGTTTTAGGATTTGGTCATTGACTTTTTTGTAAAAGGCTTTTAATAATTTCTACCCTTATATTAAATCAAAATATCTTTCATTTAATGCAAAAAAATAAGGTCATGGAATTCTTCCCCATTTGTAAAGCGCAAAAAAAAACCATCGCCAAATTACAATTTGGCAAAATTGATAGATGGGATAATCAAGTTAATTATAATATGCAACCATACATTTATAAATACTTAGGTATTTAGGTTCCGTCGACCAATTCCTCCAAATTGTACAAATCGCCATACTAATTGAATCTGAAATTCACGATCATCCATTATTGTCATTTAATCTTATAGTTTGGCGATCATTTTATGGTTGACGGGAAAAAAAACAGGTTATTGAATTCTTCCTCATTTGTAAAGCGCAAAAAAAAACATCGCCAAATTATAAGATTAAATGCCAATAATGGATGATCGTAAATGTCGCATCCAATGACATTAAATATTATACACCTGTTTAAAACGTCATTAAGTGATTTTTATTTCGGCTTTTTATTTGTATTTTTATCAATATTTTTTCTATTTGTTTGTTTTTTCATTATTTAAAATGAAATTTATGTGAATATGAATAATTTGGCTATGAGATTGGTGATTTGTACAATTTGGCAAAATTGATAGATGGGATAATCAAGTTAATTATAATATGCAACCATACATTTATAAATACTTAGGTATTTTGGTTCCGTCGACCAATTTCGCCAAATTGTACAAATCGCCATACTAATAGCCAATTTTTACATATTGACATAATTTTTATTTGAAATAAAAAAAAAACAATTAATTAGTAGAATATTAATAAAAAATCCAAATAAAAAGTACAAAATAAATCATCTTTATATATATCAATCTTTTGTGCGTATGTCACTGAACTCCTCCTAAACGATTGGACCGATTTTAATGAAATTTTGTGTGTGCGTTCCAGTGGATTCGAGAATGGTTTAGAATCACATTTCATCGAAATCGATTCAGTACTTTTTTAGTAATTAGGCAAAAACTAATAGTTAGTGATTTTTCGCTAAGTAAAAGTGTTGAATAAGTTCGATGAATAGACTGCGGACGGAATGTCCGAGCGGTCTAAGGCGCCAAATTTAAGCTCAGCTTCTTTAAGAAAGAGATCGCGTGTTCGAACCTCACTCCTGACAAACGTGTATGCTTTACAATAATATTTCCTGTATTATAATTTTGATTAACCGACTTCAGAAAATCGTTAACTTTTAACTAAAAAGAGAAAAATTAACTTTTCTATGAAAAATTGAACCAACTTCAAAATATACTGAAGAGTGAAAAATAATTTCCTTACATAATTGTAATAAGAAATTAAATTAAGAGTGTAGTGTTTATCGTGCATATTACCATATTTACATACATTTATTTGATTTTCTGGAGTTGGTGCCAAGAAGGACAACGTCTGTCGGTGACAGGACAACGTCTGTCGGTGACAGGACAACGTCTGTCGGGTCCGCTAGTGTATATATATACTTTTATTAATATTTAACAAAAATATCTACTCTGCTCAAAACAGTTAGGGGAAAACATGGTTTTAATGAAATTACGCAAATACTTACACCGATAAATAACATAAAATAAATCACCCATAATTTAAAGCCTAGCAGGAAACAGATGAACAAAACTTCATATGCAAATCAAAGTTCATAACGTCAAAATCCTGAAAAAAGAACATAAGAGCAGAAATCGGGATGTTGCAGTAAAACTGCAAAATTCAAATGCTCAGCTTTTTTTTTTCTTTCCTTTTTTTTATAAAGGGTGGCTTGAAAATGCCTGAGCAACGTGATTTACCCGAATCCATGGCATGACGTATATTATAGGCAGACTTGAATCCGGGCAACACAACGAAGTGTCGTGAACGCTGTTGGAATCGCCAGAAGTGTGTTGAAGATTGTGGAATCGATTCCAAGAAACAGGGAATGTTCGACGTCGACCAGGGCAAGATCAGCCATGCGCAACTACATCAACTGATGACCGGTTAAATACTGTTAACAGCTCGTCGAAACAGAAATGACAGTGCTACTCAGCTGCAAAGACAATTGCTCTTGGCAACAATATAAAAGGTGTCCTATCCAAACATTAGTTATGTAATAAGCTTCATAAGGGAAGTCTCTATGCACATAGGTCAATGGTCTGCATTCCGTTAACTTCAAGATATCGTGCAGCCCGAAGAAGATGGGCTGCTGAACATCCAGATTGGAAGCTACATGATTGGAGCCAAGTGCTGTTTACAGACGAGTTCCAATTCAGTCTGCAGTGTGACACCTGAAATGTTTTGGTATGGAGGGAAAGAGGCACTCCAAATAATCCCACATTCATTAGTGAAAGGTTACAATTCAGACCAGGTGGTTTAATGATATGGTGTAGAATCAACATAGGTGGACGTACGGACCTACATATCATTCGGAATGGTACTTTGTCGGCCAAAAGGTGTGCAGACGCGATACCGAGACCTCATGTCATACCTTACGTTACAGTCATTGGAGATTCCTTTTGTTTTCCATCATGATAATGTCAGACCGTATACAGTTAGTCTTTTAGAGAACATGCTTGAAACTGAAATAATACAACGTATGAAATGGCCAGCGTGCTTTCCTGACCTGAATCCTATCGAGAATATTTGGGACATGCTTGGTAGACACATTGCTGCGAGACCAAGGCCTCTTTTTACTGTCTGAGACTTGGAGGTTGCATTTCTTGAGGAGTGGAACAGACCCCAAAGTCATATTAATAACATCATCGCATCCATGGAAAACAGGTACGCAGCAGTCTTAACTGTTTGACGGAACCATACGCTGCATTAAAAATCTTGCGTCATTTCTAAACAATACTTTTTTTTCATCATTTACATGTAACCAAATTGTTGCACTAAACCACCTTCCATGTTTTTTCCTATCTTTTCCAAGAATTAAAGCTTAATTACAATTTTTTGCGCCTTTTTTCTGTATATCGAATTGATACGCGTGTACTATGTGTTTCTGACTGTATACATGACTGTCTTACGGTTTTCTTAACTTCTTTGCTTGCTCTCCTAATTTTTTAACCGACTTCAAAGAGGAGGTTATGATTTCGGCCTGTATGTATTTGTTATTCATCCATAACTTCCGTAAATAAGAACCGATTTTGATAATTCTTTTTGTTTGAAAGCGTGAGATGCTCATGTGGTCCCATTTCAATTTCATCTAATTCTGGTGATTAGAACTTTTTTAAAAACAAAAACATTAAAAATTCAAATCCTTTTTGAAGCATTCCAATTAGAAGAATTCATTTTTCAGGCTTTTACTTTTACACCGATACGAGATTTTTTTTTCTTCAAAGTACGAAATTTTGCCTGAACAACGGCTGGGATCTACACTGTTAAAGGGCGTGTTCAAATAACACCATTTTTGCTTGCGCGCGCTCAGAAGATTCTGCATGGAGTAGGCGTTATCGAAGAAGGGAATTTTAAAGTTATTCAATTACTGCATCATTTTTATGGTTCAAAATAGGTAAATACACATACTATACACCTTTATCGTTCCAAAACATGATTCTCGTAACAGAAATACATACCTGTGGTCACTCAAATAAAACCTAAACTATTCCAGAAAAGAATCACGTGACCTATTTTATCTAATTAAGCCCGATCAGCATTTAAAATATGACCACCAACCTTAGTCAAAAATCGCGCGCGCTACTCAAAAAATTTATGTGGGTGATTTGATCACGTGATTGTGCATTTCGTGCTTCTGTTTTATTGATTGTACTTTGGTTGGTAGGTTGATTGATACTATTTAACAATTCTATTGGGGATCTAAAAATTTTAACTTTTTAACAATTTTTTTTATTTATTTATTTAAAAATGATTTATTAGTTGCATTAGCCCTGGAGTTTCGAGACAAAAGCCTCCCTAACGGGTAGTAGCATACGTCTCAGTACTTGCCCACCAACCCACCATTAGTTGCATTATATTTTTCGCGATAAATAAAATTCTGTTATCAACCATGTTTGTGATATCAACGTATTATAAGATTTATTTTTAATCTAGCATATTGAATGTATTTCAATGGAATTTGCACTGTTAGAAAAATTTTCAGAGAAGGTTTTAGTATATATATTTCTTATTTAATAATTGCATATTTTAATGCCGTGTGGATAACAGACTAAAATGCATCATAAAATAGGAGAAACAAATGGCACTCAAAGTCATGTTAATATAACTCTTAATATAAGCAATCTTTATATATAAAAATCTTCTGTGCGTGTGTATGTAACTGAACTCCTCCTAAACGACTGGACCGATTTTAATGAAATTTTTCGTGTGTGTTGCGGTGGATTCCAGAATGGTTTAGATTCACATTTCATCGAAATTCGTTCAGAACTCCGCCCTGGCGACCAGTCTGGTCTCCAGGTCTTAGGATTTGGTCATTGACTTTTTTGTAAAAGGCTTTTAATAATATCTACCCTTATATTAAATCAAAATATCTTTCATTTAATGCAAAAAAATAAGGTCATGGAATTCTTCAACATTTGTAAAGCGCAAAAAAAACCATCGCCAAATTACAATTTGGCAAAATTGATAGATGGGATAATCAAGTTAATTATAATATGCAACCATACATTTATAAATACTTAGGTATTTAGGTTCCGTCAACCAATTCCGCCAAATTGTACAAATCGCCATACTAATTGAATCTGACATTCACGATCATCCATTATTGTTATTTAATCTTATAGTTGGGCGATCATTTTATGGTTGACGGGAAAAAAACAGGTTATTCAATTCTTCCTCATTTGTAAAGCGCAAAAAAAAAAAAAAAAAAAAAAAAAAAAAAAAACATCGCCAAATTATAAGATTAAATGCCAATAATGGATGATCGTAAATGTCGCATCCAATGACATTAAATATTATACACCTGTTTAAAACGTCATTAAGTGATTTTTATTTCGGCTTTTTATTTGTATTTTTATCAATATTTTTTCTATTTGTTTGTTTTTTCATTATTTAAAATGAAATTTATGTGAATATGAATAATTTGGCTATGAGATTGGTGATTTGTACAATTTGGCAAAATTGATAGATAGGATAATCAAGTTAATTATAATATGCAACCATACATTTATAAATACTTAGGTATTTTGGTTCCGTCGACCAATTTCGCCAAATTGTACAAATCGCCATACTAATAGCCAAATTTTACATATTGACATAATTTTTATTTGAAATCAGAAAAAAAACAATTAATTAGTAGAATATTAATAAAAAATCCAAATAAAAAGTACAAAATAAATCATCTTTATATATATCAATCTTTTGTGCGTATGTCACTGAACTCCTCCTAAACGATTGGACCGATTTTAATGAAATTTTGTGTGTGCGTTCCAGTGGATTCGAGAATGGTTTAGAATCACATTTCATCGAAATCGATTCAGTACTTTTTTAGTAATTAGGCAAAAACTAATAGTTAGTGATTTTTCGCTAATTAAAAGTGTTGAATAAGTTCGATGAATAGACTGCGGACGGAATGTCCGAGCGGTCTAAGGCGCCGAATTTAAGCTCAGCTTCTTTAAGAAAGAGATCGCGTGTTCGAACCCCACTCCTGACAAACGTGTATGCTTTACAATAATATTTCCTGTATTATAATTTTGATTAACCGACTTCAGAAAATCGTTAACTTTTAACTAAAAAGAGAAAAATTAACTTTTCTATGAAAAATTGAACCAACTTCAAAATATACTGAAGAGTGAAAAATAATTTCCTTACATAATTGTAATAAGAAATTAAATTAAGAGTGTAGTGTTTATCGTGCATATTACCATATTTACGTACATTTATTTGATTTTCTGGAGTTGGTGCCAAGAAGGACAACGTCTGTCGGTGACAGGACAACGTCTGTCGGTGACAGGACAACGTCTGTCGGGTCCGCTAGTTACATTATATAATAATAAATTGCAGATAAAAAACAAAATTTATGTAGTTTTAATTACAAATGCCAAATTTTTAAAAAATATAAATAACATAATTATTATATAAATATATTATATTATACAAATATAATATATAATAATTATGTAATATATTTATATAATTATTTATTAATACTATATAAAGAATATAATTATTAATTAATAAATATTTATTTACAGAAAGACTATAATTGATTTTTAATATAAATTATACATAATTATATTAATATTATTATATAATAATTAATTTTTGTAAATATAATTATGTAATATATTTATATAATTAATTGATAATTAATTATTAAAATTTATACAATAATTAATTATTAATAATTAAACTTTGAAAAATATTTTTATAACTTTAACATTATTAATGATAATATAATTATTATTTTTTTGTAAATATATTACATAATAAATTAATTGATAATTAATTATTAATAATTATACGATAATTAATTATATAAAAAATAATTGATAATTAAGTATAAATAATTGAACTTTGAAAAATATTTATATAACTTTTATTATATTAATATCACAATATAATAATCAATTAATAAATAATATTAATATTTACATGTTGCATAATAATTTATTAATAATAATTACATTATATAATAATTAATTGCAGCTAAAAACAAAATGTATGTAGTTCTAATTACAAATGCCAATTTTTTAAAAATATAAATAATATAATAATTATTATTATTATATATACATTACATAATTACTATATAAAAATATTATATGATAATTATGTAATATATTCATATAATTATTAATTAATAACTCTATAATAATCACATAATTATTAATTAATAAGTGTATAATAATTATGTAATTATTAACTGCATAACTAATACTATATAAATAATATAATTCATAATTAATAAGTATTTATTTACAGAAAGCTATAATTGATTTTTCAATATAAATTATACATAATTATATTGATATTATTATGTAATAATTAATTAATAATAAGATTAATAATATATAATAATTAATTGCAGCTTGAAAAACAAATGTATGTAGTTTTAATTACAAAATGACAATTTAAAAAAAATAATATAATTAGTATTATTTTTGCAAATATATCATATAATAAATTAATTGATAATTAATTATTAATAATTATACGATAATTAATTATATAAAAAATAATTGATAATTAATTATAAATAATTAAACATTGAAAAATATTTATATAACTTTAAGAAAAGTCTAATTTTTCAAAAAGTTAATTTATTCTGTTTTCATACTTTACAGAAAACGCTGGATCCCCGTTTACCGGGGTTCGAACCCACTATCTCCGGTTCCCAGACAGACGCCATACGAATCACGCCATCGCGCTTTCAGAAATTTTGTCGCTTAAAATAAAATGCATACAAAAACAGCAGAAGTAGTGTTCTCCTAGTACAAGAGCATAGTAGATGTTCGGTCGTATTTATTCTGTATTTTTGGCAACGATTTTTATCGTCTGCATTTGTTTTTATGAGTTTAGAGTTTTTAAGAGAACGCAGCCATGAGCGGCTGAGTTGTGAGCTAGTTAAATAAATATACATTTCATAGAGTTTTTCTTAAATATGAGTTTTATTGAGTATTTTAATTTTTTAAATGAGTTATCGACATAATTTGTGGTCCGCCGACCACGAAGGATCAGCGATAATAAAGTGCAACGCGTAAATTTCTGAATTATTCGAGTTCAAGAAGAAACGATATAGTTTCGTGCAGTGGAATTTTTAAAGTAAGTGAATGTGATTTTTCTAATCTGTACTGTTATATATAAATTTAAAACAATGTTTAAAGGAGCAAAAAAGGAAGATTTAAGGCAAATAGCCACTGAAATAAATTTAAATATTAATGATAAAATGACTATAGCTGATTTAAACAATATTATTGAAAATAGCGAAATATATAAAAATAAACCAGATTTTGTAACAGAAATAGCTAACACCATAATTGAGAGTCGTAAACATGAAGAACAAAGGCAATTTGATCTTGAAAAATTTAAACTTGAACGATCAAAAAACGAATTTGAACGATCAAAAAATGAATTGGAATTAGCTAAAATTAAATCTGAAACTAAATCTTTTATTACTGAAAGTGAAGTAAAAATGGAATCGTTAGATCAAATAATAAAAAGTATTAAAACTTTGACTGTAAAAGTTCCAACTAAGCCTGAAGGATGGGGTTTTTTCTTTTCTTCTTTAGAACGGGCTTTCAAAACTAAAAATGTTTCGGAAGAAAATAAAGCAGAAATTCTGCTGAATTTATTAGGTGACAAAGCGTCTAACATTTTAACTTATTTACACGATACAGATATCGAGAATTATGAAAAATTAAAAGAAATAGTCTTAAAAGAATTTCAACCAACACCTTATTTTTGCCTAGAACAATTTAGAAAAGCTTTTAAACTACCAAATGAGACTCATGTACAATTCGCTTCACGACTGATAACCAATTGGAATTATTATCTAAATTTAAGAAATGTGTCCGATTTCGAGAGTCTAAAACAATTGATTGTGTCAGATAAATTATATGAAACATTAGATAAGGAGACTGCTTCTCACATTAGTGTGAGACAAGGAGATAAATGGTTTTTACCAGAAGAATTAGGACGTGAGATTGATTTATATTTTACATCACGTGGAAAATCTCTTACTGAGAATTTTAGTGTTAATCGAAAGTATAATCCCAAAAGTGTAAATAAAGTATTTTTAACTGATGTTAAAACATTAAACTGTATTTTGTGCCACAAACAGCACCATCTTTCAAAGTGTCCAGATTATTTAAAGTTATCTGTTAATGAGAGAGTAAATGTAATAAAATGTAACAAGTTATGTTTCAGTTGTTTAAATTTACACCCAGTAGCCAATTGTACATCAAAGAACATTTGTTTCTGCAAGAAACGACATCACAAAACTATTCATTTTCCCAAAACAAATAATACATATATGAAAGAATATGTTTCTTCAGAACATAATATACAAGGTAAAATAAATGTAGGAGAATGTTCAGATTCAAGACTAGCAAATTATGGCACGTCAATGTTAAACGCTAATGCAGAAGAGTTCGTTCAGAAAACTTTTATTAGTAACTATTCGAATAAAAAGAATAAAGTTTTACTTTCAACGGTTATGTGTTTTCTAATTGATGAATCAGGATCTAAATATAGAGTAAAGTGTTTGTTAGATGTAGGCAGCGAGTCTAATTTTCTATCCCGCCATTTAATAGACATGATGAATTTGAAAAAAGAGAGAACAAACATTTTGGTGTCAGGTCTAAATGATGCCACCTTAGTAATAAATCATAAAGTTAATGCATCAATAAGCAATAGAGATGGAAGTTTTATAAAAAATTTAGATTTCTTGATAGTTCCAAAAATAACTGCAGATTTAACCCCTTCGCGTCCAATTGAAATTTCAGCACAGGATTTCCCTAACGTAATATTAGCAGATGAGAGATTTAATATCCCAGAACATGTAGATATGCTTCTCGGAGCAGGAATTTTCTATGAACTTTTAAAACCGGGCCAGATTCGTATTAATAATTCTGATCTTATTCTGCAAGACACAGTTTTCGGTTTTGTAGTATCTGGAGGTTTTCCAATAGAAAATGAAAATAAAGTTCATTGTGGTTTAATAAAGAAAGAAACTAACTTAGATAAAACACTTCGAAAATTCTGGGAAATAGAAAATATCGAGATAGAAAAACCAAAAAGCAAAGAGACTTTAATTTGTGAAAAACATTTCATAGAAAATTATACCCGAGAAAAAAGCGGCAGATATGTTGTTAAAATGCCCCTAAAACAAGATCCAACTACATTAGGAAGTTCTAAACAGATAGCAATTAAAAAATTGAATTCTTTATGGAATCGCTTAGCAAGGGATCCCGAGTATTTAAGATTATATTCCGATTTTTTGAAAGAATACCAACAGTTAGGCCACATGGTCGAAGTTAACGAAAGCGAGGAAGAAAATGGATCCTATTACATTCCCCACCTTGGAGTGTATAGAGGAATAGAAAAAAGTATGTCAACACCTTTGAGAGTAGTTTTTAACGCCTCTTCTTTAACGACAAAAGGAAACTCACTTAATTCTATTCAGTATAATGGGGGTGTAATACAAGATGATTTATTCTCAATTATGCTGAGATTTAGAAAATATATTATCGCTTTCACTGCAGATATTCAAAAAATGTATAGAGCAATTTCTATTCATCCAGATCAAAGGAAACTACAAAAAATTTTATGGAAAGAAGGTATAAACGAACCAATAAAGAATTTTGAACTAACTACTGTTACTTATGGTACTGTTAGTGCACCCTTTTTGGCCATGAGAACACTACTTCAATTGTCTAGGGATGAAGAAAGCAAGTTTCCTTTAGCAGCACCCGTGCTGAGAGAAGACATGTATATGGATGACATCTTATCTGGATCTGATTCTTTAAGTTCTGCATTAGAGCTCCAAAATCAATTAATAGAAATTTTAAAAAGCGGAGGAATGTTATTACATAAATGGTGCAGTAATGCTCCACAACTTTACCAAACAAATGACAAGATATATCCTTTTGGTGATTCAGAAGAATCCAAAACATTAGGTGTCTTGTGGAAATCGAGAAAAGATTGTTTAAGTTTCGATGTAAAAATTCATAATGAGGTAAATGTCACTAAAAGACAAGTGTTATCAATTATATCAAGTTTGTTTGATCCTCTTGGTTTAGTATCGCCTATTATAATTAAAGCGAAAATATTTATGCAGAAATTGTGGTTATTGCAATTAAATTGGGATGACTTGTTACCGGAAAAAGAAGCTAAGGAATGGGGAGAGTTTTCAGATAATCTACAGTTAATTAACAAAATTGAAATTAGTAGGTGTATTTTATTGAAAAATGCTATTATAATCGAGTTACATGGTTTCAGCGATGCTTCCGAAGCAGCCTATGGAGCAGTAATTTACTGCAAATCAGTATCAGAATCTGGAGAATTGTCAGTGAAATTAGTGACAAGTAAATCGAGAGTTTCCCCCTTAAAGCAATTAACTGTTCCCAAACTTGAGCTGTGTGCAGCTGTTTTATTATCAAAACTAATTAAACGTGTGATTTCTGCTCTCAAGATCAATATAAACAAAATCTTCTTATGGTCAGATTCTATGATAGTATTGTCATGGATTAAAAAAGAACCGTACATACTAAAAACATTTGTTGCGAACAGAATTTCAACGATACAAGAGCTAACTGGAGGGATGCAGTGGCGACATGTTTCTTCTCAATATAACCCAGCAGACCTTCTAACAAGAGGAATAAATCCTGATAAGCTAATCTCAAATGAGTTGTGGTGGAGTGGCCCAATGTTCCTAAAAGGAAAAGACTATCCAAATACAACCATACCTGAAGCAGTTGATTCCAATGACTTTTCAAAAGAACTGAAAAACTTTAAAACTAATGACTTTAAAAACATGTCTTTTTTTTCAGTTTCTAATAATACCTTTGTGCATGATATAATTGATTTAAGTAATAATTATTGTAAGATAATTCGTATTTTAGGATTTATTTTCAGGTTTCTTAGCATTTGTAAAAAAGAAAGAAAAGAGGGTCCTTTAGACATCGAGGAGCTCAAAAAGGCAGAAACCTTTTTGTTAAAAAGTGTTCAACGAGAATTTTTTGACAAGGAAATAAAATCCTTGCAAAAATCAGGTGAGGTAAATAATAATAGTCAGATAAGAAATCTTCACCCATTTCTTGATAAAGCAGGTCTTCTTAGAGTAGGAGGTAGGTTAGCAAACAGTAACTTAAATGATAACCAAAAATTTCCAATTTTACTACATAATAAAAGTAAACTTACTCAGATGATAGTAGAATACTTTCATAAACGAT
Organism: Maratus speculifer; assembly: GCA_964019185.1. NCBI lineage: Eukaryota > Metazoa > Arthropoda > Arachnida > Araneae > Salticidae > Maratus > Maratus speculifer. The sequence continues at coordinate 81,042,813 of OZ025295.1, forward strand.
ATTTATTTTTAAGTATACAAGTTTTACTTTTTGAGTTTAGGCAGCAGTTTTAACCTTTAAATGGTCGTGCAATATTAGAGAATCAATTTATAATTGTTGCTTACTTAATGTTATAATTTTTGTAAAAGTTTTTATCTATTTTTTAATGCAGTGTGTATTATAAGATATTTTGAGTTTCCTATAGTTGGTATATAGTTATTTTGCTTGTGCATGTGTTAAATTAAGTTAATATCTATTTTATTAAATATATTGAGTGTCATGAAAGAAAATACTTATACAAAATGTGTATTGAGAGTGCATATATGCTATTTGAGTTATTTAATGACATCCATTTTGTTCAGATAGTTTGAGTTTTATTTGATAAATTCGAGTTTCTTAATATTTAAATACTTTAAATAAAGTGTTTCTGAGTTATTTTTTGAGAAAAAATATGAGAAAAGAGATAAAATTCTTGCATCATTTAGAGTAAATTTAATTTGAGTTAGATGTCATGAGTTACATCTCTACAAAATGATTGCAGAATTTTAGATGTTTGAAAAACAAAATGTAAAAATAAATGATTTAGTAATTATAAAGGAGGACAATGTTGCTATTTGCAACTGGCCTCTAGGTAGAATTGTAGAGTTGTTTCCAGGTAATGATGGAATTATTAGAGTAGTAAAAGTGAAAACACAAAGAGGGTTTTTTAAGAGACCAGTGTCAAAAATATGTTTATTACCCTTGGAAAAGTAATTGTTATTCATTTAATTTGCTATTTATTGTTTATTAGTATGTGTTGTATTATTTATTTAAAAATTTCATGTGTAATAATGTATTATAATTGTGGTTGAATGAAAATCATTCAACGGGGGCCGGTATGTTCGGTCGTATTTATTCTGTATTTTTGGCAACGATTTTTATCGTCTGCATTTGTTTTTATGAGTTTAGAGTTTTTAAGAGAACGCAGCCATGAGCGGCTGAGTTGTGAGCTAGTTAAATAAATATACATTTCATAGAGTTTTTCTTAAATATGAGTTTTATTGAGTATTTTAATTTTTTAAATGAGTTATCGACAGTAGATGCGCATGCGCCAGTTTTGTGATTCTAGGGGATACCATGTAGGTAGTGTCTACATGTTATCCCCTGGAATCACAAAGCTGGCGAGCGAGAGAACGGTAGATGCGCATGCGCCAGTTTTCTGGATCCAGGAGATACCAAATAGACACTACCTGTTAAGAAGAAGCGGGTTTATTTTCCCCTTCTAGAAAAACAGAATATGATTCTTAGAATTTAAACGAAAAGCAATTTTTGTAAATAATTGTAAATAGTAAGTGTTTTGTAAGTTTAAGTGTCATATAAATAATTATAAAAAGAATGAAGCTGCCGATTATTTCACAAAGTTTCGTTTTCGTTGCTTGACTGGGATTTCGTATTAGTGTTCTGGTATTTTTTGAAGGCGAATAACCCTGGAATGGTAAGTATTTTACTTACCTTTTTTAGTTTGTATGCTAATTTTATTATTGTATACGAAATTTATGGCGCCCGAGAACAGGTACTAATTGCCTAATACTTGAATCAGAACTGAATAATATGAAATAGAATTATTTTAGTGCTTTGTTTATAATAGATAATTGCAATTGTTTTATTTTGATAAATTGATAGAATATTGATTTAAATAATGGATGCAATTAACAAAACAAAACGCACTACCGTGAGAAGTCAAACAACGAAATTAATTAATAGAATAGAAGCGGCAATTTCTGAAAATAGTGCCGATGAAGAATTATTAAAGCAATTTCTTGCTGAATTAGATTTAAAAGAAAAAGAGCTTCATTATCTTGATACTGAAATTCAAAACACTATTAAATTAGAGGATTTAGAAGCTGAAGTTTTAAAATGTGATGAGTATAATTCGAATTTAGTAATTTGGAAAACAAAAGTAAAACGGGCCAAATTAAAATTAGAAACTAAATCTAATATGAATGTTTCTACTACGACAGTGAATAGCTCTCAAGAAAGAGTTGTAATTCAAGGATTGGAATCCATTCGTATAAATTTACCGAAGTTGGTAATTGAAAAATTTGACGGCGATCCCTCGGATTGGCAACGATTTTGGGATCAATTTGAAACAACAATTCATAAAAATTCTGAATTGTCTGACGTAGAAAAATTTAACTATTTAAAGTCATATCTGACTTCTAATGCTGCTAATTCAATAAAGGGATATAGCTTAACTAACAGTAACTATTTATCCGCAATAGAAACTCTAAAAGAAAGATTCGGGAAGAAACATTTGGTAATAAACTCACATCTTAATAAATTGTTATCACTTAATTCAGTTAAGAAATCCAATGATGTTTATGCACTTCGCAGATTATTGGACACTTGCCAAACCGAAATCCGTAGTCTTAATTCTTTAGGAATACAGATTGAAAATTATTCAGCGTTACTTTCCCCCATTCTGATTAAATTATTACCTTCTGACATAGTGTTACAAATAACAAAAAAATGCGGTAATGATGAAGAATTAAAAGTAACAGATATCATAGAATGCTTGAAAATGGAAGTCATTTCGCGAGAAAGAACTGTTTTTTTAATTTCTAATCAAGAATCTTCGAATGTAGATATTACGTCTGGAAAGTTAATTCGCGACAAGCAGTCGCCAAAAACGATTCCTACCGCCTCTGGTTTGATTAATGAAACTGTATCATTTTCTAAACAAATTACATGCCCCGAATGTAAGGGAAAACATTTCTTGTCTGAATGTGAATTATTTAAAAATAAATCATTACAGGGTAAGAAGGAAAGTTTAAAGCAGTATGGTTATTGTTTTGTTTGTCTCAAAAATGCAGGGCACATAGCCAAAAATTGCAGAAAATTCGTTAAATGCACTAATTGTTCAAAACGGCATTATAGAATTTTATGTCCTGAAAAAGAAAAGGCTAAATCACAAGAAAATAATGAAAGCACGTCTTTGTCAAATAAAACTTGTAATCGTGCTGTGTTAATGCAGACCTTAATTGTACGTTTAGAACTTAAAGATCAAAATAAACACATGTTAGTACGTTGTTTAATAGATTCTGGATCTCAAAGGTCTTATTTAAGTAAGGATGTTATTAATCTTATGGGATATAAAGCTGTGGGAGAAGAAAAAATGGTTCACGGCCTTTTTGGTGGGATTCAAGAAACACACCTTCATAAGAGATTTAAAATACATTTAAGTAATTTAGAAAACACCTTTAAATGCAATTTTGATGTTTATGATCAAGACAAAATATGTACTGAAGTTCCTAAGATAAGAAATGGGCCTTGGATAGAGGAAGCTAAAAGAAATGGTATAATATTCTCAGATTATGATGCATATACGGGGTAGAGATGCACCGGATGTGGATTTTTGCCGGATACCGAATAACGGATATCCGGCACAAAATTTTACTGAATATCCGGTATCCGGCCGAATAATTTCTCATTTTTTATTTTAATAATATTTCAATTTTATGCTTGTTTAAAGAAAAAAAAAAATTTAATTTTATATTATGCAAGTATTAATAGATTTCAATTCACTTATTAAGTCAAAGTTACTTAAAAACATAGTAATAATTAAATATTGAAATGTAATAATATTTTGCCTTTTCAATATTACTTATAAAACTTCAAACTTTACATGCATATTTTTTTCTACCCTTCTTTAGTCTCTATCACCAGATTTAGGTAGTGTCTTGATGTTTTTATAGATGCATTGTATCGATTAACTAACAGAAAAAAAATATTTTTACCTTGTTGACACATAATTAACAAAAATGGGATAGTTATGTACTCTTCTTGACTCTGAGTGAGCATTACAGTTTTCCTATTAAGCTCTTTTTGCATTGTAGAGCAAGTTTCAGAATGAACTTTATTTAAAATATCACTTGCAATTTTAACATGAGTGGGTGACTTATATAACAAGGCGTAGTTGAATTGTTTTGGAAATTTTTACTAAAATATGTTTTATTTAAAAATGCAATTTGTATATTTAATGATTTTTTTCTTTTGTTTTTACCACATTTTTTTCTATTGTTGACTGCTTAACTTGTGCAATTGATGTTCCAGCAAAAATTGAATGGTTTCTTTATTATCAGCACCATTTTGTTCTTGATTTTCTAAAGAAACACACTTTGAATCTGGAGTATGAATATTCATAAATAAACTCTTTAGTTTGTTGGAAACTTTATTTTTCTACATAGTTTTTAATCCTCAATACTTTAGCACTTATAAGATGGCCCCATTGTACACATTTCAGACTCGGATTTTTGACGTATTAACAGCAACTTCATAAAACTTTTAGATTAGATATTTATACCTTTCTCTTTTGTTGATATTAATAATTCAAATTAATAATAAAGTTATTAACAAAACACTTGAGAAGAACTATAAAAGTCTACTACTTCATTACAAAAAAAAAAAAAAAAAAAAAAAAAATGAAAGCAAAACAAAGTTGAAATTGTAGTTGATATTCTAGTTTTGGTTTTACAATTACAGTTATGACAGAATTATTGAACACTGCAGTTAAATTTTGAATGGTGAAAATTACAATAAAACTTTTGAGAGGTGTAAAATTACTTCATTACTGAAATTTAAGAACAATTTTTAAGAGAAATAAAAAATGTGAAGTTGAAGTACATATTCTAGTTTTGTTTTTACAATTGCTGTTATAGGCTATGACAAAATATTGTCATACTTTAAATATATCTTCATTTACATATAAACATTATAATTTCATAATTGTGAAAATATACAAGTATTTATTTTTGTTAACATTGCTTTTTAATAAGATAAGGTATGCAAGGAGCAAATTAGTTTTACATTTGTTTTTAAATATAAAAAACAGAATTTAAAAAATGTTTTACAATCCGGCAGCCGGATATTAAAATATTCGGCCGGAACGAATATCCGGTTCGAGTGCCGAATAAGCAGTATATCCGGCAGGAGCCGGATATCCGGTGCATCCCTAATACGGGGAATCAAAAAATTACAAATCAACAGGAAATAAGTTTACTTATTGGAGCTGATATTTATGGGAAGTTATTGACGGGGAAAATTAAATCCTTAAACCGTAATTTAACTGCTATACAGACAAAACTAGGGTGGACATTAATGGGAAAAACTAATATAGAAGATACAAATGATTCTACGAAAGTTGTTTTATCGCTGCACGTAAGTGAAGCCAAATTAGCGGATTTGTGGAGATTAGATACTTTAGGAATTCTTGATCCAGGTGATAAAGAATCCAGTTTAGAACTTGAAGATATTGTAAAAGATCATTTCAACAGAAATATTCGAATAAACAATGAAGGACGTTATGAGGTTAGTCTTCCCTGGATTGTTGGTCATCCCCCTCTCCCCAGTGGTCGGAAAATTGCAGAACGTAGATTGAAAAATTGCGTAGATTCCTTAAAGAAATCCGACAATTTAGATGCCTATGAAGCGGTCTTTAATGACTGGCTACAAGAAGGTATTATTGAAGAGGTCAAATCAACTCCAGGAACGGAAGCCGAATTTTATTTGCCTCACAGAGCGGTCATAAAAGAAAATTCAACAACCCGAATACGCCCAGTTTTTGATGGATCTGCTAGGGAAAAGGGCTCGCCCTCAATTAACGATTGTTTATTGAAAGGTCCCAATTTAGTTGAACTTATTCCCTCATTGGTAAATCGGTTCCGATTGAAGAAAATTGGTGTAATATCAGACATAAGAAAAGCCTTTTTACAGATCAGTTTAAAAGAAAATGATAGAGCTTTTTAAAAATTTTTATGGTGGAAAGAGGGAAATTCTGAAAATCAAAAAACTTTCCAACACCGAAGAGTAGTTTTCGGGCTTACTTGCAGTCCCTATTTGTTAGGAGCAACTTTGCAATACCACTTAAAAAAGTCACCTCCTTCTATGCATGAAACTGCTTCTAGACTTTCGAAATCCTTTTATATTGACAATTGTGTCACTAGTGTTGACAATGAGGAACAACTCAATAATTTTATAACAGAGTCTAAATATATTCTTAGCCAAGCTAAATTTGACCTGAGAGGATGGGAACATAATTATTCTAATTCCTCAACTTTCCCATTAGAAAACAAAATTGTCCCAGTTTTAGGCCTACGCTGGCTATTACCATCTGATGTTCTTTCTATAGATATAAGAGAAGTTAGTAAATATGATGAACCCGTCACAAAAAGGAAAATATTATCAGATGTTCATAAGATTTTTGACCCCATCGGTTATACTTGTCCAGTAACTCTTTTCCCCAAAATATTATTACAAGAGTTGTGGAAACAGAAGATAACTTGGGACTCTGAACTACCCACATCAATAGCCCAAAAATTTCAGAAATGGAAATATAAATTGAGCTCTCTTAAAGACATTGTTATACCAAGATGTTTGTTAGATGATCCAGATAACATCGGCGATTTAAGTTTGCATGTATTCTGTGACGCGAGCAAAGTAGCCTATGCTACATGCATATATTTACGTAATGAAAATGAAAATTCAACATCATGTCAATTAATCCAAGCACGATCCAGAGTAGCCCCCCTGAAATGTATTACAATCCCCAGATTGGAGCTCCTCGCATGTACGATTGGTGCTCGATTGTCTAAAGGGGTTAAGTCCGACTTAAAATTAGGAAATCTTCCAACTTTTTTCTGGTCAGATTCTAGTAATGCATTATATTGGATAAAGAAAAGTGAAAATTGGGCTCCCTTCGTGTACAATCGGGTAAAAGAAATCAAATCACTTAGTAATCCAGAAAATTGGCACTATGTGCCCGGAACTCTTAATCCGGCCGATCTACCTTCCCGTGGATGTTCTGCAGAATCTCTTAAACAATCCCTCTGGTGGGAGGGTCCTGATTGGTTGAAAAAACCTCAAGAATTTTGGCCTAAAGATAATTTAAATCCCGACATAGAAATCATTAACGCAGAAAAAAGAAAGACAGTGATCAATACGGTAAATATATCTCAAAGCCCAATTGAATTATATGAAAATACATCTTCATATTTGAAAATGATAAAAGTAACTGCCTGGATTTTTAGGTTTTTTGGAAATATCAAAAAGTTGCCGAATGAGCGAAATTTTTAGAAAAATTTAACAGTTGAAGAAATAAATTATGCAGAACATGTAGTATTGAAATATGCCCAGCGATGTTTATTAAATGAAACAAAACCATGTTACACAGCTTTACAGACTTTCACCGATCAGCAAGGAATAATTAGAGTAAAAACCCGAATTTCTTTAAGAAAAGACCTCCATTCTTTCCGATATCCAATCGTTTTGCCTTTCGATCATAATATAACCCATTCACTCATAAGAAAAAAACATATTGAACTGAGTCATGCTGGAATACAAATTATAATGTCAGTATTGCGAGAGCAGTTTTGGATACTAAGATGCCGACGTACCGTTCGAAAAGTAATAAAAAATTGCGTGGTATGCAGACGATTCACCGCCACACCTGCCGAAACACCTAGTGCTCCTCTCCCAGAAGATCGAGTCAGAGATGCTTCGATTTTTGAAATTGTTGGTTTCGATCTTGCAGGACCTTTATTTTTAAGAAATGGTTCAAAGGTGTGGGTGGCTCTTTTTACATGCGCAATATTTCGCGCCATACACCTGGAATTAGTTTCTTCACTTTCAACAGAAAATCTAGTCTTGGCTCTCAGAAGATTTATAGCAAGAAGAGGGAGACCCTCTACTATTATTTCTGACAATGGAAGAAACTTAGTAAAAACATCTTCAGATTTGAAAACAGTAAATTTTGAAAGTTTACAAAAATTCGCTCTCGAACGAAAAATTAGTTGGAAATTCAACCCTCCTTCAGCTCCCTGGTGGGGTGGGTTTTTTGAGCGCATGATAGGAATGGTAAAAGGAATTTTACGAAGAGTTCTAGGAAAGGCCTGCCTAAACTACGAAGAACTGAATACCGTATTATGTGATGCCGAAAGTGTAATTAATTCTAGGCCTCTCACATACATTTCAGAAAATGATGATCTTGATCCTCTTACCCCTGCTATGTTCTTGCAAGAAATAAAAGATTCGAGAATTCCAGAATTTGACATAATAGATTCAAGGAAAATGAGAACAAGATTTGCTTACCAACAGAAAATTCGTGAAGATCTGAGAAAACGCTTTAGAATAGAATACTTGGGGCAACTTCGAGAAAATACGATAAGAAAAAAGGAAACTGAATTAAAGAAAGACGATGTTGTTTTAATTGGAGAAGACAATTCCAAAAGAATCAATTGGCCTTTGGGCAAAATTGAAGAATTGTATCCTGGCAGAGACGGAAAGTTCCGTGTAGCGAAAGTTAAAACAAAAACTGGTTCTTTCTTAAGACCTATTAAAAAATTATACTGTCTCGAAATTGATGATAAACTAATGCATCCTTTTTTAGTTCGTAGAATTCCTGTCCCTCTAGATGACACGCCTGTTCCTGAGCCTGTAGACCGTGCCTCTGATCCTGCATCTGTAGTTGAGCCTGCGAACAGCACTCCTACTTCAGATTCTTCAACTCCAGCTGAGCCTGTAGACCATGCTTCTGATTCTGCATCTGTAGTTGAGCCTGTGAACAGCACTCCTAGTTATGATCCTGTGCCTGAGACTTCAGATTCTACAACTCCGATTGAGCCTGTGGACCATGCCACCGATCCTGCTCCTATTCACCAGTCTTCCTTGCCTGATGATGAGAACCGTCGATCACGATCTGGAAGAAAGCTGAAGCAGCCGCAACGACTGAACTTATAGAATAGTTTTGAGCTTCACTAGACCTGAACCTCAAAGGTGGGAGGATATTGCAAAACGCAAGCCTCCATGAACATTTATTTATTTTAGAACATTAACTTTTCTCTTTAATTTTGGCAACAGCCACTTTTTTAATGTTTTTCAGATTTAGAATGTTTTTTTTTACGATGTTAAGAAGAAGCGGGTTTATTTTCCCCTTCTAGAAAAACAGAATATGATTCTTAGAATTTAAACGAAAAGCAATTTTTGTAAATAATTGTAAATAGTAAGTGTTTTGTAAGTTTAAGTGTCATATAAATAATTATAAAAAGAATGAAGCTGCCGATTATTTCACAAAGTTTCGTTTTCGTTGCTTGACTGGGATTTCGTATTAGTGTTCTGGTATTTTTTGAAGGCGAATAACCCTGGAATGGTAAGTATTTTACTTACCTTTTTTAGTTTGTATGCTAATTTTATTATTGTATACGAAACCTTCATTTAACTGTTCTTTCATAATTTCGTTACATTTCTGAAATAAAGATTTATTACCCCTTAATCTCTTTTCCAGACCCACAAATCTGTTTCGCAACTTCGTAATTATTTGATAAACTTTGTTTGTTTACTTGAGACGACCATAAAAGTGGCGCGATATACCTTTGATTCTCGAAAATTATTTCCCTCTGAAATTGCGTAACCACCTCATATTTTTCGTCGTTTTGAATATCAGTAGGAAAGGATAAAAAATTATCCACATCCCACAATTTTCTTAAATCATTGTCTGTTGATGTACAAATGACCTTAAAACAAGAAGCTCCATTTACATTATTGCTATGCATTCGTCCAATTAAAGTTTTACCAAATATTGTTGGTTGAATAAATAAATATTTACTGATTTTCTCTACCCCTCTCGTGATTGTCGCAAACATATAATCACATCCTAACAATATTTGTACAGTCTTTTCATTAATAAATCTGTCAGCAAACTCATTTTCATCTAAACGGAATTTATTTATGAGCTGTGAATCAATATGCGATTTTACTTGCGGCGCACTAATTATGTCTGATATGAGCGCCTGAACTTTAATCTTTTCAAACGGCGGATGCCGACTAATTATAGTAATATCCACTAAATCATACTCTTGTTCTATGGCGTTACGATTCGCGAAAGTATAAACTAGCAATTTCTCTCTTTTTACTGGTTTTAGTTTTAAAGCAGTTGCTAAATTCTTTGCAATAAATGTGCGCGAAGATGTAGAATCATATAATAGCCTTGTACTTAATTTTTTGGAATCACCCATTACCTGTACGCATGCCGTTTGCAAAATTGTCGAATATTTTTCTGGAAAATTTTGAGTTTTAATAACAGATGATACAATCGCTTGATTTTCTTGATTTTGTACAATTTCTGATTTTTTAGTATTCTCAACGGGACTAATTTCAGAGGATTTCTTAGCGGGGCAAAACAAATAATTATGCTGAAAACTCTTGCATAGCTCACACGGTTGTATTTTAGCTTTACATAGAGATAATAGGTGGTTCTTATAAAAACATCGGTAACATCTTCCTTCTTTTTTTAACTTATAACGCTTTTGTTCATCCGTCATTTCCTTACATTTTAAACTATTATGATTCGAATTACAGAATACACAAACATTTTTTACGACCGTGTTCAGCGCAACTGAAGTGGGAAAATTACCCTTTGTTCTGGCAGGAGCATTTTTTTCCCATCGAGATTTTTCTGGACTTTTTAAGGAATTTCCTGATATAACAGTTGCCGCTTCCCTTGAATCAATCTCAAATTTTATAAATTTCATTAATTCATTTAACATCCCCTGGCTTTTCGTTATCCTTTTTCCTTTGAAATTCAATTACCAAATTATGAGGTAATTGCCTTAAAATGATAGGGATTAGTAAATACCCAAAATTGTCCGTAGCTACTCCTATCGCCTGCAAATTTCTAATGCTTATTTCGCATTCATCATACAAATCTCTCAACATTTTCGTATTTGAGCACGACCTTATCGGTTTTCGATTTCTAATAATTTATTTATAAAACCGCTAATTAAAATTTCCGTTTTACCATATCTTTTTTCTAGTAAATCTAGCGAGTGATCGTAATTACTTTCTGTTAGGGCTAATCCAGATACCGTTTTATAGGCTTCACCAGACAAAAATGATTTCAAATAAATTAATTTTTCTATTTTTGTCAAGTTATCATTAACATCAATCATATTTTTAAAACTATTGATAAATTCAAGAAATGTATTAGGATCGCCTTTAAAATTCGGAATATTTAATTTTGGCAAATTTACAGTAGGCAATCGTGTACTAACATAAGGAACCGTACTAGCGTTTGACAACGAACTAGCGTTTCTCGATTCAACATCATTTTTAAATTTCTTCAAATTTATTTTTATTTTAAATTTCGTTTCATTAATAGAATCATTATAATCGATACTATTTTGAACTTCCGTTTCTAAATTCGTATTATCAGTGATCAATTCTTCGATTTTCAAATTAATTTCCTTTAATTCTAATTGTTTTTCCTCCAAATTTATCAAAAATTCCGAAAGTTTATCAATATTATCTTTATTTTCAAAATCAATATCTTCAATAAACGACTCGACCTTTGTTATTAGTTTAGTTAATGACGTTTTCATAACTTTACGCTTAGCCTTTAATTTTTCAAGATTCATGCTTAGAAATAAAAATTACAGTACCTTTTTTCTGCCGAGATTTCGAGCTTCTTTTCGGTAATCTTGAAAACGCACTGCTGAATCCGGAAATTTTGTTTAATCCATGTTCCATTTTAATAGTCCATTTGCCGGGAATTCGGCACCATGTTGATACTGCTCGTTTCTAGAGAACGGTTTTAATCCTAGAAGCTATATTCGAGCTATATAAGTTTATGTTTGTTTTCTTTAAAAAAAATATTCCACTTGGCATTTTTTCTATTTATTTTCACGACACACACATATATAGTTGAACAGACACTAACACTAATATTTACATAAAAAAGATACATATTTTTACGGGGAAGTAAAATATTCTTCCTCGCATCGAGAATTCGTAATAACTTCTACGTTTTAAAACAAAACATTGCGCCACAGGTGGCTTTCCATTGGCGACCGCAGGGCGCCTTTGGGTTGCTTCACACGTGATTTGTAACATCATAAAAAAATTAGGCCATTTCACTCATAATCCAAGAGCTGACCCGACCGCACAAAATCCTAAGTCATCGAGCACAAGAAAAATTCCTTTATTTTATGGAATAGTAGTAATAGGGGAATCTAATCATCCATGTGTGTCAGAAGCGAAGTGGTGCATAAGACAAAAATTGATACCACGAGTGGTTCACTCGTAGATTTAGCATTATGTTTTCCCACTTTTAATTGTACGGCAAACAGAAAGTTAAACGTACGAGTGAACCACTAGTGGTATCAATTTTTGGCTTAAGCACCACTTCGCTTCCGGCAGACATGGATGATTGGATTCCCCTATTACTACTTTTCCATAAAATAAAGGAATTTTTCTTGTGCTCTATGACTTAGGGTTTTGCGGCGGTCGGCTCTTGGACTATTATGTCACATGCCATAATCTTTTGCTATGGAAATTAAGACAATTTTTAAATCGATGATTCTTATCATTCATTGAAAAGAAAATAACACAACTGGGTAATCGATTTGAATTTTAAGAGACTGCTTCACTCACGCAAAAACACTCGCCGGCTGATGTTGATCTTATGCGAGATTTTTTATTTTTTTTAAATATCGTTCGCATTTTAATATTTTTATTTTATTATTTACCCATCATACGTAGTATAGGGTAAATCTTGCAATCGTTTTGAAAATCGATTTTTTTTTTTTTTTTGATCGGATTTACACGTTTCAGACACTGGAGATTCCGATGAACATATTTGTAGAAAAAAAAATGCCGTCTGTCTGTAAACGCTCTATCTCTCTAACAAGTCGAGATAAAGGTTTGAAATTTGGTGTGTACTTCTACTTAGTATGTAATAATGAAAAAAAGCCTATTTAATATCAGTAACTCCATTTTCCGGAGCTATTTTTTTCGGATTCTCGAAATATTCGTTCTGATGACAAAATATATAAAAATTTACAGGCAATTATTGGTAAGCTTTAAAAAGATTACGGAAGTTTGAATTATAATTTGAATTTAAAAGCCAGTAGCGATCTCTCTGTAACGGGTTTCCATTCATTTCTCTTTTACTGGGGGATTTTACGGCCAAATCAGTTGCTCTTGATTCCTGTTTTCGTGCTTATCTAAAAATTTGCTAAAATATAAAATAAACCAAGTCAACAAAATCTTTGTTTCCCGGTATTTTTTAATCATATAAAAAAACTGGTGGAACCAGGGAGAAAAGTAGAGCTCGATCTAAAGAAATGTTACAGCAAAAATTGGGAAATATTTTCACTCTAAATATGTGCGTAGAAAAGAAATGGAATCAGATGATCTGTAAAGCTCATGAAATAACCCAGATTTTTGTTAGCTGAAAATGAGGATTGAGCTATACTGGTGCCTTAAAATCAATCAGGGAAAAAGAGGTATTTTTTAACTCACTCCGTATTTCAATCATCCATAACCAGTTTAAAAATTCAGGTTCATGACTATACGTTACAGGCTGATTTAATGAAGTATGAGAACAGTTCGTTCAGTACAAAGTGTGGACACAATTCCATTTTAGCGGTTTTGATAAGTGGAAGATCAATACTCCAAGTAAACTCAAAACCTTGAACAGATACGATTCGGCCATATACTAAATATTTGTGTTCCGACATATTTATCTACATCAATTCCTCAACAACCTGATTATATTAATGTTATACTTTAATTATTAGTTCATGATTTATATTCGTTTAGCGTTGTGGAGTTTAACTTATTTGAGACAACATAACTATACATTCTATTGACTACTTTCCTCAGTAATCATTTTGAATGGATAATAGTATAATTCTGAATATAAGGCACCAGTAAAGCTCAGTCCACATTTTCGGCTAGCAAAAATCTGGGTTATTTCATGAGCTTTACAGATCATCTGATTCCATTTCTTTTCTACGCACATATTTAGAGTGAAAATATTTCCCAATTTTTCTGTAACATTTCTTTAGATCGAGCTCTACTTTTCTCCCTGGTTCCACCAGTTTTTTATATGATTTCATAGCTTTTTCAGATCCTTTCAGGAACTTTATCAATCACTTTCAACTAACAAATCTAAACTACTATTAGTATTAGTTTAAAGTTATTAGCAAGGCTAACTTATCATAATATCATGATGTTATGATAAGGGGGCCTTGGTTATTAGTAGGCATATTAGTTTTGTGAAATACCGGAAAAAACGCCAAGTTGGCTTCAATTTTGACAAGTAATTTTTGGCGCCAAATTTGGCGATATATCGCCAAGTTGGCGAAAAACTTGGCAAAAAACCGCCCTTTTTCAAATAGTAGTCCCACTGCAGTTTCTCGGTATCTAAGCAGATTTTCTTATGACCATAGGTATTTACACAGATTTTTATAGCTTCATTTTCAAATCGTCATATTTATAAATATAGAAGAATTTTTTTTTTCTAAATTATCCCTTTTTAATTGAAATATCTGCATTGTAGTAACTGTTTTGACGTCGAAAACACTCAAATAAAGGTGCGATGTTGTTATATACACATATTTAGTTACAGTTTATATATATGTTTATGAAAAATGTGTATTTTAAGTGTCGAATGATGTCAATTTCAGAAATTCAAAAATCTATCAGGAGAATCAAAATTTTATTGATCTACAAAAAGAAAAAAAAAAAGAACACGTGTTATTATTTCTTTTTTTAAATTATTTAATTGTTTTTTAGGTGGTGGCAATTCGAAAGCAACAATTGAATTAGCAATTAAAAAGGAGAGATTTCTATAATGTTAAATTATGAAAGGAATAGCGTTATATAAATTTTAAATGGGTGTCATTTCCTTAATTTTTGGTATTTTTTTACCGAACCTTCGAAAGGCACATCCCTAAATTAAAAGCTTTCGAACAAGCTATTACACGTCGCTGAATGTTTCCTGGTTCGGGTTATAATTGAGTTGTTTCTCTTTTTTTGTTGTTTCACGAGCAAAAAGTGCCAAAACAGGGGTTCTGGATCTCCGAAACTAATCGGTGGATCTGGATGAATTTTTGTAAACTTTGAGATCTAGGATAGGACACGTCCTCTTTTGAATTTCGTCGCGATCCGATGATTGGGTCCAAAGTTATTAAGAGGCAAACTTTGGACTTAAGAGGCAAACATTAGAGATGCAGCTGAGCTCTACTATACAGCACTATCGTGCTGTATGATAACGATATAATAAAACGATTTTAAAGGTAACATTTTATATTTGATGACATTTTTATCAAACTTTTGTTTAATATTCACTTGAAAATATTGTTAGAAGAGAAATATTATTATTTGTGCTATCTTAGAATTGGCAACAGAAGTTAAATAAATAAATCTCTCGTGTACGTGTAAATGTTATTTTAATTTCAACTCTTTGGTAATGTTTTTTTTTTTTTTTTTTTTTTTTTGCCATTTGAATTATGACATAATTTAATACGCATTTACTGCTTTTAACATATACCAAGTGTCCCAAAAAGGACTGATTGATTTTAAAATTCAATAACTTGCAAACGATGACAGATATTAAAAAATTCTTGTAGGAGGGTTATGTATGATGTTAGGAGTTTTTTTTACTGTGATTCTTAGTTTTAGTTCGAATTTCAAACAGTAGATGGCAATGACAGAAATAGGTGCCAATTCCAGATCCGATTTTTGGCAGTTCGGGATCTATTCAAACCAATTTAATCTCCTTTTTTCTTCGCATAAGAGAAGAGAGAGGCCGGAAAATCGACCAGGACATTCTGGAATTCAGTATTATGTTCTTGGAACCAATCTAGCACAACTGGAGTCATATAACATGGAGCGTTGTTTTGCACAAAGACTCCATTTTCATTGTGGTGCAAATATCATATAATGGTGCAAATGATCTGCAATGACGTTCAGATGGTCCATGGCGTTCATGGTCTCTTCAACAACCACAGGTCCCAGGGATGCTTATGAGAGCGTTTTCCAAATTTAATATTGCCCCAATTGGCCTGTTGCAGAAGGGGGGTTAACAGTCACATAGAAAACAGTATACCTAAACACAGTCATTGATGTGTCGAAGGATGAAATGTGTTTTGTCTGACGAGGCAATTCTCTCCCTATGTTCTATAGTCCAGTCATGATGTTTCCGAGCCTAGTACAGGAGTATTTGGGGATAATGCTAGGTCAACAGGGTCACATGAGTGAGACGTCAGTCCCGTAGCCTCACTTTCAATATTGTCAACTGAAATGTTGAAATCCAAAAGAATTTCACTTGAACATGTATTCTTTTGGTATGTAAATTGAGCCAATCTCTGGGGCTGATTTTCTTTTCTAAGGGAGGGAGTCTTTGACGTCCTTTTTATTTGATAAAGTCTGGGTGTCTAATGCAATAGCTTTTACTGATGATTTCACCGTCATTCATCCATTTTGTACAAATATTAACAAGGATATGTCCCTAATAACCCATGAGACATGCAGTTTTGTAATTGCTCGTTTTGAATTGTCGGGTGACATTCTGCTCGCTATCAAAGTAGCTTAGATCAGCAGCCTTCATTTTCACAAGCAGAGTTAAGTGCAAAAAATATTTCCGAGACTCTCTAGCAGCATTTAAATATTATTCCTACCAGATTATGTGCCTTTCACATCATCTAGGCGAGTTCATTGCAAAATGTAGGGGTGGTCATAATGTTTTAGTTCTTGAATGTATAAATCATATATGATTTTCAAAATTTGTAATCAAATTCAAAATTAGACTATTTTTCAGTCAAACAATATCTTTCACATTTCTCTGCAACAATCAAACAATTAAAAACTATAAGGATATTATTTCGCTCTCTTTTTTAAATAGTTGTACATCATAATTAATTTACCAAAAGAAGGGAAAAGAAAGAAAGGAATGCTGTTTCGCTATGACACAATAAGAATGAATTCTTGGCTCAGCCCCTATTAACAGGAAAAAAAGAATAGCCCTTTCTATTTTAAATTTATTTAATCACAGAATTTTTGTCATTAAATAACATTCAACAATACGATAGGGTTAATCCATTTCAAGCGGTCCAGAAATTTTTTTTTGGTCGCTCGACCATTTTTTAAAAATTTGAAATTTTTTGTACAACAACTCATAATATGACGGAAGTTCATAATGACTGTTATTTTAATTTTAATATTTTTTGTTTGTGCATGGCGGCCATCTTTGTTTCATCATGTTCAGCGATTTTCTCAGCTACTAGGATACACAAAATTGTAAATATATCGTCTTTTATTTTCCCAGTTGAAATGGGGTTTGCAGCATTTTGTTCAGAATAAAACAGGCTAAATGAACGGTGGTAGAATAATTTTGAAAAATAAATTTTTACAGGTGAAATTTTAGCACAAAATTTAAGATTTTTTCCAAAATCTAAGCGTTTGCAAGAGGAAATTTTTCATGCAAGGAAAACTGTCAACCTTACACAATTTTTTCTACAAATAGGTCAAAAGTGCGTGTACTCATACACCAAGTCCCAGATCTGGGAATTGATTTCTCTTTGAGAAAAAAATTCCGAAATGTACACTTCTAAACTATTGTAACCTACTATGTGTTTGTTCATACCTACAAAATGTTAAACTAATGGTTGATGATTCAAAGTTACAAAGATCATCTTCAAATTCTGTTTAAATGGTGATTTACATAATTCAGATTGTATGCTAAGCCAATGCACTGTTTATCCAGATGAACAAAACCTACTAAAAATGCTATTCGTACATTTCCAAGACTCCGAAAATATTTTGGTTGATTGACTGTTTTTAAAAAATCGGAATTTTTTTTGTACAACAACCCTAATATGAGGGAAGTTCAAAAAGACTATTATTTTAATTTTAATATTTTTCGTTTGAGCATGGTGACCATCTTTGTTTCATCGTGCACAGCTATTTCCTCATATTAAAATTTGATATCTCTTGTGTGGCACGAGTTAAGATCTGGAATTCTGGCTTTTGATAGTATTTTATGCAGGGTTGGCAAGTTTTTGACAGTGTTTTATCCGGTTAAAACCGTGGTTTAAACCGTCATGGCTAAAACCTCTTGTCAAAAACCTCAAATACTACACTGATCTGTAAAATTTCACATTAAACATCTGTAACAATACAGGGTAGGCATTTTTGCCGGCAAAAAGGTATTTTTGTCAGGACAGTGGAAAAAACTGGAAAAAAACAGGCAAAAATGGAAAAAACCTATATGTCTTTACTGTGTAATAAAATCTGCACGCTAATAAGGATAGTAATAGTATAAACAATTAGATTTAACAGTGTATTTTTTAATATTTTAATTTCATTTGCTAATTAATTAATATTAAATATTTTAAATCTTTAAAAAATAGGTGGGATTCAGTCTTACTTAGGAATTTAAGAACAAAATAAAAAATTACATATCTAATTTTTTTTACTTTAAGTCAGGGATATGTTTAGGAAAATTTTAGGTCCTTTAAAGGACCCTTCACAAAATTCTTTAACCTCAAACAGGATTCTTCATAAAATTGTCTCTCAAATCGACATTTCACCTTTAAACTGAACTTTTCACAAATTTAATCATTTAAAAATAAAATCTGGCCTGTTAATAAACATTTGAACTCACCAAAAAATATATTACTTAGCTTCTCTATATGTGAAGGGTAGAACCTGAAAACCTGATAATTTAAAATTTACAAAACTGTCTAGAATTTTCACAAAGACGAGAAAAGTCTAGACAGATCCCTGTAAGTAACGTATTTTATCAGTCATTAACATACATATTTTTTTAATTATCAAAAGATTTTCACTTTCAAATATGTCCAGCAAGCAGTGCTGCTATTAAAAGATTTTTTTCAAATTTTTCATTTGTGCAAACTGAGATTCGAAATACTTCAACAGATACTCTTTCAAAACTTGTTTACTATTATGCCATGCTAAAGCAGCAAAATTTAGGTTATGAGGAAGATATTGCTGAAATATTTGAAATTTAATAGTTTTCTGCTTTAAATATAATTTTATATTAAATTAAATTTAGGTTACTATAACTGTTTCTTCGAATTTCTAACATATATAAACTATAAATATAAATGCTTTACTCAGTCTCAACAGTTCTATTATGTGAATTAATAATTGTATAAACATGAATAAATGAAGTTTCTATTTATTTATATTAAAATTGGTATTTTTTTCATTTATAATCTTGTTATAAAAGTTAGAATTCTTTCATAAAGTGCATAATTATACTTATTTAACTTAAAAGTTAAAATAAATTTAGAATATTGATTTTTTAATTAAGTATGCAGTTTTTTTTTTTTTTTTTTTTTTTTTTTTGTGAAATATTTTTCTCTTTCTGGGGAAAAAATTTAAATGGACAGCCTATTTTTGCCGGGACGGTTTTTACCAGGTTTTTTCCACCTTCGGCAAAAACTCGCCAACCCTGGTAACAAATATACAATATTAGATGTAATATTAAAAATTCACTTTTACTGTATTGTATATTATCATTTCCGGGAAAAAAAAAAAAAAAAAAAAATTGTCATAAATCTGAAAATTTGGCCTGCCTCCAAACTTGCTCAACTAGCAATGCTTCTGCTATCAAGCCCTGCTAGCTCAGCACCAAGTGAGAGAGTATTTTGTAACTTTGGCTTCATACACTCTAAACTCATAAACCATTTGGGTGTAAATAAATGGGCTAAATTGGTTAAGTGATATAGGATGTAGAGGTCTGTATGGGCCCGGGCTTGGCCCGTGGCCCGTACCCAGCAGAATCGTTTCGAATTTTGTAACGGGCTGGGCCGGCAGATTTAGAATAGTTTTTTCAACGGGCCGGGCTGACAAACAACATAAACGAGCCGGCAAAAAAATTTAACGGGCCCTATGGGCCAGGCCGATAAAAAAAAATTCCGGCCTGCCAGCCCGTTTGCAAGATTTAAGCAGATACAATAAAATATGAGCTATTTTCAATGAAATGGTTTTAACGAGAATAAGTATAAATGTGCATCACGAGCCATACGAGTTTGACAGCATTAGTATAAAAATGTACAGTGTAGAGATCGGCATCGGACAGTTACATTGTGTGTAACCCGTTTTAATATTCTTTTAGCTGACTCGTGTCGGGCCGAGATCAAGCTTGAATTATTTTTCTTCTTGTAGACTAGCCGGACCGGAACTAGACTTAATTGTTCTCAAGATCTGTAGGGCGGACAACATGATTTGTAAAATTATTAACAGCGATAAAGAATTTATGTTAGCTTAATCTTTGGATATATACTTCTTGATGGTTTTTAAATTAATTTCTCAATAATGCGAAAGTTTGACATATTTTCTGGTTAATTTTAAATCGTAAAAGTATAAAAGTGATAAGCTTGACTATTGAAGGGATTTGGAATCGAATAGAGTTTTTCATTTTTGGTAAATATAATACTTGTGTAGCCTTGTTGAGATATATAATAGTTTCTCAAATAATTGCAGGTTTTTCTCCCTTCCCATGCTATCACTTCCGGAAATTCTATTCAAAACGCTAACTATGATAGTATTTTATTTACTTGCAGTATTCTTAAATTGCTTGTATCAAAAAATGGATAACTCCATTCGATTATATACTTTCTGAATAAAGATACCTGCTAAACTTATGCGTTTCTGAGAAAAAAATGAATTTAAAAATATATCAGAAAGGAGCTTCTTTGAATTTAAGAATGAATTTGGATTTAAAATCTTTAATAAAATGATATAAAAATATTTTTATAAATCTTTTATTAAAAAGCTTAAAAAATTACGATGTTTTCAACTTTCTTTCTTTTTTCTTTTATTCTAAGCCATATTAATTTTTTAATGCATCTTTATTCGAATGTTGAAAGCCTAAATAATTAAGTAATCATTAATGCTGTTAATGTGTATTTCCAGTAAAATATACTGTAAAATCATTCCATAAATATGTATGCAGTATTCTTTTAAGGAATCTTAATTATATGATAAAAATCTGAATTTTTTAGAAATCGTAGAAATTGTAATGGGTCGGGCCGGGCCTGGCTTCACTGATTTCTGTACGGGCCGGGCCCGGGCCGAAATAATTTTCCTACGGGCCGGGCCCGGGCTTGGAAATTCCGGCCCGTGCAGACCTCTAATAGGATGCTGTGGGGTAAAATTGATCCAGATTATTAACTGTACAAAATCATTTTCTTCTGTTTGAACATTCTAAAAAACAAAGTTTTATTGCAATTAAAGTAATTTAATTTTTTTGTAATTATTAAATTACAGTATAATTAATTTTAAATAAAAAATTACTCAATGTTTCTCTCTTGTTCTTAAAATGTTTAAAGCACATTACACGTTTTTGACGGTTTAAGCCAGTTTTTGACGGTTTAAACCAGTTTTTGACACTTGTCATGTCAAAAACCAGTTTCTGACGTCAGAAACCCAACCCTGATTTTATGGTAGTGTTATGCAAAAAAAAAAAATTCAAGAAGGAGATTTGACTATAAGCTGAGATACAGTGATTAAAAAATTTTAAAAAATGCTATTACGAGTACATTAGGAGAAATGAGATGAGTCTCTTTTATTATAATATTTACACAGAAAATATCGTTTGTTGAAAACTTTTTAATAATAAATGTTTAATTTACAAAGATACTATATATGCTCAACAAAGAGCTTAACACTATTTATGAGAGATGTTATGAGTTCGACCAGTTACTGTTGTCAGTCCATCAGGCTGTTTTTTCTCAAAATTTTATTTGAAGCCAACCAAGTCTTGTCATCCCTTGTTAACTTGAATGAAATTCTCTAGGTTTAATAATTGAAACCATGTCAACTCGATCAGTTGCAACCCATTGTCTGTAATTTACTTTTTCTGAAGC
This sequence comes from Maratus speculifer, assembly GCA_964019185.1. NCBI lineage: Eukaryota > Metazoa > Arthropoda > Arachnida > Araneae > Salticidae > Maratus > Maratus speculifer. Next base: position 81,064,502 of record OZ025295.1, read on the forward strand.
ATCTTCCAAGTAAAATTGTTGCAATAGCATTTCTAGTAGGTTTGTTCATCTGGACAAATAGTGTATTGGCTTAGCATACATTCTGAATTGTTTAAATCACACAGAAGCATTTGAAGAAGATATTTGTAATTAACATTTAACTTTGTACTATAAATCATTAATTTAAAATTTTGCAGGTATGAACAATTACACAGTAGGTTACAATAGTTTGGCAATATTGTTTTCACATATTGTCCATGTCACATCTCAACTTGTAGTCAAATCTCCTTCTAGAAATTTTTTGTACATAACACTACTACACCATACTATCAAAGGCCAGAATTTCAGATTTTTATCTCGTGCCCCACCAGAGATATCAAAGCTTAAAAAGTGCATTTTTTGAAATTTTTGACGAATTTCGGAATTTTTTTTGCAAAGAGAAATCAACTTCCAGATCTGGGACTTGGTGTATGAGTACACACACTTTCGACCTATTTGTAGAAAAAATTGTGTAAAGTTGACAGTTTTCCTTGCATGAAAAATTTCCTCTTGCAAACGCATAGATTTTGGAAAAATCTTAAATTTTGTGCTAAAATTTCACTTGTAAAAATTTAGTTTTCAAAATTATTCTATAACCATACATTTAGCCTATTTTATTCTGAACAAAATGCTGCAAACCCCATTTCAATTGGGAAAATAAAAGACGAGATATTAACAATCTTGTGTATCCTAGTTTCAGAGAAAATCGCTGCACATGATGAAACAAAGATAGCCGCCATGCAGAAATAAAAAATAGTAAAATTAAAATAACGGTCATTTTGAACTTCTGTCATATTAGGGATGTTGTACAAAAAATTTTAGATTTTTTAAAAATGATCGAGCGACCAGTGCTAGACCACTTGAAATGGACTGACCCAATAATAGAAATTCTGCGATTTTCTACTTTTTTAGCATTTTATTATCATTAAAAAGTGATATTTGAAAATTATATTTTATGACTTATTTTACAAAATGCCAAAAAAAAAAAAAAAAAAAATAGTAATTTTAATAATGTGGCTTTCAATCCTTCTCCAACCGCTATATGAATGGTAGCATTTATGTTAAAAAAAATTTATTATAATTTAAAAGTTTAAAAAAAAAAAAAAAAACTGCACTTTATTTCTTATATTTTCCCTTTTTTTAACTGCTTTTTTCATCATGGTAAAGGAATGGTTAAATTCATTATTGAATCTGCTTCTGCTTTATTTCAATAACTTTTTAATTCTGTATATGTAAAATTGTTCGTAATGGGATGTTATTTGGGTGCACTAGAAGTTGTCCTCCTCCTCAAGTAATTTAGATTGTTGCGGCCATAAAAAGTCAGACAAATTAAAAGTAAAAAACGTTCTTTTTAATATTTCTTAAAGAATAAGTTTATAGACTGTATTAAAATAGGTCGCTAATTTTTAAAATAGGAAAAAAAAAAAAAGAAACATTAATAATTTTTTGTAAAACATATCTCTTTTTAAAGATATTTTAAAAATTAAAAGATAAGTTTACTAATACAGGAAGAGGAGGGAGAGGAAAAAGGGGTGGGGGCACCGCATGAAGACCATATTTTGTTACTAAACATTAAAAGATAAGTTTCATACTCTAAAGAATAGGTGTTAAATTGCGATGTTGGATGATAAATGAATTTAAGAAATTTCTACATTGCCCAGTCCTAGTTGTGGGTAACTTTAAAAATTTCTCTTTTATTTACTAATTTCATTGAAATCTCACATATTTTGTAAAAAGTATTTCTACCCATCTGAACGTTTCAAAATTTTTGTAAGTGATGTAAATTTGATGTATTGAAATGTTCTGAAAAGATTGTGTTAAAATGCAAACATTTACTTACTTTTAACATAGAGAATATTGTCTTTGTTAGGCACATAGTGAACTGCATTTGCATGTGTATTTAAAAGAGTTAATAATCATATATTTTGAAACTTATTAACTTGGTGCATCTTTCCTAACAGTTTGTACTATATTCAAATTCTACAGACACTTATAATATGTTTAATATAACATGAACTTTTGCTTATCAAGACACAGTTAAATTTCATATTTGCATTAGTTTGTAGATTAATGTATAAGAACTCTTCATATATTTTTAATTCACCGCTTCAATATTTTGAAATATTTTACTTTATTATAAATAACTAAATAATATAAAGTGCATTGTAATCTTTCACTAAACTATATAATATCCAATCATATCAAATAACAAACAATTATGTATTTTAATGCTAAAATCTACACTAATTAATATTCTTGCATTTTTGAGAACTAATATTGTATTGATAAAATTATTTTTATCCATTGTATTGTTTTTATAATAATAAATTATAACATACGATACATTAATGCAATATTAATTATAATATATATAATATTATTATATATTAAACTCGCTGCTAAATAAAAACATGTTTTTACATATGATAATATGATTTTATAATGAAATCTGCAACTGATTATCATCAGATAACAAAAATAACCACTCAATTTTTATTTAAAACTGACCTTCTTATTATGTGGTTGTGTGAGAGCTTTATTGCTCTTTTGCTCTATTTTATAAGTTTTAGCATTAATTAACAGTTTCTTTTCTAATTAAATATAGAAGTATATATAAATATATTCAAATTGAACTTTATAAAAGCATACAGCTTAAATAATTACCTGTCTAAAAGTTCAATTCTTACTTTTAATCACTCCATTGTTTAAGTTCCTATGTTGTTTTTAAAAGTAAACTGACTACAGAACAGAGCTGTAGCTAAGTGGGTGCTAGGGACAGCTCAGCCCCCCCCCTACCCCTAAAACATTTTGAGCTTCTCCTGGAAAAGATTTCAAGGTCCTAAATGAATTTATGGCCGAATTCTGTTCAAAAATCTAATTCAATTTTGAGGCCCTTTCACAGCTTACCAAAAACACTAATAATACAGTTAAAACAAGTGTTTCAACACTCACTAATCCTATTTGCACATATGAAATTAATATATTTAATATTGCACTAGTTATACTATACATATGAATTTTTCATCATGCTTTTCCCTTTTTTTTTTTTTTTTAAAAAGCATAAAATGAAGTTATTACCAGTGGTGCCAACTTATATGGGTCCATGGGGCCCCGAGCCCACCCAATATTTTTTAATCCTAGCATGCCAAATTTTCTCTGTTCTACTTAATTATTTATTTCATTATATTTTTTTCTCCCTGGAACAAAATTTATTTTATCAATGACCATGTGTTTTAATTTTTCATCTGACTCCAATAAATCCAAATGACTGAAGTAGCCATGTTTAACTTTATGTTACTTCCATTTGTAGTCATGTTCATGACAGGATGAGATTGCAATAAATATTAGTTTATTTATAAGGAAAGACGCATGAGAATATAATTTAATAAAATTGCTACTTTATTAAAACATAATAGCTTGTCTTCTCATCTTCCACCATCTGCCCACCCTTCAAAGAAGAACAAACTGGTCGTACCAAAATATTTTTGAGCCCACCCGATATTTTTCAAAAGTTGGCCCCACTGGTTATTACAGCAGTTTAATAAGAAACATAGTATCTACAGTTTGAATATGCACCAATTTATCATTCTTCTTATCAGAGAGAGAAAAAATATGATCCCCTCCTACATTTATTTGAGCCCTCCCTATTATTCACTTCAAGCTATAGCCTTGCTACAGAAGCGAAAAATTAATTTTTAGTATCTTTTGATATATTTTTTATTTCTGTACTTTAACTTATACAAGATGCATGGGAAAATCCTTTTAACCTGAAAATACTTGTGAATGAAAAGAAATACAATTATGCAAGTGACTTAAAGGTATAATAAAAATGGAAACAACAGCTGTGCCCCTAGCGGCAAAATTTGAAAGATAGCCATTGCAAATTGAAAATGAAAAGAGATAGAGCAAAATTTCCAGTTAGAAAGTTTTAGAGAAACACTTATTTAGTCCAAAATGACATTTAGTTCTCACGATTAAGATAAATCATTGCATGTATGCCCAAAAATGTCCAAAATTGATGCACTTTATTTTGTGTAAATGTTTGAAAGAAATTGCCAGAAGTATAAAAAAATTACACACAATTTATTGCATGATTATGTACTTAAATCAATGCATCTCGATAACAATGCACAAAATACACAAAAAAGAAATTTTAAGATAAAAATGTTTTTACATTCAAATTAAAATTGTTGTGTGTATCAAAAAGTTTATGCTATGAGAATGAACGCTAACATATTTTAAATAAAAATTTTAAATACTTTGGAAAATAAAGTTTTACAGACGTTTCAGAAAAAGTATGGTGTCACTTTTTTGCAACTGGCACTACAACATTTCCGAAATGTAAATATGCAGTTGAGAATCGTTGTGCCTCAATTTCAGACATATTTAGGTATACAGGCAATGATTTATCTTATCCATGTGGACCAAATGTTGTTTTATACTAATTAATTGATGCTCTAAAATTTTCTAACTTGAAACTTTGCTATATCTCTTTTCATTTTGGATTTGCAGTGGCTGTCTCCCAAAATTTGCAACTAGGAGCACTTCTGTTGTTTGCATAAAATCAGGCATAGTCACTTTACTACACTGTTACTTCACTTGCATAGCTGTAGTTCTCTCTGTTCACTAATATTTTTAGGTTAAAAGGATTTTCCTATGAACTTTATAGAGATATATTTAGTCATCAATTAAAGAATTTATTAGATTCTTCAATATGTTGTTTTAGTATTCTGAATTGTTTGGTTACTTTAACATATCTTTCTTTCTTTAAGGCCCCACATTAGGCACAGAAAAAGACCTAGATGATAATGTAAAGTCTATGGGAGCGTTCTTTTCAAATATCTTGCTCAAATTTTAATATTTTTACATGATTTTTTTGCACAAGATAGCTGAGAATGATCCACAACTGGCTTAGTTTTTACTAGGGATGGGACGAATAGTGATTTGGCCGAATAGCCGAATACCGAATATTCGGCCAAATTTTAGGCCGAATACCGAATATTCGGCGGCCGAATACTAACTTTTTTTCCCAATAAAGAAAAAAATCTTTGATTATATATAATTTAAAAAATAGGCACTCATTAATAATTACACAGGCCTGCAAATTGAGAGTCATAACTTCCTCTCTAGAATTTGAGAGCTGATTCTAGGGTATTTTGGTGCACTGATTACGAATATGTACTTAGTTTTTTTACATCACCTTCAGACTTTAAAAAAAAGATACAGATAGAAAATAGAAAAAAACCCACAAGTTTTCACATAAAAAATATATATTTAAAAAAGTACATTACTTTCAACATAAAAAACAACTAAAATATAATAATAAGTTATTATTGATCTAAATTACATGTAAATTTTATTTGTGGAACCTGATCCTTTTTTCCTGGAAGTTTCGGTTGTACGATTTTCGCTTAAATTTCCGGTTTGGATCGTCGCGCTTCAACAACCAGCAGTAGTCCGCCATCAAGCTAGTATTCCATCTTCCTTGATATCGGACTTCTAGCTCTTTCAAATCTTGGTGAAATTTTTCGCCTTGTTCTTCGCTAACGGCTTCTAGATTTTCTGGGAAGTAACAATCTCCACTCATTAGGATCGTATTCAATGTCGTACATTTTCGTAAAGCCTGGAATATCTTTAGAGTATACTAAATCTTGATCTTCAGCGAAGAATGGAAGAAAATCTTTTTCTTTGTGACGGTACCATGAAAATGAAGTACCAGGTGCAAGCATATTTCTTTCTTTTAATCGTGATCGGAGAAGTTCCGCTGCATCTTTGGGGAGATTCAAATCTCTTGTCAAGTCGTTTAAATGTGACTAGGAAAAGAGCTGACACTCGTTAGAATCTACTTGAAATTCAGGATCAGATTGGTATACATCCTGTTAATCTGTATCACAGTCAGAATCTTCAATTTGTATAGTCGGAAACGGGGGCTGCACCATTTTTGAATCGCCAAAAATTGCAGGCGTAACTGATGAGACGTTTGGATAGTTTATGTCCCTTTTATTTTTAGAATTGTATCCAGTTATTTCACAACAACAAAAGTGGCAATCTTTAACATGGTCTTTAGGCTCTCTCCATAGCATAGGCGAAACGATTTTGAAGCTATTTTTTTGTCCTTTTGACCACTTGCGAAGTTCTAATAAACATGTCGTACAAATTTTATGAGGTGTCCAAGTGTTGTCTTGGTTACTTAAAACGTATCCAAAAATAACTTTTGTAAATATTTTTTGCAAAGTCTGTAATGCTGTTTCGTTGTTTTTTCACCATAAATTTCCCGCAAATATAACAAAAGCAATTCGGAGAATTTAAAGAGCTTCGCGATGACATTTTAAAGGTTATGTTGCAAGATGTGCACTTCAACTGTTAATTTTCTAAATCAGTGCGGGTACTTATACAAAAACCCTTTGATTTATTTTTATTACACCCTTTTCGACTAATATTTACAACAATTAGGTTATATTACCTAATCATTATGTATTAATGAGCTCATTACTAAATTAAGCCAAAATGACCCGTTTTCAACATGGTTAATGTGAATTACTTATACTTATTATGTAGTAATTAACAAATTACTGTTTTGAAGTAATTTCTATGTCACCTTACACTAATTAAATGCAATAAAAAACAAGCTGAAGTAATTTAATGACGTTTTATAAATTTTAAAATGTAGACGCTCATACATTTTTCAGCAAAATCTTAAATATTCAATATAAAAAAATCCTGACGTGATAGAATTTTTTTAGTATTTTTCTCGTAATCAGCACATTAGAAACTATAGAAAACGTTACTCAGATTTCAAAGAGGAAATCCATTGCAGACCTGTGTTATTACTCTTAAATGTGCTTTTAAATATATTCTTAAATTTAAAACACATATTTTAACACAAAAAAATTATGAAATTGCATTATATTCTTTTATTTTAATGTACATTAAATTGATTTTCAGTAAGTCAGGATGGTAAAATATTTCCATTAAAATATAAACAATGTATTTCACTTTTACTATCAAATGATACTTTTATCTTTTCTTGCATCCAAAATTAATAATATTCTTAATCTCTCTCTCTCAGAATGCACAAGGAAATATTTTCTGAAGTAACCTTTAATGAAGTAAATTTGATCATTAAGAGTTTGTGTCCCTAATAATAAGCAAATTCGTAAGAATGAGACTGTTAGAAATCAGTTGTCAATCTTTAAATTACAAATTACGTTAAAGCAAAAGGTTATGCTTAAAGTAGAATGCATATGTTAAAAAAATCTTTGACATTTGAATCGGCGCATACAATATTCCACTTATTCAACAAGCATTAAAAGGATAAACAGAAATCGATAACAACATGAATGAAGGAAGATGTAAATTAAAAATATATACATAATAATGTTACATATTTAAGCCAGTAATTATGCAAATAATTATTTAAAAGTGAAAACTATAGAATAAAAAAATTATTTTGTTCAGCATTTAGAATTTATGTTTAAATATTTATAAAACCATCTTCATAGAACAAGTTGTGTCATCTAATGTTGACACCAGTTCTGTTTTCAGATGTATCGTTGTATTTGGAATAGTAATACAGTCGACTCTCGTTAATTCGAAATTGGATAATTCGAATCTTCGCTTAATTCGAACTAAACATGAAGTTCCGAAATTTTCAAAAGCAGAATAACGTTAAAAATTTTCATTAATTCGATTTCATTTTCTCTTGACTTCGTTTAATTCGAACTAACGAGAATTCCGATTTTTCATTTTTCTTTTCTTTTTCACGAATTTTAGATCATTTGAATAATTTTCTTTCTTTGATTTTTGCGAAAATTGTTCCGAACGAGTATACATATAATACAATGCCTTTGATATCCACTTACTTAGAGCTCCATCTGTGCATCAGTGACGCTATAAATTTTTCTTCCTTCGTGCTTGTTTCTATTCTTTTAATTAGTTTATGTATTTATGCATTCTAATTTAATATTAAGTCATATTCTAATGATAACAGACGAAATAAGTTTAAAAAACACTATAACATTAATTCCTTTGTAATAGTACCATATTAAGCATGTTTTCCATAATTCGAACATTTCTTGTGATCCCAACGAGCTCAAATTAACGAGAGTCGACTGTATTTGATATTTAATTCTGAAAATGAATCTTCGTTAATACACCTAGAGAATGATTTTTTTCATTTCTCACTTCATAGAAAATAAGTTATGAATTTCATAAGTCTTTTTTACATGTGCAGGGAATTTGCAGACATTAATAAATATTTGAGTGTTTTAAAATAAGGTAGTGTTTCTTTTTTTTCCGATAAGTGTTTTTATATCTTTAATTGTAACATATCATTCTCTAATGAAGACATTTCCTGTACAATTAAATCTCCAACTTTGGCAGTATTTTCTAAAATATCACCAAACTTTATAGGAAATACAGAAAGGCTGTATATTTTTTAGTATCTGAATAACTGTATGTTTTGCAAGTAAGAATGAGAATGACTTCATAAATGAAGTAACCAGTTTGGATTAGAGGAAAAAAAATTGCAAGAAATGAAATTCTTCAAATCCTAAATTTATTTGGCAAGATATCTTTCACTATTCGGCCAGATTTCAGCAATATTCGGCGTGATATCTCTAAATATTCGGTTATAGGTATTCGGCCGAAGTATTCGGTCAACAAGCCTTCAATATTCGGCCAACCGAATATTCGGCAAAAGGGCCGAATAGGCCGAATACCGAATAGTGGCCGAATATTCGTCCCATCCCTAGTTTTTACTTTTTAGATTTTGCTAATATGTTTTTTATATTATGATAGTTTCAATTTCAGAACTGGTTTAAATCGGTTTCGAAAGTTAAAGTAATTTAAAAAAAAAAAAAATCTGAAACTAAAACTGAAAAAGTAAAAACTAGGCCAGTTGTGGATTAGTCTCAGCTATCTTGTGCAAAAAAATCATGTAAAAATATTAAAATTGGGGCCAAATATTTGAAAAGAACGCCCCCCTAAAATTTAACATTATCATCCGGGTCTTTTTCTGTACTTAGTGTTGCGCCTTAAGCAATCTGATATTTGCCTGGTAGATTTAGTAGGTATCTTTTTAAAGTTTGGCTAGGTAGAATTACTGTAGCAGTACTTGATGCACAAATACAAAACAAAGATTTCTAAGATAATTTTTAAACTGTGTCAATAAAAGTCAAGAGGGAACATGGTATATAGTAAAACTAACATATCATTCAACAATAAATATATTTATTTATATTTTCTTTTTAAAAGGAAATAGCACACTGATGTAACAACGAACACAACATGATATAACAATGAACACATTGATGGTGAGCATTTAAATTAGTGAATGACAGCAGATCTCTAAAAGCATTAATTGAGTCTTCTGCAAAACTACATGTTTCTAAAAGCATTTCAAAAGCTCTTTGTACACAGATGCACAGCTATTGGCCAAAGTAAAGCAAAAATAGTGCCTCTGTACCCAAGATTCCATTCCGTGGATGTAGAGTTGTCATCTGCCTAATAAATAAAAAAAAATATATATATATGTATATAATAGCGATAAATTTGAAAAGTATTAAAGCAGTTAAAATATATCAAATCATACTACAGTATGGAACCATTTATCTGGAAACCAGTTAACCAGAAAACCAGTTATCCGGAATGATATTTCTAATCTATGATGATGGAATCTTTGCAGAAAAAAGTGTCATACACATCTAATTTCACATAAATATTGCTTGAAACAATTGCATAATTTGATGATTGCAGAGATGGAAATGTATTTAGTTATACTTTAGATGTTTTCTATTTTCATGCAAAGAAACAAGAATTTTTGTTCCCAAAGCTTAAAGCATTCCCATAAATTACATTCTATCAAATTCTATTTTTTAATCTTACTTGCATCTTATTCTTAATTCAAGTAATCTAATAATTAATTTAAGATTAGAAGTAATACCATGATCACATATATTCCATAAAACTTATCAAATGGATGCTGCTTTAATGCCCAACCAGTTAACTGGAAAAACCAGTTATCCAGAATGCATCTGGCCCCAACCATTCTAGATAAATGGTTCTGTACTGTAATTATTTAAAAAAAAAGTTTAGAGCAGTAGTAGTAGTATTTTTTATTTATTCTTTCTTTTAATCATAAATAATGTAAATGATTTGAACACAAAGGATTTTCCAGTTAATTCACTGCAGGGAGATCAGATTCTGCCTACAATGATGTCATAAAGATCCTCTTTGTACTGTAAGTACGAGCTATTTTATGCATGCTCAAAGTCGAAGTCTGCTACTTTAAGATAATGTTGAAATGCTTTTTCAATGATCGTTAAACAATTGCAATGAATTAGGAAGATCACCACTCTCGTAATAATGATTCTGTAAGCATTCTGGAGTTTTTCATGATTAATATTGTTGCAAGCATTAACTTAAAATACTCTCCTATTAAATGCACAAGAGATCCTTAATATTATCTTTTTACAATTTATAGTTCAAAATTTTAAATTACTCAAACAATAATCATGGTAGATAAAAATATATTTGAATTTTTATATCTTGTGCAAGGAGAAAAAAATAATGTTATTAATTAAAAGAAAAGTGTGGAAAAGAATTATTTTATATGAATTTAGAGATACTTAGATTGCAATAGAGAAATAATTACATTTAATCATGACAATTACCAGGAATGGACAATATCAGTAATTTAATATGATAATTTCTGAAATGGGAGTGTATAGAGACAATCAATATATTTGAGGGAAAAAATAAAAGAAAGTTATTAAGCAATGCATTAAAAGTACAAACAGTATGAGGTCCCCTTGACTTGTTCATAAAAAATAGCTCCCATAATACTTTTTGAAAATGTAGAAAGATATGATGCATCATCCATAACACTTTTCTATAAAAATAGTATATGTTCCTACCATAAATGGACAGATAATTCAGACAAATATAAGAACTTTACATCAAATCTAAAATATTTGTAAGAAGATAAAGAAAGCAGTTTTACAATAAAGATATTATATAATAACAGGGACACAGTAAAAAAGAAGAATTAGTGAGCCTCCACACCTCTCCAATCAAACAAAGACAATTTTGTAAAGCTATTTTAAAAACAGTGAAGACATTTTCAGTGTTTAATGCTTGATATTTCATTCTTGAAAAATCAACTCCATACACAAAGAAATATAAACACAGAATATATTTCGATAATGTAAATGTAGGTAATGTTAATCCTGGAAATAATTTTTTTTTTTTTTAATTCATTTTAATATTTGATTATTATTACTAAAAAGTTTTAGGAGATTTAACAAGATAAAATTGTATTGTGTTCTGTAATTGCACACAAAGACAGTTCAAGACATGTGTTTATTTTTATTAAAGATTTTTTCATATTATTAAAGAACCTCAGGCAATCAGGACCTCATATTCTCTCATTAAATTGATAATCATAACTATCTGGAATTCATAATCTTATATTTGCTATCTAAATAATTAAATTACTGTGCATGTGATAATAGCATTAATAATTAGTTTTAAAGATTAATTATTATCATTCATTAATTATTGATAATTTTGTTTGTCCAATTAATTTTAAAATGTTAAGTCATCTTATAATTTTTGAATTGCTACACCATTGAATAACATAATTTTACAAATTACTATGCTTTTCCAAATACAATATTAATTAGGCAGGGAAAAAAGCAATAAAGAAAAAGAAAAAGCAGTTTAGCAGTGTTTTGTTAGTAATGATTTAAAATTTCATAAAATGACAAAAATATAACATTAAACCATAAATGGGTTAGTATCCAACATTCTCAAAATAATAACCTACTTACTCACAGCAGTCACTACTCCTAAGGCAAATTTCTAAAAAAACTTAAAATTCAACAGAATCGATAAGTCTGAAAATACAACAAACAGAAAAATTCATAAAAATAAAAAAGAATTTACGAGCTTGCTTAGAAAAATGTAAAAAAAAAAAAAGGATTTTTTCCCCAAATTATAAGTACATTATATTTAGATAGATTCAAAGTTATCAACAAGTAAAATACAGAATAAGTATACCTCAAGACTAAAATCTGCAGATTTTGCAAGACACTGCAAGTTGTCTAATTTTTGAACAATTTCTTTTAAAGAATTCTGCAAATTTATAAAAGTTAATATGAGTATATCTTGCTGGGATCCAAATGGTTGATGTTTGAAATTATTCTTTGCCTTGAACATATCAATAACATACTGTTGTGGAATATTTTCAATCTTTGGAGAGCCTGAAAAAGGAAAAATAAATAAATATAATTGTCATTTAAGTCTATCACTATGATTTATATCAAGAAATCCTGTTAAAGATACTAAGGATGAATAATCATCCTGATTTTTATGTATGATATTTATCCTGATTTTTAGTTTCTCATTTTGGAAAAAAATTCTAAAAGATGAAAAACACTTAAAACAGGCTTTATGTTGTTGCTCTTTTAAAAAAGAAAAACAAAAACAGTTAATACTAAAATTACACCATATTTAAGTCATTCTTTGTTTCAAAATTTAAATACAGAAATGCTGCTTAATGATCTTATCAATAACCAAAGATTATATATATAGAAATCATTTAAATTCCAAATACTCTTGCATAACAACATGATGAACATCTTGATTTATAAATAAATGCTGAAGGGGGAAAACTGTGGCATACATAAAATAAGGTGTTTCTCCTTTATTTTAAATTTGTACTTTTTTTTTAAACAGTTTTACAGACTTGGCTAACACATACATTAACTTAATGAATATTATATAAAATGCATGCAGATATATAATAGAAATGAATTACAATTTTGTTACAGAGAAAGTCACCATTTTAGTTACAGAATGTGATTCCATAGACTGTTCTTTATTAGCTGAGGTATCATGGCCTACATTTTAAAATCAGTTTTTGTTCATTTATTTTATTTCTCTGAGCACACCCATCACATCATTTTAATCAAAATTATATTGAAATAAAGTAAAAAGTTTTAAAATATATACAGGGTGTCCGAAAAGTCTGGAAACGGTCGAATAACTCGAAAAATACATATGAGATTGAAAAACGTAAATAAACGTGTTAAATATTTTTAAATAAGCTACTCAGTGATACCAAATTTGACCTTCGTAACCGACCCCCTGGGGGTCAGAGGGGGCCCAACTTTGAAATCTTAAATTATAACCCCCATTTTTTATTGCAGATTCGGATTCTACGGACAAAAATACGTAACTTTTGTATTTGATGTTTATTTCGAATCCGCGTTTATCACGGTGTAATTGAGCATATTAAATCGATACATATTTCGGCTTTTCCAACGGGATTTTCCCTAATCGAAACTAATTGGGGAGAATTTATGACATCAAATTCCTTGTCTTTTGCAATAATAGCGTTTCCTGAAAATCACCCGTGCCAATTATTTCGGTAGTGCTACATAGTTAAAAATTTGATCCATTTGCTGTAGCGTCACTCCACAGCTTTTATAGAATATCTCTTTCATGACCAATGAGAATGTTCCATAACACAGTAAAGTACACTGTAAAAAAATTGACCCTTTTGCTGCATCGTCACTCCACCGCTTTTTTAGAAAACGATTACTTTACTGTGTTATGGAGCATTCTCATTGGTCACAAAAGAGATATTCTATAATAGCTGTGGAGTGACGCTGAAGCAAATGGGTCAAATGTTTAACAGTGTAGCACTATTGAAATAATCGCCACGGGTGATTTTTCAGGAAACGCTATTGCTACAAAAGACGAGGAATTTGACGTCAAAAATTCTGCCAATCAGTTTCGATTAGGGAAAATCCCGTTGGAAAAGCGGGAATATGTATCGATTTAATATGCTCGATTACACCGTGATAAACGAAGATTTGAAATAAACATCAAATGCAAAAGTTACGTATTTTTGTCCGTAGAATTCGAATCTGCAATAAAAAATGGGGGTTATAATTTAAGATTTCAAAGTTGGACCCCCTCTGACCCCCAGGGGGTCGGTTTCGAAGATCAAATTTGGTATCACAGAGTAGCTTATTTAAAAATATTTCACATGTATATTTACGTTTTTCAATCTCATATGTATTTCTCGAGTTATTCGGCCGTTTCCAGACTTTTCGGACACCCTGTATATATATACATAAAAAGGAAGGAAAAAAAAACTATAACCTTTTCTTGTAGAAATCAGAAATTTTCTGAGAGATGAGTGGGCAAAAGGAAGACAAAGAATTTAGATGAATGATTATTTATTTTACGAACTGAACATTTTCCCAACTGAGCAAAAAACTGCCCAGGCCAGGAATCGAACCCAGATACTTGGCTTACAAGGCCAATGCTTTACCTGTTAAGCTAACTGGGTGACAACCACCGGGAATTTCTTGCTCAGATAACCCAGGTTCTCAACTCAGCTCAGGTTATCTGAACGAGAAATCCCCACCGGCTATCTCCCAGTTAGCTTAACAGGTAAAGCATTGGCCTTGTAAACCAAGTATCTGGGTTCAATTCCCGGCCTGGGCAATTTTTCGCTCAGTTGGAAAAATATTCAATTTGTACGATGAATTTACCAATCAGTTTAATTGTGTTAAAATAATTGATCACTTATTTGTTATAATAAAGAAAATAGAACAGAAAATTTTCAAAAATTAAAAAGCTTTAATGATTTTAAACTTTGTAAGCTTGGGAAAAGAGGGAAAAGGGCAGATTTTTTGGGAAGCAGATTTTTTTTGGAGGAGTTGGGAGGTTGTTTACATGATTCCTGAGTTACTCATATTTACTTTTAGAGAAGGAGGGAGAGAGAGAAGATATGTGGAAGTGGCGCCAGCCAATGCCTAAAAGCATTTTTCAGATAGGTATAAGAGCCCTATGACGATTACTACTTTAAGGCCAATCAGTAAGCATCATCATCATGGTCACATACATGCATACACAATTTGATTAACAATGATCATGTGGACAATCGATTGAGTGTATTTATTGTTTACATTATTGTCATAAAAATAAAAAATTTCGATTTTTTTTTTTTTTTTTAATTTTAGAATAATTTTGGATTTTATTTACTTCAATTACAAATTATACTTATGTTGGACTTTATATTTAAAATTTATTTAAATCAATGCATAGTCCTATTACAATGCATGTGATTAAAGCTAACAGGGAAAAAATGTAGACAGAAAGCTTTAAATAATTTCTCTATGATTTATTTGTTGGATAAATAATTTTATTTAAAAAAAAGAGAATTTTTTGCAATGTTTAATGTATTTTGAAATCCCTTCAATTTCACTGAGTTTTGATTGTGTTGCAAGTTACAACATCACATCATAAAGTGTGCAACTAGTGCATTTCTTTTACTTTTCCTATGCCTATTATTTTTCTTTAGATACTTAAAGTTTTATTGTGCATTTTTTTTCTGCTTCGTATGGCATTTTCCTAAGAAACATGTGGTTGTTAGCTCACAATTGAATAGCCTGATGCACCCTAATCTGTTGTATTTTTGTAAAAATCTTACAGATATCCTAATTAAGTTTGTTTTGGAAAACCTCTCTATGTTCATTTAACACTGATGTGCATGTTTATCTCCCCCTCCCCTTGATACAATAATTACAAAATTTTATAAAAAATAAATAATTAAATATGTTTAGAAAAATAATTTATTAGTAGTACAAGATATATATATATATATATATATATATTTTTTTTTTTGGTAAAAACGAGTGAATTTATTTGAAATGAAGCTCTAAAAACAAGTACAATTTTAGAAACTTTATAAAAATATGCCAAGTGTAGTAATCTTGATATTGCATAATGCTCCAAACATCAGAAAATTACTATCTTCAAGAATAACATACATTTTGCATTTCTTAAATTACAAAACAATCTAACAAAAATGAACAGCCAGAAAATTTGGTAGATTTTTTTTGCTGTGAACCCAAAGGAAAACACTTCTATTTAAATTAATACTTCTATTTAAACACTTCTATTCTGGGTGGGGTAACTCAACGAGCATGTTGATATCGGTAATGATCACCGATTGGCTTAGAAGCTGTAATCATCTCTGCTGTATACATGTCTGAAATATGCGGTCCAAAGACTATGCAAAAAAAGTCAGCTAATAATTTCTTCATATCCATCTCTTTTGAAGCAGAGAACAAAGTCTTTTTTTTAAATGTTTAATATAAGGATAAAAGTTTCTATTAGAAAATTTAAATTTTGTACCTTTTGTTTTAATGCTAATAATTTTTTTATTTATTTTGTTTTGAAATAAAAATACATTCTGTAAACATTATACAGTAAAACCTCCATAACAGACACTCCCGAATAGTGGGCACCTCTATTTAACGGACAGTTTTCAAATCCCCACCCCCAAAACTCAAATTTTTTTTTTATGTTTAACCTCTGAATAATGGACATTCCTAATAGCAAACAATACTTTTGGCAAAAAAAAAAAAAAAAGTTATTTTTTAACGAGGAAAAGAAATAAAAATCCTCTAAATTTATCAGGGCAATGTGTCTCAAATTTTGTGATCACATAAATGTGGAAATGAGGTGGAGAAAATCCCCTCTCCCCCTACATTTATCTGTGATCGCACCCCCCCCCCTCTCCCTCGGATGATTTTAGATTGTATGCTTTTAAGTAGCAAAAAAATACAGTAAACAGTTATACTTTTTTTTTTTTTTTTTTTTTTAGAAAAAGAAAAGATTCAAAGGATTAAAACTGCTGACAGAGTTAAAACTTCACATTGAAAAACAAATTACATGTAATCGCAAGCAAAAGCAAACTTTTGTAAAAAAAATTTTTGTGAAAATGTAATAAACAAAAACAAAGGATAAAGGTATGCACAATTTTATTTCAGTTTTATTGCTTTAAATATTATTTTAATTTCTGGTTAATCATGAAATAGAGGTTTTAGGACATTTTAAAATTGACTAATGAAACATTAAGCATTTATTAGCAATTTTTCTATCTCTAAGGTTTTTCCAATAGCGGACACCTCCGAATAGCAGACAATTTCTGCACTCCCAAGGTGTCCGTTATTTAGAGATTTTACTGTATTTAGTATAAAATTAAGATATTTTAAATAAAAGAAATGTTTTTGGCCTCAGCTGTAATTTTTTTTTAAATAACAACACAAAAATAATTCTCTACATTATTTAGGGGCCATCCATAAATGATGTCATACTTTTTTTCTACATTTTGACCCCCCCCCCTTTGTCACAAAGTGTCACACTTCACCATACCCCCCTGCTTTATCACATGTCATGCAATATTATATGTACATATACTTGTAGTTGAGAAACAAAACATTATGTTATAGACCATATTTTAAATTTTACTTTAAAACTTAAATTGTGTTTTAATGATATTTGTGACTATAACAATAAAAATGATTCGTGTACTTATTATGTATGAAATAAAATTAATACACAATAGTAATACAATATTAATATGAAAAAGCAACTGAAAACAGTAGTAATTTAGAGTATGAAATGGAATTTTAGTTATGGTATTTTGATATTTGACTTAAAATTTTATCTTTACTTTCTAGTCACAAAATACTTTATTTTCAAAATAACTTCACATTTTAATTTGCTGATTTTTAATGCTTTTACTTTAACTAAAATGTGCAACGTATTCTCAATATATTCTAATAGTAATTTTAAAATGCCAAAAACCTTCTCTTACATTAAATGCTTTTAACATTCTTTTAGCCCAGTCTCCCGATATAGGCGTAAGCCTTAAATAAAGAAATAAATTTATTGATAGTAATGGATTTGACCTTGATAGGTTAATTACTGTCAAATAAAAGTTCTTGATATTTCAAATTCATTGATATTAATGGATTTGACCTTGAGAAAACCAATTACTGTCAAAATAAAAATCTTGATTAATAATTATGAGTAAAATAATGATTTAAAACTACTTTATGTTGATTTATTATTAAATTAATGTTTGTTTCTTGACAAGTTGATAGCTTAATTTAATTTAAATTCATTTAAAGAGATTTATTGGTCTTATAATTATTTTATGTCAAGTTAATGATATATTTTTAAATTTATGATCATGTAATTTTATCTTTATGCTTTTTCTTATTATATTTCCCCAAGAAAGGGGGTTCACTCTTGAATCTGCAACCAAGCAGATAATACATATTTTTCTTGACTCTGCAATCAGGCAGAGAACATGTTTTGAGAGCATGAAAATTTTGAATGTCTTCTATCGTAATTTTATGACTGTTCTCTAAGGAATATGTTTGTTGGCTCTGTATATCAGAGAATAGTGTAACAATGGATCTATTTTAAATATTCAAGTTATAGTTTATTTAATAAACATTTAGTCCTTATAGCTCTCCCATCTTACTTTAATGAACACATAGACTGATACATCCATTTCTTAATGGTGCGCCTCAACCCGGCAGTGTTAAATAGTGAATAGTGTTGAATAGTGTTAAATTGTGTGACTATTGTGCATTAACATAGTTTTCTCCTTATAATTGGATTACTACAATTGAACACTTGACTTGGATTACCTAAAGATTACCTGAAATAAACAGATAAGAAGCTTTATTATTATCAATTAGAAATTAAGATTTTATTATTTGTTAGTTATGGAAAATTTAGAAAAACTTAAAGCAAAGCGTTCTGTTGAACGAACAAGTTTTACTAAGTTAATAACAAAATTAGACACGTTACTAGCAGATGATATTGATAATACAAAAACTGATGAATTATTAGAGCTTCACGAAACATTGTCTTTAAAAGAATCTGCATTTCAAAAATTAAATCATGAAATTGAAGCTCAAATATCAGACTTAAAAGAATATGAAAAGGATATTGCTAGCAGTGAAAAGTATAATGATCAGTTGATAAGTGCTAAATTTAAAATTAAAAATAGATTAAGTAAATGCAATAAAGGCAATATTTCTACTATGATATCAGGTAGTTCTGTGAATGCATTGAATAGTTCTGTCAGTGGAACAGAAGCAAGTTCTTATTCGGCCATGAAATTACCCAAATTAAATGTTCCAAAATTTTCTAGTGAAATCGAAGAATGGGTAGAATTTTTTAATTGTTTTGAAACATCGATACACCAGAATAAATCACTGTCAAAGATAGAGAAATTTGCATATTTAAAATCTTTGTTATGTAATCGTGCATACAATGTGGTAGAAGGATTTCCATTGACAGAACAAAATTATGATACCTGTATTGATTTATTAAAGGACCGATTTGGTAAAGTTGATGTAATTATAAATAAACATATGTCTAATTTGTTAAACATGGAACCCGTGAAAAATTGCTCAAATTTAAATGCATTAAGAAGATTGCATGACGTGTGTGAAATAAACATAAGAAGTTTAAGAAATTTAGGAGTAACATCTAATTCCTATGGGCATTTATTAAATCCTGTTTTGATTAAGTTATTACCCCATGAACTTGTAATTGAATATCACAGAAGACGAGATACTAGTAAAGACCTTGATGTAACAGATCTAATTGCCTTTCTTAAAGCAGAAATTGAATGTAGAGAAAAAGCTTTGCTTATGACTAGTTCTAAAACTGATACAACTTCTTCGTTTGTGTATAAAAATAAAACTGAATATCGTGAAAGAAAACAATCAAATAAATATCAACATGCTAATACTTTAAATGCTAATACAGTAGACTCCCTCAAATCCGCAAAGCTTGGGACCAGAGGTTGTGCGGATTTTAGAATTTTGTGGATTTCTGGTCGTTGTTTTGTTTACATTTTTTAAACTAATTTGAGTACAATTAATAGTGCAATCGGAACTATAATGAATGCTTACAATATAATAAAATATTAAAATAAGTAATAAAGTAATAAAAATTTTGATAATTTTTAAAATGATTAAAGTACTAATAGCAAAGGTCAAGTTAATAAGCAATAGTGTATGATTAAATATTCACTATAAAGATTAAATGTATATTTTCCCAAATTATTTAACAAAACTTGCCTCATAAAAGTGCATTATTCACATCAAAATCATAAAATAAGGATTTTTCTTTCAAGTTTAGCCTGGCTTAAAAACCAAAAAATCTTGTTTAATGCATAAATATATTTGGTAAGAAGACTCTGATTACCAGTGATATCAGCAATATCTTGATTTTTTTCCAAAAAAAAATTATTCTGCCTTCATGAAAAAACTTGAATAGAGTATTATTAAGAAAATTACAAAATAAAAAATGTATGGAATTGATACAAAACTAAAAAAATCAATTTTTGTCCCAATATCTGAACTGAAAGTTTCATTGTTTACATCCATAAAATATGTGTGGATTTTAGAGAGTTGCGAATTTCTGGTTTGTGGATTTGAGGGAGTCTACTGTATTAAAGTTTTTTGTGTTTTCTGTAAAAGTAATGAGCATTTATCGTCTGAGTGTAAAAATTTAGCTGATGAAAAGAAAAGATTAATGTTAAAAAAAGAAGGTAGATGCTATCGGTGTTTTTTCAAATCCCATTTATCTTCGCAGTGCCGCGTAAAATTACAACCATGTATAAACTGTAAAAGCACTGAACATAACAAATTATTTTGTTTTAAGAAAAAATTGAAACCAGAAATATCCGAAAATCAAACAATTGTATCTAATTCTCATTGTAATTTGAAAAATTCTAATCATGCTGTTTTATTGCAAACATGTTGTGTAACTGCTCAAGGTAACTCGAAATCAAAATTAGTTCGTTTATTGCTTGATTCTGCAAGCGAGAAAAGCTTCATAACAAAAACATTAGCTCGTGAATTAAATTTGCCTGTTTTACGAAAGGAACATTTAACTGTATTTGCCTTTGGTATTGATCAAGGTCGGGAAGAAGAATATGATGTTTTCAAAATTAAATTAAGAAGTAAATTGAATTATCGCCGTTTCATAAATGTTGAGGTATTAGCTACGGATTTAATAAGCGCAACAACTTTGAAGGTTCCAAATTCTGATCCTTTAATTACGAAATATGTTGAGAGTAAGAGATGGAAATTAGCAGATCCTACCCCCCAGGAATCAGCAGTGCAAATCCTTCTTGGAGCTGATTATTTTTGGAATGTGCAGAAAGGCATTGTAGAAGAAATTAATGAGCATTTATATGTAGCTAATACACTTTTTGGTTACACAATAGTGGGAAAAATTAACTCTGAAAGCAACAAAACAATTAATGCTCATCATGTATCGGTGAATGAAAGGGAAAATTTTGATTTGCAAAGATTTTGGGATCTAGAATCATTGGGTATTTCTGATAGTAAAAGTGAACTATTTTCACAAAAGGATTTAGATGCAATGGATCTATTTAAAGATAATTCAAATTTTGTTAATGGAAGATATGAAACGAAACTTTTGTGGAAGGTAAACAAAAATGAATTGGAATCCAATTTTGATGTAGCTAAACAGAGACTTTGGGGATTAAAATCAAAATTATGCAAAAATGAATGGTTATTAAATGAATATAAGAAAATATTAAATGAGCAATCTGATTTGGGGATAATTGAAGAATGTAAATTTGATAAAAACGAAGTGAACATCTATTATATGCCTCACAGACCAGTAATAAGGGAAGACAAACTGACAACGAAAGTAAGAATAGTATATGACGCGTCATCTAAAGATAAAGGACCAAAATCCTTAAATGACTGCCTATTTTCTGGTCCCAATTTAAATCCCAATATTTTGGATATTATTTTAAGATTCCGTCTTCACAAGATTGCCTTCTCAGCAGACATAGAGAAGGCATTTTTACAAATTCAGATAGAAGATGAAGATAGAAATTTTTTGAGGTTCTTGTGGTTTGATAATATCACTAGTAATAATCTCATCTTGAAGGTCTTCCGCATGACTCGTGTAACTTTTGGTGTAACAACCTCACCATTTCTCCTTTCTGCAACCATCAAACATCATATTGAGGGATATAAAGATCTTTTTGAGAAAATAGTTAATATGTTAAATACTTCATTGTATGTTGATGACTTGTTCCATGGCGCAGATTCAGTAAATGAAGCTTTTATTTTATTGAAAGGTGCAGAGAAGATATTGAGTGAGGCCAATATGAAATTAAGAAAATTCAAAACCAATTCAATGGAATTAAAAAATTTATGGAAAGAACATGGGATAAACTTTGAGGAAGACACCCTTGAACAAAATCTTTCAAAGATATTAGGAATCAAATGGATGACAGAAAGTGACACATTAAAATTAGATTTACAACCACTTTTGGTAGAATTTGATAGTCAAATTATCACTAAACGTCTTGTTTTACAAACTATGGCGAAAATTTATGACCCTCTTGGACTCATTTCTCCCTTTGTAATAACAATGAAGTTTTTGATGCAAGAAATCTGGGAACATGGAATGGACTGGGATTCTATGTTGCCAGATCCTTTAAGTGAAAATTTCAGAAAATGGTTTCATGAGGTTAAGGAGTTAGTAAATTTTGAAATGCATAGAAAATATTTTGTAAATAATGTAAAGCTAAATCCTGAAACTGCTCAGCTTTTTATTTTTTCTGATGCTAGTATAAAGGGATATGGGTCAGTAGCCTATATTCGTGATCCCCTTTCTTGTGAAACTTCATTTGTTATTGCAAAATCTAGAGTGGCACCTCTAAAAAAAGTTACATTACCTCGCCCTGAGCTTCTTGGAGCCCTTACAGCTGCAAGATTAGCAAATTATTTAAGGGGGATACTTGAAATTGATAATGAAAATATATTTTGTCTTTGCGACTCACAAATTGTTTTGCACTGGATAAAAGGCAGTGCCAGTAAATGGAAACCCTTTGTCGCAAATCGCGTACATGAAATTCAAGAACTTGTTGCTCCTGTGCAATGGAAATTTTGTAAGGGAAAAGAAAATCCTGCAGATGTTCTCTCTCGTGGTTGTTCTGCATTTGAATTGATTAATAACTCTGTGTGGTTAAATGGTCCCTGCTGGTTGAAGGAAAATTCTTACCAATATTTACGCATGAAATTCCAATAAATCTGTCTGATGAAGAGGTCCTGCAGGAAAAACGTAAAATGCTTGTTTGCTCCATATCCCAAAATATTCCTGAATTCGAACTTTTGTATAAATTTTCATCCTGGACCAAATTGAGACGAATTATGGCTTGGTGTCTCAGATTTATTAAAAACAGTAGATGTCCATCTGAAAAAAATCAGTGATTTCTTAACTGTTCAAGAACTTGAAGGGGCAACAAACGCTATTGTGAAATTGATTCAACGCCATGAATTCGGAGAAGAACTGAAAACGCTAAATTCAAAAAAGAACCTAAATTCTAAAAGTAAATTACTTCCTTTACACCCTTTTCTTGACGAAAATGGTATTCTTCGTGTAGGAGGTAGGTTAAAAAATGCAAACCTCTCTGAATACCAAAAACACCAAATTATCGTACCTAAAAGACATCATGTTACAGATTTAATCATAAAATACTTTCATGAGAAACATCTTCATTGTGGCACTCTGTTAACAATTTTGGCCATTCAACAAAAATTTTGGATAGTTAATGCTAAAGAAGCTGTAAAAAGAGAAATAAGGAAATATATTAAATGCTTCCGAAATATGCCACACCTTTCATCTCAAATAATGGGAAAACTTCCATCATCACGTGTAACACAAGCTCGAGTTTTTTCGAGGGTAGGAGTGGATTTAGCTGGCCCTTTTTTGATCAAACCTCGTAAGGGGCGTGGTGTGAAACCCTTTAAGCATTATATTTGCCTTTACATTTGTTTTGCAACAAAGGCTATCCATCTTGAAATTGTCACAGATCTTACCACTGAAACATTTTTAGCCTCACTGAAAAGGTTTGTAGCTCGACGTGGAAAGCCTCAAGAAATATATTCAGATAGAGGTACAAACTTTGTAGGAGCTGACCGAGAAATGAAGAAAATGATGGCTCGAATTGTTTCTGATGAAAATTTTCACAAATATCTGACTGACGAAATGATAATATGGAAATTTAATCCACCTTCTGCCCCCCACTTTGGAGGCCTTTGGGAAGCGGGAATAAAACAAATGAAAAATCATTTAAAAAGAACAATTGGTGAACAAATTTTGACTTATGAAGAGTTCTTAACATTGATTGCACAAATTGAATCTTGTTTAAATTCGAGACCGCTCGTGGCTGAATCTTCTGACCCCAATGACTTCACTGCTTTGACACCAGGACACTTCATTATAGGAGCACCAATGACATCCTTGCCTGAACCTGACATCTCCTCTACATATGTTACTCCCTTGGAACGTTGGAAATTGCTGCAAAAGATTTTCCAGAGCTTTTGGAAAAAATGGTCTTCAGACTACCTCTCACAATTGCAACAACGAACAAAGTGGTTGAAGAGTAACCCGAACTTAAAAATCAATGACTTAGTGCTGATAAAGGAAGAAAACCAGCCCCCATTAAGGTGGAAATTGGGCCGAATAATTGAACTTTTTCCTGGTGAAGATAGTATTGTTCGGGTTGTTAAACTGAAAACTTTGCACGGGGAACTGAAACGCCCCATACAAAAACTCTCTCCTTTACCAATAGAAAATGACCGTATTTGATTTATTATTTTCTTTTGTATGTTTAATTTTTGTGATTTATTGAATTATAATGTATATTAATTTTTCTTTCTCTATTTTTAGTTATACAAATTTTAACTCCTGAGGACAGTTAGAATTGTTAGAATTCATATTGAAGTTGTTTTATTTTATTTAAATACTAAAAAAAAAAAAAACTTTACAGGTAAAATGTTTTCATTTTATTGTTTTAGTATTTGATTAAGAAAACTGGTAAGATTAATTTTAAATTTGATGAACTCTGTTCATGGAGGCAGAGGATGTTTAGGCGTAAGCCTTAAATAAAGAAATAAATATATTGATAGTAATGGATTTGACCTTGACAGGTTAATTACTGTCAAATAAAAGTTCTTGATATTTCAAGTTTATTGATATTAATGGATTTGACCTTGAGAAAACCAATTACTGTCAAAATAAAAATCTTGATTAATAATTATGAGTAAAATAATGATTTAAAACTACTTTATGTTGATTTATTATTAAATTAATGTTTGTTTCTTGACAAGTTGACAGCTTAATTTAATTTAAATTCATTTAAAGAGATTTATTAGTCTTATAATTATTTTATGTCAAGTTAATGATATATTTTTAAATTTATGATCATGTAATTTTATCTTTATGCTTTTTCTTATTATATTTCCCCAAGAAAGGGGGTTCACTCTTGAATCTGCAACCAAGCAGATAATACATATTTTTCTTGACTCTGCAATCAGGCAGAGAACATGTTTTGAGAGCATGAAAATTTTGAATGTCTTCTATCGTAATTTTATGACTGTTCTCTAAGGAATATGTTTGTTGGCTCTGTATATCAGAGAATAGTGTAACAATGGATCTATTTTAAATATTCAAGTTATAGTTTATTTAATAAACATTTAGTCCTTATAGCTCTCCCATCTTACTTTAATGAACACATAGACTGATACATCCACGATACATCCAGGTTTTACAGGGGTGGAATAATTTCAAGGACAAAATTAAATTGATGGCAATCTGCCATTTGATATATAGAAAAATAAAGGCAAATGGTCTCACTAAATGTTTGAAATTGTAGCAATTATTACAGTGTTAATTTCAATTAATCTGTTTGAATTTTTAAATCATTGAAAATAGTGCTGCAATTTGTTTTCTTAATTGAAAAGGAATTCAGTAAATAATGTCTTTGCTAGTTCTTTGATAGTCACTTAAACTTGTAAATGTTAAAACAAAACATTTATGTTACACAAGCCAAAACAGATTTATCTTTTAGCACACAGGAATTCTGTCATCTCTAAGGTGTGCTCACAGACTGATTGTGCTAGAAAAAACAAGCAATGTACAGATCCAAAAATTGAATATGCATGCACATAAAACAAGTAAGAAAAATCATGCATTAAGCATAGATTAAGAAGCACTTTCCAATGCTTCATGAAATCTCAGGGTTGATAAAAAACCGGAGTTAAGGGGAAAAAAAAAAAAAAAAAAAGTTTTTTTGGTTCAAACTGGGTTTTTTAACTATGTTTTCCTGTTACATATACATGCATATTTATCAACAAAAATAAATAATTTTGAATATATAAGTAATAATTTGATTTAAAAGTAATTCTAATCAATATAATTATTTAATATACATTCAATTATGTAGAAAATTGAAATCATTTAAAATTTAAACATTTTTAGAAAAAGCTATGTTTTATATTTCATAAATAAAATGTTCTACATAAAGAAACATTGATACCTTGAAAATCTTAATGAACAATCTTTGATTACTAGCATTATAAATAAACATATGATATAGATTCATATATATTATTTTCAAATGGTTATTCAAAATAATTTGAAATACTTGTAATATGTGACATCTGATTTCTTCGTTAGAAGACTACATGAATTATCTTTTATTGAAAAATAAAGCTTTTTATAAAGAATTTTTGGAATGATTTGAATTTAGCAGTAGAATCTTTACACACTTCAAGTATTGTGTATTGCTATTTGACGCTCCTCTGAAACTACCAGGTTAAAAGAAAAAAAAATGACAGTAAAATAAACAAAAATACCTATTTAACAGCTTTTTAGACTATTGAAAAACATTGATCTTAAAATATAAAATAGTTTTATAAATACTGTCATCCACTAAAGCATTTAAACAGCCATCGGACTACATGCTTTATTATAACACTTAGTATTTTTAAATGTCTAAACTAAAAATTACATCTTTTTAGGCATTTTTATGAAACTTTTTTCTATTACGTCTCAAGCAAACATTGTCTTGCCCCCCCCCCCCCTTTCTGCCAATTTTCTTGGCTGATCTAAGTAATTGGTTTCGTTATACAATAGAAGATTTAAATATATATTTTGCATATTTTAGTTAAATGTAAACAGGTGCTTTACTAACGCCTTATTTTTCAATGTCTTCTTATTCGACTTCATATCTTGAGTTTCTTTTTTATTCTTAAAAGATAATTCCTCCAATCAAGAAAATTATCTATTAGAGCTTGACTGAAATTTTAAAGATCCTTTTATGTCATTATCTGTACACCTGCATTTCTCAAAGGAAAACATTTAAATCTAAATACTGCATGTTTTTCTTTATCTTTGCTAAGTTTACATAATTTAAGTGTTTTCTTTAGAGCTTCAAATATGTTCATCAATGCATGAAATTTGCATTCTACATGCATACTAACATGACCTTGACTAGACTCACTATGTCTTACGGTGACTATTGAGATAAGACTTTAAAAAAAGAAATTACTTTCATCCAATAATTTGAAACACTTAAATTACAAAAATGAGAAAATATTATATTAGATTTGTTCTAAAAAACCAATTGGTTTGAACTGTGCCAACCTAACTGATAACAGAATAAGATCATAATGCAAAAAAAAAAAAACCCCAATCCCAATGTAGGCATGCAGGATGCAAGAAAAACAAAGGCTTATTAAAATCAATAACCACAGAGCAAAAAGAAGATTGTTGCCAATTAATCAATAGCATACATAACAAAAAGAAATTAATGGAGAAAATCACTTAAGAATGTCATATTTGTGGCTTTTTGGAATAATGAAATCCTTAGTAAATATTAACTAATCAATCAATTTAAATAGTAAAAGTGCATTTTTAACCTGAGTCTGCCCTTCTGGCTATATATATATGTTTTACAATTAATGGCTATATATACACATATATAGGCTTTTAAAGAAAGAAAGAAAGAAAATTGATTATTTTTTTTTCTAACCAGTTAATTTTAGAAAAATTAGTTATTCTGCCATGTAGATTTATAACTTACAAGAAAAGTTGAGTTGATTAAAAATGTTTGTCATTTTAGAAATTTATTAATTCATCATTTTTCTACAGCTTTGCTTGTAGCTTCTTCATAATTTGGACTTTGCATTTTTCAATAATGTGTAAAATAAAACATTTGGGTAAAAGAATAAAACAATCAGGTGAAAAAAACACCAGCATGTTTTTTTTTTTCAAAACCACTTGGTTTAAACCAAACAACCCTGTGAAATCTTTAACAAAACTTTGTTATTTAAGTCAATAAGGATATAAAGCCAAATATGTATTCCAGTACTATTGAACAGCCCTGTATTTGATCTGTCAGCTAATATACATACTATATAATGGGAAAATTTAGTTTACCAAAAATGCCTAGTAGCTTGAAATTTCTCTTCTAGCAATTTGTACTAATAGATGGAAACATACTTGAATACTTTGTTCAGTGTTGTACTTTGACTGGACCTTTATTACATATCATCCCTAAGATAAAGTTTATTTTAAACTAAAACACTCTTAAAACAACTGAAATCACTTTCTCATAAATTATCATTCATAGGCTCCATATATCCAATTCTTTGTGTGGCCCTGTATATCATTTTATCTATAATCTGCAAACATTTCTTAGTAAATTTAATGCAGTTCAGCATAAAAATGCATAATTTATTTAAGAATCACCTTTTAGTAATTTATGCTCATATTCAATAATGTTGGCGAGCTCTTTTAGGTAG
Source organism: Maratus speculifer (assembly GCA_964019185.1). Classification (NCBI taxonomy): domain Eukaryota; kingdom Metazoa; phylum Arthropoda; class Arachnida; order Araneae; family Salticidae; genus Maratus; species Maratus speculifer. Next base: position 81,093,055 of record OZ025295.1, read on the forward strand.
CCTTTATATTAACTATAGCATTTATACACACCATATAATATGCATAAATTTAGTGAAACTTACATGCACATATCATAATTAAAATGCATTTCATCCATTCATCCATCAGCTATCATCGGATACATATACAGTACTTCGGAAAGAATGTACTATTTAAAATCTTTTGTGTGGCCCTATAAATGAATAATAGCTACATTTTCACCTTATATTTTAGAATGCATATTTTATTGCACCTCGTAAAAGCATATAAATTTTAATATGTTTGACATGGTATAACATCTTTAAAATTCCTTTGAAATGATTTTTCCCCATAGGCTGTAATGTAATGGGAAACTTTTGATTCTCCCTGTAGATAAACCAATCATGGTAGAAACTTCATTTTCAATAGGGTTCATGCTAGAGTAAACATCAATAACGTCCTAAAATTTCATGGCAATCCGAGTATATTTATGTGAATTAGAACGCTGACAGCTGGATAGACTTCCAGACAAACCAAATGCATAAGCATTTTTCAACTTTGTTGGAAAGTGCTAAAAAAGGCTCACTCACTTCAAACCCAACAGCTTTCAAAGTGCAAACCTTCAAAGGCAGTACTCAGTCAAAAAGTTACCAGTACAAATTTAAGCGTTTCTTTTTTTTTATGCTTGAAAATGAGTTGTTATGATATTTTTGTGGCTAATAAGACCTTTCAGCTTTTTCTTGTAAATTAAAATGTTTCACATGATCCCGAAAATTAAAACCACATAGACTAATATCTAGTGTGATAGGTGGACACTGCATTGTAGCAGGATAACAATTTTGTCTTTGTCAGTGTTGTAATCGTAAAACAATCAGAGGGCATACGCTCTGAGCAGAGGGTGTATGTTCAAGGAAGAGGGTATATACCCTACAGTGTGTATAGGATATATTTTTTCAGAAACAGTAGGTATACGGTAGGTAATTTAAAAAAAAAAAATACAGAAGGTATATGACATACACTTTCTACTACATCCATGGTTTTTGTGTTATTGCTCAAGAAGGCTTGCATAGGTTTTTGAATGTTGAAGATGACTTTCAGAGAAATACTGTTGAATTTTCATCAGATAAATATTAGCTTTTAAAAATAAAAATATGATCTATGGTTGAATATTATTGTTTGAAGGACATTTTGAAAAAGGGTTGAAATGACATTAAACAATTTCCTTTTCTATCTTCTCACATTACAAGCATTTATAGTGACATTTAATGAGCCTCTGATAAGCTATTTCGGTTCAAAATTGTAAGTTGATTAAAACTTGCGATGTAATAGACATATTCAAGGTCAAGAACAAGTTTCATAATAAATAACAGTTATTTTCTTTTTTGTTTTTAAAAACTGAAAATGCAAACATTTTTAATTATAACAAACATTTTTTAAAATAAGTTTATTGGGCAATAATATTAATTATGATTAGAACAGATTCAGCAATACTACTTAACAGAATATTTATACAGTCGACTCTCGTTAATTCAAAATCGGATAATTCGAATCTTCGTTTAATTCGAACTAAATATGAAGTCCAGAAATTTTCAGTGGCAGAATAACGTTAAAAATTTTCATTAATTCGAACTCATTCTCTCTTGACTTCGTTTAATTCGAACTAACGAGAATTACAATTTTTCATTTTTATTTTCTTTCTCACAGATTTCAGATCATTTGAATAACTTTGTTTTTTTTGTGAAAATTGTTCCGAACGAGTATACATATAATCCAATGCATTTGGTATCCACTTTCTTAGAGTCCCGTGTGTCCATCAGTGACGCTTTAAAATTTTATTTTTCATTGTGCTTGTTTCTAATCTTTTAATTAGTTTATGTATTTATACATTCTAATTTAATATTAAGTCATAGTCTAATGATAACAGATGAAATAAATTAAAAAACAACACTATAATATCGATTCCTTTGTAATAATACTATATTAAGCACGTTTTATATCATATTTTCCATAATTCGAACATTTCTTGTGGTCCCGACGAGTTTGAATTAACGAGAGCCGACTGTACTAAAAATTTTAACTTACCAACAGTAATATTGCATTTCTGCTGTTTAACATCTTTTACATTCAGGATGTTTGAAGAGTTTAGGCTCAAATAATCATCGATATTTTTTCTTGGAGAATCTTTCTGAAATAATTATATAATTGAATATGTTTAATTTAAATATACATATATATCATTAATTCTAATATTCTAAAAACAAAAATTAGTAAAATTATTTATGCAACACAAGACATATAACAAGAAAAGATATATGGATATGAATTAACTGTAAAAATCTAAAATACATCATAATTCAATAATAAATAAAAATGTACAGTTTGTGATAGAAAGTTAGGTAAATTTTTTAGACTAAAAAAATGAACATTTCTAACTGTTGCTCTATAGGTGCAAATTCACGGTCGGCAGTTGCTATGTTGCGACTAATTTTTGACACCTAAATTGTCATCTTTTGATGAAATTTTTCACAATCCTATGGCAAATTTCAGGTTTCTATAATAATTCTTTTACAAATTTGCTTTTTTTTTTTTTTGTAATTTGTTGACGAAACTCGAGGAATTTTTTTGTGATCCTTTCACAAAATTTTGCATCTTTTTTCGGCTAATGATTGATAAAATGAATTCTTTTGGCAATTTTTTGTCAAAACACCATATTTTCTCCTGATAAGTTTTTATGTCTGAATGCCTTCAATTTTCAGAAAATTCAGAACAGAATCAATCGTACCTGCAGTAATCTGTAATAACAGATTTTTTGAAAATAATTTTTTTTGTGTGTTCTTGAAAAACAAATGTTGAAATTGTATTTTGGATTTTTATATGCAAAATAATCTCACAAATTCACAATACATGTGTGAATACATGTGTCATACATGTGTACTCATGTATGACAAAATAAAAAGAAGAAATCTTGTTTTCCTAATATTCCAAACTGCCAAGATTATTTAGTTTATTCTTATAAATACATATTTTTAAACCCTATCTTTCTCAATTTTATCTTCTGACTGTGCGTGTGCATAGCTTAAGATTTATATTATATTTAAACCCAAATTAAAAGAAGTGTGTTTAAATGAAATATACACACTTGATGTAATTTGTGTTTCTTTTGTTACATGAGTAGATATTTTTCCCTTTGAATTCCTGACATTTTCATATAAACAAAAATATTTAAGCATTTCTTTCACAAAGTGGTAACTAGATTATTTGGGTTTAGGAACCACTAGCGGCTTAAAAATTTTTGGTATCTGCACCTATACATTGTTCATGTACTTTGATATAAAGTGCTACAATGTGATCAGTGACACACAGTTTATTTTACAAAAAGATCTCATGTAAGTAAAAAGAAAAAAATAGTTGTATTTTAATCATCAAAAGTTATTCCAGGTTTCTATTATTGTGTGCGTGTATGTGTGAATGGAAGGAGGGGGGAGGGGGGTGAAGAAAGAAAAGAGTTATGCAGGAACATAAGGCACGATGCTACGTGGAACACTGCATAAACAAAAACACAGATAGCAGATCTTTTTTAACTTGAAATTTCAGGAGGAACATAAAGCATTATTGGAATTACCCAGGGCTCTCACTTCTGATCACCTTTGAACTGCATCATGACAAAATGCTTCGTTGGTGAGTAAATGAACAATGAGACTCGCCGAATTGTCAGTGCTCAATTTCTCTCTCTCTTATTTTTTCTTTTTTTGTGTGTGTTTGGTTACAGTTGAAATTGTTATTCACATTACTGTACAATTGATATCATTTTTCATCTCCAATCGCACCGCACCATTTACATTATTTTTTATAGAGATACTTACTCAACACAAATTCAGTTTGGCAACAGTCAAAGACACAGAAAGGATTATAGAATAAGTATTTCTCTGTTTCAGTTTTTCACTATTTATACAATCAAAATTACTTGCATTAATCGCCAAATTCAAAAAAGTTTTGTTAAAATGCAGCATTGAATATGCCATTTACCATACTGCAAAGTATCACTGCCAATCAATTTTTTTCTAACAGTTATAGTCAAAATCTCATAGCAATTTACCGTTAAAAGAATGTTTGAAACATTTAGACATTTAAAAGATAGTTAGAATGTACTTATTTTTAATAATTTTTGTAGTGAATAATAGAATTTCTTTTTTCTAAACTAAGACAAAAAATTATGGTAATATAAAACACATCAAAATAAATAAATAAATAATAATAATAACAAAAAAGACAATAAGTGGTTTAAGACAGATTTTCCAGCATTTCACACCAAATCTATTTTGTTAACATTTTCTTTTATTTGGGTAATGTTTTTTATTAGCACTTTCCAACAAAGTTGAAAAATGCTTATGCATTCGGTTTGTCTGTCCGTATGTCTGTGCTCTAACTCCTGTAAATACACTTGGATTGCATTGAAATTTTTGGATGTTATTGACATTTATCCTAGCACAAACCAGGGGTGCAGAATATGTCCGGTCTGGCAATCTAGGATCAGGGGGAAATTTTAACCAATTGGGGAAATTTAGCAGAAACATATACAATTGATTTTAACAACAAATTCCATAATTTCCAGAGAAAAAAAAAAAAGAAAATCATTACAATTAAAAAAAGTTGTATGTCGACCTTCACAAAATCAACCTCAGAATAGTTATTGTAAGTACCATATATCAAAGGTGATTCTGGATGAATTTTCAGACAATTTAACAGAAAAAAAAAATCAGTCATCAATATGAAAATTTGGACATAAAAATCCAAAACTCACAAAAGCCCAAGATTTGCCGAAAAAACATGAATTTTGTTACAAAATCGCAAAAAAATCACAATGTTTGTCAAAAGATCTTGAGAAACCACAAGTTTTGTTAAAATGGGCTAAATAACAGCGATTTTAGTCAAAATATGGCAAAATAACAGTGGCAAATTTCCTGAAAAGACCTCAAAATAAAAGCGAATTTCGTCAAAAGCTACCCCCTACTTATTTTTGTCAAAGCCATGTTAAGGCAGTATTCAAACTTTTGAACCCTTCCCATTTCAATCCTTTGGGCCAATTTTGCCCATTTGTAATCCCCACCGAGATATTAATAGCTCACTGTATTTAGCCAGTTTGAAGGTGATTTGTGCATAATTGTGACGACAAAATTTAGTATATATAGAGTAGAACCCCGCAAATCCGGACCCCGATAATCCAGATCTCCGGGTAATCCGGATCGATTTGGTCATTTTTTTCCAAGCTTGAGAAACATTTTTGCTGATTTCTATAACACTAACTTGTTTCATTGTCATATTTTGAATAAAAAAAAAACTTTTTCTGAAATCTTTTCGAATTTTTTATTACAAAGTAAACATTTTTCTGTCTGTAAATATTCAATAAGTTTAACATAAAAGTGATTTTGTGTAAGTATGCTTAATTTTATTTCATTTTTTTCTAAGTCTCCGTATAATCCGGATTGGGTCTGGTCCCAATTAATCCAAATTATCGGGGTTTTACTGTATATATAACTTTTAATGTGGGGGTGGTTTTGGGTTCTTAGGATCATATAATGAAAAGTTATGAATGATTTTTTCAAAAGTCATACCATGGTAACAACTGCATAAATTTGTCAATTTATGCTTTAACCATACCATTTTCTGATAATGCGTTTAAATGTTTTACAGCCCAGTAAATTTCAAAAAGCAAACACACAATAATAATAATAATAATAAACATACACACTAAAATTTTTCTTTGTAGAAAACACATTTATTTACATCAACATAGATTTTGACTACATAAACAAAAAAATAATTTATTTTTTTGTCCAGATATCTTTATATTAACAATTTTATCGAATCCCTCCCCCTCCCACATACATTCTCTCTCTACATTCTTTATACTTTATTCTTCTTGTGAAATCAGCAATCTTAATAATAACAACATTTATACACTACAGTTTTTATATATTAATATAGTAAGACTGCAGAGAGAAGGGGAGGCAGTTGAAATTATGAGGGACCCATGAAAAGTTCTGTTTTTTACAATGAAAAATAATTAAAAAAGATGACTTAAACACATTTTTTTTTCATGTAAAGTTATTTTAAACTTAAAATAAATAACATAAAAAAAGAGTGCTTGGTTTACATAAACTGTGTATGCTAATGTTATTACATAGTATTAAGAAAAAAAAAAAGAAAAAAAAAATCCCAATAAATAAATAATTAGTATGCATCTTCACAGTATCTTAGTTGGAGAAATGCTAGCGGCCTTATACTAGTTGAAAATGGGTATACGACCAAGAAGCTTTTAAGCACATATGGTAATATTTAAAAAAATATTTTATTAAGATAGTCACAGCGAAATTTCAAATAAATATATATTAATTTTTAAAATACAATATTATTAATTTTTAACACTTTCCAATAAAGATGAAAAGTGTTTATGTACTTGGATTGTCTGTCCATACTAATGTAAATATACTTAGATTTTCGTGCAATTTATTGATAAACATTATTTAGGGACACCAAGGCATATTTGGTAATGTATATACAATTTGTGGGATTAAATTCATTCACAGGGACACTCAAAAGAATTCCATTACATTATGGTATGAAAGGGGGGGGGGGGTCGTTTGCAGAACATTTTCATGAAATTACACCATTTTAAATGTATTGTAACAGATATAAATTTCTGAATTTCATTATAAGATGATTACAACATTAATGCATTTGTCATTCATTCACAGGGACATATAAAAAAAATCAGTTACAGTACTATCTTTGAATAATAATTGTGGGAAATGTGTTTTCAGTTTTGGCATGCACTTTTAAATGCACCTCACTGACTAATAGCTTTTGTCAGCACTCTCTCAGAGAATAAGAATGACAGATAAAAACAAAACTCATGCTTCTGAATTTGCTGATTACAACTTTTTGTCCAAATAGTCTGGCAACATCTAAAACCAAGGAGAATAATTTCAGCTGCGATACGGGGAAGATACTCCTTTTGAGTTCTGGGAATTATAGCCGAATGTGTCAGCATATATAATAGAATGGCCCCAAACTCTCCTTAATTTTAAACTGTAAATATTCATTTGTATCATATAATCAAGAAACATTAAAGGTTATTTATATTATTCCCTGGATTTCATTATTTATATATATATAAATTTCCTAACTGAACTAATATTCGGTAAGCATATAGTTATAGATCTATCTATATATATGACTGTTCAAAAAATTTGGATAATTTTCCAATTGTAGATGAAATAGATGAAATTTGGTTTTGAAATATGTTATGCATTTCCATATGATTGATTTCCAATTGATTAATATTTAAACTTATTAAATGATTCTGTTTTCTAACATTATTCTGAATGTGTTGGAAAGTGTTACATAATCTATACTTGATGCATGTTTTTTTTTTATTATTATTATTACTGTACTTAAGTGCCTCCATTTAAAACAGTACTAGGACATGCTGACTCTCACAGTAAGTCCTGGATGTAGCTACTAGATTAATAACAGAGGGGGAAATACATTATAAATACAAATAAAGTAAAAAAAGGAAAGAAGAGAAATACTCACAGTTGTTGCTTTTTCCAAGTCCTCTATGTTTTTTACTGGATATATGTATTCAGATGGAGTTTTCTTACTGGGATCTAAAATAGATTTAAGTATGAACAAACAAAATATAAGTAATCTTAAATACTTTCATAAAATATTAAGGAAAAGAAGGCCAGTGGCATGGTAGTCACCACACTTATTGGGCAAGGTGCATTCAGCATTTCATTCCTTCAGGCAGGGATGTAGTAGAGGGTATACGTAGGTATACACTGTATTTCTTCTGATTTTTTTAAGCAACATTTTATGCACTCTGTTTCCCAAGAAAATATACTATATGAATTCCAGGATATTCTCTATTCCTTGAGCGTATACCCTCTGCTTAAAACGTATATCTTCTTCCTCTTTTTTTTTTTTTTTTTTTAAATCACAACTACATCACTGCTTTTAGGGTCAATAAAATGAATACCAAGTTTGCTAAGGAAATAACACCAAGGGTCTTGTGTTGGGCTGACCACCTAGCCGGGACACATGCTGCATAGTTTCTCGGGGCAAAGGCTCTAGTAAATAGAGTTGGGCATTGTAGATCCTGATCCTTCATAAATCATTAAACTAAATAAAAAGTTTAGTTTATTATTATTATTATTATTAGGAAAAAAAAAGAATCATACTAATTTATTTTTACATTTGAACTTGCCTATAGCTTAGACTGGATAAGAAGAACTTGGTTTTAAGGTTTGAACAGTAAGAAATGGTTGTTTTAATACAAAAATGCACTATGGAATTCTCTGTACTCATGAGTACTTTTAATATAATAAAATGAAAGAGGTGAAATATCTTAAGATTATCATTCATGCAGTCATTTATTATAAATTAGCAAAAGCCATACTTTGTTTGGATTCTCAAACCATTATTACATAATATAAATATTTGAAAGTAACAATATATTTTTATATTATTTTTGTATCTTTATTAAGCAAAAACATTTCATGTTTTGGCGCATTTTAATTTTAGAAATGTAAATTCAGCCAAATAACTAAGAATTTCCTTGGAATTTTTCATTTATGATATAAGACAGGTATAAATAGAAATATTTTCAAAGTAAAATTTTAGAAAATATTTCTAAATTTTCAACTAAAAGCCCTTTTAAAGATGTTTTTACATTTCCCAGTAGCCTCTGGTGTTTTCTCAAATGATTTGAAATAAGTATGTTTCCAATCTTTGTAATTCACATCAAATAATCTTCGATTGCAATCTTAGAATAATATATTCCACGACAGCTTGAAGAAAGTTACTTCTCCAAAATCCTATTTGAAAAATTCCTGAAAAACATTTAAAATCTGCTCTCTTTGATACTAAGAATTATTAACTGTAAAATTTTTCATTCTAATTTCTTCTTTTTTTCTGCATGTTAACATATGAGAATTTTTGATATTGTAGAATCTCTCGTAAGGAAATTTACTATTGAATGGAAGGGTTTACCTTGAAGGGTTTCCACTCTTGGCAATGTTATGTAACTTAAACCAACAGATGTCTCTTTATCCTCAATATCTACAACTATGTCAAAGACATTGGGATTATGTTATGTTAAATGTGTAACATACCGGGTGTCCCAGAAATGACTGATGGATTTTAAAATTCAATACAAGGTTCATACTATCTTTCTGTGATAAAATTCAAGCACCTAACCCAAATTTCAAGCACCTTTCCAGAAATGAATATTTTAAAGTTTTAAAATACTATTTTACAAAAGTATCAAGAGAAAAAAATATTTTTCATTTTCTCATATTTTCAGGTGAATGCTAAACATAACATACAGTAGCAAAGTCTTAAATGTGAAATGTTATGAGAAAGGCTCTGAAAAATAAAGAAAATCCTTTTTGCATTCTACTTTGAATATTATTTGGGCTAACACTAGACAAAAATAGACATTTGACAATTTTGTACTATGATAATATTAATACACAATTTTAAATTTAACAAAATTTTTTCATAGCTTGCTTCAACTAATTCACTAAATCATTTTTCAAAAAAGTATATTACACATATATAAAAGAAAAATTTGCACATTGCAACATGAATAATTTATTGTATTTTAAATACGACTCTCTCTCCCGCGTTTAAGCTTTTTAACTGCAACTTTATCAAAATTCTTTTTTCTTTAACATTTCATCACAGGCCTCTTTGATGGTAAACAGAATGCTTTTTTTTTTTTTTTTTGTTGGCTCTGCCTTGAAAAATAAGTCATCAGCTGAATCATGAAGGTTTTTTTTATGTCAACTTTTACTCTTTTCTTCTCCTTCCCCCCCTCAGTGATATGTTTTTCTTTCTCTTTTTCTTGATCCTTCAAGTACATAATGTACATCTGTCTGACATTGCAAGATGCAGATGAAAGAAGTCCTTTTTTTATTGGTATACTACCACAATATTCTAGATAATCTTTTATAATCTTTAAAGAAGTATATGGATGTTCTTTAAGGTTTTCTAGTTTAATATCTTTTATTGATAGAATACTATACTTTATTAGACTTTTTTTATTGATATTTTTTTTCATCATTACACAAATGAAGTATCTTATTTCTCATTTCAGAGCAATAACACCACTTTCTTTAACAAATTGCTGCTCTGTTGGATTCTGAAACAATTTATCTCCAGTGAACAGAGATTATTTTAGCAAGAGAATTCAACATATGTGAAACTTGTTTAAGATTCACCCATTTCATATACGATCCCGCTTAATGATCTGCAATATCTTGAAAAGGAAACCTATGTAAAATTAACATGATAAGATACGATCCCACTTGAGATACAAATTTTCCTCGGTCCCTTAATTCGTATCTCAAACGAGTTTTACTGCATTAGCTTTGAATTCAAAACAAGGAAATTTAGAAATTGTTTCATGTTTTATTTCACATACTTAAGAATTTTGTTTTCTAACTAGCATGACTAAATCAACTTTGTTAAATCAGCTACAAAAAACAGCAGCACTGGTTTTTCAGTTTGAAATTTTGCCATGAAAGGCTGCACCAAAAATACAATGATGAAGGAAAATGCAACTTAACAATAAATTTATCTTTTAAAAAGACACAATAGAGTTATAAATGTAATTTTTGGGATTGGGATTTTTTTTCTTTTGAACACAAGAAATGAACGATTATAAATATTCAAAGATTTCAATTGCTTTTTTTTATAGCTTGTAGTCTGTCAAGCTATCTATAAAATTTAAAGACACTGTTGCCAGTTGACAATAATTTATAATAATCTTGAAGTTTTGCTTGACATTTTTTGAAAACTATATACTGTTTTTATAACTATTTTATTTCACCTGATCCTACTGATAGATTCATTGATGAATTTAATTGCTCATTTATTATAGCGAAAAGTACAATCATAAACTTTAAAGAATGTCTATTTTTTAAAAATAACAAAAGTTAATAAATAAGATCAAATTTGAAAAAACTTTCAAGCTTAACCTTTTTTTTTTTTCCATAAATCAATTGATTTTGGAACTGTTACAATTGGTTGCAATACTTATAATAATGCTGCTAACAAACTTCTATTAGCAATACTTAATCAAATATATAAAATTACAAAAAAAAAAAAAAAAAAAAAAAAAAAGTGATAATACACATTGCATAAAAAATAGTTATGAACTGGTCAATATTATGAAAAATCTAAAATGTATAAAAAATATCACTACATATGACTTTAAAGATTTATTTAATAATATCGATTTATCAGATTTACATAATATCATAAATGAGCTTTTTAAAAAATATCAACACGAGTTGGATATATCACATAATATTGATTCTGATTATTTTCATACCTTAACTAATTTCATTATCTATAATAATTTTATCATGCAAGATAACAATATATATATTCAAAATGTTGGTATACCACAAGGTGGTAGTACATCTAGTGTATTATCTGACTTATACTTATATTACTATGAACGTCATTATTTAAATAATAAAATACATTTATATTGATGTAATTTTAATTGATACTGATAACTCTTGTACATCTCAATTCCCTGTTGATTATCCTTCCAATCTAGAACTTTCAAAAAACCTACTTTTTAATAATACAACCAATTTCTTAGATATTAAAATTATATTAAAAGAGAACAAATTTATAACTGATATTTATGACAAAAGGAAAGAATTTAATTTTAAAGTTAATACTTTTACTAATTTTAAATCATATCTTCATAATTCTGTATATTGTAATATAATACTTAACCATTTATTTAGAAAAAAATGTCTATGTTCTTCCCATTTAATTAATACTAATATTAAAAAGCTTGTATATGATGCTATAAATAATGGTTATCCTAAAAAATTCATATATTCTTTAATTTATAATTAGATATTACATGATCTCATAATTAATTCTTTGTGTAAAAAATGTATAAAAAATTATAAAACATAAAAATAATAATAAAAATTAAAAATGTTAAAAAAGTAATAAAAATATATATATATAGGTTGGTTGGGAGGGTAGATGTTAGAGTACGGGGGAAGGTGGTGTTGTCTGGATAAAAACGCAAAGGTTAATTAAAAAATTGAGAGTGGGTTATTTATTTTAACATAATTTTTATACTGTTTATTTGACACCAATATATGGATATTTGTCTAGTTATATCTATAGTTAGATAGCTATATTATATTTATCGTATTAATTTTAATGTTATTGATATAATTTTAGGTATTATTATTAGTATTATTATTACTATTATTATTATTATTAAATACTTATTTATTTTTATTTTATTTTATTTTATTATTTTTTTTTAACTTTTTATTATCCTATATTAAGATAATGAGTTTTTAACCATGTAAAGTTAAAATAAATGTTACTGATTAAAGTAATAAAATGGTATTTTAAGTTATATGTTAATATGAATGTTATTACTTAATTCTACTTTTAATTATTTTATTAATTTAATTTTATGTTATGATCGATTATTAATTATTTTCTCCGGTTCAATTATATTTCCATTCAGCTTTTTCTTGTTATGGTTACTTCTTAGCCTACATGCGGATTTAACTATCGTTTTTACTTACTTTCAACTCCTTTTTGTAAAATAACAATATATTTACTGCTACTGTTATTAAGTTTCTTTATTGTCTTCAATATTTTGTATCACTTTAAATCATAGCAAGTTTTATTTTTCAACTCATTTATCTAGCTGCTTGGCTTTCTCTATTTAAATAGAGCAACCCTACTGATTTGGCGAAGTTCCGCTGCGTGCACTGCAAGCAAACTGATTTTTCTCCTATGTTAGTATGTCAGCTTGTATTATTAACTATTGCTTCATGCATCAATAATTTATTAATAATTTTATTGCGAAGTCCTCTTCATGATTGGTGATCAACAGATAAGTAGTTTTTGTTCTCAATATTTTGTTATCTTACTTTTTATCCAATTTATATATGGATGTAAAGTTTATCATTTCCACGTGCAAAAATAGGGTTAGTTAGAGCTTATGTTACTGATACTATTTGCTGCACGTTACTGTTTTAATATATATATATTTTTTTTCATTTTTTCCACCATTTATTACTCTGTTCTTTGTTTAATAATTTGGTTTTTGTGTGCTGGTAGCCCCAAATACGTATTATTTTGCTATTCATGGCTAATACGTGGATGAAACCGCACACTTCATTTGTAGTTCCAGAGCATTTGGGGCCTGACGATTCTGCTTTGGGGCTACAAATTACATTTGCATTCATTTTATTTATTTATTTATTCAGATTTACTCGTTTCACTATTTTTTTTTATTATAATTCAATTCAATTCTAATTCTTCGTTTTGGTTTATTGTTTTATTGATAAAATCCATTGGTGAATCTTGTCTACTTTTAATGGTATATATATATATATATATATATATATATATATATAAACACAATTTTTTTTCCATAAATAAAAAAAAAGAGGAAAAGAAATAAGGGGATTAATCAGCATATTGAGCAAGAAATAATGAAAGTAATTGGTTAAAAATGAAATTATTAAAAATAAAACAATTGCTATTTATTTTTAATAGTAATAAGGTTCCTTATGAAAGATATCCCTCTAAAAATTAAAAATCATGCAAATTCGATTAAAGCCCAAACAATGTTGGAGAGAATGCATGGAAATATACTGCTGAAACCATGGAGTGGCCACTAGTGGGGCCATCAATCATAGGTTTGTTTCAAAGGATTTTCATTTAAAAACATAAAATTATACAGAAAAATAAAATTTCATATTTTTAAAATCAAAATTGAAGTAAATTTAAATAACTTAATTTGTCTAATTTAAAAATTTTACAAGGGTCATAACCTTTTCCTACTCATCTTTGTTGGAAGCCATGATTCACGACACATGAATAACAATGATATTGCCTCCAATCCTCCTACATTTTGCAATATCAGATCTATATGAGTTTTTAATGCAGATTTTCCCTTATTCTCTAATTTCTAAATAACACAGCATAGCTTGCATGCATTGAAACTGATATGCTAATTGGTACTGCTTTGAACTAACGCTTGAATCTTTCTTGTCCCATCCACAGTTTATTGAAAGTACACTTTCTTGGTATCGTTATAGTACATATCTCAAAGAATAATTAACTACTAAAGATCTATAGAACACAGAGGAAAAACTATTTGTTGCAAAGACCTGAGTATGTGCATGTGCACATGCATCAACTGATCCAAGTTCAGTATACAGAACAAAACAAAATACAAATGCCCACATTCTGATCTCCAGAAAGGAAAACTATTTCAGAACAAATATTTTTGTTTGATTAATTAATCCTTTTCCAACACTTGGAACTTTTATTTAATTTTGAACATCTGAATAAGAAAATTTAATGAAATGAAATTAATAATGAAAATCAAGCACCTTCATTAAAATTTAAATAAATTCAAGCACTTTCAATTACCTTTTTTCTCTCCTAAAAATTCAAGGACTTTCAAGCACAGTATGAACCCTGTCAATAACTTGCAAACGGTGACAGCTATTTAAGAAAATTTTGCAGGAGGGTTATGTATAATGTCAGGAGTTTTTTTACCGTAATTTTTTATTTTAGTTTGCATCTCAAACAATAGGTGGCACTCATGGCGATTGAAGGCCAGCCTATTGTTTGAGATGCGAACTAAAATAAAAAATTACGGTAAAAAAAAAACTCCTGACATTATACATAACCCTCCTGCAAAATTTTTTTAAATAGCTGTCACCGTTTGCAAGTTATTGAATTTTAAAATCCATCAGTCATTTTTGGGACACCCGGTATGTTACACACTTAACATAATGTTAAATATGAGACATATAAATGTTAAATGTAGTGTTAACTTTAATGTTAAATGTTAATGGGTGTTATTAACATTTAAATATTAATAACACATATTAGCATTAATATGTATTATTAACATTTAATAACATATCAAATGTTAATAATATTTGTTATGTTATTAACAAACAGCATGTTATGTTATTTATTAAATGATAACTTATGTTGGGTTAAATGTTAAATAAAATGTATAGATAATTAATTAAATTAATGATAATTTAGAACATTAAGACTTTAGTCAGGTTTAAACTAATAATATATTAATAATAAATTAGAATGTTTCACTTTTTCTGCAATGCATTAAATTTGGAAAATAAAGCAATTTCTCATTTTATTTCTTCAAAAGCATCAAAATTTTTTGATATTAAGTAGAATTTCCATAAATTTTGAAAAAAAAAAAAAAAAAAAAAAAAAAAAGAAAAAAAGAAAGAAAGAAAGAAAAAGAAAAAAAAAGATTAAATTCCCTCATCCTAGGTTTTTCCTATTCCCTGTCTCCTCCCAGTATTACAGTCTTGTAAGATAAAAGATATTCAATATCATGTCTGTCATACCCGCTCATTTCTTATAGTTCCAGTTAATATTTTCCTTAATCTTAGCTTAGAAAAAGAGGGAAAAAAGTGAAAATAATTCATGTTTTAATTTTATCACAAAATATTCATTTTTAATTTTTTCATACAAAAATAAATAAATAAATAAATAAAATAAAATAAAAATAAAATAAAATAAAAAATAAATAAAATAAAATAAATAAATAATAAATAAATAATAATCTAGTCTTTGCACAAAGACTTTGCACAAAGCACACTTTTCTTCTATTTTTTTTTTCAAGCTAATTTTTAAGTATGAATAAATATTCATAATTCCATTAAAAGGATGCACAAACTGCTTCAAATTTCCAAATATGCTTGCAGTACATATCAAGCAATCGTTTATTTTTGAAAGGAGAAAAATTACTAATTTTTGAAGAAAATGTTAAGAAATTTATATTCACTCTCTCATTTTATATAACTTCCTCACATGCCTGTCTCTTTTCGAAGTCTGATTAAAAATGACCTTGCTTGCAACAAAAAAAAAAAAAAAAAAAAAAAAAAAAAAGGAACTTTGAGGGGTGAATAAGGTAGGAGCGAAAGACCTTGAAAGAAAATTAGTGGTCACGTGATTCAGAATTAGATTGATATTGCAGGGGACATTGGCCAGAAGCACAAATTGTCGGGCATTAGTCGCCCCAGGAAAATTGTCTGGTGGAATTTTTGGAGCAAATATCATAAATCAAATCTATTAGTTAATGCAATTTCCTGCCAATACTAGCATTGGACTATTTGAACAGAGTATAACCTATTGACATCATACTAATGTCAGTGGAGGATTATTGATACTTCACTGGTAATTCAGAAAAATGGCTGAATCAATTTCAACATTCTTAACTGTCTGAGAATACTTCAAAGAAAAAGATGGATATTTTGAGATCTAATCTGCTTTTCTATTACATAAGTAATAGAACTAAATATTAAATTCAATATATAGTATAAAGTCTTTAGTTTGAATGCCCAAAGTTTGGACTTTCCATTGACAATATTCAAGGAGGGGCATGAAAAAATTAAATTTTTAAAACAAAGAAAAAACCCTGAAACATCAAATCAAATATTACTTTCTGTTTTTTTTTTTTTTTTTTTTTTTTTTTTTTTTCCAGATATGGAAAGTAAATAAAGTTGAAAGCTCCCCCAGAAATGCTCCTTTTTGCACTTATATCATGCATTAATTTCTCTTTTTTTTCATTTTTCTCCCTTTGTCAGTCATAATTCTGGGATTCATGAATGCTGGCACAATGAGCATGACAGGCACTTGTTAGAAAATTGTCATTAGCAATTGATCGATGCAACTCTAACACATTTAAAGTAATCAGTTACCTTCACTAGAATGCACAAAGAGAAACCATTTCAAATTTAAGTGAAAAAAACCTCATCTACTATACTCATAGCTTACTATGAGTGTAATAGATGAGGTTTCCCCCCCCCCCCCCCCCCTGTTAACCCTGTGAGCTCAGATGGCAGAAAATAACTATGTTGTGCCTTTTAGGCCTATTGCAACCAATGGAGAGGTAAGCTGAGGAGAAAAGGGTGGGGGTAAAGATTGTGCCTGTGCTATGCTAACTTGTCCATCAATTTGAAGTTAATAAAGCATCGCATATTAACTGAAATTTTTAATACTTAAGTATGTTACAATTTTTTCGTAAATTGTATGTTCCTTTAAATAAATGTTTTTGTTTTACTTTTATTTTATTATAATTCAGAATATTATTTAATTTAGTATTAATAATTATTATATGTAAATTTTAATGTATGAACATTATATTTTGCATTTTTAAGTAGCAAAATTTATTTTCCTTTTCATTGGAAAAGCAATACTTTCAATAAACCAAAATTCAGGAGAATTTAAAGTTTGGACTTGGTTAAGTCACGAGGATTCTGAACTTTAGACTTTGTACTGTATTTGTAAATAAATTGTTGATACTTATGTTTTTCTCAAAAAATGAATTTCATGCCTATCAAAACAATTTTTTGAACTTTAGTTTCTTAATTATTATTATTTGTTTATGTAACAGATAATTTATTAAATGTACTCATGATTAATATTTAATTTCAAGCAATATCAGCAAAAAAAAAAAACAATAAAAAATTTTTAAGTAAAAATGATAAAGGAAAGCAATTAAAAAGAAAAATTAATTTCTAAGAGTTATAAACATACTTTTTTCATATAACTGATCCATTTCTTCAGTTGTCACAATTTCATAAAATGGTCCAAGAAGTGACATGAACTTTGAAACATTTTCATTATAGGACATTGTTTCTATAACCTGAAATAAAATAGGTAAATAAATGTACAAGTAAAAATATATAACTAAAAATGAAAAGTGCAATTCAATTAAATTTTGAATAAGGAAGAATTTTTAATGGTATTTTTTTAGTTAAAAGTTTATACATATTCTTTTAAGTTAATTTACGTAATCCTCTTTATTCTCCTCAGTCCTGAGACAAATTTTACATGGCACTACAAAAACCAATTTAAAACATCTCCTGAGATGTACCAGTGTATATATTGATGTTTCTAATATGCACACATTTATTTAAAAAATCTAGATGTATTTGTCACAGTTCTAGAAGCATTTAAAGTAATTTAAAGGATTATTTTTTAGTGTCACCTCCAGACGACATCAGGACTGAAGAGGTTATGAATTATTGAGCCCAGTAAAAGGTGTAAACACATCTTGTATATATACATATAACATACATATATATATATGTATTCAATGAAAACACAGAACACTTTCATGCTTAATACATTACCAACATAATCTTCGTAATTTCAAACTAATTTCGATACTTTTTGCAACAGTTAACTTGAGCCAGCTAGGCATATGGATAACAAAAATCTGTGGTCTCTCTACAGCCAGTCCCCACTGATGTTTTGGAATCAAGTATAGATAAACAATGAGAAAAAAAAAAAATAAAAAAAAATGACAATACTGACACAACTTTTCCCAATGTGTCGGGGCTTAGAGCTGACCTTAAATCAAAAGGATATGTGTTTTCTGGTTTCTTTACAATGACACCTAGTTAAATTGGCAATGTTACAATCCTGTTTATACACTTAATAAAGTATGTTCATGACAGCATTAAATACTACACATAGTGGTTTTACATGAACACCTGTGTTGAATTCAGGGGATGACTCTGGCAAAGAGGTTGAGGGGGGGGGGAGGGGAGGGGGGCATTATAGGGTTCCAGGGAGAAAAAAGAAAATAGCATTTTTTTGAACCATTGAAAACATAAAATCTCATATTTTTGTTACAATACACCCAAAAATCTAAATGGATTTAAAAACATTTGTAATTTATTCAGTTTAAGTTACAATATTTATATGATTGCATGATGTATAGAAATATTTAATAGGACTCATGAGAGATAATAAAATAAAATAAACAAAACAGTTTAAAATGTAACTGTCATAAGTAATCATCGTTTTGTAACATTTCACGTTTAAAAAAAGAAACACAAATAAAATTAATTTAGATGCTAATTTCCATCATTACAACTTAATTAAAAAAAGAAACATATATATTTATATACATATAATAAACAGAATTTACATTCTATTTAAAAAATAAAGTTATTTAACCTTTGTTAATTCTTCAATATATTTTTCCATTGCAAGATCTTTTCCCATGTTGCCAAGATCATTCCAAGCATTCCTAAAATAGAATAGAAAATCATTTAATTGAACACATTAAAGATCATTGAATTCATTAATGCAGCACACATGCCTACACCTGTAGATTGGATACACAATGTGATTGGGGCAAATTTTACCCCAGCAGATGTGCTTAGTGATTACTTTATTCATATATACATGTACAAAAAAGTATGTAGGAGACATTTAGAATGTATTTATTCTTAATACACTGGTTTCCAAAAATTAAGGAAAAATCACGAAAATAGCGATAATTCAAAACATTACATGTAGATTTTAACTCAGCCACAAAATACAACGCATAGTAAGGTATAAAATAACATGAAAAGAAATTAACAGACAATTATGGTGTTTCAAAAAATAGCATAATTATAAAATTAACAAAATCAATTTGCCAGTTTGGTATAGGAAAAGTACCTTTAATATGCCATATGATCACCCCTAGTAGCAATGCAGCACATACAGCGATGTGTCATACTGTCAATTATGCGGTAGATGAGTTCACTGGAAAGTAAGAGCCATTGCTCTTCCAAAGTAGTTGTAAGCGTGGCAAGGGTCAGAGGAGGGGGATTGAGAGCAGCGACGCGTCTCCCTAAAGCATCCCAAACATGCTCGATGGCATTCAAGTCCAGTGATCGAGCTGGCCATTCCATGTACTGAATTGTCTGGTGCTGAAGATAATCTTCCACGATGCGAGCCCTGTGCGGTCTAGCATTGTCGCCCTGTAACAGGAAATCATTACCTATTGCCAGGGTTCGTAAATATCATGATATTTTCGAAAATATCGAAAATATCCGATATTTTGATATATATCTGATATTTTCGATATATATCCGATATTTTCAAAATTTTCAGCTTATTGATTACAAATATTTTTTGATTTAATATAAATTAAAATTTTAATCATATTACAGTTAACATGAAAACATAAACCAATATTCTAAATCTTTTTTTTTTTCCTTTGTAAATTTGATGATTAAATAAATGAAGACAAACAATTTTTTGTGATGTTCAACAAATTACCTTTTCACTCATCAAAACACAAAATACAGAATTCAGTTTCAAGTTTTAAAAAAATTTATTTTTAAAGAACAAGTTTCAAGATACAAAATAATAATAATAATAATAATAATAATAAATAAAAAATAAATTATTTTTTTCTATTGAAGAATTTAAACATAAATGTAAGTTTGTCAGCTTTTTCATTCCCTAACCTATTCCGGAGTTTAGACTGAACTAAACCGAAACTGGAAAAGATTCTTTCTAATCCAGCTGTTGAAGGAGAAGCTGTAAACAACTGATTAGTTAAGTTGGACATTTTTTCTTTTATGGGCTGCTCCAATTTAATATTGTCCCACCAAATTATTGGTTCAACCTTTATATATTCAGTTTCAAACATAAAACTTGGAAAAGGAGATTTCTTTGCTAAAAATGTCATTGCCAGGGGCAAAAGTTCTTTGTCTACTGAACGCAAGAAATTAAAAGCACTATGCTTTTGATCTTCAGTTAATTTTTTCCCACAGTATCTGTGGTCCAACATATTAGCAGCTAAATGTGCTGGTGACAATGCCATTTCTTCTCTTGCTAATAATTTTTTCTTGATATCCTTTCCAGATGTTTCCAATTGTTCCTTTAATTTGCACCAAATTTCTACACATTGTGCAATCTTAGTGTCATCTTTTTGCATTTCATCTAATGCATCTGCAATAGGTGTTAAAATATTTATGTAATCTGTGCAATTAACCATTAAGTTGACATCATTCACTAAATTGAAAATTTCTTTATCAATTTCAAGTTTGTGATCCTGACAGACTTGCACCAGTTTTCCTCTGTTATCTAAAAAAGACTTCAGTGTATCGAACATTGTGTTCCACCTTTCAGCTTGAGGTATTACTAGCAGTTTTCCACCATTTTTCTTATACCAAGCAGTTGGCAAATGAGTATATTTAAAATATTTAATTATCTTGATGACATTTTTACTTATATTTGGAAATTCTATGTCTTTGGCAAGAAGATTTAATATGTGAGCAGAACAACCATAGTAAATAATATCAAAATCTTCAGACTTAGCAAGCTCTTCTCTCATTTTTTTAACATTTCCAGTATTATCTGTAACAAAACTGCGAACATCTACAGCAAATTTTTCTTTACAATCCAAGATAGATTGTTTTGCCACATCACATAAATATTCTGCAGTATGTGAATGTTCTGATGAATCTATAGTCGAAGTTAGGAAAGTATCACCAGATGTTGTGATCACTGAGGTGCAAATAAGTGACTCGTTGTGGATATTACTCCAGCCATCAAGACTCATAGTTACAGTTTCTCCAGAGAGAATTTCCTTTGATTCTTCAACTACTTTTTTGTGTAAATCATCCAAAAGTTCCCCTGCTAATCTTCTTTCCGAAGGAGGCGTATAGCCAGGTCGAAGCAAACTACAAAGTTTTATAAATTCAGGATGAATAACATGATTAAATGGTGTATTTGTAGCAAAAAAGTAACGCGCAATTTGTTCATCAATAGCTTGAGCATATACTGTTGAAGTGCAAACCACATCAGAATCTTTAGACAATGAAACTGTTGTTGTTTTGTATCTTGTTGCTGCAGAAGCTTTTTTCTGTTTCTTGCATGGTTGTTCTGATAAGATACAATTGTCTAAATCAACACTTCTTTTAGGATCATCATCATCTGTAATAAGAAAAAAAAAATGCATCAGAATGAACTGTGGAATGAAATATTTAATATTTAAGAAATATAAAATTCAGGACTGCCAATAAGTTCTAATCTATAATTTCAAAGTAGCATATGTAAGTGTAATTACTAAAAACATATGAAAACATTCTAAACAAATTAATAAATCTCTTGTTAATATTAAAACTTTTTAACGCAGCAAAGTCTTTTTAAAAATAGAATAAATATTAAAATTTTACTAAGCACAAAAAGAAATTTTACAAATAAAAATATATTTAGTTATTTTAATATTATCTTGTTTATGAAAAAGCATTTGAAGTTTAAAATTGAATTGAAGAATTGTGTGCATTTTTTATTCAACATTATCACATTACAAGATAAAAGTTTGGTCAAAATATCAATTAGATATACAGTAGACTCCCTTAAATCCACACTCCTAAAATCCGCAACTCTCTAAAATCCGCACATATTTTACGGATGTAAACAATGAAACATTCAATTCAGATGTAGGTGCAAAATTTGACTTTTTTAGATTTTTATCAATTCTATATATTTTTTAATTTGTAATTTTTTTTAAGGTTATTGAATTCATGTTTTTTCATAAAGAAAGAATAATTTATTTCTGAAAAAATAAATATATTGCTGATATCATTTCTAATCACAATATTACCAAATATATTTATGTATTAATCAAGCTTTTTTAGTTGTTAAGTCTGGCTAAACCTGAAATAAAACTTCATTATTTTATGATCTTGATGTAAATTAGTAATGTACATTTATGAGGCAAGTTTTTATTGAATAATTTAGGAAAAACACGTTTCATCTTTATAATGAATATTTAATTGTACATTACTCCTCATTAATTTGACCTTTGCTTTTAGTACTTTTATCATTTCAAAAACTATCTAAATTTTTATTATTTTAGTTTATTACTTATTTTAGTATTTTAGCATATAGTAAGCATTCATTATACTTTTGATTTCATTATTAATTACATTCAAATTACTTTTTAAACTAGTTGGATGTGCCAATCCCAAAACTTTCTTCTATCTCATACGTACATTTTAATATTAAAAAAAATAACTACTCATTTTAATGCTTTAATAATTTTAATTCAATACCATACCAACTTTGATTTTCATCTTAAATTTCTGCTTCAATCAATTAATCGGAGTAAAAACGAATTTACGTCTGCACGAGCCGATGGACAATAGAATGATAGGCAGATTTTTTTTTTCAAATTCAGGGAGGACCTACTTGCCTTACCAAGAAATAATTATATACAAAAAATTTACTTCAGTTCTAGAACTAACTTCATACACTTTTATGTGGTGCAATATTGAAAATGGCATAAAATTCGCTATTGCAGCGCCTCCTTCCGGCGAATTTTTTTCAGATTCAGGGCGATCCAACTAGCCCTAAACATACACTTACACAAAAAATTTCGTTCAATTCGATGCATAACTTCATGTACTTTTGGTCGGTACAATATTGAAAATGGCACGAAAAACGTGATTGTAGCGCCCCCTTCCGACGGATTTTTTTCAAATTCAGGGAGGACCAACTAGCCATAGTCATACACTTACACAAAAAAGTTGGTTAAATTCGGTGCATAACTTCATATACTTTTGATCGGTACAATATTGAAAATGGCACAAAATTCGCGATTGCAGCGCCTCCTTCTTTCCGGATTATTTTCAAATTCAGGGGAGACCAACTAGCCATAGTCATACACATACACAAAAAATCTCGTTCAATTCGATGCATAACTTCATATACTTTTGCTCGGTACAATATTGAAAATGGCACAAAAATCGTGATTGCAGCGCCCCCTTCTGGCGAAATATTTCAAAAGTGAAGGAGGACCTGCTTGCCACAGCCAAAAACATTTACAAAAAATTTGGTTCAATTCTATCCATAACTTCATACACTTTTTGATGGTAGAATGGCGACATACACACAGACATACACACACACACACACACACACGGACAGACAGACATTTTGTAAAAACATGTTTTTTGGAATCTCTGACCCCTAAAACGTGTAAATCAGTCGAAAACCGGAAGTCGAAAAAAATTTCGATTACAATACTTTCTTCTATTGAAGATAGAAGAAAGTAAAAATGTAAACAAAGCAATGACCAGAAATCCGCAAAATTCTAAAATCCGCAAAACCTCTGGTCCCAAGCTGTGCGGATTTGAGGGAGTCTACTGTATATATTTTTTTAATATTTCATGATACTAAACCATTTTAAGTCATAATAAAACTTAATAGAAATCTTATGTATTTAAAAAAAAAAAAAAAGTCTTAACTTTTAGAGCATTTAAATTGTGATATAAGAATTCAAAAATATAATCTAAAATTGGTAATGAGAGTAATGTGTAATAAAATCTTATCCGTATTTTTAATGTAGAGATGTAAAGTTAACTCTAAAATGTGTAACTGTTGGCAGCCTTAAAGATTGAATAACCATATTTTAAAGAAAATATTAAAATATAAAACAGAAAAATGTGTAATTACCTGTATTATCAATCTGAGCAGAAGAACACAATTCATAATGCTTCTCCATCCTTTTTGGAATTCCTTGCATTTCTTTATCACACATCTTACATATGGCCCATTTGCCACTATTTCCTTCTTTAATTTTACATGTGAAATGATTCCATATAGGATCTTTTATTCTTGGCATAGTGATTGCAATAAAAACTTTAATAAAATTTTTAAGCTTTATATCATTTAAATATAATATCAACAAGAACAAAATAATGACAGCACAGCAAAGACTTGCAACATATGTAAAATTTTGTTCTTAAAACATGTCTATTCTATGCCTACACATTACACTGCCTGATTGACTATTGAGCAATTCAGATTAGCCAATCATCACCCCTTTTTCCAATTCTAGCAGGTGCAATCTAAAAATAGTTTTTAGAGGTGGGGGATATTTTGTAAGCATGTTTTTAATATTTTAGTTATTTACAGATGGGTTAATTTTTAATAACAATTGAAGAGCTCATTTAGACTTTTGTTGACTAAAAATATTTTGAAAATAAAAATTAAATATATGAAAATATCAAGAATCATGATATTTTGAAAATAAATATCAAATATGAAAATATCGAAAATATCAAAAAGCTTGATATTTTGAAAATAAATATCGGATATATATCATGATATATATCCATTGATATATATCACCGAACCCTGCCTATTGCACCGGCATAAAGTCGCACATAAGCATCAAGGATGTCATCTCTATAGACGTGAGCATTCACGGTTCCATGTGGAAAGACATGGAGGTCTGTGCGTCCACCCAAAGAGATACCACCCCAAACGCAGACACTGCCTCCTCCGTATGAATCTCTTTCACGAATGTTTGATGGATGATAGCATGTTCCCTGTTCTCTCCAAATGAAACAACGCCTAGTATTGCTTTGGAGGCTAAACTGGGACTCATCCGTGAAGAGAACACGCCTCCATTGATCAACCGTCCAGAGGACATGTTGACGTGCCCACATCAAACGTTCCCTCCGGTGACGTGAGATGAGCGGCACACAAATTGCTGTTGCCTCGCGTAAAGTCCACCTTCGTGAAGCCTTCTATGCACAATAGACATTGACACCAACCTTCCAGTGGTTACAGCAAGGCAAGATCTAAGGTGAGATGGGGTTGCGGTTCTATTCCTTCGTACACATAACCCCAAATATCGGTCATCGGCGTTTGTCGAAACCCTTGGCCATCCTTGGCTGTACCTTCTTGAACACGAACCAGTGGTTTGAAATTGTTACCAAAGCCTATGAACCACCGAAGGACTCACATTTAGCCATCTAGCCACCTCTGCCTGACTTTGTCCTGCCTCCAATCTCCCAATAACTCTAAATTTCTGTTCTGCTGGCAAATGATGCCTGGAAGTTATTGTAATGAATTGGCTATCCTAGATTTATAATATCACTATCACAGCGATAACTGCAGCCTTACTCTCTAACGTGCATTTTTATGTGCGTCACGGATGACGCAATGCGATTGCAGCGCCACTAATTTGCATTTGGTATTTTTATTCAGCATATTTTATTTAACAATATATCCAAATTTCATACGGATTGCTTTCTTTTTCAACGAGTTATCGCTATTTTTGTGATTTTTCCTTAGTTTTTGGAAACCAGTGTAGTTTGGATGGTCAAATTATTATTTTTTAAGCAATTACAAAAAATTAGGCTATTTTAGAACACTAAAAAAAAAAAAAAAAGAAAAATGATAATAAGAGACTGAAGATAGTTTTTTTCAGTGTTTCATGCTCAATCTATTTTGCTAACATTTCTATTCATTAAGCTAATGTTTTTTTTAAATTTCTTATTTGCCAGATCGCTAACGTTGGTCAAAAGCCAGCAAGAATTCTGGTCACAGCTGTATTTTAATCCTGTTATGTTGATTATTTGGGTCTTCTAAATAAATAATAATAAAGGTTGCTTTATTTAAATAGTTATTCTTATTTAATTTTAGAATCTCCCTCTCTCTCTTTTTTTTTTTTTGTCAAGCAATAATTACAAATTACTCCATGTTATATCTAATATATATCTGTAGTGTTAAATAACATTTTGATGAAGTTTTATTTATATTGGCCGGCGATGTAAAACCCTTTTCCTTAGATATTTATTAATATTATGTGTGTAAAATTTAGGTTTATGTTTCAAAACATCAAAGTAAAAAAAAAAGTTATAGCTAATTTGTAATTTAATTTTGGAAATATGTAATTAAATGTAAAAATATTATTATCTTAAAAGTTTTTAGAGACATTCTGTTAGAAAATTTACAAGTTCCACATCCACAGCAATCAGATCATGTTTTTGCAAATAATATTACTCTTTTTTAAATCAAAATACTGCTGAAAAAAGAAAGTATAAAATGTGTCATTTCAATTTCAATTAATCAAATTCTAAAAAGATGGTGAATGATCAAAATAATATAACAGTACAATAATCGATACAAGATCGATTATTTACGATCAAGTTGGTAGAAGTTGCCAGGCAGAAAAGGGATAAAAAGGATCGACGCTCATGAAATGCAATCTTTTGTGAGTGAGTGATGGCAGTAAGAAGGAGAAATGTTAGGATTGGAGCACTGAAATCCGTGTGTCTGCTCTGGCTAATTGCATGGATTGAATGTAATTTGGAGGAAAGGATTTGAAGCCTGACAAAAAAAGAATGGTTATCAACAAAAAGGAAAGAAATGAAATGCCTTTTAGCAGCGTTCAAAATCCTCGGTGGTCCGCTGGTCCGAGACCACCGATAATTCAATCGGACCACTAATCTGAAAAATTTAGTGGTCTGCAGGACCAGTGCCTTTGCAGGCCCTGAGAAAACAGCAACCGATCGCACATAAGATTTTTTTTTTTTAGAGATGCTGCGGACGCGCTATAGCGCGTAAAATACGCAAAAAATCGGCGATGGGACGCAAAAAAATAGTTCTTACGCGTCCCACGAGACGCGAAATTTCGTTAAAGGATCGCGAAAAAACGGCAAATTTCGTTAAAAAATCGCGAAATAACGACTAATTTCTGGCAAATTTTGTTAAACAATTCTCGAAAAAATGGCTAATTTTATTTCAAACCCGAAACATAAAGCAGATTTCTTCAAAAAACCGCGAAAAAACGGCAAATTTCGCCCCCCAAAAATCGCGAAAAACGGCAGATTTTTTCAAAAAATAGCGAAATAAAGGCAGATTCCTTCAAAAAATTGCAAATCAAGGCAGATTTCTTCAAAAAATCATGAAAATACGACACATTTTGCCCGAAAATCGCGATAAAACGGCAAAAATAAAAAAAAAATCGCAAAAAACGACAAATTTTGTTAAAAAAGCGCTAAATAACGACTAATTTCCGGCAAATATCGTCAAAAAAACGGCTAATTTCATCCTAAAACCCAAAAAACGGTAGATTTCTTCAAAAGATCGCGAAAAAATGGCGAATTTTGTCAAAAAATCGCGATAAAACGGGATATTTTGAAACAAAATATCGCGAAAAACGGTATATTTCGTCAATAAATCCCGAAAAAACAAAAGATTTCGTCAAAATAACGCGAAAAGACGGAAATTTCGACAAAAAAGAACGGCAAAAAAAATAAGTGAATGCCGGGAGAGAATTTTTCTGTTTTAAAAACTAATGTTCCTGCTTAAAAAAATTGTTGTTGCTGCTCCAAAAATTGATTTTCCTGCTTCCCAATTGGATTTTTATTGCTCCAAATCTTTCTGAGTGAATGTGACTCCTGAAAGCACCATTTCATTAAGCAAAGTACCCATTTACTCAACAAAAATATCCCTTTTTTTCAGCAAAAATGTTTTTTTCAATAAACCTGTCTTGCCCCATTTTAAAAGAAATGCAAACAATAGTGGTACTTGTTATCTTCTACACTTAAATAAGCAGTATTTTATAATTAAATTTGTATCTTGCACATTTATTCTTTAATAAGTGCAGAAAATTTCTTTTTTTAATTTTTAGCAAATTATAATTTTACATTGTATTATGCTGAAAAATTTGGATTAATGCAAAGTAAGATTGGTTTATTTTCCAAGGAGGGGGGGGCACTCTAAGTGTTAAAATTATTTAATAGAATTTTATATAGCGGACCAGTGATGATGTCTGCGGACCAGTAAATTCTCATGCTTACTGGTCCTTAGGACCAGTGACTTTTTTTAAAGGAATTCTAACGCTGTTTAGGGAAGTTGTTACTATTAAATTTAAGGTATACCTTTCATGTTTTCTATTTCTCCGGAGAGCAGACAAATAGATGATATTTTTTTCCCACAACAGCATTATTTAGGTTTATTTTCATGAAATTCTATACAATCATTTATTGTTTTGTGCTCATTAGATTCATGTTATGGACAAATGTCATATATGTAATTGGTAGAATTCATTTTATTTTACCATGTGTTAGCATTTGGTTGACTTAAGCTAGGATATGACACAACAATTTAAAGCACCTAAATTTTCTAGCATTGACAAGATACATAAAATAAAAAAAACACCTTTAAATTTGATAATTAAATAAATGCAATATAATTAATTTTTATTTTTAAATAAATATATTTAAGTTTATGTTGGAAGGAGGTGCATCCTAAAATACTTAACTTTAATTTGAAAATTCAGCATGGTAAATAAAAATGGTTAAATGCTTTTTAATTGATATTTCAAGTTAATCTTCTATTTAATTTTATTTTCAACGGAAAGCCTAAAAATATTTACCATTTAATTCTTGATGAATAATTCCAGATAGATGGCTTTGGAGTTTTACAAGGTCCTTCAGTTGCCTGCATATAATAAGCATGCAATTTCAACATAAGGTCTTCAGATGGCTGGAATGTACCTAAAAGTCAGACGACAATATATTGTTATTATTTAACATAAAACACTCAAAAATTGCTTACGACTTTAACTGTCATATTTAAAGTCATAAGCACAAAATTGAAAAACATATTAGGGTCATTCCACATGAATTCAACCAATGGGTGTTGCATCATAGTCACAGATTTTTTTTTTATTTTTTATCATAGGCAGACATAGTAATGAAACCCTCAAATCTGAAATTTAAAAGTAATATTTGCAATATTGGCTGAGATATAGACATTTAAAAACTGACCATTTTTACTTAATGGCGGCCATCTTGGAATTTCATCAGTGTCTAAAAGTGCCCATAACTTGACAACTAATGGCTCAAATTTTACATATCTGGTACCAATTTGAAGCTATTTGTACAAAGAGTGCATATTTTACATCAAAACAATAGTAAATTTTCATTTATTTACTTTTTATTATGTGCAAACTGAAAATATCACCCCAAAAAAGGGCCGATTGTAATTGCCCATAAAAAAAATGAATCATTATGAATTTTTTTTAAACTTGGTAAAAACATTGCTCTATGTGCGTGCTTTAAATAATAAAAAAATTGGAAAGGTAAAATCTGTTGTTTAAAAATAAATGACTTTTTACACTTAAGGTGTCACTAACCAAATAATCATCATTTTAGAATCTGTAAGTATTCCTAATTTAAAAAATAATGGTTAAAATAAAGTTTTCTAAAATCTAAATTAATGTAAATGTATATTCAAAAATTCTTTTGCACTAATTTTGTAGGAATTCTCCCTCAACCCACCCTTCTCCTCCCAAAATGTATACTATTGGAAAAACTTTTACACTGAAAAATATAAGGAAATAATTAAGGAATATAATGTATAATTATAAAATACTTGTAAATGATATACATATAAATGAGGATTTACGTTACATATAGAGGAGAGAAGGATGGAATGGGACAGTAGGTTTTTAAGTATCATTCTGAAAATTTCATCAACAGGGCCGTAGCAAGGTGTTTTGAGGCCCCCCCCCAAAAATATAACTTTGGACCCCCCCCTCTCCCCCACTTTCAACTGAACTTAAAAAAAAATATTTATATTGAAGTTTCCAATGAGTTTCAAATTATATTAATGTAATAAACAAATTTAATGATTATCATAAGTATTTTAAATCATTAGTAAAATTATTATAACATTCATAACTCTGCACAAATACGAAATAAATATGCATTGCTTAAAGAACCCATGGCAAAATGCGCGTGACACTGTGACGAGCGTCGCAGACTTTTAAGGACACCTGCAGACTCAGCAATGCCACGGGCGCGCTATTGCGCTTAAATTATGCAAAAAATCGGTCATGGGGCACAAAAAATAGCTCTTTCCTGTGGGACGCGTAATTTCGTCAAAATTTCGTCGCAAAATAAAATCGATTTCATCCAAAGATCACGAGAATAAACGCAAATATTATCAAAGCATCGCAAAATAACGACAAATTTCGTCAGAAAATCCCTCAAAAGCAGATTTCATCAAAAACTTGCGAAAAAAGGGGCAAATTTTGTTAAAAAAAAACCCCCAAAAACGGCAAATTTCATCAAAAAATCTTGAAAAAAAGACAGATAATGTCAAAAAATCGCAAAGAAAAGACAAATTTTGTCAAAAAAACTCGAAAATAAAGACGGATTTCGTCAAAAGATCGCACATAGAAAACGAAAATTTCGTCAAAAGCACAAGGGAAAAAAAAGAAAGATATTGCTGGAAGTGGATTTTTCTGTTTTATTATTATTATTTTGTAAGTGATGGAAATAATTTACACATACACATGCATGTTACCATAATTAATTAGCGCTACAATAGCAGAAAAAATATATTTATGTAATACTTTGCATTTTGCAGACTATTTTTGGAAATATTATTAGCGTTGCAGACATTTGAAGATAGTTCTGCCACCGGGCTTAAAGATAAATTAACAATGTTAATATAAAATTTGTCTAAAACAATTTTACAAATAACCACATAATGCTAAGATTTTATCATAAAGTATAGAAAATAAATAAAATATATAAACACATAATTTTAACAGTTCGCTACTTAAGAGGCTACTTCAGTCACGCGAAAAGACCCATTCTCTAATGCATGGAAGAATGGAATGGAATACTATGAAAGAAATTTATATCTCAGTTGCATTTCAATATTTTTAAATGATTTTTTTTTTTCACTGAATAGCTGAAATCAATCTGTATGCAGATTTTTTTTTCACCTTTTTTTTATTTTGTTTGCAAAGTTTTTTTTTAAGAGGATGCTTTAATTTTCGAAACCGGTTTTAAAAATGAAAGTGACCTCATTAAAATCATCTGTAAACAAAATTGAAAAAGCAAAAAAACAGCCCGTATACAGATCGATCTCAGCTATCCTCAAAGAGCACCGATTAACCAAATTCATTGCATAACCAAGTATTGAATGACAAAGAATTTACAGAAACTGACTTATAAAAATTTTACAAGTTTCTTTTTAATATTAATTTTTTTTTTTTTTTTTAAGTAACAATTTATATACATTTTCCCCCCTTTTAAAATATGAAATGCTAGTAACTACAGGTTTCAAGACAATTATAAACTCTAGTTCATGCCAACTTTTATTTAAAATAAATAAACAAAAATATTTTTAAAATAAGAACTTAAATGATAAAGTGAAAGCAAAATTGTTATTATTTTGAAAAGAGGCAAAAGATATCGAATTGTGCGTAAAGACATAGACCCTGCAACACTTTAGCAGGCTCGAGGACTGTGCCATTTCTTGTCAGTTTCAGAGCCCATTAAGAATTAGAAGTAGAGGAAGCCCGACATCACAGAGGGGGGGGGGGGGGGTGTCCCTTTATCCTATCAGTTGTTTTTTTATTTACTAAATCCATTTTTTGTATGTTTAATGTCGAAATTTTACCATGCAAATTTCGATTAAATAACTTTTATACTATTAAATTTAAACTATCTACATATTATACACATAAAAAAATATTTTATTAAATACATAATTATACGTAACCAATTAATTTTGTAAAAGACAGATATGGAATTACAGTTGAGAATATTTGAACTTCAAAATATTTCTTATGTTTTACAAATTGCAGCATAGTAAGAAAAAATATTTCATAATAAAAAAACTATATATGTTTTACTCTGATTGAATTTATTGAATTGAAAATTAGTTTTGAAAAGTAAATTTGCGGGGGCCCTTTGTATTTTAGTTGGTAAGAATGGGCTTTATGGGCCTCTGAGATTATTTAGCATCACGGAAAAAAAGAAAGAAAGAACGAAAGAGCATAGAAAAATTTAAAATAGCACAATTTCTTATTGTGACATAAATTTAGAACTCTAGATTTTCAAGGAAATAAGAGTATAAATTAAATGAGAATTTACTTATTACTTGTTAACAAACGAAATAGTAGTTTAACATATGAATGCAATGGAATCTGAAGTTGTCGCAGGGATTTTTTCTTGGATCCCATTTTGTGAAAAATAAAGTTATTTTTATGAAATTTATTGTATTTTGTAATGAAATTTGAATTCCAGTTATTGAAATTCGCATCAAACATTTATTAATAATAACTTATTTAATTCTATATGCTAAATTTCTCATTTCAGGTGAACTTGTTTCCTTTGCAAAACACATATTTTAAAACCTAACAGTATAAAATTAATTAGAGTATATTTTTATGGAATAGAATTTTGTGAATGGTGTGATTTATTAAAAAGAATTTTGTGAAGGAGCCCTAATAAAACGCTTAAATGAAAAACATGTAAATGAGAAATGTATGTTATTAAAATACGCTCTATTAGTATACATATATTTTTCCAAGCTGTGCAAAATTTTATAATACTTAAAATTTTTAATAACTGCTATATAAATTACATAAAGTAATAAATATGACTTACCAGATTAGTATAGGAGTAGATCTTTTTTCCTCTAGATATACACTTAATTTTATAAATACTATACTATGCGTATTACTAAAATAAATCATAAAAAACATACGAAAATCCACATCTGAAGTGCTGTGTTGTCTACAAACATGTACTTGTACATTAGCGGGCTGCTAAAGTACTTGAATAGGCCAGTACTCCCTTCAAGGTCAAGGAGTCCGGTTACTACTAAGTAACTAAGCTGTTAACTTTTAAGGGGATTCTCTAGATGTTATTTGTGTCACATCTAGACACATCATGACACAAATGACCTATCTTCTAAGAACATAATATTCCGGTATTTCAAAAGAAAACACCCTTTTGTCGCTAGCAGTTTTATACAAGAACTCGGCTTTCTTCAGAGTCGATCCGATGACCGGTACTCTTTCCTTATCTTTCTTAGTTCCATGCAAAAACCCATGGTCAAAAAGCGAGGGAGGAAAAACGAGTAAAAAAAATAAGGATTTTCAGTTTCTTGGTTTCTGCGTTTTTAAAATCTAAACAAGGTTTTTGATAAAAACAGGGCCCCGTTAAGGCTACGGGGGGCCCCGGAACAAACATCATTCTAGACACCCCCCCCCCCTCTATCTATCTGTAATTTTTTTTCTTTTTTTTTTAAATAATGTAGAAGAGGCAAACACTAAAAAGGAAAAACATATTGCACACATGCATAAATTTTGTACTCGCATCTATGTACAAGATATCCCAAAAAATTGGTCACAATTTTATTTAAAAATATTAATTTGATAATTATAGAAAAAATGATAGATTGATTGAGATATTTCTTTGCAAATTTTTACTTTGCTTACCTACGTACATCACAAGATGTCTAAAAAAGATGGCTCAAAATTGGACATAACAGTTTTAACTTATCACGTTACGAGGAAACATTAATAAAAAATTTCTTTTAAAAGCTATAGGATACTATGTTGTTGTAATCAGGGCCTGCAGGGGCGTGCCAGCAGTATTCGGCGCCTGTGTGCAGAACTGAATTTGGCGCCCTACACCCCCCCCCCATCCGATCGCCTGTAAAGATAAAACTTTATCCCCCTCCCCCCCCCCCAAAAAAAAAAAAAAAAAAAAACTGAATATTTATAAATGTATAGTTGCCATTCTTTTGGAGTTTTTTGAATCAGAAAATTTATTTAATAAAATATGTCTTGTTTCTTTACAGTTCGTATTTTATTTTATTAAATAAACAAATTTCTGTTTCCAAATATGCTTAAATTACTTGAAAAATAAAGAAGAGTGCCAGCTATGTAAATAAAATTCGTATTACATTACGGTAAAACCTGTGTAAAAGAAAGCACTCTCTAACAGAATCCTGCATTATGGTAAAATTTCATTATCCCGGAGAAAATAATTTAATGCAATAACAATAGATTGCATCTAAAAGAAAGAAGTTTGTTTTACTTTGCATGTACTGGCGATGGCTAAGAAAATCTACCGCACATAAAGATCTGAAAATTTTTATAAATGTCGATGATGGTAGATGCACCATGCACCTGACACTAAATTGTTTTTTATTTTTTGCTAATTACCCGAAATAGTAATTAAAAACCCTTAATGATCATCGCAAAATGGCGATCTTTTATTCCTCAACGAGATCATGCTTGTGTGCTTCCCCAAGCAATCCTTCCCACTGACCAAAAGCGTAATGTTTGATTTTTTCTGCATTTTCAAATTGGGATATAGTGAGATCTGGTAGAGTTACAAATAAATAAATAAATAATAATAAAGAAATAAAGAAAAACGATTTCAATGGTATTTTTAATTACTATTTCAAAAAACCTTTTTATTTGGCAGTGATTCGCGTCAGTTTTCAAGTTTTCCATTTCTCTGAAGTTCCAAACGTAAAAAAAAAAAACAAACAACAATAACAAAAACTGTTGATACATTCACGGTATTTTTCAGATTCTAATAATATATCTGGTGTGAAAATATTAATATTCACTGTTAAAAAAATTTTTTAAGTCATTTCAAAGATTCGCCAAACATATTTTTTCCTCGGTGCAAATTATCTCACGATATCGTTTCCCAATTAAGAAATATGTGATTTGAATATCATTTCGCGTTAATAAATCAAAAAATATGTATGAGGGATTGTGCGCATTTCCCTTATTTATTTTATCAAGATTTTTTTTTTTTTTTTTTTTTTTTTTTGTTAAAATTGAAAGTTTTATATCTAAATGTACGAAAATAAATACAAATTGACGGTTAGCTTGAAAAATCAGACCGGAACATGAATAGCACCGCCAGTACGCAGTGGGAAATCAACTCGAACTTCGATTGGATGGATTTTCATTTAAATAGGAAAAATCATACAAATTCAAGATTATACACTGTTAACAATATAACGTTCGTTCGAAAATATTTTTATTAAAAATTATAAAGTTAAATCAACATGCTTCTGAATACATTGCCCTCTGCACATCCCATCTCTACATTCGTTTGGAAAAAACAACATTCAATATTTGACTTTAGAATATTTAAATTGTAATTGGCCTAGGTAATCCAAGAAGGTTGGTTAGTACGACATAAAGTGCATGGGATTTTAAAACACTTTTTTCATAAATCTATATTTTCCCATTCATATTAACAGCCATCATTGTAGTTTCTAATTTATTTATGTCTAAATTGAACTTTTTGTTTGTTTGTTTGTTTGTTTGTTTTGCCATTTTAGTCTCTGTAACGTCTACGGTTATGTGTATAATGCTAATAAGTGCTCATATTTCAAAAATTCAATTTTACGTTTGGAAATGAAATGTACAAATCTTACAATCATTACAATAATTTATGCAGTATTTGAATAGACACGAGTATACGCAGGGAGTGCAGGGAAAGGCTCCCCCTTCAATCTTCGAAAAAATTAGAAAATTTGGACATCTACGGCCAAATTTAGTCTATCTTCATCAACTCTCCCCCTTTTACGCTATCATGGTAATTCTAGAGTACTAAATAGCTAAAAGATAGATAAAATGTATTTATTTCACTCTTAAATCTGTGCTGTGAAAAAAAAAAAAAAAAAAAAAAAAAAAACGCATTTGTTCAATACATAATAGTTTCCACCAGAAATGATCATTAGTAGAAGTGCTAAACAAAATTATTTTTTTGGTCGCTTAAAGTAAACTTTACTCTTCAAGTGAGAAAACCAGTGAACCTAAGGCACGGAATGCCAACAGCTTCACAAACGGCTGATGCTCCATTTTTACCAGTTAAAATTTGTCCCATAGCTGACGCCAGTATCTCAAATCAAAAATATGTACAATGAACAGTACAGAGAACACTAACATACAAAAGGCTATACAAATGTAATGAGCGTTATCAACTTTTTGGCAATTTTTGGACCCCCCCCCTACCCCTTACGATATCATACGTTATCATTCCTCAATAACATTCTCTTTTCTTTATTGGTAAACACAAATATTATTTCAAACATACTTTACACCTGTTTTCTTAAATGCAAATTATATATATGCAAACACATAAGACGGAAGAATAGGAATACCAAACATTGAGATATTCAATATTTGAAAATTAATAATTGTATAGTCATTTAATTATTTTAATTTTCATTAACACATTCGCGCCAGCGCGTGATGTAGGGTGATGTCTCAATAGCAAGTCACGCGCTGGCGCGGGAAAATCTTTCATTGATTCTTTGTTATAAAAAGTAACTGGATTCTGGGAAAAACCGACTTCTACAGTGCAGCATTAACTGTCATCACATCTTCACGTAAGCGGCATCGAACGTGTTAATGAAAATTTTCATAAAAATAATTAACAAACTAATATATATATATATATATATTGCAGACTATTTTGATGTAACGAACAAGTTATAAGTAAAAGGAAAAAATTTTGATATTTAAAAAAAAAAAAAAAAAAAAAAAAGAAAAAGAAACAGAAAGAAAGAAACAGAAAGATAAAATTTTGGTTGGATCATTCAAAAATGATAACTATATCAAGATACCCCTTACTCGAGATATCTTCCGGTATCATATGCCAGATTCCCCCCCCTTCCCCTAAAATGATAACGTTATGTATGTATGCATAGCCAGTGCCGTAGCTAGAAGTGAATAATGGGAAAAGGGGGGAGGCTTATATTTTCCCTCTTTCTCTCTGTGACGCAGAAAGATAAATTAGTACATGTTCACCCTGTAGTTACTATGTTTTTCATTAAACTGTTGTAATAGTTTCATTTTAAGCTAAGAAAAGAATAGGATGATGAAAAATTCAAGTGCAAAACGAGTGAAATCTTAAACAACTTGTTAGCTTCATATGTGTAAATAGGATGAGCAAGTGTTGAAACACTTATTTTAGTTACAATTTAGTATTTTTGCAAAATCTGTGAAAGGTCCTCAAAACTAAATTAGATTTTTAAACAGAAATTAATTTGAATTTTTGGAATAGAAATTAATTTAGTGACATTGTAATCTTTTCCCAGGGAGGCTCAAAATGTTTTAGGAGAAGCTGAGCCGCCCTTAGCTATGGCGCTGTGCGTAGCCCCCAAAATTCTGGTTTTACATTGTTTCTCTAATTAGGATTCTCCAAAGCGTCCCCTCGGACGCCACTATTGCGCCCTTAGGTTTTCTTGGCCCCCATTCGAATGTATCCTCTTACTAGCTATTTTTAAGATTAAAAATCCATTTTAAGAGATACATTTTTAAAAATAAAAAATATTTGAATAGTTTTATTGTAATAGTTATCGATGACCTTAAATAAGTTTTAATTTTTTAATGCTATTAAGTTGTTATTCAGTGATTAAGGTTTCTATAGCTTCTTAGCTACAAAATTTCTGAAGACAGATTGCCCTCTGAAAATATAATTTTAAATTTATTCTGAATTAAATTATTGCTGCAAATTATTTTAAAATAGTTTCTAAATCATAGCTATCAGCGTGAGATATACGCGCATCATATAAGATGTCTCTAACATATGTCTACCTCTATTATAGAGTGATATTGTAGCAGAAACTTTTACCAGTATTTCCGAATAGCAATTTTCTTCTTATTTATGATAAATTCTGAAGTAAAGGGACAATTGTTTCTTATAAATAATAATAAAAAAAACAAGTGAAATTTAGCTCCTGCGGTAATAAAACTGTATACTATGTTTTTCCACCGCAGTGAGATAATAGTGTTGCATATTTTCAGCTATGTGAATTACGGCGCCTTTCATTATTTATAACTATATGAGGTGTGCCTCTGTTTATAAAGGTTGACAGGCCTTGTCTAAATGATTTATTGGAGGACTCATAAGTAGAATAAAATAAAATTTTAAAGAAAGAAATGAATATTTATAAATAATTTGTATAAGATAAATCTACAAAGGATAATTCAGATGCCAAAAAAATATAATACATTTTAGTATCAATAAATTAAGGATGTTTTTTTTTAAATATTTGCTTCTCAACTGAAATCTTTTGGCGCCTTTACTGCTTCGGCGCCTGTGTGTGCCGCACACTTTGCACACTGGGTCAGAACGCCCCTGAGGGCCTGGCTAAGTCACGGGCATGCAGGACAACTGCATCG
The DNA here is from genome assembly GCA_964019185.1 of Maratus speculifer. Classification (NCBI taxonomy): domain Eukaryota; kingdom Metazoa; phylum Arthropoda; class Arachnida; order Araneae; family Salticidae; genus Maratus; species Maratus speculifer. The sequence continues at coordinate 81,131,709 of OZ025295.1, forward strand.
GACGTGAGGCCCCCTCAATCGGGGGCCCTCAAGGGCAAATATAATTTTTTTGTTAAGGCTAATAAAAAAATGGCCAAAAATGACAAAAATTCCTTCTTTCTTCCTTTATTTTTAGTTTTATTGGGGCTCTTTTCTCATCTCTCCTCTGTTTTGGAACCCCATGCCCCTTCCCCCCCCTCCCCTGGATCTAACAGTTACATCACAGTTGTATTTATATTTTAATGGCTCACATTTAGTCTTATATTTCTATAACAGAAGAAAAAAATGTATTCGATAATTTCTTAAAGTTATCTTTTTTGTGCTATTCTGCATACAAATGCGAATAGACAACTAGTATAAAGGTTAGTTTTAGACACTTTAGCATAATTCAAGAAAAAATCCAAAAGTTAGAAAGGGGCCCCCCACAATCTAAGTCGGGCCCTGGTTGTAATAAAATTTTAATAATTTGTTTTCTAATGATATAGTTTGTTTTCTGCGTATGTGGAGGGAACACTGGAAGCAGAGTGGAAAAGGAGAAAAACATTTTCTTCCTAAATGTTTGAAAACGTATGAATTGGTCACTTTTGGCACATTTTAAGCATTTGGCACCCTTTAATGAAAATCCTCATTATTGGGGGGGGGGGGGGGGAGGGGCTTTAAAAAGGTGCAGTTGGGGAAATTGCATGGCGGGCCCCTGAATAAGAAAAGGAGAATTTGAAAAAATAAAAACATTTAAAGAAGTGTTTTCTTACATTTTCAAAACAAATAAACTTCGGTAAAAAGGTCGATAGAATCGATTAGGGGGCCCCCTGACTTCGTCGCCCCCCCCCAAATGGGGGGTATGGGGGGCGGTTGCTACGGCCCTGTTCATCAATCACACATTACATGAAGCAATAGTATCCCAATCTTCAGTTGAAAAAAGTAGCTGGTTGATGTAAGCTTGCAGTTGGATAAAGAAAAGATTATTTCAAGAATCAAAAATAAATTTACTTCATGTACTTTTTGTGCTTTCTGTATATTAATCAGTGGCGCCGACTTCCGGGTCTGCCGCACAGACCCTGAAAAAAATCTGCAGACCTTGCAATATCTCGGCAGACCCTGCAAAATGCAGGCATGAGAGTCGCGATTTTCCGTTTTTTTTTCACTTACCGATTTTTCGCTGTTTCGCATGGGAGTGATTAGTTCCACAATTTTAAAAAATCGGTCATGAATCCGAAAATTTTTTCATAATATCGCGAAAAATCTCAAATTTTGTCAAAAGATCGTGTAATAAAGGGAATCAAAGAATAGCGGGTGGGGGGATGTCAATTTCGTCGAAAGATCATGAGAAAACGCCAGTTTCATCAAATAATCGTGAATAAACGTCAATTTTTTTAAAGGATAGTGGAAAAAACGAGAAAATCGTTAAAAGATCACTGAAAATTTCGTCGAAAAATAGCATGAAAAACGAGAAATGTCAAAGAATCACAGAAAAAAAATGCAAATTTCGTTCTAAGAAGCGGAGAGAAATGCAAATTATGTTAAAAAAAATCTAGTGAAATACATTGATTTTCGCGAAAGATCGCAGAAAAATACGAATTTCTTTAATATTAGCGAGAAAAACATGGATTCTTTCAAAAACTCGCAGAAAAAACGCAGATTCTCTTGAAAAATTGTGAATTTTGACTAAAGACACGAAATTCATCAAACAATGGTGAAGAAAATGCAAATAATCGCAGAAAAATCCCTTAATTTCATTCAAAGATAGCAGAGAAAGCAAATTCTGTCAAAGAACCGTGAGAAAGCCGCGAATTTCGGCAAAAGATGGCAGGGAAAAGGTGAATTTCGGTAAAAGCTCGCGATGCAAAATGCAAATTTCGGCAAAAAATCGCGAAAAAAAAAGCAAATTTTGTCAAAAAATCGCAGAGAAAACGCGAACTTTTGCAAAAAAAAAAACAAATCGCGAATTTCGTTAAAAAATTGAGGGTAAAACGCAAAGATCAGCGGAAAATTCGAATTCTCTTCAAAAACAGCAGAGAAAACACAATTTTTCTGTCAAAGAATCGTGTATGAAATCGGAATTTAAGCAAAAAATCGCCGGAAAATGCAAATTTCAGAAAAAGATCGTGATAAAAACGCAAAGTTCGCGAGAAAAAGTAAATTTCGGCAAAAGATAGTGGAAAAATTCGAATTTTGGCAAAAGATCATCTGTATATCTGTAACGAAGAGATTCGAATTTCATCAAAAAATAGCAGGAAAACGCAAAGAATCGGTGAAAAAATTGCGTTCAAAGATAGTAGGGAAAAAAAAACAAATTCATACCTGCTAACATGTCAATTTTGAAATAATTACAATTTTCACGATGTGTTCTTACATACTTAAAAATGCATAACATATGCATATGCAACAGTAACAACTTAATTCTTAACAAGATTTTCAATGCTACTTTTATATTTATTTTTTTATTTATATTTTGAAAAATAAAAACAGGTTGCACAAGAAAATGTTTTTCAAATTTCATTCTTTGGGAACGTATTTCCAAAAAATTGTCCTGCATGATGATTTGTAATAGATAAAGACAGGTTAAATTCACAGCAAATTTCCGGAAAGGTTACAGCAATTGAGGGTGTACGAGGAAGAGTATATCTACTGGCATTAATTATGCATTATTACTGGGTATCTTTGATGAAATGCACATTTTTCAGCGATCTTTTGACAAAATCTATATTTTTCTCGCACTTCTTTGACAGAATTCACTGTTTTCCGCGACCCTTTCATGAAATTTGCGCAATGATCCTTTGACAAAATATTTTTAAGCGATCTTTTGACGAAATTGGTGTTACATTCGCAATCTTTAGACGAAATCGGCACTTTCTCGCGGTCTTTAGACGAAATCAGCGTTTTATCTGCGATATTTTGGGGAAAGCGCCGTTTTTTCTGTGATCCGCAGAGAAAATTTGCGTTTTTCAGCGATCTTTTGACAAAGTATGTTGACCAAAAACATTGACGAAATCGTCGTTTTTCCACGCAATATTGACGAAATGTGCGCTTTTTCAGCGATCTTTTCACGAAATTTGCATTTCTCCGTGATTGTTTTTTCCGCGCGCAAAGCCGTACAATCGTACCATCAAACAACCAGAACAAAATCCGTATATTGTACGGCCGAATTGTACAAGTTGGCAACTATGCAAATTCAATCAAAGAATCGTTTGGTAAACGCTTATTTGAGGTACACATCGAGGGAAAAACTTTAATTTCGGCAAAAGATCGCGGAAAAAACGCTAATTTTTGGTAAAAGATCACGAGAAAAAGCTAATTTCTGCAAAAGATCGAGGGAAAAATGCTAATTTTGGCAAAAGATCGTGAGGAAAAAACGCAAATTTCGGCAAAAAATCGCAAAAATGCGAATTTTGGCGAAAGATCGCGAAAAATGCATATTTTGGCAAAAAATCGCGAGAAAATGCAAATTAGTGCAAAATATCACGAGAAAAATACATGATTATCTTGCCATATTTATTAAATGATGTTTTGAGTACAGTATATAAACATGTGAATTGGACAACTAGCAAAGATTGCTGTGTCAAAAACATTGAATCAGAATTAGGGACTTAAAATAGAAATTTTCAGTTTAAAATTACTTATAGTATTCGGATAAATTATTGATACCCCGCTCTATCCCTTGAAATAAAGCAGCATTTGATTATTATTTTTTTTAAAATAAATTAATCTTTTTTAATATAGCCCATGTCTAAACACAAGCTATTTTAAATAATTTATCACCTTCCCGTTACACGTGCTTTACTTCTTTTTTTATCTTTTTGCAATCGCATGCCTGAAAATGTGTTTAAAATATCACTTAAAACCAAGCCATCGTGCTCTTTTTTAATTATTCGCGACATTCGAATCAGTTGACCATCACATATATATTGTGATCATGGGTGCAAGTTTTCCGCAAGTATTCTGATTTTTAAAATTCCCGAGGATGGAAAGAAAATGAGACCCCCCCCCCCTCCCAATCGAACAACTGTCCTTGTGGCAGACTCAGCTTTGGGACCAAAAGTTGGCTCCTATGATATTAATGATTTGTTTATGCATAGATGTAATAGTTCTCCTATTTATAGAACATTATATTGTATATTAACTATAATTTAAATTATGCCTAAAAGCAGTATTTCTGTTTATAATAAAAGAAGGTAGAGAGAATAATGGGACATGCCAGGAAAGGAGAAGGCGGGGGGTGGAACATGTCTAATTCTTACTTTTTAATAAGATGAGTATAAATTGCTAATACGCAAATACTTTTAAAGAGTAGTATTTTAATTATAACATTGAAAATATATTCATTTACTTCAAAATATAAATAAATTGAACGAGTGATTATAATCTCTAACAATCCTGAATTATCCTTCCATTGATGAAGATACTGGAATTTGATGTTGTAACACAGACTTTATCAACCTATAATCTTTGTTAGATTGTAAATATAGCCAACTCAAGAATAATTTGTTTCGTATAATATATTCTTTTATAGTTGTCTCATTCCTGCCTGTTAGTGGGGAGGTATGGGACACATTTTGAAATTTACCATTTCTTTAATTATAAACTTGTTTAGCTATATTGCTCAAGAACATTAAAAAGTGTTTTATTTTGTATTCAAAATGAAATTTTTGTTTTTGTGTCAAACAAAAATGATTTTCAATTTTTTAAAAAAGTATCCCATTCCTCCCCCACTCTCCCCTACATAGAGCCTATTTAAGACTTTTTTTTTCACTTAAAAAAATGAAATTTATGTGGTCAAATTTACATATATTTTTTATTTTATTTAAATTACACAAGTGAATGAATTCAACTGTGATTTACAGCTAGTATTTCTCCAATATTTCAGGGGAAAATATTATGTGCCATGTTTTGAGAATTATATTTTCATATTTTAAATGAAATAAAAAGTATTGTAGACATGAAAATTTACTTTTATTTTAATATATGAATATTTAGCATAAATAGCTGCAAATTGATATTTGTTTATTGAATTATATAATATACTCACAATATATTAATTTAAATGTTAGAAAATTTTATTTTTATCATTATTTCTTAAATTAGAAATACTTACAGATTCTAAAAGGATTATTATTTGGTTAGTGACACCTTAAGTGTAAAAAATCATTTATTTTTAAACTACAGATTTTACCTCTCCAATTTTTTTATTATTTAAAGCACACACATGGAGCAATGCTTTTACCAAGTTTCAGAAAAATTCATGATGATTAATTTTTTTTATGGGCAGTTACAATCAGTCCTTTTTTGGGGTGATATTTTCAGTTTGCACATAATAAAAAGTAAATAAATGAAAATTTACTATTGTTTTAATGTAAAATATGCATTCTTTGTACAAATAGCTTCAAACTGGTACCAGATATATAAAATTTGAGTCATTAGTTATCAAGTTATGGGCACTTTTAGACACTGATGAAATTCCAAGATGGCCACCATTTAGTAAAAATGGTCAGTTTTCAAATGGCTATATCTCAGCCAATATTGCGAATATTAATTTTAAATTTCAGATTTGAGGGTTTCACTACTATGTCTGTCTATGATAAAATTTTAAAAAAAATCTGTGACTATGATGCAACAAGTTTTTTTTAAATTGGTTGATTTCACGTGGAATGACCCACTAAACACAATATTGAAATTGAAAGGCACAATAAATGCAACATATTTTAAAACATTACATAAAATATGAAAATCTGATAAAACATGGGCTAGAAAAACAATAGCATTGAAAGATAACATTTATGATTAGTTTAATCTCTTGGGGATGAGAGGCTAGTATATCTGCCGCATAAGATGCTGTGTTTGCAGTGTCGATTTCAGGGCTGGAAGGGGGAATGGGTTTTCCTTCCCAGAGCAATGAAATGATTCCCTGGGAAATTTGATATCTTGTGTTTCCAATGGTCAAAAAGTATAATTTCTACCCTGGAACTCTATAAAGTCTTCCTCCTCTATTCTAACTAATACTGATGCTGTCTAAATGTAACAGTAAGGAGTAGAGGTTAACAAAATTTAATATCAATTTAGCTTTACTTTGGGAACACTTGATCCCTAAGATCAAATCTTCCCATACAAAGGGGATCATGTGTCCCTAATGTGTTTGTGCAGAAAAAAAAAATTGCTAAATCAAAAGTAAAGAAACTGTACTGGATTTAAATTATGGCACATAAGTAGTAAGGGACGTTTGTACATTATATAAATAAAATAAAATAATTTAGTTATATATAACAAAAAATATGAAAAACAAACTACTATTCAAAAAGAAGTTTGATTATAAGAAAACAGAAATTACTTTCTTACAACAAAAACAAAATTGCCAGAGTTGGTAGAATTTTTGATGAAGAATCACTTTATTAGTGTTTCCAATTTTTTTTTTTTTTTTTTTTTTTTTGGTTTTAGACCTAGGAATCAAGTCTCCCCTACAGCTTACTTCTTTATAGTAAACTGATCATAAAAATTTTAATAATAATATTTTCTTACCATCAGAAGGGAGACTTTCAATCACATTTACTGCAGCTAGGAATTTCTCTTTCACAGACATATTATAAAAAGTACCAATATGGAGACAGAACAAGTATGAAAAAAACTAAGCTGTTCTTAGATAAAATTAATTAGCAATGAAAATGTATTTCACATATAAAACTTTGAGACTTCTATATTAAATAAGTTTTGTGAAAAAAGAGACTGATTACATAAAGGCAAAATAGTATTAAAGTAGAAATTTGAAATATGACACGGAACAAACACTTTCTAATTCAACAGATGTTTAGAAGGAGCAAGTGTACAGACATATAATAATATACAGAAAATGCGATAACTTAGATTAATAACAATTTATCCTCAATACTATTAGTACGATAAAATTCCTCGTACAAGTTTTTAACCGTTAAATAATATCTTTTGAATTTTCACATTTAAAATCCCAGATACCAATGCCGCCTGCAAAATGTAAACAAACAATCATGTCAGGTTATATCGATTATAAAATCGATAGAATATTGTGATAAAAAAATTCTTAAAACTTTTTAGTTCTTATAGCAGTCATTTGTGTTATTCAGTTCCTAAATCAAAAATATTTATAACTAGGAGATCTGAAATAAAGATTTTTTTATATTTTTTATTGTGTGCTGAACTCCATGACAGATACAGCTAAACTTTTTCGTTGCTGTAGTAGCTTTTCAAAACAAATACATGTGGACAAACTATGGGAAAAGCGCGTCCTATAAAAACTACTATTAAAATGGAAGAAGAATACGAAAGGAACCATCGTTTACGATCAAAAAAGACCGCTAATGTTAGACATTTATTACCTATCAAGCACAAAGATGGTTTTGTGTATAGAACTGAAATTATCGAGAATGAAGTGAATGACGAAGAAACTGATATACAAGAACCTAAACTTAAAACGGAACGTAGACTGACATTAGTTGAAAGATATGCAATCCAAAAGAAAGTATTGAATGATTTGAAGCGTAAAGTTGCTCTTTTGTGTACATCAATAATTGAAAATCCAGAAAATAATATTGTCGCTATGAAGGAGTTGGTCGCTATGATGCTGAATACTAAAACACAGATGATTGTTAGTGAAAAGAGAATTTTGTGCGTTTCGCTGCTTCATGTGTTTAACGATATTTTACCTAGCTATAAAATCAGATTACAGGAAGAAAAAGATCCGAAAGTTAAACTAAAAAAAGAAACAAAGAAACTTCTTTCTTACGAGCAAAATCTATTAAGATATTATAAAAAATACATTGATTATCTTACAAAACTAATCGAAGACATGAAAGTGAAAAATAAAGCACCAAAGATTTCTGAAATAAAAGCTAAAGCTATTTATGAAATTGGCATTATTGCAGTAAAATGTTTATCAGAATTGCTTTCAACTAAATTTAGTTTCAACTACTTTAAAAATATAGCTAGTGTTCTGGTTCCATTACTTACTGATAATAATGATGAAATATCAGAGATTATTTGTCATGCCTTTGAACGAATGTTTAAATCTGACAAACTCGGAGAAGCATCATTAGATTTGGTGCGGCAAATTGTCAATATAGTCAAGGAAAAGAAATTTTGTGTTCCAACCTGTTTACTGAGATCATTCCAAAGTTTAAATCTACGCGAAGCCAAACCAGAAGTTAAAAAAATTGATATGAGAATAGCTCGTGAAGAATGGCGAAAGATGTCACGTACAGAAAGAAAAAATAAAAAGAGATTGAAAGACCTAGAATCAGAATTGAAAGAAGCTCAAGCTCATGAAAGTGTTGAAAATGTAAGAAAGTTCCATACTCAGACCTTAAATAAAGTATTTTGGGTATTCTTCCATGTGCTTAAAGATGGGGAAAAATTATCCCTTCTTACACCAGCTCTTGAAGGTTTGTCAAAGTTTGCTTATTTGATAAATTTGGAATTTTTTGATGATTTAAATAATGTACTATGCAGTCTAATGGAAAGTGGAAAATTAAGTGATGTTGATAAGCTACATAGCGTTTATACACTATTTACAATTTTGGCAGGTCAAGCAGAATCTTTGCATATTGATCCTCATAAGATATATTGTCATATGTATCAAGGCATGTTAAAATTAAGTCATTATACTGATGTTGAACACTTTATTCTTGCCCTAAAATGTTTAGAGTTTAATATACTGAGAAAAAAGAAAAAAATATCATTTGGTCGAATATTGGCTTTTGCTAAACGTGCTTCAACTGTAAGTCTTCAAACTCCAGTGCATGGAACTTTGGGTCTTTTATGTGCTGTTCGGAGTATTCTGCAGAATGTCAAAGGAGCTGATATCCTTATTGATGCAGAAAGTACTGTTGGAAGTGGTGTTTTCCTTCCAGAAATGGAAGATCCAGAATATTGTAATGCTCAGTCAACTGCGTTGTGGGAATTTCACATATTGAAAAAACACTATAATCCTTTTATAAGATTATATTCTCAACACATATTACATGGTTGTCCTGCTCAAGGAAGGCTTGCTCTCCCTGAAGCTCTTGCAAAGTCATCTCCCGAGGATACTTTGAACTTATTTGCTGATGTAGCAACTCAGAATAAAATGGACTTTTTAGAAGAAGTGAAAGAACCACCCAAAAAGAAGTTTAAAGCTTCTTTGATATCAGATGTATTTATATATGAAGAAAATATTAATTTTGATCTTAACTGGAAACAACTGGAAAATATTGACTTCAAAAGTTTTATGAGCAATGAATGATTGTATCAATCTGTAATGTTAAATTTATCTTCAAATGAATGTTAAAATAAATATTTTTATTGAATTATTATCCAACTTTCTAGATTTCTGTATATCTTTATTTTTAAAAATCTAACTGTATTTTGAAAATTATTATAAGAACATTTATTTAGTTTTCTTTTGTACCAATAATGGTCCAAACAATTTAAACAATGGATGTCAAGAAAATGAATGACATTAAATCAGATTTTGAATCATAGAAATTAGCAAGAAAAATTATATTTGATTGGTAATGCAACTTTCCTAACCATCATTTAAAATCATCAATCACTATCTCCTGTATATTGCTTCTAGCATATTAAAAAGTTGGCTATCATGTAGTATTCACCCAAAGATGGCAGCCATTCTTTTGCCGATTTTAAATTTCTGTATTTGGATTTATTCATTTATTTATTATTTTTTTTTTAAATGTATAATCTCTGAAACATTTTTGATTGCAATTGTGGAATATATATTTACAGTTTGCTAATTATGAATTCCTTCTCTCCCTTCTCCTATTTTTTTTTTTTTTCTTTTTTACAAATTGTGTTTGGAGTGCTGATTTTCAGTTAAAAATTTGTTGTTGTTTATGTTTAATTTCTGAATTGTTCAAAAATTAAATATAAAGTGGTCATAAGTGGCAAACAAAAGTAACAAGCTGGCAGACTCCGGGCGAATACTACATCTATTTCAAAAAATTAGTTTACAAATAATTCATATATAATTTATATTAATTTATTTTTAAACCTTTTATAAATATTTTCTATTAAAAAATTAATTTTTTTATAAATTTGTCAAATAAATAAGTTTTATATAGTAATTGGTAGAAAGTAATGATTAAAGTGTTATGTCTGAAGAAAATTATAAATATTAGAAAAGAATATAAATTATACCCCAAAGTGATTTTTTGAAATTTTATATTACATAGCTCCACATATATATTACGCATTTTGCCGATTATATTTAATTAAACAATGAGAAAAATGTAACACATCAAAATGGAAACATTCTTACATGTCCATATGGAAAAATTAAGCCATAGAATGAATAATGTTGAAAAAGAAATTAATAACAATATTTAAGGAGAGTTTAGTACATAAGAGTATATATATATATATATATATATATATAAAACAAAAAAAAATCAAACAGGGTGGCTACAGATTCTGGAAATCATGGAATCAGGGAACTTTAGAAAAAATGCTCAAAAATCAGGGAAATTTTTCTCTATGTGAAAATATTTCTGTTTTCATCTTACCAACAACATTGATTTGTTGCCAAACAGGCTATGTGTAGAAAGATGTGATAAAGAGACATAAAGCCATACTGTTACCAAGCAATATCTGTCTGCATGAAAGCTAAATTGTCCTATTAACACCCAAATTTTCAAAAGTTAGTTCATTCGTGATCTTTTGATGAAATTCATCAATTTTATCAATCTTTTGACAAAATTGGCACATTTTTCACAATTTCTTGACGAAATGTACACTTTTTCATGAGTTTTTGACATAATTTGCATGTTTTTCTTTTTTTTTTTCACGAAATTGTGTGTTTTTTGTGATTTATTGACAAAATTTTAGCATTTTGTCTTTAATCGAGATTTGCACATTTTTCATTAGTAAGATGAAATTTGCATGTTTTCGCGATCTTTAGATGAAATTTGTGATTTTTTGACTAAATTCTTGCTTTTACACAAACTTCTTATGGTATTCGCATTTTTTTACGCAAGCCTCGAATGAGATTTGCATTTTTTATGCAATCTTTAAGACTAATTTCATGCTTTTTAATGATCTTTTACAAAATTTCACTTTTTTCCTGTAATCCCATGTTAAAATTTGCGTTATTTCAAGTGATCCTTTGACAAACTTAGCAATTTTTTTATCCGATGCCTGTTTGAAGTAACTTTTGTTACATATCTGTAATAATTAGGGACAAATTGTAAAACTTGGCACCTCTGCTATTTGATACTGTACAATTTTTGTTTTTTCCATCCTAAAGAGATCTTTGCAAACTGGATAAGTATGTTATACAAATACGTTAAAAAAAATACTGTATGTATTCTTTAATAATAAAAATCAGGGAAATCTGATATAGATAATCAGAGAACTTTTTTTCATCATTTCTGTAGCCACCCTGTCAAAATAAAATTTGTTTAATTTAAATTTTGAAAAGCTTGTTGTTACTTAAAAGATTAAAAATCATGCATATATGCTATTCATTATATACTGTTTTTTATAGTGAGAAATGATGATTTTATTATATGATTTTGGATTTTAAATGTTTATGAAAAGATTTATATATTAATAATTCTTAAAATAAGTTAAGTAATAAAACATGTAACTAAGGTCCTTTTTAGCTCACAGGCTATCATAGCCTGAGAGCTTATGTGCCCGTCCGTTCTGTATGTATGTACGTAACGCGATAACTCATGATAAAAATATCCGATCCACTTGAAATTTTGTATGTAGGTATATCCTGACAAAACGCTTCCCTGATTAGTTTTTGGAGTTCATTCGATATGTACAAGAGGGGGAACGGGGGGCTCATGCCCCCCGTTAGTTGATATAAATGGGATTTTCATGCAGAATTAAGTTTTCAAAATTTAGATTAGGATCATTCTGATGAGGCGATTCCGTGACTGTTATTAGGTGTTCATTGAATAAGTATAAATAGGGGGAACAGGGGTTCTAATGCCCCCCCCCCCCCGTTAGTTGATATAAATGGGATTTTCATGCAGAATTAAGTTTTCGTTCAAAATTTAGATTAGGATCATTCTGATGAGGCGATTCCGTGACAGTTATTAGGTGTTCATTGAATAAGTATAAATAGGGGGAACAGGGGTTCTAATGCCCCCTCCCCCCGTTAGTTGATATAAATGGGATTTTCATGCAGAATTAAGTTTTCGTTCAAAATTTAGATTAGGATCATTCTGATGAGGCGATTCCGTGACAGTTATTAGGTGTTCATTGAATAAGTATAAATAGGGGGAACAGGGGTTCTAATCCCCCCACCCGTTAGTTGATATAAATGGGATTTTCATGCAGAATTAAGTTTTCGTTCAAAATTTAGATTAGGATCATTCTGATGAGGCGATTCCGTGACAGTTATTATGTGTTCATTGAATAAGTATAAATAGGGGGAACAGGGGTTCTAATGCCCCCCCCCCCCCCCCCCCCCCCCCGTTAGTTGATATAAATGGTATTTTCATGCAGAATTAAGTTTTCGTTCAAAATTTAGATTAGGATCATTCTGATGAGGCGATTCCGTGACTGTTATTAGGTGTTCATTGAATAAGTATAAATAGGGGGAACAGGGGTTCTAATGTCCCCCCCCCCTTAATTTATATAAATGGGTTTTTCAAGCAGAATTTTCAGATTTCGTTCAAATCTCTGAATAGTTTTGGAAGTTTAATGGTTAAGTATAAAAGAGGGGGATAACTCTTTTTAAATTATATAAATGCTAAATGGGTTTTTATTAAGAATTATCTAATTTGCTCTGAATTTTGGATATAGATTTTTTATATGATAAAGCATGTCTTTGATAGTATAGGAGGTTCAATGATTAAGTATAAAAAAAGAGAAAAGGGGAGAGCTGTTTCCCCTTCTTAATTTTTTTTTTCGAACGGAATTAACCCTTGAAAATATAAGGCTTTAATGTGCAATTAGTATTTGTAGCCTGTGAGCTCAATGCCTTCAGTTTAACTGGGCAGTATTCTTTATTAATTTTATAAAGCAGTAAAATAATAATAATGAGTAGTATTAAAGGTTAGCGTAAACCAAATAAAGCAGTTGGTAATGATCCTTTTTGACTACAAATCATTAGTGGCTCTATCTATGTATTACTTCAGTATTAATGCTTTTGTTATTGAGAAAATGGGTTATTTATTAAATTCTAAGTCAATTAAATGTCATTAAAACTATTTAAAAACCACTTAAAAATGTGTAGTTTATCATTAAAATGTTTTTCTCTGTAAAAACCAATTTTGCCCCCAGGAAAAAAAAGCTACTAGCATGGATTTTTTAAATTTTAGCAGTCTTTTTTGTAACCCTGGGTACTTTTTTAAGATCCAATATTTTGTGAACATTGTAATTGTAATAGTTGTCCTCCCTATATCCATGCTTTAAACATAAAGGGTTTTGCTTTATTAGTAATTTTGCTGTATTTGTTGTTGCATTTATGCAAATGCAGCCTACATTTTTTCTAGGTATGTATCATAAATGGATTTTTACTGGATACCGAATATCCAGTATAAAAATTTATCGAATACTTGATATCTGCCCGAATATTTATTATACACTTTTTATTTCATTAGTAATGTTTCTATTTTATACTTGCTTAAAGAAGACAATCTTTAAATTATTGTAATTTTATGTCATTCAAATATTAATAGTAGATGTGAATTAATTTAAAATTCTTAAAAACATTAGTAACTAAGTATTGAAATTTAATCATATTTTTATTTTTGCCTATTGCCTAATGTAATTAGGCATCCACAGAATAGTTCTTTTAGCCGAATATTTGGCCTGCAGGTAAATCAAATACCATATGACAAATGCTATTATATCTCAGGGTTTAACGGCTTTAAAATAAATAAATAAATTTTAGACAATTTTATATAATATTTAGCACAGATACTTCCATTTTGATAATTAAAACTTTTTTTATATTGTAAATTAAACTTTCACAGACGCAAAAAAAATTCTATGTTTTGAGTTATTAAGAGGATTTGTTAAAGTTAAAAGTTTTTAGACTAAAATCATTTAAATTCTTTGCTTTCTTCTGTGACTTTAAACAAATTAATAGAATTTTCATGTACTGAACAAGAAATTACATATCATCCTGTTTAGTCTATCAAAAAGGAAAAGTGTATCACTGCAAGCCATAACTATATTTTCGTTCACAACTTTAGAAAAAGTGAAGGCATTTTAGTGAGTTTGTATCATATAGATTTGTATAAAATGTGCTGACCAAAAGATATTCATTTTTCATCAATTTCTTTGTAGTCTCCTATGAGGTTTTGGGGGAAAAAAATCTCCATAGAAATTATAATGCCTATTATATTGCTTACATACCTGAAGTATTGCAATTATTCCTCTAGTATTTTTCTAGATATTCAACTAAGCCTGCAGAGTCGGAGTCGCATCCATTTTTGTACAAAAGAGTCTATGGGGGAAAATGGCTGACTCTGGAAATTTTAAGGATTCCGACTCCTGGTAAGCTAAAATACTAGTGTTGCTGTTGGTTAAAATTATGAAGGGACACAAGAAAAATAAGTTGAAAGTTTCACCATTTTGGTATTAATTCAGTTCTTATAGCTTTAAAAGGAAAAAAATATTTTCCAATTTATAATTTTTCAATTGTATCTTCCGCAAGTCCGAACAATCCAACTATTGAAATCTCAAACAGTAAACAAAACAAAAATTGTACTATTTTAGATCTGTGGACTTGAAAAGTGGAAAGCCTTACAATTTTAATGTTAATTTGTGTCCTCCAGAGCAGAAAAATTTTGATGGAAAGGAAAAAAAAAAAGATGAAAGTTTTAATATTTCGAAAATTTCAAGATCTACTAGAGCTTTTAAATTAAAAGAGTTTTCATCTACAATGTACGCTGTGTAGTATATTGGGAATCTTTAACTTAGGAAGCCCAATATTATCCAAAAATAACAATAACAATTCCTTTTAAGATTTAAAATTTTGTTTTGATTTCATTTCAAATCATTTAAAAAAAAGTCACAGTTGGCTTGTTTCTTAGCGACTCCGGCTCTGACCCTTTTGCTCAAAAATGGGTCTGACTCTGACTCCACAGCCCTGAAAAACAGACCAATTCTGACTCTTTTTTTTTTTTTTTTTTTTTTTTTTTTTTTTTTTTTCAGTTAAAGAGAAATTAAACAATTTTAAATTTATAAAATGAATCGTTGTTATTTTTGGACTATACCAGGTTACTTAAGCTAAACATAAAGATGTCCAATATACTGTCTATTTTTCATAATAGATGAAAACAGTTTTTAATTGAAAATCCTTGAAGATATTTTACATTTAGTGTGCAAATCTCTCCTTTATAGGTGAAAACTGAGTTAGCCAGTGGCCAGTAGACTCAGTTTTATTAGTGACCACTATAATGTTTCAAATTTTTTTGACATCTAGATAAATTATTATCCTTCTATAAATGCATATTATTTTTCTATACAAAAATAATAATTATATATATAAGGTTTTTTGGATTTCTTTTTTCAAAATATAAGACAACATACTACACACATAGTTGAAATCTAAGTTGGAAGTGTATTTTGCATGATTAAATGGTACCTCTTGAAGAAATATAACTGGTGAGCATGTGGCAGGAGTCGAAATATTGAAGATACTACAATGCCCTTAAACTTCACTTCTCATCTGGTGGAGGGGAGCACCGTAATACTTACCCATCATAGATATGCATTATATAAAATATGAAAAAAAAGTGTAAAATATTTATAGAATGCATCACAGTTCCAAAATAAAATGTAAACGTATATTTAAATATTTTAACACATAGTAATGCTTTATTAATGAATTTATGATGAACCAATTTCGACAAATTTTATAAAACGCCAAATTACTCCAAGCAATATCGAATTGTGTAAAAGAAACATCCTTGTGTAAAAGAAACATCCTTATAACTCCAAAAATAATAATCATATTAACAAACAATTTACTGTGCCGGATTAAGCGTCTCATTTCCAATTAAAATACATCTTTGAATTGAAATTTGAATGAAATACAGGATCATGAAAAATCAAAGAATGTGAAAAACAGGATTACAAATATCTAGGCAACTAATAATCCGATTACTTTGTTCTTTATGCAAAATTTGTGTTATTTTATTGCTTTTTACGTCCACTCCAAAAATTAAAAAAAATTCGAAAATTTTTATATACCTTTCATCAGAACGAATTTTTCGAGAGTTCGAAAAAAATAGTTTCGGATAATCGAGGTTACTGATATTAAATAGGTTTCGTCCCATTCTTACATACTAAGTACATACAAAATTTCAAATCTTTATCTCAATTTGTTCGGGAGATAGAGCGTTTACAGACGGACGGACGGCAATTTTTTTTTTCTAAAAATATGTTTTTCGGAATCTTCAGTATCTAAAATGTGTAAAACCGTCATTTTTTTTCTTTTTTTTTCTTTTAAATTCAAAATGATTGCAAGACTTACCCTATACTACGTAGATGGGTAAGTAAAAAGAAAAAAATTGCTTGAAATACACGTGGGATCCTGATGAATATATTTTGCAGTGATTTCTTGTATGAAAGTATATTTCTTGAAAATAATAATGATAATCCATCTGAAGAGCAAGCACTTTTCCTAAAAGCAGAAATATTGAAAGTGCAGCTGTCATTGAAATCTGCTTGCATCCGGTAGGGGGAAAAATAATCAGTTTGCTAAATAGATTTAAATAGTGCTGTGGTCCACTTGGCAATCGATAACATTTTTTAATCGCTATTTGGAGAGTGGCGACTAGGGTGGCGGTCGATCGCTGATTTATTAATCGCCATGTGGAGAGTGGCGACCATTAATTTTCCCCTACACTCTCCCTCGGATATTTCAGGTATTTTGGAACCCGAGGCGAAGTTTGCAAGGTTACAAAGCATGGAAAATAAAGCGAATCTTTCAAATGGGCCAGACCAGACTGATTAAAAAAATAAATTAAGCAGGCTGATCGGCTTACATTAGAGGTCTGCACGGGCCGAAATTTCCAGGCCCGAGCCCGGCCCGAAAGTTAAAACTTCGGCCCGGGCCCGGCCCGGCCCGAACGAAAGAAATATTGGCCCGACCCGGCCCGGCCCGAAAGTTAAAATTTCGGCCCGAGCCCGGCCCGGCCCGAACGAAAAAAATATTGGCCCGACCCGGCCCGGCCCAAAAGTTAAAATTTCGGCTCGAGCTCGACCCGGTCCGGAAAAAAGTTTAAAATTCGGCCCGAACCCGGCCCGGCTCAAGCGAATTTCTACAGAACATTAATCTTTAATCTTATGGAAGAGTTCTGACCAAAAAAAATTATATTAGTCTTTTTTTTTTCATGTTTATAATCTCCATTTATGCAGAAGTGCCGTAGGCTGCGATATTTACGCTTTTAAATGAATCTTTGTTTGTTGTATGTAAATGTTTCAGTTATCACTAGTATTATTAATCCATATTCCCTGTAATGGAGACAAAAAGTCGAAAAAGCGGTATATGGTAAAATTTCTAAAGACAAAATCGCTTTGGAACGAAAAAAAAAAAAAAAAAAACATTCTTTTCTTAACAGATGTAAATGTTAATATATTTTTTCTCCTGTATTGTTGTGTTCTTTTTGTATGGATGAACACTTTAAAAAAAACTTTCAGTTTACAGTCACCGCCAAAAAAATCTTGACACTTTCGATTTTTGATGTTTTGTTAAATATCTAGAAATATACACAAGGAATCATTCTGAAACTACTGGTGTGTAAACAAAATAGTACACGTCATATATTTTGACAAAGATTTTCCCCCGAAATCCAACAGGGGACCGTCAATAAATTGAAAAAGAACGAAGATCTTTTGGATCACCCTGTCAAAACTAATGAAGCAAAACAGTTGAAACAGCAGGTAATGATTAAGTGGCTTATTGTGATACGTTGTGTCGATTTTTATGAATATAGCTTGAAAACTCGTAGAGAAATTAAAGTTTTTATAAAAACGGTCCAAAATTTTTCCAAGTTTTTTGCTTGTAATTTTCAGAGCTCTTCATAAAACACAATAATCTTTTCAGAAAACATGACAAACAGGATAAGGAGTTGTATAAAAATATAGTAGTACGTGCAATATTCTGTAGGTACTAATCAATGGAATATGGATACAGCCCCTCATCTTTTTACTTCATTTTGGGAATAATGGATTTTGACAATATTCTATTAACGATAGTTTTAAGAGTTTTCAAGCTATGTTTTTGAGACTTTCACAAAAGTTGCTCTATACATTTAACTAACATAATATGCAAATGAAATTTTAATAGCGTTGACGCATGCGCAGTAAAAAATTATTTAGTAAACCCGTTTATTTTTCATACATTTTTATTATTTTTTAATTCTGATTACAGGGTACTGTGATGTGCAATGTTGTTTGTCATATTTTCTGAAAAAAATATTGTGTTTTATGAAGAGCTCTGAAAATTATAAGCAAAAAACTTGGAAAAATTTTGGACCGTTTTTATAAAAACTTCAATTTCTCTACGAGTTTTCAAGCTATATTCATAAAAATCGACACAACTTATTACAATAAGCCACTTAATCATTATCTGCAGTTTAAACTGTTTTGCTTCATTAGTTTTGACAGGGTGATCCAAAAGATCTTCATTCTTTTTCAATTTATTGACGGTCCCCTGTTATATTTCGGGGGAAAATCTTTGTCAAAATATATGACGTGTACTATTTTGTTTACACACCAGGAGTTTCAGAATAATTTCTTGTGTATATTTCTAGATATTTAACAAAACATCAAAAATCGAAAGTGTCAAGATTTTTTTGGCGGTGACTGTACAGTTTAAAAAAAAATTCCGTCATAATCATGTTTTGTGTGTGTGTGTGTTTAATTCTATTTTAAAACGCCTAGTAATCTACGATTCTTTAAAAGGAATAAATTCTAATTTTTAATTGTAGAATAATGACGGCTTAAAAGTATATGCCTTTTTTTGCAAACATTTTTGGACAAAGCCAAATATTACTGATTTATAAAAAGTCGAGAAAAGGATTTTCATATAGGAAGATTCGATAGGAACTGATTATTTTGGTCCATGAAAACTAGGAAGAGTGGAATCAGTCTCGGCTTCGTACGGAAAAAAAAGTTAGGCCCGGCCCGTTCAGCAAAAAAATTAAGGCCCGAGCCCGGCCCGGCCCGAAAGATTAGTGACTAGGCCCGGCCCGGCCCGGCCCGGCCCGAGTCTTCAGAAGTAAAGCCCGAGCCCGGCCCGGCCCGAATGCCATTATTGGAAATCGGCCCGAGCCCAGCCCGCGGGCCGGGCCAGGCTCGGGCTTCGGGCCGCGGCCCGGCCCGTGCAGACCTCTAGCTTACATAACAAATTTGAAAGAATCAAACTACGCCGATAAAATAGGAACAATTTACAATGGAGATATCTGTTGTGAGAATAAGTACAAATGTGTTTCATGAGTTCATGGGAGTTTGACAACAACAATAAAGAAAATAATTTGTCAACTCGGCATCGGATAATTAGATTGTGTCTGAGCCAGAGTTGATTTTTTCAGGCGACGACGCGGGTGATACAGCATCATTTCCTCTACATACTCAAGCCAATCGAACCATAACTGGACTTGATTATTCAGAGGGTATATCGAGTACAGTTTACTATGTAAAAGTATGTAGTAATTGCTATCATGAATTTCAGCTAACGGAATTTTTCAAAATGTACTACAATAAATTACAAGGAAATATTTAAAAAAAATTTTTTTTTTACACGGTTTTAAAAATTTATGGTATTTTAACCTTAAAAAAAAAAAAAAAATCTGAACTATATTAATTTTTTGATGAGTCATCATTTGAATGTAATAATCTAGTAAGAGTCAAAGTTATCATTTATGCTACTCTTCTGTATGATTTGTGTACTTTTATCATAATCTGAAAACATACCTTAAAATTTTCCCATAAATATGTATGCAGTATTCTTTAAAAGAATCTTATACAGGGTGTTTCTAAACTCTTGGGCAAAGCTTTAAGGGGTGATAGTTTACATCAAGACAAACAATATTGAATAGGAAACTAGGGTCCCAAACGTCTTCCGAAGGAGATAGGCGCCATTAAAGTTTAGGGTCCAAAATTTCAAATAAGCATAAAAAACGGGAAAATTCGTCGATTGATTTGCTGTTTTCAATAAAATTATTTTTTATGTCAGTATTTATTTTCTTGAAAATAAATTATAAAGATAAATTTCAAAAAATGACGATAGAGGGCGGGTTGGGAGTAGTTAAGTAGCGCAAACTGAACTGTGTTTAGAGGTTCAAATTTCAAATGATTATAAAAAAACGGAAAATTTTGTCGATTCGTTTGAGGTTTTCGCTAAAACTTCTCTTTAAATTAGTATTTTCTTGAAAATAAATTATAAAAATAAATTTCAAAAAATGCCGATAGATAGCGCTTTAGACTTTGGAGTAACGAACAACAATTTTTTTACGGTTATTTTTTGCATCTCATTAATTTTTTTTAGAAGCTTAGACATAAACTTAAGGCCCCTGTCCTCGCTCGAGGAAACGCTCGCCAGCTAATGCTATTCCTATGGGGAAGCATTTTTCTAATAACTCTTTCACATTTTGACATTTTTGAATAATTTTTTTTTGCATTGGATAGCTGAGGTGCATGCCGATAGCGCACCTTTTTTACTTTTTCGATTTTGGTTGCAGATATTTTTTTAAAAAGCACTTTCAGTTTCGAAACCGGTTTTGAAAGTGAAACTAACTTTGTAAAAAATATCTGCAACCAAAATCGAAAAAGTAAAAAGGGTGCGCTGTCGGCATACACCTCAGCTATCCAATGCAAAAAAAATTATTCAAAAATGTCAAAATGTGAAAGAGTTATTAGAAAAATGCTTCTCCATAGGAATAGCATTAGCTCGCGAGCTTTTCCTCGAGCGAGGACAGGGGCCTTAAATTTTGAGCCCAAAATCTGAATCAGTGGGAATGGTTAAGTAGCGCAAACTGAACTGTGTTCGTATTCAAATTTCAAATGATTATAAAAAAGGGAAAAATTGGTCGATTCGTTTGCGGTTTTCGCTAAAACTATTCTTTATATCAGTATTTTCTTGAAAATAAATTAAAAAAAATTTCGTTAGAGGGCGTTTCAGGGGTGATTCTCGTCCGAAAATTTAAGGCATCCTCTTCCGAAAATTTGAAATTGGGTTATCAGTTCCATGGGCGTAGGAACCGGGGGAGCTGGGGGAGCTCTGGCTCCCCCTGGGATTTTTCAGACGGGCTCAGCTCCCTCGAGAGAAATAGAAAAATAATGTTTACTTTTGCTAGTAAATTCACGGGGAAAGGACGAGTGTCTCCAGACAAAAGATAATTTTAATAAGATAAGAACAGACAAACTATCCTTCCTCTCCAGCGCAATAAGAAATATTGAGTTTTTAGCGAAGCACTTCACTTTACTAATGCATAAAAAAACCGATTGAATCAAAAACTTTTGATTTTTACATACAGATCGAATCCATATTCACGAATACAGCTTCAACCACATCAGAAGATCTCAAACAAAAGATTAGAATACATGCTCATGCTGAGGATTTTGATTTGACAATTTTTTCTGCAAAGTTGACACTTTTACCAACACTAGTCCCGAACGGAACTGACAGAAATACATTATCGATCACAATTAAAATTATGTCATCATTGGAATTAGTAAACAAATTATTTTCTAAAGTTTACCTTTTGGCAGAATTTATTTTGTTATTCTGATATCATTAATGACAGCCAAGGCCGGATTAAGCACTTCTGGGGCCTGGGGCTACTGGGAATTTTGGGCCCCCTTACGCTATTGGAAATCTTAAGCCTCCTACCACGATACTGAATGTCACCCCCTCCTCAAATACACCCACCCACCTTTGTTTTTTTTTTAATCCTAAAATACAAATCTTAGATTTTGAATATGTATAATTTTAATCAATTTTTTTTCTTTGTTATCTTTAATCGTGTTTTTAAATTCGCCTTTTTTCCGCGACCTTTTGACAAAATTTGCGCTTTTCCTGTGATCTTCTTCTGAAATTTGCATTTTTCCTGCCACTCTCTGACGAAATTCGCGTTTTTTCAGCGATTCGCTGCAAAAATTCATGTTTTTCACCGATTCTTTGACGAAATTCGCATTTTTTTCAAGCGATCCTCTGTAGAAATTTACACTTTTTCCGCATCTTTTTGACAAACTTCGCTCTTTACCGCGATATTTTGACTAAATTTGCGTTTTTCCCGCGATCTTTTCAAGAAATTCGTGTTTTTTCTGCCATCCTTTGACGAAATTCGTGTTTTTTTGCGGATTTCTGTCAAAATTCACGTTTTATCGGCAATTTTTGACGAAATTCGCGCTTTTTCTCGGTTCTTTGTCCAAATTCGCTTATTTTTGGCAGCGACACTTTTGGCTCATTTGACTAAATTTGCGCTTTTCTCACAATTTTTTTTTTTATTTTGCACTTTTTCTGCCACCTTTTGGCAAAATTCGCGCTTCTTTCTCTAAATTTGCATTTTTTCGGCAATCCTTTGAAGAAATTCGCGTTTTTAGTGGTTCTTTGTCAAAATTCGCTCTTTTTCCACGATCTTTTGACTAAATTTGCACTTTTTTTCATGAACTTTTCAAAAAATTCTCACTTTTCTGCCGCACTTTGACAAAATTTACGTTTTTTCACCATTTTTTCTCAAAGTTTAGGTCTTTTTGGCGAACCTTTGAAGAAATTCGCAATTTTCCGAGGTTCTTTGTAAAATTCACGTTTTTTGCGATCCTTTGACAAAATTTGCGCTTTTCCCCCCGAGAACTTTTCAAGAAATTCTCTTTTTTCCTGCCACACTTTGACAAAATTCACGTTTTATTTCGCTATTCTTTCGCAAAATTTGCGTTTTTTTCACGACCCTTTGACGAAATTCGCGTTTTTCCGCTGTCCTCTGTCAAAATTCGCGTTGTTTCCCAATGATTTGACAAATTTTGCTCTTTTTCCGCGAACTCTTTATTATATTTGGACTTTTTCTGGAATCTTTTAAAGAAAATCGCGTTTTTACTTCCTCCCTTTGATGAAATTCGCGTTTTTTACAATTCTTTGCCAAAACTGTGGTTTTTTGGGCCATCCTTTGACGAAATTCGCATTTTTTCCGCGACCATTCGACAAAATTCGCGCTTTTTCCGCGACCTTTTGACGAAATTAACGCTTCTTCCACGGCCTTTTGATGGAAATTGCGCTTTTCCGCGATCTTGATTCAATCCATTCTTTTTTTGACGAAATTCGCGCTTTTTTACGCGACCATTTTCATTTCGTTTTCATCGCCACTTTTGTTAAATCTAAAACTTTTCGGAGATGCAGACAGCAACTGGTTGGGGCCCGGGGCTGCAGCCCCCTTAGCCCCCCCCCCTTAATCCGGCTATGATGACAGCTGAGAGCTTTCAATGCTTTTCTTCAAACAGACACACCACCGAACAACAATGTATGAATATAGACTCACTCACTTGATGCTATTGCATATTTATAAAGAAGAAGCCTTTAAAATTGATTTGGAAGAGATTGTAAAGAATTTGTAAGCCAAACAACAGAAATAAAACTTTAATTTTTGGTAAATGGGAGTGGGAGAAGTTTGAAATTTGAATATTTTATTCGGTAACGTCCATAAATTAATGTCATCAAGTATATCGAATATAAATTATTTAAACTGGATTAAAAAGTCGGTGATCTTTTGGTATGCTTCTATTTTATAGTTTTGTTTGTGAAAAGTGCAATACAAGAAACCCTCCGAAATGAATGAAATGATCTTCATCACTAGTTTTTAGCAATATGCTCCGCAGGGGAATGCGAAGAGAAAACTGCGTTTAGGGGAAAATTTCAATTTGAAGCTGCTTTCCCCCAACTTTTTCTTCTGACAGGCCAAAAAATGGCGTTGGTAGTACAAATTTGGGGCCTTTTTAAAATTCCACGCCCGGGGCGACTGCCCCATTCGCCCCCCTACTTTCGCACGGCGCTGATGCCCCAGCTCCCCCTGTTTTTTCAAAGTTCCTACGCCACTGATCAGTTCCGCATAGTTGCCAACTTGTAACGGTTTTGCGCGCGGAAAAAACAATTAGATAGAAATACAAATTTCGTGAAAGGATCGCCGAAATAGCATACATTTCGTCAATATTTCGTGGAAAAACGACGATTTCGTCAATGTTTTTGTAAATGAACTTTGTCAAAAGATCGATAAAAAACGCGAATTTCCTGTGCGGATCGCGGGAAAAAAGGCAATTTCACCAAATATCGCAGATAAAACGCTGATTTCTTCTGAAGACCGCGGGAAAACGTCGATTTCGTCTAAAAATTGCGGATATAACGCCGATTTCGTTAAAAGATCGCGGGAAAAACGCCGTTTTCGATAAAAGATCGCTTAAAAATATTTTGTCAAAAGAATATTTGAAAAAATACGCCGATTTCATCAAAAGATCACAGAAAAAGCGCCGATTTCGTCAAAAGATCGCGGGAATAAAACGAAGTTTTCGAGAAAAAAATCGCGCAAAAATGGAAATTTTGTCTAAAGTTCGTCGAAAAAACGATGATTTCACTTTAAAAAAATGGGAAAACGCCGATTTCGTCAAAAGATCGCAATAAATCGCCGATTTTGCTAAAATATTGCTGATTTCGTCTGAAAATAGCGGAAAAACGCAGATTTTGTCCGAAGATCGCTGGAGGGGGGGACTCACGACCCCCCCCCCCCCGCCGATTTCCGAAAATGCGATGCGAATTTCCGAAAAAAAAAATTCATCCAGAATCACCCCTAAGGGCGTTTTAAACTTAAGAGTAACCAACAGCTATTTTTAACCTTTATTTTTGGTATCTTCACAGTTCCATTGTTTTCTAAAATTTTCGAACTTCTAGCTCAATGCATTTACATAAGTTCTCTCTCTAAACCTATGGGATATTTCCTATTGACCTAGAAAAAGGACGTTGAATCTTTTCACATCTGCATGCAAAATAAATAAATACATAAAATAAAAATAAATAAATAAATAAAATAAAATAAAAAGATTTCCCATGAATATCTATCAAAAATAACAAAATGTGAATGAAAATTGTTTGATTTTTCTTCTTTATTAGGATTAAAAATATGTGGGAATAACAAACGTCCAATAATTACAACACCAATTATATAAAGTGGGTGCAAACATAATGCATAATTTTACAATGCAACTTACTTTATAAGAACTTTGTATACAGAATTTAAGTCGGAGGTATGTATTATCTATCATTTTATAGCTTATTTTAACTACTTTCTTTGCATTTATTTATTTATTTTTTCTTAAAGGCTATTAATTGATTTTAAAAGCTGAGATATAAAAACAAGAGTTTCGTTAAACTATTTTTACGAGTTTAAACTTGGTCGCAATGCACGAACGCACCTCATTTCCTACGTTTGACGTGCAATTTTCGACTTGTTTAATTTAATCTGAAATAATCTCATAGGTACTTGCTTTCCACTCAACTTTTTAATTATGGTGGTTTAATAACCATTTCGTGAATATCTAACAGGTGATGAGGTATATTCTTATCATAGTAATCGGACGACTGACTTTATCATTTTCTTATATTTACACCTTCCATACAGAGACACGATTGCTTTATCTCGGATTTCCTATAATTCTGAACTGCTGATTGTTAAATTTTTTCGAAGAATCGAAAAGGTTTTGATTTGGATGCAGATAAATGCTGATATTCTACTGTTTTCAGTAGATAACTAAAACGAAAGTCGTTATCAAGTTCCACTTTTTTTTTCCGCTTAAAATTACTTTAGAAAAAAAAGTTACAAAGTGAAGCATTATTATTTTTTTTTCTCCCTAGTATGTAAAACAGGTAAAAAGAAAATCATCTGATAAACGACTTTCTGAAATAAAATTTTCGGCATTGTTCAAAAGTTTTTCAAAGAGAAAATGTCCTCGATCAGAAAAGATCCCGAATGGCTGAAATCTCTCCTGGGGGATTCCCCACTTCTGGGACGCTCTGAATGGGAATTTATTGCTGAAGTGAGGCGTAGCATTATTGAAAAAGCAAAGTCGAGACCAAGTACTCCTTCTGACCAACATCTGAAGTATAAGCTCTCCGTTATGGAAAATAATTTTGATAAGGTTGTCAAATATTTAAAAGAAAATTCAGGATCAAAAGAGTACTTCTTGCGCACCTATCCAGAGTGGCGAACTGTCCGTGACCAGACCATTTTTCAGTTGAAAGAAATAGCAAAATCTGTGGACAGGGATAGTCAAAACTGTTCTGTTTCGAGAGGAGTTGGAAGTTCTGTATCTCTCATTGGAGGTAAATATATTTTAAATACATTTTTAATCAATTTCAATTGGAAGAGACTTTATACACGATATGTCCAAAGGTGACCGGCCTCTTGAGGCCCATTTTGTTAAATATCTAGAAAAATACCAGAGGAATTTTCCTGAAACTCTAAGTGTGTAAACATAATGGTACAGATCATACATTTCCGTGAAGATTTTTTTCCCCGAAACTCCATAGGGGACCGTCAACAAATTGAAAAAGGACGAATTTCTTTTGAATAATCCTGTCAAAACTAATGTAGCAAAAACATTCAAACTGTAGATTATGATTAAGTAACTTATTGTAATAAATTGTATTCATTTTTATGCGGATAACATGTATACTCGTAGAGAAATCAATGTTTTTATAAAAACAGTCCCAAATTTTTCCAAGTTGTTTGGTTATAATTTTCAGAGTTCTTAATATAAAATAATGCTATTTTTCGAAAATATGACAAACAACATTGTTATCTCAATATCCTGTAATAAAAATTGTTTGAAAAATGAGCAGGTTTACTAAATAATTTTTTATTGCGTGTGCATGAACGATATCAAAATTATATTTGCATATTGTATTAGCTCAATGTATAGAGCAACTTTTGCGAAAGTCTCAATAACATAGCTTGAAAATTCTGAAAGTGATCGTCGATAGAATAAGCTCAAAATCCGTTATTCCGAAAATGAAGCAAAAAGATGAGGGGATTAGAGGTCTGCACGGGCCGGAATTTCCAGGCCCGGCCCGGCCCGGCCCGTAGGAAAGTTATTTCGGCCCGGCCCGGTCCGTTGTAAGACTCAAAAGTTCGGCCCGGGCCCGGCCCGTTTAAATTTTTATATTTTAGGCCCGGCCCGGCCCGGCCCGTACAAAAATCAGCGAAAACAGGCCCGGCCCGTTTTGGCCCGTTGCAATTTCTACGATTTTTAAAAAATTCAGAACTAAGATTCCTTTAAAGAATACTGCATACATATCTATGGAATGATTTTACAGTATATTTTACAGCAAATACACATTAACAACATTAATGATTACTTAGATTCTTAGGCTTTCAACATTCGAATAAAGATTCATTAAAAAATTAATATGGCTTAGAATAAAAGAAAAAAGAAAGAAAGCTAAAAACATCGTTAATTTTGAAGCTGTTTAATAAAAGAAGATTTATAAATATATTTCTATATCATTTTATCATAGATTTCAAATCCAAATTCATTCTTAAATTCAAAGAAGCTCCTTTCTGATACATTTCTAAATTCATTTTTTTTCCTCAGAAACGCATAACATTAGCAGATATCTTTATTCAGAAACTATTTAAACGAATGGCGTTATCCATTTTTTGATACAAACAATTTAAGAATACTGCAAACAAATAAAATACTGTCATAATTAGCGTTTTGAATAGAATTTCCGGAAGCAATAGCAAGGGAAGGGAGAAAAACCTGCAATCATTTGAGAAACTATTATATCTCAACAAGGTTATACAAGTATTTTATTTACCAAAAATGAAAAACGCTATTCGATTCCAAATCCCTTCAATAGTTTGGCTTATCACTTTTATACTTTTACAATTTAAAATTAATCAGAAAATGTGTCAAACTTTCGCATTATTGAGAAATTAATTTAAAAATCATCAAGAAGTATATATCCGAAGACTAAGCTAACATAGGTTCTTTATCGCTGTTAATAATTTTACAAATCATGTTTTCTGCCAATAATTACGTCTAGTACCGGTACCGCCAGTCTATATGTAGAAAAATAATGCAAACGTGATCTCGGAACGGCATGAGTCAGCTAAAAAAATATTAAAACGGGTTACACAAAATGCAATTCTCCGATGCGGATACACTGTGCATTTTTATATTGATGCTGTCAAACTAGTATGGCCACATTTATACTTATTCTCGTTAAAACCATTTTCGTTGAAAATAGCTCATATTTTATCGTTTCTGCGTAAATCTTCAGAACGGGCCGGCAGGCCCGAAAATTTTTTTTATCGGCCCGGCCCGTTGAAAAAACTATTCTAAATCTGCCGGCCCGGTCCGGCCCGTTAGAAAATTCGAAACGATTTCCGGGCCGGGTACGGGCCACGGGCCAAGCCCGGGCCCGTGCAGACCTCTAGAGGGGATATCCTTTTATCCATTGATTAGTATCAATATAGAATACACAATATGACACGTACTACTATATTTGGATACAATCTCTCATTTTTTAACTTCATTTTGGGAACAACGGTTTGAGTTAATTCTTGAGTTATTTAGGTGCGTTCATATTGTAATGAAGTTTTTAAAATATTCAGATATTGGTGTTATAGTATACAGTAATTCGGATACAGTGTAATATCGGAAATCTTTTGTGTATCTTTGTAAATTCTATCTTCTTTCTGTTATACGGGAAGTAACTTGTAGTAAACTTCAGCAACGTATATTAATTTCATAAAAAGTGAAATGGTTTAATATAATTAAAATGCGCCCCAAGCAATGTTTTCCCTTACACTATTATGAATGGAATACTTTTCCGTGGCTCTGTAAAATAAATAACAAATACTCTTTGCTCCACAAATAATTAGGATATACCGGGTGTCCAGTAAATGACTGACCCATTTTCACTAAAAAAAAAAAAAAAAAAAAAAAAAAAAAAAAAAACCGGTTTGAGATAAAAATGCGCGGTTTGCTGCATTGTTATTAGAAAATCAACAAACTTTTAAATATACACTTTCTTAAAATAGTTCGAATTTCGGCCAACAGATGGCGCTGACGGCGGCAACAGGCTGTCGAAAGTCAGACATTACTTTTGTTTTCATACGCATGATCTTTTCTGCTGATTTCGCAAAATCGAATCTCAAGCTACATGTTAAATTGGCACTCACTTGCAGAAATAGAGTTTGTTGGATGGAAAGAGATTTAAAATAATATTTATGATTGAAGTGGTAGAATCTCTGGAAGACATTGGTATAGACAAACCTTACATCAATATCATAAAGAAGATTTACAAGAAAGCAACAGCAACCATCCGTTTAGATAAAGGAAAAGCGAAGATCAAGCTCGGAAGAGGAGTAAGACAAGGAGACAATATTTCACCTAAACTTTTTAATGCTGTCTTAGAAAATATCTTCAAGAAACTGGATTGGGAAAACAAAGGGATTAGAATAAATGGAGAATATTTAAG
Source organism: Maratus speculifer (assembly GCA_964019185.1). Lineage (NCBI taxonomy): Eukaryota > Metazoa > Arthropoda > Arachnida > Araneae > Salticidae > Maratus > Maratus speculifer. Next base: position 81,161,143 of record OZ025295.1, read on the forward strand.
TCATCTCCGGTTCGCTGACGACATTGTAATTTTCAGTAACAGTCCTGAAGAATTGGAAATTATGCTAAAAGATCTTGCAGAAGCTAGCATCAATGTGGGATTAAAAATAAATTTAGAAAAGACTAAGGTGATGTTTAATTCATTTACATCAAAAAAGAAAATTGTCTACAAGAACATTGAGATTAAAGAAGTGCAAAGTTATGTGTACCTAGGACAGGAAATATCATCGGATAATAGTATCATGAATGAAATCAATAGAAGAATAAGAAATGGGTGGAGTGCTTTTGGGAAGAGCAATATTATTCTGAAGAGTAATATGCCTCTTTGTTTGAGAAGAAAAGTGTTTAATCAGTGTGTTTTACCTGCATTAACTTACGGAGCAGAAACATGGACACTAACAAAACGGACGATACAAAGACTACAAACTACACAGAGAAGTATGAAAAGATGTATGCTAGGCATAACTAGAAGAGACAGAAAGAGGATAACCTGGATAAGAAATCAGACAAAAGTTTTTGACATCCTTGAAAGAGTCAAGCAGCTAAAATGGAAATGGGCTGGGCACATTGCAAGAAGACAAGACAATAGATGGAGCACAAATATACTACAGTGGTACCCCAGAGATGTAAAACGACCAAGAAGACGACCACAAGTAAGATGGAGTGACGAAATTAGAAAAGTGGCTGATGTAAATTGGATGACGAAAGCGCTAGACAGAAAACATTGGAAAAATCTGGGGGAGACCTACATCCAGCAGTGGATCGAAAACGGTTGATAATGATGATGATGATGATGAATGTCAATTTATTTAACAAAAATCAAAAAAATATTCATTGACTTTTCACACATTTACCATAAGTAAATTGTATTCCAAAAATGTTTTTTTTTTTTTTTTTTTTTTTTAACTGGTTCACTAATTCTCTTTTTACGTACAATAAATTGAAAATATGGGATAAACACCGCTTTTTTAAAATAAAATAAAAAATCTTAATATTTAATCTAAACATTTCTTCCATTAAATAGTATGAAATTGTATTTAAAAAATTGGTGGTGTTAAAAAGATTTAAGTTATGGATCAAGCAAATTCTTCTTGCCTACGTCGTGCAGTGAAATCAGCTAAGTGGTTAAAAAAAACTGTGGTATGGAAATAGTGTTGGGGCAAGTTCGCTGTCTAAAAAGCGGAGCAGTGACTTATAAATTGGCACATAAAAATATAATAAACTTTAGAATGAAGGAATCTGTTAATGAGAAAGCCTGTTTTAAACGTAAAAAATTTTTGATTCGGACGGAGAAAGTAACATACAAAATCAGCTGCTAGGATGGAAACCTGCCTAAAACGAAATATTGTTCATTTTTCCGAAAACCGAATTCATCCCTACATTATATTCATATTTTGACCCTTAACACATCTGAAAATTTTATTACGAAAGTCACGAGAGATTTTAAAATGACTTTTACACACACGTCTCCCTTCCCCCTCACCCTTCCCAACTGAAAACGTATGTACGCTGAAATGGATGTTTAAAAAAAAAAAAAAACATTGTACTTGTTTTATATCCTGCAAGTTACCCCTTTTCAAAATTTCATTACAAAGAGCATCAGATATCCTAAAATATATTTTTCGTCCCCCCCCCCCCTTTCCTTAATTATTCTTCATTAGCAAAAGAGGGGAAAGAAGAATTTTAAAAATTCCTTTTGCATCTGATTTGAAAAATAGAGCATTATTTAAAAGAAATGATTCTAAAAACTGTTTAAAAATTATATATGAATTTATATATGAGAAACACTAATGTTCCAGGAATTTGGTAATATTTATGCTTATATAATTGAACTAAAATAAGTGGGCCTATGATGATTCTATGATGATTCAGGATCTATGATGATTCATGAAATTTTGAAAAGGGGTGACTCGCTGGATATAAAGACAGGTAAGTAGCTTTTTTTTTCTTTTTAAGCATCCTTCCATTTCAGCGTAGATGGGTTTGCAATCAGGGGAAGAAGAGGGAAGGGTTGTGTGTAAAAAGCATCTTGAAATCTGTCATAGCTTTTGTAATAAAATTTTCAGATATGTTAAATGTCAAAATACGAATATAAAGTAGGGTTGAATTCAGTTTGCGGAAAAATGAGAAAATATTTCGTTTTAGACAGGCTTTCGTCTTATCAGGTAATTTTACATGTTATTTTCTCTGTCGAGATCAATATATATATATATATATATATATTTTTTTTTTTGTTTAAGACAGGATTTGTTATAGACTAAATATAGGCGAACCTTTATTCTAAAATTTAATATATTTTTATGTGCCGATTTATAAGTAACTGCCCCGATTTTATTTTAGACAAGGAACTTGCCACCACTATTTGCGTACTACTGTTTTAACTTCTGAGTTCACTACATGTCGTATAAGCAACAAGAGTTTGCTTTATCCATCTCTTAAAGCTTTTAGGCATCACTAATTTTTGTAAATACAATTTCATACTATTTAATATAAGAAATGTTTAGATTAAATATTAAGATTTTTTTTAACTTGAAAAAGCGGTGTTTACCCCATATTTTCAATTTATTGTACGTAAAAAGGGAATCAGTTAACCGGTTACAAAAACATTTTTTGACCACAATTTACTTATGGTAAATATGTGAAAAGTCAATGAATATTTTTTTGGTTTTTGTTAAATAAATTGACATTATTCAATCATAAACATTATTTTAAATCTCTTTCCATCCAATAAACTCTATTTCTGCAGGCGAGTGCCAATTTAACATGTCACTTGAGATTCGACTTTGCGAAATCAGCAAAAAAGATCATGCGTATGAAAACAAAAGTAATGTCTGACTTCGACAGCCTGTTGCCGCCGTCAGCGCCATCTGTTGGCCGAATTTCGAACTATTTTAAGAAAGTGTATACCTAAAAATTTATTGATTTTCTAACAACAATGCAACAAACCGCGCATTTTTACCTCAAACCGTTTTTTTTTTTTTTTTTTTTTTTTGTTATTTACATTCAAAATGGGTCAGTCATTTATTGGACACCCGGTATATTTTAGTATATACTTCATAGACGCATACAGGGGCATGCGAAGAGAAAATTGCGCCCGGTACAAATTTAGAATTTGGCGCCCCCCCTCCCCCAACTTTTTCTTGTGACAGGCCAAAAATGATGTTGATAATATAAATTTGGCGCCTCCTAAATTTCCGCGCACGGGGTGACCGCCCCCTTCGCTCCCCCCATTTTGCACGGCGCTGGATGCATATCATTTTTATTATGTTCGAAAGAGTGTACTATCATTAAAATGCATTTGAAACTATTTTTCCCATTAGCTGTAATGTAACGGAATTCTTTTGTATTCCGTTGTGTGTCCCTGTAATTAAAATATACAAGTAAGCTGTAGTAAACCTCAGCAACGTATATCAATTTCATAAAATGGGAAATAGTTTAATGGAATTATAATGCGCCCCAAACAATGTTTTCCCTTATACCATTAAATAATGGACTATTTTTGTGAAGCCCTGTAAATTAATAAAAAATATTCTTTGCACCACAGATTGAACAGAATATATATTTTAGTATATACTTCATAGATGCATCTCAATTTTATTATGTTTGAAAGAATGCAGCATCATTAAAATGCAGTTGAAACTATTTTTTTCCTATTGCCCGTAAATATAACGGAATGCTTTTGATCGTCTCTGTAATTAAACTATGTATCCAGTTTTCACAAAGTTTGAAATGACTCGACAAAATTGTGCAACAATCATATATTTTAAATTTCAAACGATTCGGTTGCTTAGTCTTTGCGTTGTTAATGCGGACGGACAGACGGATTGAACGACAACTATAGGTGCTACATATTTCGATAATTATGAACGCACTTTAAAAAGTGCGTAAAAGCATACGACCCCTAAAAATAAAGACGTAGGACGAGGTTTCTGAAGGTTGGGTAATTTTACCTCCCTTCATAATCCATCTCTCTTCTGTGGATATATATAGATATATAGCGTAATATTTTCGATGGGGGATTTATTAAAACTTTTGCTTTAGTTTTTAGCTCACAGGCTATCAAAGCCTGGGAGCTTATGTGCCCGTCCGTTCTGTATGTGCGTATGTGCGTAACGCGATAACTCATGATAAAAATAGCCGATTCACTTGAAATTTTGGATATATGTATATTCTCATAAGGCGCTTCCCTGATTAATTTTTGGAGTTCATTCGAAATGCATAAGAGGGGGAATGAGGGCTAATGCTCCTCCCCTTAATTTATAAAAAAGGGTTTTTTATGCAGAATTACCATTTTTCGTTCAAATTTCTTTATATGATAAAGCATATTCCTGATTAGTTTAAGGGGTTCCATGATTAAGTATAAAATGGAGAAATGGAGGAAGCTGTTTCCCTCCCTTTCATTTGTTTTTCGAACGAAATTAATCCTTGAAAATATAACGCTGTAATGTGCAATTACTATTCGTAGCATGTGAGCTCAATGCCATCAGTTCAACTGGGCAATATTCTTTTTATTTTTTATTTTTTATCGTGAAACATAAACTTGTTTTATATCTGTCAAAGAAAATGACCCATCATAGTGCCCATTACTTATCTTAATTCATAATATATTTCAGGTGTGATGGCTCTAGCTGCTGGGAATGGAGCACTTCGAATTCTAGGGAGTGTTCTGATAGGCCTCGGATCGGCGACTTCTGCAGGAACATCTTCCGTAGAACTCGGCCTGTTACAGAAAAAAATTAAGGAGGCAGAGAAAATTATAAAAGAAGACAGGGAATACTCGGAAAAATTGTGGAATTGGATTAGCGACGCTAGTTACATACAAGATGCTCTTGATACTATTAGAAACATTGTAGATGTGAATCTTTTGAAAGTCGCTAATGATTTTCACACTTGTTACAAAAAGAAAAGCAGTTCGGTTGACCTAAAATCAATCGACCTAAAAGCAGTGAAATTTTTGAAAGTTTCTCCTGAGGTAATGAATGAGATTTCTGATGTTATCGGGATATTATTAGCATCGTCCATGCTATATGATCGTTACCGCCCTTTGTTTAATTTAGTGTTTGAAGCATACAAGTGTGATAAGGTGTTAAGTACAGCGTGTGATGTGATCATTGCCACTGCTAAACTAACATCAGTAGTTAGTGCTAATAAAGATTCAAAGCTTACTGCTCTCCAGAAAAGTAAAATTGTTACAGGAATAGCCTTGGATGCTATAAATATTCTTTTTGCATCTGAAGGTATAAATTCAACGAGCAAAGAGGCCAAACAGATTGTTAAAGCTGCTGAAAAATTGAAAGAAGAAGCAGAAGTTTTTAAAAAACTATATGATGGAGTGAGCTGATTATTAAACAAAAAAGTATTCGAATTATTTAACTTAATTTAATTTCTTTTTTGTTTTTTTGTAATTCATTGTTTCAGAAACTTTTAATGTATTTTAGACAACGACTTAAAATGTAAAATGACTTCATTACAGATTGTTAGCACTTTAGATAAATTTGCAATTATAATCACAAGTGAAAATATTATGAAAATTCGATTTTGAATTTAATGTATGTATATGTTACAGGCCAAACCCGATTTTAGGCCAAACTAGATTGGCCTAGGCCAAACTAGTCTATCCTAACGCCCATCGGATAAACTAGTTTTTCCTAGGCCAAACCGGTCTATCCTAACGCCCATCGGATAAACTAATTTTTCCTAGGCCAAACCGGTTTATCCTAACGCCCATCGGATAAACTAGTTTTTCCTAGGCCAAACTAGTCTATCCTAAGGCCCATAGGACAAACTAGTTCTTCCTAGGTCAAACTAGTTTGGCCTAACTCTTATAGGATAAACTAGTTTAGCCTGCTGTTTATTGGTGTGAACTAGTTTATCCTAGGCCGATCTAATTTATCCTAGGCCAATTCAATTTGGCGTGATTTTATTTAATTCAATGACCGCCTCAGCGCCAAAATTCAAGTTTGTCCTTAGGCTGATCTAGTTTATCCTAGGCCAGTGTAATTTTACGTGTTTTTAGCTCATGGGCGTGAAAGCCAAAGAAAAAATGGGCTCACAGGTTCTGTATGTACGCATGTATGTACGTATGTACGTACGTATATACGTACTCGATAACTCTTGATAGAAATAATGTAATTTGACATGTTTTTATCTCGTCAGCTACCCAAGACTGAGAACTAATGTGCCAGTGGGTTCTGTATCTATGTATGTACGTAAGTACGTAACGCAATAATTTTTGGTAGAAATACTCGATTTGCATCAAACTTTCAATATAGGTTTATTCTTATGAGGAGCTTTTCTGATTAATTTTGGGAGGTCATTGGAGAAGAATAAGGGGGGAGGGGACGAGAGGCTGATTCGCCCTTTCCCTTAATTCAAACAAATGGATTTCTATGGATTATTAGCATATTTTATTCAAATTTTAGATATAGGAGTATTCTGTTGAAGAGCCTTCATTAGATGTGGGTGTCAATTGTTTAAGTATAAAGGGAGGGGAGAATAGGGGTAACGCCCCATAATTTATGTAAATGCTTTTTTCCTGCCGAATTTACTGATTTACTTCAAATTTTAGAAATAGATTCATTCTGGTAAGGCGTTTCCCTAATTGGTTTTGGGGATTAATTGAATAAGAACAAAGGGGAGAGTGGGGGAATCCCGTCTAATTTTGTTAAATGGGTTTTTCATGCAGAATTAACCGATTTCTTGCAAATCTTAGATTTGTTCATTCTGATAAAGCTTTTCACTGATTAATTTTGGTGGTTCTTTGGTTTTTGGTCTGAACCAGCAATTTATTTCCTTCCTTAAAATATATAAATTTGTTATAATACAGAATTATCCAATTTGCTTAAAATTTTGGACATGAATTCATTTTATCAGGTTCTTCTTTAATTAATTTGGGTCTTTTCTGATGGTTATGTATAATGGGTTAGTGGAAGATTTATCGCCTTCCTTAAATTAGATAAATGGGTTTTTATGTAGTATTATCCGATTTGCCGTAAATTTTGAATATAGCTTATAGTTTTTTCTTTAAAAAGCGAATCCCTGAATTGTTTTGAGGGTTTAATTATTAAGTATAAAGGGAGGAATGTGGGATTACCCTCTCTAAATCAGATGAATGGTTTTTTGAGCAGAATTATCTGATTTGTTTCAAATTTTGGATAATTGTTTAATTTTATAAAGCGTATCTGTGATTAGTTTTGGGGGTTCAATGGTTAAATATAAGTGGGGGAAATGGGAAAAAGTAATCCAACTTACTTTATTTTTCAAGGATGTTATTCTATAAAAAAAATAATAAAATTAAGGCTGAAATACACAATGACTGTAAACAGCCTGTGAATGCAAAGCCATCAGTTTAATTGGGCAATATTCTTTTTAATATTGATCCCGATTACTGCTCCATTGCTAACCTTGTGCAAAGTGGTTTTGTCATCACCATTGTAATGTATTTTATTCGATGCGTTGTAGAATACGGTTAGAGGTTTGCACGGGCCAGAATTTCGAGTTCCGGGTCCCGCCTTTCCCGAAGGAAAGTTATTTTGCGTGACCCTGTGTAAAAATTAAAAGTTCAGCCCGAGCCCTGCCTCTACAAAAACATGTGATAAAGGACTCAGTCCCATTCAATCTGGCCCTACTCGATTTCTGCCAAAATATCAGATTTCACTTAACATACAATTAGGATTCCTTTAAAAAATACTGCATACATACATATGGGATAAATTTACAATGTATTTTTAAATTACGAGGTGTTCACAGAATGAAAAATACACAATATATTATTGATTATTTAATTTCATAGACCTTTCAATATTGAAATGGGGATTCATTAAATAATTAATGTAGTTTAGAACAAAAGAAAAAAAGGAGAGTTATAAACATCATAACTAAACTGTTCAGTAAATAGTAAATTTGTGAATATGTTTCTCTGTCATTCCTTAAGACTTTTTTCAAATCCAAAAGAGCTACATCCTAACACATTTAAGAATTAATTCATTTTCGGAAAGGCATAAGATTAACAGGCATTCTCACTCAGAAAATATGTAATCGAATGGCGTTAACCATTTTTTCCATAAAAGCGATGTACCTTTGAGAAAATACTATTAAAGCTACGTTTTGAATCGAATTTTCGGTTACGACTTCATGGAAAAGAAAAACTTGATGCCGTGTCAAGAATAGCTTATATGTCGACAAGAAATTAATTTCTAAAAAATGGAAAACGCTGTTCGATTCCAAATTATGTTCACCTCCAATCTGGCTTGAATATGCAATAATAATAATAATAAATGCAAGCCTGATCTCAGTTGGCACGAGTCTGCAGGAAAAAAACCCATGTAAAATGCATTATGTCTTTAGGGTGGACATGTGAAATTCTGTATTGATGTTATAAGCAATTACTCTTGACACACATTTATACTTATTCTAGTGAAACACATGTTTTTTATCGGCCAAACCCGATTTCGAGCAAAATTAGATTAGCCTAGGCCAAACTATTTTATCCTAACGCCAATTATATAAACTAGATTTCCTACGCCAAACTTGTTTATCTATATGCCCGTAGGAAAAACTAGTTTTTACTAGGTAAGAGGGAAATCCGTCATTTTCCCTTCATACTTTACCATTAAACCTTCAAAATTATTCAGGGAATTGCCTTATCAGAAAGAACCTATAAGTAAAATTTGAAGCAAATCCGTAATTTCTGCGTTAAAAACCATTTATCTAAATTATGGGGGGGGGGGGTACCTACATTGCCCTTTCTTTAACTCTTAAACAATAAACATCCACAACTAATCCCGGTGGCGCCTTGTCAGAATAATTCTATAGCAACATTTTAAATGAAAACTGATAATTCTGCATGATAAATACATTTCTCTAAATTAACTGTGGGGGATTAGACTTCCGTTCGCTCCCTTTATTCTTATTCAGTGATTTTCCAAAACTAATCAGAAAAGTATCTTATCAGAAGGAACCTACATCCAAAATTTGAAGCTAATCGGATATTTATATCAAGAGTTATAGCGTTACGTACATTCGTACGTACATACATGCGTACGTACATACATACAGAACCTGTGAGCCCTTTATTTCGCTGGCTTTGACGCCCGTGAGCTAAAAACACAGATAATTACATTGGCCTAGGAGAAACTAGAATGTTGGCGCTGAGGCAGTCATTGAATTCAATAAAATCACGCCAAATTGAATTGGCCTAGGATAAACTAGATCGGCCTAGGATAAACTAGTTCAGACCAATAAACAGCAGGCTGAACTAGTTTATCCTATAAGAGTTAGGCCAAACTAGTTTGGCCTAGGAAAAACTAGTTTGTCCTATGGGCCTTAGGATAGACTAGTTTGGCCTAGGAAAAACTAGTCTATCCGATGAGCGTTAGGATAAACCGGTTTGGCTTAGGAAAAACTAGTTTATCCGATGGGCGTTAGGATAGACCGGTTTGGCCTAGGAAAAACTAGTTTATCCGATGGGCGTTAGGATAGACTAGTTTGGCCTAAAATTTGGTTTGACCTGTAACATGTATATTGTATAATATGATGGTTTTAAAAGGGTTTTTTGTTTGTTTGTTTGTTTGTTTATGTATATTTCTATTGGAATGACTATAAAAATTCTGTTTTGAATATTCCCCACCCCAAATTATTGCCCTCTATTTTGAATATTTCAATATTTAACTTAAATGTCTTCAATTTATATTTCTAGATTGAATCTGATTGAAATCTGATAAATAATGTTTCGAGTTATAACTATTTTAAACTATCCCATTTAAACTATAGTAACATTTGAAATTTTGATAACTTTTATGAGAAATTTTAGGATGTGATTTTCTTAGCAAATTATATGGCTAACCACCACAAAAAAAAAAAAAAAAAAAAAAAAAAAAAAAGGAAAATCAAAACTCTAATTTAAAAGATAGTTTTTTTATATGTTTCCAGAAACTGGTAAAGTAACACTGTTTCTTGAATTGCGCGCATTTCAATTTGTGCCTAATCCCTTAAAACCTGATGAAATATTTAAACGGCTATAACTCTGCGAGATTTGAAGATGCAATTTCTTGTGTTTAATCCAGGACTGGATAAGGAAAGTTTTTCTAAATGGAATTTTTATCCTACGGGGGCTGTCTAAAAATGAAATTTTCGTAATTTTTCAAATAGACCCCCCCCCCCTGGAGTTGCAACTTATCAAAAATTTCACCTTTTTTAATGAATTTTTGCAATTGAAAGTATGGGTCTAGGGGCAATGTTTAAGGAGATAGCCTATTGTTTCGATATTTATGACTCACCCTATATATAACTAAATTATGATGCTGTTGGTGCATCATCATTCAGTGTTTCGACATCAGAAGAATATTCCATAGTTTAACATTAGTTCAAATAGTTTAACATTATCATCGGATGAAAATCATACTTGAAAGATACTTCCAAACTTCTAGTTGTAGAAAACTCAATAGGATTCATAAAATTGGCAACAAATATTTTTTCTAGACTTTAAAAAAAAAAAAAAAAAAAAAAAAAAAAAAAAAAAAAAAAAAAAAAAATCCTACTTTGTTTGGTAAAAATACAATAGTTTTGCCAAGATAAAAATAACATATTTTGCTTTATTATTCATCAAATGTCATGCATAAATCATACAGTATCTTCTTATGCAACATATGAAAATCCATCTGTCTACGAACTATGGATCTCCAGCAAATATATACGTATCTATACACCTTGTGTACTCAAAAGTTAAAAAAACTAAGGAAAAACCCTATTCAAGGTAATCCCAACGGTACTCAGATGTATCGCTTTGAAAAGTGCTTTGTAAAATTCACAAACTGAAAATTAATTTTTTAGCATAAGATATTGTCAAATGATCTATTTAACAAAAGAAAAAAAATGACAACCTTACTTTAAAATTTCAGATGTTTTCAAAATAAAAGTAAGGATACTATGTCATACAACAAAATGAAAGCAAAATTGAGACATACACGCTCCAAAATAGCTTTCTAAATAATTTTCAGCTTACTGGAACTGCTATTTTATATCTAATGATGATCAAGGGCCTACTATTGTTTTCTAAAATTACCATTGCGAATGCACGTGACTGTGTTTTAATTGGGATTGAAAACAGTGATACTTTGAAATACCGTCGCACAATGTAAGATTTTGTGACTCTAGCGGATCAAAATTATGAAAATTATCGATATTAAAGTAATAAAAATGATCTTACTAGAGATAAAATGATTATGTATTACGAAAAACATATTTTTACATATTATATTATACAATTTACGTCATTGTCATTTCATCAAAAGATGAGAGGCTCTATCCATTTATCCACTGATATAGACAATATAGCATGTACTATATTTGGATACAACTCCGAATTTTTTTGCTTTATTTTGAGAACAGCGGATTTTGAGCATGTTCCATGTGCGACGATCACTTTCAGAATTTTCACACTATGTTTTTGAGACTTTCACAAAAGTTGCTCTATACATTTAGCTAACACAATATCCAAATGAAATTTTGATAGCATTCACGCATGCTCAATGAAAAATTATTTAATAAACCTACTCATTTTTTCCGTCATTTTCAAAAGTTTTCCGTTACATTAGGGCGTATGGGGAAAAATAGTTTCAAATGAATTTTAAAGATATTACAGCCGGTAAAACATATTTAAATTTATATGTCTCTACGAAGAGCACTAAAATATCCAGTTAAAAGAATGGTTATTATTCCTTTACAGGGTCACACAAAAGAATTCTAATGCATAACGATAAAGGAGGAAATCATTTGCGACATATTTTAATTATGGCAAGCAGTTTCATATGCAGCCAAATTGATATACGTCGCTGAGACTTAATATGAGTTATTTCACGCATAATACAAAGTGCAAGTATTTACAGGGACAAACAAAAGATTTCAAATATTATAGTCTATCCAAAATACTGTATATTATATGGATTATGACTGTTCGATGGAAGAAACGTATTTTTAATTACGATATGCGGTTTTAAATTTTACTAAATGTATGCACATTATATGGCGTGTATAAATGCTAATGGTTGCACATTTTAGATATACAGGATTACACAAAAGAGCTCGGAAAGCTTACGGAATATGAGCGTAATTTGTTTAAAGATAGTTTTTAAATAAGTTTTGCATTTTTGCGTTGAATTACATGCAGTTTACTTTGAATAGAGATAAAATGATATACAGGGTGACGCAAAGAACTGGATACAGGCTCGCTTATGGATAATAATTTCTGGAAATGTGATTTAAGTAGTTTAAAGAGTATTTTAGTTTCAACTAAATTTTAGCAGAATACTTTCGTGTAATAAAGGTACTATATAAACTACAGGGCTGACTAAAAGTATTGATGTATGTTTCCATCTATTAGTATAAATTGCTATAAGAAAAATTTCAACCAAGCAGACGTTTCTTGCTAAACTAAATTTCTCCATTATATAATATATATATATATATATATATATACCGACAAATCAAATACAGGGCTGTTCAAAAGTATTGGAATATATATTTGGTTATGGACAGTAACATCTTATTTCCCTGGATAACGAAGTTTTGTTAAAGATTTCAGCAAGAGTTGGAAAATGTTTCATAATCTATGCTTAACGCGTGATTTTTCTTACTTGTTATTATTATGTATACACTATATGGCCACAGAGCTACAGAGGTAACATGCAGTGAAGAACTAGTATATCATAAACCATACACTATATGGCCGTTAATGACCTGATAGTTCCAATTTAAGATATTTTGTTGAATATTTAAAAACATACATGTCGGATTCTTCTGGAGCTTCAGGATTTCAAAGATTATGTTTCACCTTATATTTATCAACATTCATTTGATAAGGAGGTCAATTAGGGGGTCGTCAAAAAATCAAAGAAAAATAATAATTGGGATCACCCTGTACATTAAAATGCATGAAATGATCCATTACTACAGAATACAAATAAGTGGATGCTTTATAACATGTCCACTGATTTTTTTTTCTCTTTTAGAATAGGACGTGTAATAATGGCGATATAGCGATTTTTTTTTTTTTTTTTTTTTTTTGAAAAGCTCAAAATATTCTTGCAAGTTTTTAGCTTACATGATGCAAAATTTTCAATTAAATTTAACGTCAGTTTCAGAAACATTGACAGAATGCAATAGAAACAATACGGTGTAATTGGAATATAAATATATTAAATATTTTATGAAATATAAGTAAATGTATGAAATAATTTTTAACTGTGCATGAGCGATAGATAACAACGATCTTTTTACATAATTTAATAGTCAGTTGTATGGAGCAACTCATAAAAATAATTCATTCAAATATCATGAAAATTCATAAAGATATTATCGGTAGAATCAGCAGTTTTTCAGTTGCTCTCTAAAAGCAGCTGAATGATAAATGATTATCTACAAACTGTCATTTTTTATTAACTGAGTTTTACGAAAATGTTAGCATTTAATGGAAATGAGAAGATTTGGAACAAATGCTTCGATTCTGATACTTCTTTTTATCATGGAACAGATTCGTTCTGGTCCAAGAAGAACTAAAGCATCAATATACAATAAACAATAAAATACTACTACTGCTACTACTACTACTACTAATAATAATAAAAAAATAAATAAATAAAAAAGTAAAAATAAAAAATAAATAAAATAGAAAATTAAATTAAAATTGACAATTTGTGGGAAATTCCTTTTCATTCAGCTGCTTTTAGAGAACAACTGAAAAACAGCTGGCTCTATTCACAATATCTCTCTGAATTTTCACGATATTTAATTCGTTTTGACTGGTTGCTCCATAAATTGATAATCAAATTATGTAAAAAGATCATTGTTATCTTTCACACATGCACATATAAAATATATTTCATACATCAACTTATATTTTATAAAATATTTAATATATATAAATTCTAAATATTTATAATATATTTATATTGCTTTTACTACATTTTGCCATTTTTTTCTGAAACTGACGTTAAATTTTGTTGAAAATCATGCATGATATACAGGGCCCGACTTAGACAGTGGGGGGGGGGGGGGGCAAACATTATTAGGGAGTCCCCTTCTATCTTAAAATTCTTCGTAAATTATACTGAAGTGACTAAAACTGAAATTCATAATTATTGTCTGAGCACATAAATTTTGTACTAAGTACTATTCATATCTATATACATAATAGCAGAAGAAAGACAATTTAAAAAAAAATATAGAATACAGTTTTTTTTATTATTATTACAGGAAAATGGGCATTGGGTATATGGAAACAGAGAGGGTAGAAGAAGAAAGATCCTTAAAATTGGGGGAAAAAAGAATTTTGGTCACTTTTGACCATTTTTTATCATTTGATACTCCTTTAATGAAACACTTATATTCACTGGGGCCCCCCCTTAAGCCGGGGGGCCCGGGGCAATTGCCCCGCATGCCCCTGCCTTAGTCAGGCCCTGATGATATAAGCTAAAAACAAGCAAGAATTTTTTGAACTTTTCAAAAAAAATTGCTGTATCTCCATGAATATACATCTTATTTTTACAAAAATCAGTGGACAGGTTGTATAACATCCACATATTTGTATTCTGTAGCGATCGATCATTTCGTGCATTTTAGTGTACAGGGTGATCCCAAATATTATTGTTTTTTTTTTAATTTTTTTGACGGCCTTCTAATTGTTCTCTTTATTAAATGGACGTTAATAAATTTTAAATCAAACATAATCTTTATAATCCTGAAGTTTCAGAAGAATCTGACAAGTATATTTTTAAATATTCGACAAAATGTCTAAAATTAATAGTATCCGGTCATTAATAGCCATATAGTGTATAGACATACAGTGGCGCCAACTTTTGAGAAATATTGGGTGGGCTTGCGCCCCATGGGCCCATATAAGTTGGCACCACTGTATACATATATGTGTGTGTAAAATGCATCTGAATGTAAATTTATCTAAAAAGTTCAAATGAAAATATTAAAGAAAACTCTAAAAAATTAAGATGGCATGTAATAATATTAAACATTAATATTTATACCAAAAAATATTGAAGTAAAGTGATTGCATGTAGAACCCACTAGGAATTTTCAAACTGTATATGTAAAATATCTTTGACTCCAATTTTACCTAACAAGTTCAAATTACAGTATTAACCAAAGCTTTAAATTTAGATAGCATGTAATAATAATAAATATTAATCTATATACTAAAAAATATTGAAGTAAGGTGAATGGCATGTAGAACCCACTAGAAAATCTCAAAATAGAAACTATATAAAATGAATAATGCTTACTTAAAAGGCGATTAAATAAACAATTATAGATGTTAAAGTTTTATTTTATTTAAAAATCTTAGTACTTTCGAACCTTTTCCAAACAGGTTCTTCCTCAGAGAATATTTTCATTAATAAATACAAATATGAGATTTTGTTTTGAAAAATGAACGAGACTCGCGGCTTGAAAATTGAGTTAGCAATATTTTTACGTGAACGGTAAAATTATTTGATTGTTTTACCATGATTTTTTTTTTCATGTAATTTAATTTTTTCCGTTCACTTAAAAATATTGCTAACTCAATTTTCAAGCCACGAGTCTCGTTCATTTTTCAAAACAAAATCTCATATTTGTATTTATTAATGAAAATATTCTCTGAGGAAGAACCTGTTTGGAAAAGGTTCGAAAGTACTAAGATTTTTATATAAAATAAAACTTTAATATCTATAACTGTTTATTTAATCGCCTTTTAAGTAAGCATTATTCATTTTATGTTAAAAGCAAGGCGAAATTTTATTCCGTCATATATTTTATATGTATTTAGAAACTATATATATGTAAAATATCTTTGACTCCAAATTTACCCAATCAAATATCAATATTAACCAAAAATTATATATTCTAATTATATTTGTGAGGAGAGGTGGGATGACCTGGTGACAAAAATAAATGGTTAAAAGTTATTTTGTTAAAAACTTATTCAAAAGCCGTTTTATTTCATGTTTAATAATAATCATTTTAATTAATAAAATAATTATTTAAAGTTATAAATTCGGTTAGAAAATTTAAGTACAGGAGTTACACGCATAAAATTTTAAAGAATTACAATTTTCAAAAAATAAAAATAAAATACATAATACAAAATAAATAAAAAACTTAACGCCATCTTAATTTTAAAAATCTATGAATTTTCTTCGGATCAGATACACTCAAAATATTCTATTTTCATATTTATTTATTTATTAATATTTCTAAACTCCATAAATTTAATGCTTTGTTTGTTAAATTTTATGTTTTCTCAGGGTCATATATATTACATCGGGAAAAAAACCGAAACCTATTTTTGAAGCGAAAAGTATTAAAGATGGCGCTATATTCTGAAACCCATTTTCGCCTGGATTGGTGGAAAAATAAACTTCCACGTACTCAAGAACCAAGACACTGTTTGGTTTGGTACACACAACTAAAGTCATCCCTAACAGACTAAAGTACTGAAGAAATAAAAAGCCCAAGAAGCATTTTAAGATGTCAATTCCAAATCTTGAAACGATCCTTTCTGATGTAGGAAAAATCATAAACGATCCTTCGATGCTTTGGAGTGAAAAACAGGATCCAGAATGGTTGAAGTCTCTGTCAGGGGATTCCCCTCTTTTGAAACGCTCTGAATATGAATTTATTTCTCAAGTACGCCACTCTATGACTGAAGAAGTTAAATCCAGACCAAATGTTTTTTCTAACCAGCATCTGGCGAAAAAGCTTTCTGTCATGAGGGATAATTTTGTGCAAGTTGTTACATATTTAAGAAACAATTCTGGGAAGCGAAATTATTTCGTGCAAAACTATCCACAATGGCGAAACTGCCGCGATCAGTCTACGTTGAAATTGTTGAATATTGCAAAAGCTGTGAATAAGAACAGTAAAGAATCTGCATCTGCAAGAGGTGCTGGAAGCACTGTGTCACTTGCTGGAGGTAAATATTAAAATCAGGGTTATTTCCACGAATTATTGCACTTTAAAAATAGATAATAATAACATTTAATACAGCTCATGTGACATAAGAAATGGTTTTAATTTTAATTTGAAGGTCGTGAGCTCCATAAGCCCCTGCTTTTAATATCTATTGATTCGAAAAATGTTATTTCTGCCTCAAACTTAATCCATTTCACCGCTTATTAATAACATGAATAATAGAATATTAAGAATAATAAATATTCTTTGCTATAAAATCTTATGAAGATAACACACACATATATATATATGTAGAGTTAAAATTATATATAGATATATAAATTCCATGTATGACATTTAATAAAGTATTTTGAAAAGCGTTATAAGTAAATGTTAAATTATAAATAAGTGTTAAATTTAATAAAATGTTTCAATCCTTTGGGGAGCAAGCAATTGCGTCTCCTGAAAAATCATAAAAATTTAAAATTTTTATTTCAAAATAAGGAAAGGCAATTTTGCAACATTTTCCCTTTAAAGTCAAACCATAAAATTTAATTAAAAGTTACTGGTGAGAATCTTGATAAAATTAGGTGGAATGCAATATAAACCACCGCCCTTCAAGGGGTTAAACAAAATTCACAGAAGTTCACCGAGGAAAAATAAAAGAGACAGAAAATTGTAGATATTATTATTGTTATTATTATTAATATTTTAGTGAAATCCATTATGTTAATTCAAATTTATAAGACAATGTTGTTTAAAAAGCGCCAAGAAAA
Source organism: Maratus speculifer (assembly GCA_964019185.1). NCBI lineage: Eukaryota > Metazoa > Arthropoda > Arachnida > Araneae > Salticidae > Maratus > Maratus speculifer. The sequence goes on from OZ025295.1 coordinate 81,178,856, forward strand.
TTAAGAAAATAAAGCATAATTATGCAGGGAAAGAAATTTTATTATACTTGTCAAAATTCTGAATTATTGGATATGCGGGGATTTGAATTTTACTCCAAAACTGATTTTTCATCTTTGAACTACATTTTGCATCTTCTATTTTAAAAATCAAATTGAACAGTATGCATGTACTTTTTTGATTGTCGAGCATTTATATTAATAAAATTATTAATATTCTTCTGTACATATACATATATAACTAAAAATCAGGAAAAACTGCAGACAAATAAATAAAGAATAATTTTAACAGTATACACATACTATTTTACTGTCAAATATTTTTCTTGATAAAAATTATTTATAACCTTCTGTACATATACATATCAAAATAAAGGTTAGGAAAAGCAGGAGACAATTAAATAATAAGTTTAACAATAGTATACATATATATTTTATTGTCGAGTATTTTTCTTAAAAAAAATATTAATATTATTTTCCACATTATACATATTAGAATAAAAATAATGAGAAACTAGAGACAGTTCCATAAATAAGAATTTTAATGCTATGCACGTACTTTTATTACTGTCGAGTATTTCCTTTAATAAAAATTATTTAGATCTTTCTGTACATATAAAAATAAAAATCATGAAAAATAGGAGACAATCCAATCAATGAGAATTTTAACTGTATACACTTATTTTTTTTTTTTTATTATTATTATTATTATCGATAAATTTTTTTCATAAAAATTATTAATATCTTTCGGCACATGGTACATATTAGAATAAAAATCATGAAAAACTAGCGACAATTCAATGTATAAGAATCTTAACAGTTAGCACGTACGTTTATTATTGTATTTCTTATAATAAAAATTATTTAGATCTTTCTGTACATATAACAATAAAAAATCATGAAAAATGGGAGGCAATACAACCAGTAAGGATTTTTAACTGTACGCACGTATTTATTATAAATTTTTTTAATCAAGTATTTCTTTTAATAAAATTTATTAAAATCTTTCGGCACATTGTATATATTAGAATAAAAATCATGAAAAACTGGAAACAATTCAATAAATAGAATTTTAACACTGTGTACAAACTTTTATTATTATCAAGTATTTCTTTTAATAAAAATTAATATCCTGCTGCACATATACATACCTGAATAAAAATCATGAAAAACAGGTGGCAGTTCAATAAGTAAGGATTTTAACAGTATGCACGTACTTTTATTATTGTCGAGTATTTCTTTTAATAAAAATTATTTAGATCTTTCTGTACATGTAACAGTAAAAACCATGAAAAATAGGAGACAATTCAATAAATAAGAATTTTAACTGTATGCACGTTTTTTTTTTAAATATTTGTTTTAATAAAAAAATATTAATATTTTTCTGTACATATTACATATCAGAAAAAACTAGTTGGATGTGCCAATCCCAAAACTTTCTTCGATCTCATACATACATTTTAATATTAAAAAAAATAGTTACTCATTTTAATGCTTTAATAATTTTAATTCAATACCTTACCAACTTTGATTTTCATCTTAAATTTCTGCTTCAATCAATTAATCGGAGTAAAAACGAATTTCCGTCTCTGCACGAGCCGATGGACAATAGAATGATAAGCAGATATTTTTTTTCAAATTCAGGGAGGACATACTTGCCTCATCAAAAAATAATCATATACAAAATATTTAGTTCAGTTCTAGAACTAACTTCATACACTTTTATGTGGTGCAATATTGAAAATGGCATAAAATTCGGTATTGCAGCGCCCCCTTCCGGCGGATTTTTTTTCAGATTCAGAACGATCCAACTAGCCATAGCCATACACTTACACAAAAAATTTCGTTCAATTCGATGCATAACTTCATGTACTTTTGGTCGGTACAATATTGAAAATGGCACAAAAATCGCGATTGCAGCGCCCCCTTCCGACGGATTTTTTTGAAATTCAGGGAGGACTAACTAGCCATAGTCATACACATACACAAAAAATTTGGTTCAATTCGATGCATAACTTCATATAATTTTGGTCGGTACAATATTGAAAATGGCACAAATATCACGATTGCGGCGCCCCCTTCCGGCAGATTTTTTTTTTAACTCAGGAAGGACCAACTAGCCATAGTCATACACATACACAAAAAATTTGGTTCAATTCGATGCATAACTTCATATACTTTTGGTCGGTACAATATTGAAAATGGCACAAAAACCGCGATTGCAGCGCCCCCTTCCGGCGGAATATTTCAAAACTGAAGGAGGACCTGCTGGCCACAGCCAAAAACATTCACAAAGAATTTGGTTCAATTCTATGCGTAACTTCATACACTTTTTGATGGTAGAATGGCGACATACAGACAGACACACACACAGACACACGGACAGACAGACATTTTGTAAAAACATGTTTTTTTGGAATCTCTGACCCCTAAAACGTGTAAATCCGTCGAAAACCGGAAGTCGAAAAAAATTTCGATTACAATACTTTCTTCTATTGAAGATAGAAGAAAGTAAAAATCAGGAAAAAACTGGAGGCAATTCAATAAATAAGAAGTTTAACAGTATGCACAAACTTTTTTTTATTGTCAAGTATTTTTCTTTATAAAAATTATTACTATTATCCTTCTGCACATATAAATATTATAAAAATAAGGAAAAACTGGAGACAGTTAAAAATAAGTTTAACAGTATGCATATGCTTTTAATTATTGTCGAATACTTCTCTTAATAGAAATTATTAATGTCCTTCTGCACATACACAAATTGGAATAAAAATCATGAAAAACTGGAGATAGTTGAATAAATAAGAATTTTAACAGTATGCACATACTTTTATTAACACTGTCGAGTATTTCTTTTAATAAAAATTATTTACATCCTTCTGTACATATAACAATAAAAATCATGAAAAATAGGAGACAATACAATCAATGAAAATTTTAATTGTATGCACGTTTTTTTTTTTTTTTTTTTTTTTTTTTTTTTTTTTTTTTTTTACATTATCAATAATTTCTTTTAATAAAAAATATTAATATCTTCCGGCACATTGTACATATTAGAATAAAAATCATAAAAAAATGGAGACAGTTCAATAAATAAGAATTTTAACACTATGCACATATTTTTATTACTGTCGAGTATTTTCTTTAATAAAAAAATATTCAGATCCTTATTACATATAACAATAAAAATCATGAAAAATAAGAGACAATCCAATCAACAAGAATTTTATCTGTATGCACGTATTTATTTTATTTATTTTTTTAATTATCGAATCTTTCTTTTGATAAAAAATGTTACTATCCTTCTGTCTTTCTATTCATGCCAGAATACAAATCAGGAAAAACAGTAGGCACATAAGTAAATAAGAATTTTCAAAGAATTTATTTAAAAGTTATCTTTTAAATTATAGTTATTATATTCCAGTTCTTTAAGTACTATATTAATGTATCAACAATATTTAAACAATCTAATAGTTACAATTCTTCTCTTTTTGAATAAAAATTAAATTGTATTAATCGAAGCCAATAAAAACACTCCAAATTCCATTATGGATTCGCATTTTCTAGTAATGAATTCCCTACAGAAATTAATACATGGTTGTTTTTAAGTTTATATTTATAATCAGAACTTAATGAAAGAATATTAATGAAACAAAATATTCCTTTTTAAATAAATTTGTGAATTAAAATACGATAATTAGTAAAATATTTATGAGAATAACTAAAATTAATTATTGTCATTATCACAATATCAATATTTTAAATGTTTTAGATAGAAGATTTAAAGTACTAAATTTCATAGAATTACAGCTATATAATCGGGGCAAGTTTTAAAAAAGTTAAAAAAAAAGGAAAATAATAATAATAATAATAATAATAATAATAATAATAAATAAATAAATAAGTAAATAAATAAATAATAATAATAATAAACAAAAATAAACAAAAAGGTCTTGACGTATTATAGAGTCTTGGTTTTCTATTATATTTCTTAACAATTAAATTTTCAAGTTAAAAATGTGTGTTTAGTTTTTCGTTGCAGGTGTCTGTTTGAAGAGTTGCTTACTATAAAAACCTTTTTAATAAGAAATTTAAAAACATAAATTAGTGCCAATTAAAATAATGGAAACTGTCGTTATTGGGTATTGAAGTATATATTGTAAATGAAGGGAAATTATGATTCAACTGTTATTAATATTATATTAATAATATTATTTATTGTTAAGTCTGTCTCAAAAGTTTAAGCACACTGCAAATAAGGTTTAAAATAATTGAAGAAGAAAATATTTTATGCTAATTTACAATAAATACTCGACATTTAATGAAAATAAAAATAAAAAGGCATTTTGTGTGTTTAAAATAAAAAATATACTTTTTTTTTAATTTTTCTTTTTTCTTGAAGAAACGCTGTCACAAAAGTTTAAGCAATTTTTTTTAAGAAACACGGAATTGGCCGTGTGTAATGACGTTGTATGACATAATAATGCAGTTTTATAAAAGTATAAAAGGTAGAGAAATTATTTTCTCTCGTTTTAAAAATGCCAAAGGAAAAAAAAATTCACAAAATGTGAGATTTTGAAAGTTTTAAAATCGAAATCGCAAAATAAAACTGTTTCTGAAATTGCAAAAGTTTTAAATCGGTCAAAGAGAAGTATATATATATCAAGTATTCTCTAGAAATGATAATCTTAAGCGGAATCCAAGATGTGGACGACCACTTATGACGACTGTTCAGACTAAATGAAATATACGGAGATTGGTATCAAGACAAAATATGTCCACACGGCAAATAAAAATTATCTCTGTGTACAGGTGTCCAAAGACACTGCACATAGATGTATTAAAGAGTCTGATTACATCATACTAAAAGAAAATGGCTCGCAAATAGTTTCTCAAATTACATAAAAACAGGCAAGAAAAATGAACTGGTCTAAAAAACACATGTCCAACGGGGACAAATATATTACTGTTTTATTTAGTGATGCGAAAAAGTGGAGCTTAGATGGCCCTGATGGTTGTAACGCGTTATGGCATGATTTACGAAAGCAACCAAGGGCATTTTTCAGCAGGCAGCAAGGTGGTAAATCTGTTAAGGTTTGGGGGGCATTTGGATTCGATAGCCAGACTTCTCTGGCTTTTCTAATAAGGAAACAATATTTAAAAATTATCAAGAGACACTAAACAAACATTTGCTTCCATTCGGTGACATTTTGGGGAGTCCTGAATGGGCCTATCAACTAGACAATGCCTCAGTCCATGTAACACTTTCTAAAAAACTTTGGCTTTCACACAAAAATGTTAAAGTTCTTGACTGGCCAGCTTTATTTGCCATTTGTAATACTAGATTGAGTGGTGCTGATTATCCTTTTTTATTCAAGTCTATATACATGTAATGAAAAAGTAGCTAACGATTAACAATAACTTTTCGCAATACTAAGCTACAATCATTTAAAATAGTAGAATCTTCCATCGCCTAGGAGCTATATTCATTAACTCACAAATAATCTGGCGAGAACAGGTGATTGGTTAAATAAGAATTAAAAATACAATGTATTTTTAAACTGATAAAAATAAAAGAAAATAGTCACTGTAATAACTTAATTAAATATGGATCTTTTAGGCTAAAATAGAGTGCGAAGCTATAAATATACAATATAAACACAGTACAATATAGAATTAAATATAAAATTCCATTAGGTGGCAAAATTACATCAGATTTTGGATAATGATTGAAAAACTTTCAACAACATTTGGCAGCTTCCTTATGCTCCAAGTGCCCTGTAGAAAATCAGGCACAGGAAAAGATCGTTTGGCTAAGTCAAATGTTCGAAAAAATTCAATTACTGAACCATTTTTGGTCCCTATGGATCAGAATCAAACTAGTTTTATCTTAAAAACAACTCTAACGATTTTGACTAAATTTTATATTCTACTATTTTTAGGTATTAGAAGATTTTTTGGCGGGTTCACATGTTCGAGAAATTGTGATTAGGGGGTTAGGTTATATACTTGAGAAAATTCGATTAGTGGGTCATTTTTGTGTTATTATGGGTCAAGCTAATTTTATTTTAAAAATAGCTCTAAGAATTTCATCTAAAATATGTATCCTACCATTTTAAAGTAGTGGAAGACCATGGTATAGGTCATAAGTTTGAGAAAATTCGATTAGTGGGTCCTTTTAGGGTTATTATGGGTCAGTTTAACCTTTATGCGAATAAAGGTTGAAATAGCTAATAAATTTTTGAACAGTAAGTAATAAACGAAAGCGTGAAATCGACAGCATTTCGCCACATTTGAAGATATCTGATGAAATGTTGGCGACATTTAAGAGGAAAAATTCCCTTTCTACTGATATCAAAAAACATGTTTGGCACCAAATGAAGGAAAGTCGCCAAGTTTGCTGGATTTTTTCAAACTTTGACTACATTTGGCGAAAAAGATGACTTTCTGAATCTGAAGGATTTTTTAAGAAATTTTCAATACAATAGCATCCAATATACATGATTCAACTAATCAGATTAGGTAGAACTTTCTTGAATGATAGCAACGTACAGCCCATGCAAAAAATACAACTGTCATATAGGGTTTTCAGATTTATCTTAAAAAAAAACAGGATGATTTTGAATGACAATCACTTCATCGCGCATACCGTCCTTTTTTCATAGCATACTAAACAGTGTAGAATGTGCCAGTAATGTTTTGGATAGCAAATTTGCCTTAAAAGAGATAATTCGTAAATTGGTTTAAAATCATTATTTTCCAATTGTAGTTGTATTGCATTATTCTATTAACAATGTTAACCTAGTTTTGTTGTCATATATCCAAATATGAATGAAAAGTTTATAGAATTGTAACAAAATTAAACCAAAAAATCCTACAAAACTAAACTACATAAACTAAAATACAGATTAAAAAAAAAAAAATACAATATTGATATTAAACAACTTTTTCGATACATTAGTCATCCTGATCTAAAAAAAACAAAAAAAACAAAAAAAAAAAAAAAACGTTTTTTGCATGTGTATAACTTTTTTTGGCAAAAAATAAAATTCTGAAGTAAATTAAAAAACGAAAATAATATCGGACCTATGAAAGAAAGACGGAAAAACGGAAGAAATCGTCGATTAGGACAAATTTAAACGGACAATAAGCCTAAAGCCCTCTAAAAAATATACAACTTACAGGAAAAACGTGCAATTTGGCAACCTTACTGTCATAACAACATCGATGTCTTATCGAGTGGAACACAAAGCTAATTTTAGCCGATAATAATGAGATATCCCATGAATTATTCAATTCATGGGATATCTACAGTATTAATTGTCATTTTGGTCTTTCCTATATTGGACAAACGAAGCGTTCCTTTAAAACGCGCATTAAAGAACATCAACAATGTATTAAGAAACAAGAAATCAATAAATCCTTAATTGCAAAACACTGCTGGGAGACGAATCATATTTTTGATTTCAATTCGGTTAAAGTAATCTTTAAACCTACTTCTATTTATAAACGTAACTTCCTTAAAACATTTTATAATTAAAAAAAAAAAAAAAAAAAAAAAAAAAAAAAAATTGACAACATTGTTAATTTTGAGTTCGCCACTCCCCCATTACCAAATTGCTGGAAATATTACATAAAAACCTCTTAAGGATTTTTCAAGGATTGTTTTCCTCTCTTCATTTCTCACTACATGAGTTTCATTTCCCGTCCATTTTCTTATTGGCTATTGCTTGCAATCCTCTGTTTTCCTATTGGTTATTAAACCTTCAATTTGAATACCCCATCTTTCCTATATATGTGAAAAAATTTCCGTTTTCCTTAGCACTGAGGACAGTAAGCTACATTCTACCAAAACCGGTATGCGTATCAGTTAGTATAATTGCAGCTTTTAATGTTGGTACTTTTACATTTCTTTATATTTTTAATTTTAACTGAGCTTAGCTCAGTATTCCACATTGGTAATTACAATAATTGAAATACAATAATCATGAAATAATCTGCTCAATCCCAATCAGAAACAGCTCCTTATATTCTTTCTGTAACTTTTATTTTGAAAGATATAAAGAAGATGATTTTCCTGCATCCCCTTTTTGTATGCCAATGTCCTACAATGGAGGAAATTGGTTGTAATGCACAACATCAATGCTTTTTTGGCAAAATTATGGATATTTCTGACAAGTAATGTATTAGAATTCTTAAGCATTCTACACTGATAATAAAAATTTGTAAACAACCAATTCAGTATACTTGAACCAGGCATGAGATTCTTCCGCGGAGCCATGATTATCCGCTTTTTTTGTCATTTTCCGCTTTTCCGAATTTTTATATCTTCAAAAACGCCAATACCATCAAAGGATCGCGGGGAAAATGCGAATTCTGTAAAAGAATTGCTGAAAAAAAAGGCGAATTTCGCCAAAACATCGCGAGAACAAAATTCTATTTTCGTCAACAGGTCGCAAAAAAGCCTGATTTTCGTCAAAACATTGTGAAAAATAACCGGGTTTTCATGAAAAGATCGCGAAAAAAATGCTATTTTTGCCAAAATATCGCGAAAAAGCATGATTATCATCAAAAGAATCCAAAGGAACACATGATTTTCTTCAAAAGCTCTCGAGAAAAGCACTATTTTCACCAAATGATCGCGAGAAAAGCGCCATTTTCATCAAAAAATCGCGAGAAAAAACGCGATTTTCGTCAAAAAATCACGAAAAAAACATGATTTTCGTTAAAAGATTCTGAAAAAACATGATTTTCGTCACACGATTGCGAAAAACACACGAAAGATCGCGAAAATAAACCCCCACGATATTCGTTAAAAGAGCACGAGAAAAACCGCGGTTATCGTCAGAAGATTGCAAAAAAAAAAAGACTTTTGTTAAAATATTGAGAGAAAAAAAATTCGTCAAAAGAACGCAAAAAACCGCGCTTTTCGTCAAAAGATCGCGAAAAAAGTGATTTTCGTCATAGAATCGAGGAAAAAAATTCCAATTTAATAAAAGTATCGTTGAAATATTGTTGCCATATTAATGTTTTCAACATTGTTTTGCAGCTGAGTGGCAGATTAAACAATAATTTTAACTAATGTTTTAAGTTAAAGCATATTTACATTTGAATTGGGCAACTAGATAAGATTGCTGTGTAAAACATTGCATCAGAAGTATAAACTTAAAATAGAAACTTTCATTTTAGAATCACTTTTAGTATTTCCATAAATTGGTTTTCCTTGCCCCCACCCAAATAAAACAAGATTTAAACAAATATCTTAACAATTTTGCTGTGGTTGGTTGATTTTCGACGTCCGATTATCTGCACTAGGGATATAGGACCAGGGAGGGAGTGCCCTTCGTGGGGGTCTTTCTAAGGGAACCTAACCCGTATTTACGCAAGGTTCGAAGAAAACCACGAAAACTCCTAACGGTTAGGCCGACAGCCGCGATTGGGTTCGAACCCAGCACCTGCCGTCTACCAGTTGAGAGGTCCGAACCTCTCGGTCACTGGTGGGGCACAATTTTGCTGTGAATAAAACAACCTTTCCAATTGTCTTATACGCGTGCTATTTTAAATATTTTCTCATTTTCCGGTTCACGCACTTTTCCTATTTTTTTTTTTTTTTTACCTTTTTGTAATCTCATGCCTGTTGAAAACAGCAAAAGTAATAGAAATTACATCAAATTTGGTTATGAGAATTTTAAAGTTTGTTCTTATTTCAAAATAAAGACATCCCTCTGAATCTTACATTATATATTGAGAATTTTAACGACACGTTTTTCAGTCGTATAATTGTGTCTCTAAATGACAAATAAATTGACCATTAAATATTATTATAAGAATGTTATTTCCTTTTAGGCGGTTTTAAAATCTGCTGCACAATAGCAGAAATCTTTCTGACACAGTTTCCTACTCATTTTTTTAACTCAACGTTTCTAATAAATTTCCACATTTTATTTGAATACATAATTGCTACTTTTCATAAAAAATTATTGTTTGTATCAGAGAGAAATTAAAAAAAAAATATTAACTATAAAAAACCTATTTGAGTTTTCCATTAAGAACCATTATTTTGAAATTCAGACAAAAAAATGATATTTTGATAGTAAAGTTGAAAAGTAAAGTTGTAATGAAAAGTTGTATTTTTTAAATGGCTTGATATATATTTTTTATCTTGAAGTTAATCATATTTCAAGAATAATCTGCAATTTTGAAGCCCTGAAAAAATTTCCTCTTTCCTATAGAAAATGTCAAAGTTCAAGGTTGCGAATGCCATTTTTCATGAAAAGTGAAATGCCAGTATGTTTGGAGCGCTATATCTCTGGCAAGCAACAACATCCCAAAATTCTTTTGGCATAAACTATTAGTAGAACACTACCTGGTTATTAAAGTTTACTTGTTTCAATGGGGCATTGCTACTTTATATTCTTATGCTGCCACAAAGTATACACAAGTGACTTTTTGTCCATTTTCTGCACTTAATATTTTATTTAAATAATAGTTCCCCAAACGTTTTCTTATAGAATACGAAAGTGCACTATTAGGACAAGCTAAATAATATCGTACGGCATGGAGATATTGTTGCTGTTAGTGCTGTTAAATATTCGAAATTTTAAAAATCTGTAACATTTAAAGTAGTGTTATTTCAAAAAGCACCACAGTTGGATGAAATGAAATATATCACGCAGAAGTTGAGCATACATACAAAAACATGGAAAAGAAAAAAAAAAGTGGGATTTCGTAATATTTTTAGGCAAAAAAAAAAAAAAAAAAAAAAAAAAAAAAAAAGATGAATGTTACAAGATAGCAATGTCCATGATCAAATTTTTCCCCTAAGAAGAAATGAAACATCCCATTTCTCTTTCGGAATTGGCAACAAAAAGGGATATTTTATTTTCTCACAGGGAAAAAATTTAGAAAGAGGAAAAAGAAATAGGATCTTTTATTATCTGATAGGGAAGAAATGTGATAATTAAGTTTGTTTACTTGAAAATTTTGTCATTTTTTAAAATAAAAATATCAAAAGACCCCACTTTCTTTTCTCTTTCAGGTTTTTGTATATATACGTCCACCTATTATCATAGCAAACGCGGTAGCGTTTGGTATAATAAGTTCAAGAAATGGAAAATAGAAAACGTCTTTTTGAAATTTTTGTTGAGCCAGTTGACGTACTACAGTGTTTTTTTTTTTTTTTTTTTTTTTTTTTCAAAATACGTATAGAACTCGACGAGTTGAATAAAATCATAACATTAGAAAAAATTATCGAAGTTTACTGTGGTTTTTTATTTAACTTTTAACGAAAAAATGAAGACGTAAAATTCAACAAGCGATAGTTATCGATCCCGCTGATGGATTAACTCTATTTTTGGTTTATTTTAATCCTTTTGGTAAACCTTAAAATAGTTTTTTTTTTCATATTTGTATGTTTGACGATCGTTGAGAAAATCGAATTTGTGTCTTAAAAGTCCAGTTGAACTTGTTTCTTGTGGTTGCTGTTGTAGTTTTTTTTTTTATTATTCATTGCCACCAAGTTTAAATAAATATAATTTTTTTAAATGTATGAAACATAATTTATTCAAATTAAATAAATCACGTAATAAACATGGTTATTTGTTTTTATTGCAAAACATTTAATTTAGCTTCTTTGAATAAAGTTGTGAGCGCACTGTAATTTTTTTCGTTCAACTCCTTGGTTTATTTTTCAGACAACATGCATTTTATATGGCAATGCAAAACTTTCTTCATTATTCTAATACAAGAATAAAATTTTGACAGCAGCAAATATTTAGCTTTTCAAGGTATAAAAAAAAATCTTCAGTTTTTATCAAAACTTTTAAATGAAAAGTATTAAAAAATGCTCTGGTGAGCAACAAAAAAGGTTAATATGTTTTTAAGTATGAAAAAGTGTTTGAAAAATGCTTCTAATCGAGCATGAGAAAGGACAAGGGGTCCCTTCTTGGCTGCACCTCACTGTCAATGTCAAATTTGAAAAAATATATATATTTGCGCTTTTTCCATACAAAAGAAATTTACGTAAAACTTTCTGTCTTTCTTTTTAGTAAAACTTTCAATCCTGGTTTACATGTGAACTGCATTGTTGACTTTGCAGAGCAACTGCACTACAAATCAGTTTTCTGTGCAGTTCTACGCTGCGGGCATGCTTGACGGCAATCCAATGTGTATGATACGCTGCAGGAACTGAGTTTTCTGGTATTATCTCGCCTTACATTCATGTATGGCGAGCGCTGCGTTTACGCTGCGTTTTTTCTGGCTACGTCTTTGCACTACACATTTTTATTTTATAAATGAAAAGCGCAAATGTGATTTTTTCAAATTTGGCATTGACAGTGAGCTGCAGCCAAGAAGGGACCCATTGTCTTTTGTCATGCTCAATTAGAAGCACTTGTCAAACACTTTTTCATGCTTAAAAACATATTAACCTTTTTTGTTGCTCAACAGAGCATTTTTAATACTTGTATGGTACATTTTGTTTCACTTCATTTCTGGCACTTTTTTGAAATAACACTACTTTAAATGTTTCAGGTTTTGAAAAATTTGTATATTTAACAGTTTATATCTACTAACAGCAACAACATCTCCATACAGTACTATATTATTTAGCTTGTCCTAGTAGTGTTCTTTCATATTCTATAAGAAAATGTTTGGGGGACTATTGCTTAAATAAAATATTAAGTGTGGAAAATGGACAAAAACGTCATTTTGACTATATTTTGTGGCAACATAACAATATAAAGCAACAATGCCCCATGGAAACAAATAAATTTTAATAAGCAGATAGTGTTATATTAACAGCTTATGCTAAAAGAATTTTAGGATTTTGTTGCTTGCGAGAGATATAGTGCTCAAAACATACCAGCTTTTCCCTTTTATGAAAAACTAGCAGCCTTCGCCCGCTACGCTGGTCAATTTTTTTTAAAGAAACTTTGAATCAAAAGAAATTTTTATATCATAGTAATTTTTAGTTTTATATAATAATTTAGATAATATAATTCGAAAATCCATTCTTAGCGGCACTCGATGTTATAAGAGGTATTTTTACCCCAATTTTCAAGATTTTTAATTCGGTAGATTTTTTTGTGCAGTGATTAGTACGAAATCCAGACTTAATTATATATATATAGATAAGGATTGAAAATTTTAGGTTTTTGCGCCGAAGAAATCGCCAAATTTGGAAAATGTGAAGTATCTCACGAACTAATGGATTTAAAAATTTTGCTTAGTACCACTCGATTCAGCATGAAAAAATACACTAAAATATGATATCAGTTTAAAAACAACTACAAAAGCCGATTTTTAAGGAATTTTTTTTAAGTTCGTTCCCTTTTTTAACCCCCTCAGGGGTGGAATTTTCAAAAATCCCTTTCTTAGCGGCACTCGATGTTATCAGAATTATTTTTACCCCAATTTTCAAGATTTTAGGTTAGGCAGATTTTTTTGTGCTGTGATTAATACGAAATCCAGACTTTCTTTTATATATATAGATAAGGATTGAAAATTTCAGATTTTTGCGCCGAAGACACCGCCAAATGTGGAAAATGTGATGTATCTCGCGAACTACTGAACTTAAAAGAATTTGCTTGGTATCATTCGATTCAGCATGAAAAAATACACTAAAATATGTTGTTAGTTGAAAAATAACTACAAAAGCCGATTTTTAAGGAATTTTTTAAAGTTCGTTCCTTTTTTTAACCCCCTTAGGGGTGGAATTTTCGAAAATCCCTTCTTAGCGGCACTCGATTTTATTATTTTTACCCCAATTTTCAAGATTTTAGGTTCGGCAGATTTTTGTGTGCTGTGATTAATACGAAATCCAGACTTTCTTTTATATATATAGATAAGGATTGAAAATTTCAGGTTTTTGCGTCGAAGACACTGCCAAATCAGGAAAATGTGATGTATCTCGCGAACTACTCAACTTAAAAGAATTTGCTTGTAACCATTCAATTCAGCATGAAAAAATACACTAAAATATGTTATCAGTTGAAAAACAACTACAAAAGCCGATTTTTAAGGAATTTTTTTTAAGTTCGTTCCTTTTTTTAACCCCCTTAGGGGTGGAATTTTCAAAAATCCCTTCTTAGCGGCACTCGATGTTATAAGAATTATTTTTACCCCAATTTTCAAGATTTTAGGTTCGGCAGATTTTTTTTGTGCTGTGATTAATACGAAATCCATACTTTCTTTTATATATATAGATGGCATTCACAACCTTGAACCTTGACATTTTTTTAATGGGAAAGAGGAAATTTTTTCAGGGTTTCAAAATTGCACGTTATTTATTAAATATGATCTGCTTTAACATAAAAAAAATCAAGCAAATAAAAAAAATACAACTATTTCACTTTGTCATATGTTCAAAATTATGGCTCTTAAAAAGCATCTATGGTTTTCACTTGTATTCTGTAACCCAAGAAGCTTGGACTGGATCTCTTTGTTCTTCTAATAGATGAAAAAGCTGTGTGATATGATGTTATTATATTTAGATTTTTAAATAATCAGTTAAATGTACTTTATTGCTCATTTCAGGATTGATATCTCTTGTCCCAGGACTAGGATTATTTAGACTTGCAGGAGGTATTTTGATGGGCCTAGGATCTCTGGCTACTATAGGAGCATCTCTAGCAGAGTTTGATGAATTGCGTCAAAAAACCGAAGAGGCTGAGAAAATCATGTTACGAGATAAAGCGTTCTCAGAAAAATTGTGGAGCTGGATGAGCGATAGTAGTCAGATGCAAGAAGCATACAACGCCGTTACATCCGTCGATGGGAATTTGAAGAAAATTGCAACAGATTTACATGCCTGTTACCAGATGAAAAGTACACCAGAAGCGAAAAGCATATCAATGGAAATGATAATATTGAAAGTGGCAAAACTAAAATGTTCTCCGTGGATGGCTGATGACATTATTGAGGTTATAGGTATGTTACTCGCAATCTTCATGCTGCGCGACCGTTACTGTGCTTTGTTTGACTCGGCTTTTGAAACATACCAATGTAAGAGAATACTAAATAGAGCATCACGTGATGTAGGTGCGGCTGCTGTCAAAATGGCATCAGTAATGAGTGCTGGTAAAAGTTCCAAGCTTAATCCTTTTAGAAGACTCGGCATAGGAATTGCCTTAGATGTCATAAGCATTATTAGTGCAGCTAAAGATTTTGATGAAACAAGCAAAGAAGCTGGAGCAATCGCTGAAGCTGCTAAAAAGTTGCAAGAAGAAGCGGATATTTTTAAGAATCTTTATGATGCGGTGAGGTGTGCATAAATTCTTACCTATTGTTTTTGTATATGTCAAACAGTTGTATGTTACCTGCAGGTTGTCTATCAGAACTATTTTCCTACAGTTTAATTTTTGGAGAAAAGTAACATTTGAACTGCTTAGCGTGGGAAAATTGATTTTTTTTATTGTTTCGTTATGTGAAAAAATATTTTATACTGCTTGTTTAATGCTAATGGTACAGCTCATATTCAAAATATTAGAATAATTACCTTTTTTTTAGAAATTGAAAATATCGTTTGGTAATTTAATGTCTTTTAATGAAAATATGGAAACGATATTTTTATTAAGAACTTATTGTTGATTAAACTTACTTGTTATCTTAAATTTTATATCATTTTTGAAAAGATTAATTGCAAAAAAAATTATTTTGAAAAGTCAAAATATTAGAATATTTATTCAAGTGGTTCAAAATATTAGAATATTTCACATTAATTCTCCTTTAATTATTACCAATTCTTAACTGGTGGCATCATTGATTAAATTCAGACTATTTTATTTAAAATCAGTATTCTTTTTTGCAGTTTGTTTCTTTTTCGTCTTAAAATGGGCCGTGTGAGTGATATTCCTGAATCTACTAAACTTCGTATGGTTGATTTGTATCGGCACGGTAAAAATCAATGTTTTATAGCGAATTATTTACATTGTTCGCAATCGAGCGTTAGTAAAATACTAACACAATATTCAAAAATTGGAAAATTTCAAAATAATCGCCGAAATGGTGGCCGAAAACCAAAAACATCTGCTAGAGATGACAGGAAACTGAAGCATATAGTTAAGAAAAACCGTTTTAAAAGTGTGCTATTCTTGCACCGAAAATGGAAAGAAGAAGGAGTTGAAGTTTCTACATCGACAACATTAAGACGTCTCCACAAATTTAAATTTGAATCTCGTGTACCGAAAACAAAACTTCTCATGACTGCAAGACAAAAGCGTATAAGATTGAATTGGTGTAAATCAAGACGTTTATGGAGCAATGAAGATTGGAAAAATATATTATTTAGTGATGAAAGTATGTTTTGTGTTTCATATGGTAATCAAGGTATTCGAGTTTGGAGAATGAAGCAAGAAGCACTTGATAAAGAATGCCTTAAACGTTCCGTAAAATTTGCTGCTAGTGTCATGGTTTGGGGTTGTATGAGTGCAGAAGGACCTGGAAAGTTATGCATCGTCTACGAAAAGGTTAACTCTCTGATATATCAAGAAATTTTAGAATATTACATGATTCCATCATCAGAAGATTTATTTGAAGATGATTTCATCTTTCAACAAGATTTAGCGTCCCCGCATACCTCGGTGTCAACTAAGAATTGGTTCCGCCAACGCAACATTAAGGTACTTCCTTGGCCACCAAATTCACCAGATCTTAATCCCATCGAAAACTTATGGTGTATAATGAAGAAAAAACTTCAAGAAAATCCTCCTTCAAGTAAAACTGAGTTAGTGGCACGTATAAAGTCTATTTGGGCTAATATTGATAGAAATGTTTGTAAACACCTTGTATATAGTATGCAAGATCGATTGTACGCTGTTATGAAAGCTAAAGGGGATGCTACAAAATATTAACTAAAATTTACTTCATATTCATAAGGTAATATTGTTGCGTAAAATAAAATATTCTAATATTTTGAACCAATCTAAATTTTATTCTAATATTCTGGTGTGTTTAAGGAAGCTGTATATCTAATTTATTGTGCTGTATTTTATATTTTATAAATGTTAAAATCTAATCTAAACATTCCAGATTTAATTTATAAGAAATTTAATTGCATTTACTTAGTATAAAATATAAATAAATGACAAATAATTTTTTCTTATTACTTTTTCTCAATTATTCTAATATTTTGAATATGAGCTGTAGATAGGATAGATGCACAATTAAGATGAGACTAACTGTACTTGGAAATTTATATGATAATAAATAAATTTTTATTATTATTATAAATGTATTTTAAAAGTTATTTTTAATTTATTGCATCTTGTATTTCAAATTTCTGAAAATTTCTTGCTACAGCCCTAGTGAAGAAAATGAATACACTCCTTCACACTAATCTGTCACAAACCTGCCTGTCTATAAAACAGCTAAAAATACCAACCTGCATCATTAAATAGTATTTATATGAGAAAAATTATTTTCTTACATCAAGGGTATTCAAAAATAAAAGCCAGATGTTTCCATAGTAACAAAATTGAATCTACATTGCTCTTTTGGACTTTGAGCTTGAAACAAATTTAATTTATTTAAATTATTACTTTCGTTTTAAATCGCAAATTTTGATGGTTAAATTTGAATATAAATACATATAAATATCGATATAACAAAATTATACTTAATACAAACTAAAACTGACAGAACTAAAGTTATTCAAATCAAACTTATCGAAACAAGTTCAACATGAAAAATTTCCCCCTTTAAAGTCTATTTGACATAAAACAGTATTTTTTGAAACTGCATTCCATCGCCAACCTAAGAAAAATCGCCAAATAACGAAATTTTCAATATTGTTTTACGGACGTTATATGGAGATCCCGCCATTTTTTTATATACATATAAACCTATATATCCTCATGAGAAGAACATTCTGTAATTTTTTCACATTTTTCGGAGTATGCCCGTATGGAGATCCTCCTCGTTAGTGACTTTTTTTAACAATTTGGTAATCATATTAAGGTTAATCAATGCCTACCTTAAAATGACCATTTTGGTGAACATTTTTGAATTATTATTATTTTATTTGACAGAGATTACAATTTTACGATTTCAAATCCCCGATGATGCTATTTCTTTGAAATGACAATTAAAGTATCGTCTTTAAAAAATAAGGTTCCTTTACATAAGCCAACCGTAAAACGAAAGAGATGTGTCATTACATGTTTAAATACTGATAATCACTACTGCAATTTATTAAACTTCTAAACATAACACATTTTCAATTTTTACATCTTCGTGTAGGGGAACAAAAAATACGTTTAAATGCACTTTGATTGAAAACTGCATCTCAATTTATTTTTAAGAAATTACGTTTTTCGTTGTTTTTAACATCATAACGTCGACGTTAACTTTTATTATTACTATTACTAAGGGGCAGAACACCTTAGTAATAGTAATAAAAGTTTATTTAATTCACGTTGGTGATTCATTTATTTTATACATATTTTTTATTTATTAACTTTAAAATATAAGTTATTTTCTAAACCAATCATATGTGATAAAACGCAAAAAACATTAGAGAGTTGTAATATTCTCTCAATTCCTGTTGTAATAAGTCATTTTCCAACCGTCTTCAAAAACTCTTCCTTAGCCTGTTATCATATAAATATGAATGGAATAGTAAACAAAATAGGTACATTCGTTAGATTTCAGACAATGAGATAATTTTTAAACTTCAATAAGTCTATTTGGTTACACTGTAAAAAAAAAAAAAAAAAAAAAAAAAAAAAAAAATTGTAAACTTACGTACTTTACCGTGAATTCTGCAGTAAATTTACGGAATATCTCACTTTTTCCACATAAACGGTCAATTCCGTAATATTTTGTGTTTTGCGGGCAAAAACCGTTAATGTAATGGCAAAGTCCGTTGATATAGGTATAATATCCGTTTTTTTTTTTTTTTTTTTTTTTTTTTTTTCGGACATTGTCTGGAATTTCTGCTGCAGTAAATCTTTGCTGCTGCTTTTTTTTCAGTGTAGCTACGATTAACGTTATTTAAACAAAAGAAATATTGTTCTTAAAATGAAAAAAAAAAAAAGGACTTGAAAAGGTTAAGACTGGATCGTAAATGTTCTTCAAATATTCTTCATAAAATTCTTCAAGGGAAGCGAATGACTCCATTTCCTATAAAATAAGAGCATGTGTGTTAAGTCTTAAAACTTAAATATGTTTTGCACTTTCTGTATTTATATATATACTTTTTTTTTCATCGGAGGATGACACTAAATTCTGAAAAAGCAAAATTCCTGTTTTCTAGTAATTTTATTTCTAGCATTACTAGGAGAGGAGCTATGGCCAATTTAATAAACAGGAAGAAATGAAGCAAATACCTAAGCAAGCAGGAAGGTCCGGAGAAATATAAATAATTTTTCTATCATGATTTTCTTACTCTTTTTATATAAAACCACTAATAAACTTTAATTTATATTTCTAGATTTATTTTATTGAAAAGATGTAATACAGATAAGAAATTTTTAAATGAGATCTCTGAAAAATCAATTTTCCTTTATTTCCATGAACGATTTTGCTCATTACATAGAATGATTTAATCATATTTCGATGATTTTTTTTAAAATGCTTACCATACATTTTCCATACCACATTTTCTTCACAACATAATCAATAGATTCATTATGTTGTGAAATGAAGCAAAGCTTGATATGATAATGTAATTATTTTATAGTTACTTAAATGTAAAAAAATGAATTGTACTTTTGACATCTTTTAAAAGTTTCAGTTCATCTTAAAGATATTCTAAAACCCCTAGCTAGGTGCAAGCGTGCGTAAGTGTTAGAGTAGCATAAGGAAATTGAAATAATATATTTAGTTCAATTGAGTGTACGATGTCTGGCGTAAGCATAGAAATTTTGCTTTTGAAAAATGGCAAAAAAATCTTTTTTTTTTTTTTTTTTTTTTTTTTTTTAAGTTATGAAGATATTACTGAGATTTTATCTTTTATCACCATTCTGCATTACAGTTGAATATGTGAATCTATTCAATATTGTTAAAAAAAAAGCACTTTAATCCAATGGTGTAGTCGTAAAAATAACAGAGGATATACGCTTGAAGCAGAGGGTATACGCTCAAGTTAGAGGGTATACCCTAGAGTGTGTATACTATAAGCTTTCTTGAGAAACAGAGGGTATACGGTGTTCCTTAAAAAATCCAGAAGGTATACGGCGTATACCCCCATATATCCTCCACTACATCCCTGCTTTAAATGTACCTTAAATTAAAGAATATCAAAGAAAGAAATCCGAAATTGTAGGTCAAACGCGTCAAATGAGGTGCGCTCGTATTATAACTGGTTTTTAAATACTCAGACCTTGCTGCAATAACTGTTGAATTCGTTTGCAAAAACGTATAATTACAAAATTTATTACGATTACATATGTTAAATTGAGTACTGCTGAAATAATAGAACTCCATCTTAAATGCGACGCAATAAGCATGCATGGCAACCAAGAATCATAACATATCATAGGATATCAGTGAGTTAATTACATACGATATTATTTAAAAGAATGAATAAAATTTTTATGAATATCTTCTTAAATTTTGATTCGATTTTCATAAAATTTGAAATAAATTGACAAAAACGCAACGATTATATCTACTAAATTTCAAATCATTCGATTGAGTGATTTTGTGATGATACATGGGGACAGATAGACGGACAAGACGACGATTGCATGTGCTACCTACTTATATAATTACGAACGTACCTAAAAATCTAACTTTTAAGTGCGTTCGAAACTATCTTTTCTGTCCGGAAACAAATTTGCAAACCTCTGTTTCCTATAATTTTCTTTAGTCATCACACACACAGAGAAAGACAAAAAACTTTCTTCCATTAATTTCAGTTACGGCGACTATAAGTGTTACGTATTTATATAATTACAAATGCACATAAAAAATTGAAGATAATACGCCATCGATGATATTATAAAACAGTGTCAAAAAACATTTTCCTGTAAGATAACCGTTGTTGCTGTAAAAGTGATTTTACAGGCTTTTGTGACTAAAAAAGTGTAAGACATTGGCATGTATGGAGATCGAATTTCGGAAAGAACTTCGTGACTTTTTCACCGTTTTAGTGACCGTGGTTACATAAAAATTTTATTTGAATAATAAAAGAAGTCCATCTCATAGGTACTATAGGTAACAGGGAAAAAAAAAATACTTTTTTCTATTTCATGTTCTAAATGAAGTTGCTACGGCACTATCATGGAGAAGGTTTACTTGGTATATAAATAAGATAATTTCAAAATATAGTTTTCTCAAGTAGTATCATACGAAAGTTGATCAGGAATGACAGTTATTAATGCTTCTCTGGGCATTTCTCTTTCATTCATAACATAAAATTATAAAACACACACAGACACACATACAAAAAATTTTTCTTTTACTCTTTTAATTTTGAGTATTTCTTTTAATTTTTTTTATTTTTTCACCATTTTTTCTTCTATTATTTTGGTAACACTTTCGTATTCTGCATGTACTGCTTTCAGCGTAACCTTTCAGTTCATTGTTGAATTTGTCCATTTACGGTCACGTGTTTACTTCATCTGATGACGACTTGTTGATATTTTTAGCTCATAACGCATCATTTCCATTGTCTTTATTTTATGTTGATTTCTTAGAAAGTTTATTATTTTAATCACAAATTATAGGCGCTGTCTTAGCCTATTTTTCTACATTGTTGTTCATTTACATTGAAGGTTTTTAAGGGCATATGTAACACCTCTATGAGTAAAATGAAATAATTTTAGTGCAAAAGAGTATATGATTCAGAAAAAAAAGAAAAACAAATCTGTAAATTGTAAATTGTTTGGATTAAAGTATACGTATTGCATTAAATCTATATTAAAAAGCACAAACATACGCAGACGTCATATTGGCGGTGGTATCATTTGAAAAAATTAATAATAATAATAATAATAATAAATAGAATAAATATTGCCTAGTTAAACTGAAGGCATTGAGCTCACAGGCTATTCAGAATAATTGTATATAACAGCTTTATATTTTCAAGGAAAAATACCCTTCGAAAAAACAAATTCAGGGCGAATAGCCCTCCACTTCCCCGCTTTATACTAAATCATTGTACATCCAAAACTAATTAGGGATACGCCTTATCATATCAGAAACATACATCAAAATTCAAAGCAAGTCAGATAATTCTGCATAAAAACTAATTTATATAATGTAAGAGGAATTATTCCCATTCCCACCTTTATACTAAACCATTAAGCCTCCAAAGCTATTCAGAGATTCGCTGTATCAAAATATCTCTACATCCAAAATTTAAAGGAAATCGGATAATTCTGCATAAAAACTCATATATCTAATGGTCAGATATATGAGGAATGGTCCTATATCTAAAATTTAAATGACATTTGAATGAAATCTGATAATTCTGCAGGAAAAATCCATTTATCTAAATTAAGGAAGAGTAACCCCCTTCCCTCTTTTACACTTATCCAACGAACTTCTATAACTAACATTGGAGGTTCCCTGATCAGATTGATCATATGTCAAAATTTGAAGGAAATCTGATGTGTCTTCATGAAAAACCCATTTATATAAATTAAGGGGGAATATTAGTCCCTGTCCCCACTTATACTTATGGAATGAATTCCCTAAACTAATTAGGGAAGCGCATCTTCAGAATAAGCCTATATCCAAAATTTCAAGTAAATCGGATATTTTTATCATGAGTTATCGCGTTACATACATACAGAACAGATGGGCACATAAGCTCTCAGGATTTGATAGCCTGTGAGCTAAAAAGAACGTTATGCTTTTCAACATTTTCCTATATATTTTTGAGAAATTAAAAATATAGCCTTTTGAAAATTATTCAGGAATAAAAAGAATCATATTTATTAAAAAAGATGGATCAAAGATTTACCTTATTAGCGCTTTGCCAGGAAATTTAATTAAAGATAAAAAGAAACACGTAGCTATTACAAAGAAAAATCAAAAAGCTACAGCATTCACAAGATTAAATCACGAAGAAGCCAGCATTCAATTACATTTCAATGAACCAACATATGGGTTGAGTTATTCTATGGTTATGAGTAATGAAAATAAACATTAAAATAAAATAACGTGTCAGAATGTGAAAAACATGAATAATGAAATTATTGCAACGGTTGAATATTTTCATTTGTTTCGAAAACGGTTGCAGTGAAGTCGAAATATGTAACTAAGGGAAATTGGGGAAGCGTTGACCCATTTTTTAGTTTTCATATTTAACCGCCCGTACAATATACTCGTAACGTGTTTTTACATATCCCAATCATGATTTATTATTCTTACCAGTAAATTTTTATTGTAAATTTTACATTATTTAACCAGCACATTTTTCCGATTCCATTAGACAAAAATTTCTGTTTTGAAAAACTAATGATAAAAGATTAAAAATTCTGTAAAATACTTAAAAAAAGTATTATTTGAATTTTTTTTCAAAAATATACATTAGTTAAGTGGTTAAAATAATTTCAGAATTTCTTCAATAAGAGGTAACCAAAGCTATTGAAATGCTCAATCTTTGTTTTGTGAAGTTAAAACAGACGTGGAAAAAATTATCGTGAACAGTTTTTAGCTTAAAAAGTGTATTTTTTAGAAAATTTTTGCAAGATTTTCTCAGATAAAATATATCATAGAAATTTAGGTGAGTAGGTTTTAACTAACGCAGAAATAGCCAGTTTTCACTTCAGGTATAAAAGTTGTAAGTTGTACTCTAAATTAAACGAAACATAACCATGCGCTATATTTTAAAAAGTGGTTATGTGGGGTAGCTTGACCCAATCAATTTGAGGAAGTGTTGACTATATGGTCAAAGCTCCCTTAATTAAATGTTTTTGGAAATTTTTTTATTAACATTTCGCCGGGCGCGTAAATTTTCATCACATGAGCGGGCGCGCGTCGTAAATTGTACAACAGGCGAAAAAGAATAAATTATTGCTGATTTATTTTAATTTTGCAAATAATTTAACTTGCAAATATCATATAAGTTATCTTTGATCACAATTTATGAAAGTGTTTCGCAATACTCTTGTTTTGTTATAACATGTTAGAGCAGAAGTTTTGATATATTAAAAGCTTCTTACTACTACAATCACAAAGAATAATGAATTACTAAACATTAATTATGTAATTTCAGATTTACAGAATTAGTCCTATATTTCATCTATATTAGTTGCTTCACATATCAAGCATAAGATTTGCTTTTTTTTTTTTTTTTTTTAAGGCTGTTTGCAGATAAACCTTACGCATTTCAATTGAAATGACAGTTGCAGCTAATTGCGCTATCTGAAATACAAAAAACTTTCAGAAAGTGGGTAAAGAGATCCAATAAACGAATACAAATGGTTATTAACATCCTCTACTGCTTGAATTTTGTTTTAAAGAAAAAAGAATATGAACGTTGTACTTTTTACAACGGCGCGCCCGACGGAAGGTTAAACAGTATGCACAATGAAGAGTTAAGGTTATGTTTGTAAAATAATGTAAATTTATGAGGTAAAGCTACAATGAAATAGGTTATTAGAAAGAAAATGTTTAAAAATGATCAAAGGAATATGTAAAAAGTGCCATAAAGGCAAAAAAAAGTAATAATAAATAAATAAATAAATAAATAAAATAATTAAATACAAATTGAAAAGGTGATAGGAACTATTTCGTTTAAATAAGTACCTATAGGAAGTAAATAGGAAGAATGGACAAGACTACAAAAGATAAAAGCAACAGGCTTAAGAAATATTATGTATTTATGCGTCTGCAAAAGCGCAGAATCAAGTCAGACACCACAAACGCTAACTCACACACCCACACAAAAAAAGCTATTATGGCATCAAAAATAATTCGGTTTGTCCACGAAATCTATATCGATGTCAGTACTATCATTTGGAGCTATTAAAAGTAGTATTAAGTATTGTTTTTTAGCATTAAGCATAGTTCCACCACATATATTATAATATTATTCAAAAATGAAGAGATGGTTTCAGATGTACTGTATCCATTTAAGGAAAATAAATGAATATATTGGTAATGCATTTTATGTGTATAGGCAGAATTGCCAAATCTCCGTTTTTTTTTTTTTTTTTTTTTTTTTTTTTTTTTTTTGTGTGTGTGTGTGTGTGTGTGTTTGTGTGTGTACCACTTTTATTTTAGAGAAAATATTGTTCTAGTAAATCGACCAACTATTCCAATTAAATGAAGTAACATTTTTTGCATTAACTTACTGGCACCAAAACAGCCGGAGACTTGGCAGCTCTGGTATAGATATATAAATATAAATTTAAATAAGTATAAATAAAATTAAAACGTAAATATAAATAAAATTAATTTAATTTAAGGATAAATTTTTAAGTAAAATAGTCTTATTTTATTTATTTGCTATTATTAGGTTCAAAAGGCTATGTACGTTAATATATATACGTTGACCCAGATTATTAAAATTGTATAATGTAGGAAAAATGAGGTCATTTTTGAAAAACTCATCCTTAAAACACATACTAAAATAATATTAAAATTAAAAAAAATAAATTAAAAATTTTAAACTGAAATTTAACAAAGACGATATTTTCCTAATTTTAGGAGCGAGAGGGGAGGGGGCTGGAGGTCCCTGTTCTCCCATTACTGAAATAATTTACTTTAGTGGTTGCACGTTGAAACAATAAACTGAAAAAAAAAATTATAAATCTGTAAAATTTTTGAAAAATTTTAGAAATTTTTTGAATATTTTTCTTTTTTAGATTTCGAAATTTAATAAATAATAGATCCTCTATCGCAAAATGATTTTTTAAAATTTTACTTTAAAATACATTTTAAACTCATATAGACATTTTAAGTATATAAGCTTCTTCATTTATTAAAAAAAGAAAAAAACAATTTGAAAGAGTTATAAAAATCAAAAATAAATGTAAAATGACGACATACTTTAATTATCTATGCATTTTTGTTCAGATAATTCAAAATATTTTATTTTCACATTTATTCATTTGTTTATAATTTCCAGTGTTCTTCAATTTAATGTTTTATTTTCTTATTTGTTAAATTTCAGCTCTTAATATGTACATAAACTTAAAATTTCATCTAGCTACCGTTTTTATAAAATTTACGGTTATGTGTACCACATCAAAAAATACCGAAACCTATCTTTGGAGGAAAGTACAATGAAGATGGCGCTGTATTCTGAAACCCATTTTCATCTCGAGTGGGAAAATAAGCTTTCAACGTGGTGTTTGGTATACAGAATAGAACTAAAGTCATTCTTAAGAAACTCAGAATTAAATCGCCCTAAAAGAATTTTAAGATGTCATTTTCAAATCTAGGAACGTTTTTTTCGGGTGTGGCAAATTTTATAAACCAGCAGATGCCTTGGAACCGAAAAACACCGGATCCCGAATGGTTGAAGTCTTTGCTCGGGGATTCCCCTCTTTTGAGTCGTTCCGAATATGATTTTATTTCTCAGGTGCGACGTTCTATTATTGAAGAATTGAGGTCCAGACCAAATGATTCTGCCAACCACCATCCACATTTAACGAATAAGATATCAGTTGTAAGAGATAACTTTGAGGATGTTGTTAAATATTTACAAGAAAGTGCTGGCCGCAGAAATTATTTCGTGCAAAATTATCCATCATGGCGAAACTGCCGTGATCACTCTATATTACAATTGATAGATATTTCAAAGACTGTGATTAATAATAGCAAAGAATCTGCATCTACAAGATGTCTTGGAAGCACCGTGTCACTTGCTGGAGGTAAATATTAAATCTTAATTTTTTTTTTAATTATTAAGGAGTTGAGCTATTTTTAAATCTTCAAAATTTCGAATTTTTAATACCTATTTTGATTTCTGAACAATACGCAAAAAACTGCATTGAAAAATTCCCATTAGTTTACTAATCATGGGAGTTTTACTAAAACCACCTGTGTGATTTGAAATGTGATAGTCAAACTTTGCGCGCATTTATTAAAAGTGGTGAATTTTGGTACTGTGCATAGTGTTACTAAAAACTATGCATAGCAATCAAAAGAAATTTTGATCATATATTCATTTCCATATTATTTACAACTTAAAACAAGCAAAATGCATTTTATTTATTTTTTGTTTTTGTACCTTGAAAATATTTTTTTTTAAAATTGAAAATGTTCAATTTTTTTTTAAATTATTAAGTTAATTTTTTAATTTAGTAATTTTTTTTATATAAATATTATGGTTTTAATACAAAAATTATATGATTATTTTTAGATTTGATTTTATCAAGCGCGCAAAATGTGTTATTTTTTTCGCTAACTATCATATATATTTTTTAACTTATCATTTCAGTATTTATTTAAGAATTTACGAGTATATACACATTTTTAGATATAAATTTAAATATGAGCTTTATATTTAAATGAAGTTGGATTTTAATTTTTTATTTAATACACAAATTTTGAAGCTTGGAACATAGTGATATTTTTTACTTTTTCGATGTTCATAAAAAATTAACTAATAAATATTTAGCTTTAATTTTTTTTTAAATTATCGCTTCTATGTTTTATAAATCTGGGTTATTGTTGACACTTTTAATCAAACCAATCAGGAAGCAGAAAAATAATATTTCAATCTTCTGCTGTTTTGTAAGTGAAAATCTTAATGAAGATGCTAAGAACTGACTTCAATTTTAATAAATTTATATTTTCTTTATTTCTTGCAAAATTTGAATGTTTTTGTTGAGTAGTAATATTATATACTAATTTTTGCCATTTAAAGTAAAGTAAAATGTAATTTACAAAATTTCATTTATTTCTAAGGTTTTGAGAAGGGGTGGAATGGCTAATTAGTTATTTTCCAGTAATGGACACCCCATGTAGACTCTGCCAAAAATGCAATTTTAGTGATGTTTATAGTGCATAAAATATTTTGACTTAAATGAAAACCTAAATAATCAAATTTAATTTTTAAATTACACTTATTAAAATATAATAACCCCAAAATTTTTATAAATGGCATCTTTTAAGTTATTTTGTTTAATTTTGGTTAGTAAAATTTCAATATTTTATTTATTTTTTCAATAATAATTTTTTTAATGGACATAAACTCTGCCTTGCACATTTTACAATAGGCAATCAAACCAGTCAGGAAACAGAAAATATTGTTTAAGAGCACAGTCAAAGAGTGTCTCACAGTGCTTAATCCCTCCTTGTTTAAATAAAAATAATTAAGCTACAGAAGCTATAAAAAATCTATTTT
The DNA here is from genome assembly GCA_964019185.1 of Maratus speculifer. Classification (NCBI taxonomy): domain Eukaryota; kingdom Metazoa; phylum Arthropoda; class Arachnida; order Araneae; family Salticidae; genus Maratus; species Maratus speculifer. The sequence goes on from OZ025295.1 coordinate 81,207,105, forward strand.
CTTTCTTAAATGTTTCTTTATTCACCTCTGGCAAAAGAAAAAAAAAATAAATTAAAAATGTGTAATATTAATGAAAGTTATAATAATCATGAAACGAGTAAATCTGCAGACCAGTGACCTCAGACATCAGTTCAACTGTTTTATTTTGAAATTATTTCATTTAGTATTTAAAATATTCAACTCACAATATCATTTCTTTCATATTTCTAATATCAATTATTATAAATATTATATCAATTAGTCTCTGGAAGATTGCTAAAATAGTGAGACAAAATTATACCTAAATATTCAAAAACATTTTTTAAAATTATTACCTTTTAAATCCTCCATTGTCTCAATAATTAATAATGTTGACAGTTGTAATTATGTGATCTTTAGTATTTTAAACTATCCATCTAAAATATCTAAAATGTCGATCTTATGATAATGACGATGATTGATGCAAGCAGTGAATAATTATCACAAATATTTTATTAATTATTAGTATCCTAATTGTTCAATTTATTAAAAAACAACTATTTTATTTCATTAATATATTTTCATTATATTCTGGTTTTAGATACAGTCATAAAAAATAATTTTAAAAGAAATGCCTTAAGGGTGTCCATTACTGGCATATATACCCTAAACAAATAATTTTATTAAAATATTGAAAATTTTATTAACTACATGAAACCAATTAAAAGTAGTTAATTATTAAAAAATTGGTGCTATTATATTCTGGTAAGTACAATTTAAAAATTGAATTTGATTATTTAGATTTTCAGTTAAGTCAAGAGATTTTTTGTACATTTGAATATCACTGAAATTGCTTTTTAAACTAATGATTACATAGGATGTCCATTACCGGAAATAAACTATGCATTCCAGTAATGAACACAAGTCTTAAAGACTTTAAAAAGCAAATCGTAAAGGGTTGTTAGTATGTGAAATGTAATGTTTTCTATTACTGCTAAAGCAAAATTATGCAAATTTTGCAAAGAAAAAAAAATATTAAGCGAAGTCAACAATTAGCATGTTTATTAAAATTTTTGCTAAAAAGGAATATATATGTATATACAAGAATAGGTTGCCCATTACCGACATAGCTACCTACATATCAAAATAAATGTTTATACGTATATGAAATCCTAAAATCAATTAAATAAATAAAAATTTTGTTTTAATATAGTCTACAGAGTTTCCCCCAGAGGGTTTCAGGGGGGCGCTCCGCCCCTCCTGCCCTTTAGTTTAAAAACTAGCGCCCTTCTTGCCCCTCATCCAAAAACTAGCGCCCCTCTTGTCATTCATTCAAAAAAATAGCGCCCTTCTTGCCCACATTTGAAAAAAACTCAGCCCTCCAGCGATGATCCGAACGAGCGCGTAAATTACGCAAAAAATTGGCGACGGAATGCAAAAAACCGCTAAAAAAATGGCAAGTTTCGTTAAAAATGGCTAATTTTGTCACAAAATTTCACAAAACGTCAGATTTCCTCAAAAAATCTTGGAAAAACGACAAATTTCTTCCAAAAATCGCAGTAAAACGAAAAGTTTTATCGGATGAGTCGCAAAAAACGGCAACTTTCGTCAAAAAATAGTGATAAAGTGGCAGATTTCGTCAAAAGATTTGCGAAATAAACGGCAAATTTCATCTAAAAATTGCAATAAAACGGAAAATTCTGTGAAAAGTTCTGTTTTTTCGCGATATTTTCATGAGATTTGTCGTTTTTTCGCGATTTTTTAGCAAAATATGCCTTTTTTGCGATCTTTTAGCAGAAACTGCTGTTTATGCGATCTTTTAATAAAATTTGCCGTTTTTTCGAGTTTTTTTTTAATGAAATTTGACGTTTTTTCGCGATTTTTTTTACAAAATTTACCTTTTTTTTTTTTTTTTTTTTTTTTTTTTTTTTTTTTTTTTTTTTAAATAAATTTCTGTTTTTTTTACGATTTTTTGAACCGCTAGATCCTAGATTCAACTCTATAAAAGTGCCCTTAAAAATGAAAAAGTGTCCTAAAAATGTAAAAAGTGCCCTTTTCAGAACAGTAGCGCCCTGCTCTTTTTTAAACCTAAAAGAAACTTTAGTCTATATATTGTATCAGAACGAACACATTGTCACTGTAGATTGTTGTATCATTTCGTTAAAAATTCTATTTCAGTGTATCAAATTTTCAGTTATAACTTTAAATTTCTATTGGCATTTTTAGCAATGAAACTAATTGCTCAGGGATGCCTGCGACGTTTCAAAACTTCCTTGGAATGGGCAAAATTTTCTTTGTGATGAACGGACAATTTCTTTTTTTTTTATACTGTTTAGATCAGGCAATAACAATTGATACAGTTTTATTCTCACATTCCTTTCACATATATTTTTAACAATAGCTAAAGTTACTGTTGATAATTAATAAATGCAAGTATATTTAATATTAAGAATGTTGAAATGGCAAGGCTTCAATAAATAGTATTGATAATTATATTTTTTCCCTTTTAAAAGTGTTTATATCAGCTTGATTTTAATCATGATTTAAATCAACTAATTTAAAATTAACCATTAATTTCATTTTTTAAATCTTTTAATTTTATTAAATAATAAGCATTAATAAATTTTGATAAAGATTATGTTTTGATAAAAATACATTTTAAATTTAATGAAGAGGAGTGATTCGGAACTAAAACTTCGTGCTCTTTGACTTTAGTTTAAATAAAATATATCGCATTTTAAAATAAAAATCCTAAACTAAAAATTGAGATTCTCAGCTGAAAAATGTTAAAATATCAATGCATGTATTTACCTATTAGAAAATACCTAAATCTTATTTGCATTTTTAAATATAAAAACAAAGAGAATTTCTGTGAGAACATAGAAAGCTTTAGAATAAATAAATATAGGCCATTCAAATGTTTTTAATTGATATTAATGTAGAAATCTCATTTCGTCCTTGTGCACAAATGCGCAAGAAATTGTTTAGTTTCCAATGTAATTTTTATGAAAGATTTGAAAATAAGAATGATTTTATAATTAGTTATAGCCTGAAATATATATATATATATATAATTTAAATTGTAATTACTTATAAATATAAACTAATTAATAAATAAAGTTTCTAAAGTCTCAAAATTAGTTTTAATCAAATAAATCTAACTTTGATTCGTTCAAAACTCCGTCATTTCTTAGGAACTCATAAAAGTTGAATTTGACAGTTGGTGTTTCTTTTACAACAATTTAAGTAACGAAGAATAATTTTTTCAAATCCATTGAAATTTATGACAAATCATGATAATCTTTATATGCATGTTCCATATTCATTAAATTATTACTGTATATAATCCAAAATATTGTAATATAATCCGAAATATATATGCTTAAAAGAATGCTGTGTATAATCCAGATCTAGAATAGAATGTTCAAAAATTCATTCATAGGTGTTTTCTTTTTTTCTTTTGAATTAAATACTTACGTTATCTTTTATTATTTTTTAAAATTTTAATAAAGAAGTTTGGTTGAAGCAAAAAGTTTTAGTTTTTAGTAATGAAGGTTGCATATGACTTTTATTTTATAAAATGGTAAAGAGCAAAACTGGCTGATTACTGTCCAGTGGCAACAAGTACCAATTTTATAAGTGGCCACTTTCTTTAAACTAGGGCCACTTTTTTTATTGCAAAATTCTAAACAGTAAACTACAATTTCTATTAGTATTGATCTAAAATTGAATGACACAAATGTATATACCAATGTGAATATACTGCAACCAGAAAAAATACAATAACATGATGAAATGCAAGAAAATTTTACTCTATCCCTGTAGGAAAATGGCCATAAAGTGGCCACTCACAGTCAATTTTTTAATAGCCACTTTTTACCATTCACTGGCTCTGTGGCGGTGACAAGAGCTAATTTTGCTTTTGCCCTTTATCAAATGGATAAGTCAAAGTAATATACAGTATTTTTATATAATGTATATTTTATATCAGAGTTGGCACAGTTTAAACCAATCGGTTTTAACCATGGTTTAAACCACAGGTTTTTTTCTCAAAAAACCAGTTGGTTTTTTTTTAGAAGTATAATGATATTTTCCTTTTATTTATTTATGTATATATATAATTTATATGTTTCAGATTATTGGATATGAATATAAGTAATTTCTTCTTTTAACACTTTACTTCACCAATAAACTTTAATTATATTGTGTTTAGGTCATTTTTTTATGTATAGGATTAAAATCAGTATGCGTTTCTGAATATATCTATTGCTCTAAAGAAAAAGATTCAGGATATTATCAAAGCACTCAGTCTAACATTACGCAGGCGCTCAGTAATTTTTATGCAAGCGAATCAAATGTACTATCAACACAAGTTCGATTGCGCCTGAGTAAGCAGAATTTGTTTCCAGAAACACTCAAAACACACATAATCAACAACTCTGAAGTGCAAGATCATGTTAACAGGGTTCAAATATTTAACTATTATAAGAAAAACTAATTATTTTTTAATATTATGCATTTGAAATTTTTTATTCCTTTGTAGATTTTTTTTAGTCTTTACTTTCTTTTTCTGAAATACAGATTCTTAAATTTGTTTAACAGTATTATAGAACCATTAGATAATACTACAAATCAACATCAATTTGTGGAAAAACTCGTTAATGACAAATTATATCAAACAGAGGAGTTGTCAAAAATTGGAATAATATTGGAAATGTGGTATTTAGCTCGTTATCAAGGGCAATGCTAAATAGCCACATTAATTGCGATTAATTTCTGAATAGAAATCAGGATAAACCTAAAAATGATTTTTATATTGCCCGATCAATCGCAAATGCGAGCTTAATTCAAAGAAAAATATTAGATAAATAATAAGACAATAATTGAATTATCAATATATTAATTGCATTGGAAAAACTATTTCAAAGAAAAATATTAGAAAAATAATTAGACTATAATTGAATTATCATAAAGATAAACTTACAAGTACCAATCGCAACCAGAATAATCGCCATTGAGAACAGACTTCAAAGAAAAATATTAGATAAATAATAAGACAATAATTGAATCATCAATATATTAATTGCATTAAAAAACTATTTCAAAGAAAAATATTAGAAAAATAATTAGACTATAATTGAATTATCATAAAGATAAACTTACAAGTATCAATCGCAACCAGAATAATCGCCATTGAGAACAGACTTCAAAGAATATATACATAATGTACTTTGCAAAGAAAAGATTTTCTGTAAAAAATGGAGTTGAAAACAACATACATTACTTTCATATTAAAAATATAAAATTATAAATTAAAATATTAGTTATAGTTTGCGTTTAGACTGCAAAGCTATTATAAAATTAAATTCATATGAAATTAAAATTATAATTGTAAAAAAATAAAATAAATAAATGATGTAATATTGTAAAATAATATCAAGTTTTAAATACTACAAGATTAAAAAATTATTATCTTCATAACATTGCCAGAACTGCAATCATTAATTACTTTTAAAAGACGCCATTTATCTGCATAAAAAATAATATTAGGTAGACGGGATCTATAATTCAGCTTAAATTTACTTTCAAACTGTAGTGATATTCATTAAAACTTCTTCTTCTTTTTTCTTTTTCTTTTTTTTTTGTTTAATTAATTTATTGGTAATTAACAAATGCAACTGAAAATTCTTTTAACTTTTAATTTTATTAAAGTCTTTCAATTTTGTTTAAGTCTAAATCCTAGAGAAAGTTATTCTGTTTACTATGCAATTTACTTAATAAATGTCAATACATTGTTTCATTTTTGAGTTATCACGTTTTGATAAAGTGTCAGTTTTTTACAGAATTTTGTCTATTTTTCTGTTTAAAAAAATACTTCTGGGTAATTGTTATAAATTATAATTTTTTCAAAGATTGGGGTAAATGTCATTATAAAAAACGGAAAATAGAAGAAAATTAAATTTAAAAAAATCACTTTCCGAATGTTTCCGATTACCTTCAACATAATGGTAAAATTTCCTATATCTGCAGCAGTCAGACTGACAATTTCATGAGATATCGGAGCTAAGTTTCTCATTACGATGTGAGCCAGGGTTCGTACCTAGAAGTGAATAGTAGGGAGGGGGCTCAAGAAAATATAGGAGAGACTCATACTTTTTCTCGCTCTCTTTCTCTGATGCAAAAAGATAAATTAATGCATACTTACACTGTAGGTACTATGTTTTTTTAATTAAACTGTTGTAATACCTTCATTTTGTGCTAAGAAAAGAATATGATGCGGAAAAGTTCGAGTGTATAACTAGTGCAGTTTTAGCTTGATATGAACAAATAGGATGAACGACTATTGAAACACTGATTTTAGTTACAATTTAGTATTTCTGCTAACTGTGAAAGCTCCTCAAAACTAAATTAGATTTTTGAAGAGAATTTCATTTGGATTTTCGGAATATAAATTCATTTAATAATCTTGGAATTTTTTCCAGGGGAGGCTCAGAATATTTTAGGGGCGAAGGGGGAGGGGGTACTCTTAGCTATGGCCCTGGACGTGACAGACAGTTGGTTCGAGAATACGACGCCCTAATGTTTTCCCTAAAATAAAATCAGATGAAAAAAATGAAATAGCTGTATTCAATAGTTCTTTTCACATTCGGAGAACTCTATAAAATCAGCAACGAGATTCCATTAGGCCTTTTCAAAACTCAAAAATAAATTAATAAATAAATTTCCGTGCTTCAACATTTAGATATTTCATTACAAACGGGAGAATAATGTAATGAATTCTATACAAATCAGTGGATCAAAACAGTTTGCTGATGATGCCGAAGATTATTTAAGGGGGTCCGGGACACAAAAATTAAAGATGTACCGAATATTCATTATCTATTCAATATTCGGCCTATTCGTCCATGTTACCGAATATTCGGTTTGGTCGAATATCAAAGTATTCGGCCGAATCCAATACTTAATAAAGCCTTTTAAAACACATTTTTAAAAACTTTTCACAAGTTCTACTTTTAACTGCCAATTTATTAATATATTTAAAGTAATTAGAAATAAAATCATATTTAAATAATATAGAATGCTTTTACATTATTTATTTGCTGTTTGTAAGGTTTAACTTAAGAAAATTAACCATGAGAAGGATTAAAATTATGATTTATTAGGATTCTCCTTAGGAATAAATGATGCGAGCGCAGATGCAAGATCCTAAATTCTATATAGTAAATAATATGTTTCTTGTTTTTCCCAAAAGTCCTTAAACAAGAGAGGAAAACTTTTGAGATTATTAATAGCTATCAAGGCAAACAATTTTTTTGTTTATGAAACCATAATCATAATCAACTTATTGAATCAGAAATGCATTGTATTTCATCGCATTCTAGGTTAAACTTGTGTTTTTGTTTGTTGCATTAACAATAAATAAGATACCATAACTATATTTTCAACTCGCATGCTTTGATTTCTGTAAAATATGATATAATGGGAAGAATGGAAAATGCCACCATTCATAAGAAAAGAACTATGAGCTAGACATTCCTTTATTCAGAATTAAGTTGAAAGTATTTATACTTTATATTGAAAAAAATCTGCCTTGAGTTATTTAAAATAAACAAATATGAGACTACAGTTTTTCTTCAACCATTTTTTCTTTACTTCTCTTTGATTTCAAAATGTTAGTTTCAATTCGTAGAAGAAATGAAATTTAAAATTTTACTAATTGAAAAAGTCTTATAATTATGCTTCTTAAATAAAAAGAAGGCAGATTTTTTTCAATACTGAATGTTCTTATAAAAAGCTCTTGTTTATCAAAATATAAGTTTCTCTTATTAAATATTATGTCAAATTGTTTTAAAAGATAACATTTTAATACCTTTAAACTTTGAAACATAAAAAGTATTTGTAAAGCCGAATATTCGGTATTCGTCCGAATAGTTACTATTCGGCGGGCCGAATAATGGGTATTCTGCCCAACAATTACTATTCGGCTAGCCGAATATTCGGTATTCGGTTTAACTGTCGGCCGAATATTCGGTATTCGGCCAAAATCACTATTCGGTGTATCCTTAACAAAAATCTTCAATTTTTTTTTATTAAAAAAATTATAGTATTAAATTTTTTTCTATTTTTTTTCTGCTTAAAATGATGTTTAAATCATGTTTTTATCTTAACTTGAACAGAAAATATCTTTTTTTTTTTTTTTTTTTTTTTTTTTTTTTTTTTTTTTTGTTTTGTTTTGTTTTGGTTTATTTTTAAAATCTAGCTTACAAGCAGCGTCATTGAATGCCTTCCTGTGAAAATGTGTTTTTCTTTATGATGAGTTTTTTCACCATTTCTCGTATTTAAATTCTTATAACTCAAGAATTGTTAAAGATAGTTTGTTCAAACTTAGAACATGTATTTTTTAATAGTTTTATTTTAATTTTGATTCAGCAAATTAAAAAATATATATATTTACTTTCGAAAATATGATTTAAAAAAAAAGTTACATATTTTTTTTTCTAATTTTTATTTTAAATATTTTTAATTTTTATTCAAATAAATATTTTTAAAAATTCTAAATCAAAATTAAAACTTATCTATTTCTGTTTATTTAAACGAAAAAAAAATAAAATTCTACAAATAATATTTAAAGAGTTTAAAATTTTAAACTACCCCACTTTTTTAATAAAAATTAAATTGAAAAAATTAAATTTAATTATGTGATTTAGTTTACAAATAATATGGTTAACCATCATAAAAAATTTCAAAATTTTAACTCAATACATAAAAATTATTATAAAATGTGTCCCAGACCCCCTTAAGCCGGAGAAAAACCGAAATCAGCCGGCTTTCGAGTTTGTACAATTTGTTTTATTGCTAAAGCGTTACGCTTTGCCAAGAAATTTCTAAACTACTCAAACACCACACTAGTAACTCCCTTAATTAGGCCTTCAAATGCCAGCAAAATACATTCGAAGCCTCATTTCGAAATAAAATGAAATTAGCTCGTAATAAAAAGAAAATGTTTCAAAATTGGATAAATTTAAACGGGAAGCGAAAAACGAGTCGTCAAAGCTAGTAAAATTTGAAAGAGAGAGAGAGAAAAAAAGCAATTTAATACTAAAAATAGTAAATTAAATCCGGAAAAATTTAAAAGTATTAAAAATATTTTGTATTTGTTTGAATGAGCGAAGCGAATCCTCTACAAGGCTATACAAATTATATTTTGTCGTACACTTTACAAAAAAAAAAAAAAAAAAAAAAAAAAAAAAACTATTTAGTATTTTGACTTGAAATTAAATATAAAAATAAATTATGATCTGTAGATTTGCAGAATATCAACATTTTTTTACAGAACAGCTTTAAAAAATTATTATTTTAATTTATTTATTTTACATGTTTTTTTTTTTTATTTTTTTTATTTTTTTTTTTTTTTATTACGGGCGCATTTTTGCAAACAAAAAATGAAATACGTATACGTACTATCTTTTTCGAAAAAGGAAAAAAAAAGAGACCACGGAGTTAGCAATTATAAATAGAATCATGACTAATTAAATAAATGAAATATATTTTCATGAAGTCCACAATTTATTCTTATTATGTGAAATCATTTACGCAGACGATAATTAAGGCATTTTAAAAGAAATACATACTATGATAATTTTTTTGTAAAGTGGCATCAAAAAAATTGTAAACAAATAAAACTAATTAAATATACATAAAGTTATTCAAGTTCGAAGGTTGAAAAATGTCCAAACGAAGCATGTTTATTAATAAGAAGTAATTATTATTAGAAGTATTTATTATTTTTGGTATGCTTGCTGTTTAAAACCAATTTATGGAATTTGAATGAATTTACATTTCTAAAATTAAAATGCGTCAGAAAATAAAATAACGTTTTCGTTTAATAAAGATGCAAAAACAATATTTTTAAAAAATATTACTTTAAAATATTTATCTTATGAAATAATGCTTCGCGAATCCAAACAAAACATGGTTTTTTCTAGTTTAGAAAAATTACTTGTTTTTAATGAATTATTAATAACTAGCTTATCCGCCCAGCGTTGCCCGAGTCCATCATAACCATGATGCATAAAGAAAACCCATGATATTCATAAAAATATATAAAAAAAGGATTCTAATAGCACAAAAACTTGAAAAATCCTTAAAAATTACTTCGAAAATCGCACTGAAAATCGTACTAAAATTTGATGAAATTCAAAATTCGTAGCAGACAAAATTTAGTAAATTAGGCTAAAAGTTTGAAATGATTTCCTTTTTAATAATATCATAAAGTAGCCGCAAAATAAGAAAAAATACTAAAAATCGCATTAAAAAATTTGTTATAAATTCAAAAATCGCTGCACGAATTCCCAATAAGCTTTATTGAAAAGAGAAAAATATTCACTACTTTGAGTTAAAAGAATGAAACCGTACTTCTTTGACTAATGTGGAAAAATCGCTTCGAAACATAAAAAGAACGCTAAAAATCGACTGAAAAACTTAAATTAATAAAATCTAATCAAAAAATCGAAAACTGGGCATCAAGGTGCCAAACTTCATATACAGAAGTACCTTCCCTCCAAATTTCATAACTCCACGGGCAGCGGTCTCTTCAGAACACTGCTAACACACACACACAAACTTCTCTCTTTATTATTATAGAAGACGGTTCCTGTGTTATTTTGATTTTCCACGGATATTTACATTTTGGAGTAAAATAGCGACAAATAGCCAAAAAATACCATATTTTATGTGATTAAGTGTAAAGTATAATCGCACAAACTATTTTTTTAAAATAAAGCTAAAATATAATTATATTCTTTCTTTCTTGCTTTTTTTTTTTTTTTTTTTTTGCAAACTTTATTGTTTTAATTCTCGAAAGTCTTTCTTGAAATTTCTTCTTGAAAATCTTCTCTTTTTATTTCTTGAAATTTACTTAGAAATACTGATTAAAATGAAATGTTGATATTTTAGCTAAAAGAAAGAAAGAAAAAAAAATGCCAAATGATGATTATCTTCGCTTTAAATAAATTTTTGTTTGTTATCATAACGAGGTGGAACCCGTCGAGTTTTAACGAAAGAAAATGTTTAAAAAGAAACTGTTTTATGAGTCATAATAAGCCTACAAAAATAGCTTACAGTAAAAAATGCAACTTACAATTGTCAGTCTAACTCTCAAATAAATATTATTTTAAGTTATTTTTTAAAATAAAGTTAATTTATGCCAAAATAGGCCTAAAGTGAAATAACCCACAAAAATAGCTGCAAGAATTCATAATATCTTATGATAACATAAATAACATAAAAGATTAAACTATCCCTTAATCATTGCGCTTATGCATCTTATCATTATGGAAGTTGAATATATAAATACTTTTATAAATACATCCAAAGTTAATCAGATAATACTATTAAATAAATCAATGAAACCAGTATTTTTACAATCATATTATTGAAAACAGTTGAAGTTTGAAGTGAAATAGAAGGCAGATTACCAAAATAATAAAAGATACATGGATAAATGGACATTAGAAGGCTTTTTCATTAAACTACTCGTCAGGGGTGCATGATTTAATGAAAAGCAAAAGCATCCAACCAGTTTCTGTTATGGGACGTGCTAAAAGCTAAGAAATTCGTCCCACAATGCACCCGACTGGCTGGAAGCTATTTACTATGACAAATTATTAGAAAGATGCTCATTAAAGCAAATAAAAACAATGACAAAATAACAATAATATAATATTTCTTTAAAAAAGCATATATATACTAAAATATTTACCATACCCATATCCTATCAAGATGTAGTTCAAGTGAATCCACATCAAATACAAACAACATGTGGCTTTCTAACAGTTAAGGTTATGGTCATAGTATAAATCATATAAATAATAAAATTAAAATTGTAACAATAATTATATAAATTAGTAGAACATATATTATAGTATAAAATTCATAATACATTTAGAAAAAATAAATGCTACTGTTAGAAGTATTATACTTTTATTTTTAAACAATTATAAATATTACTATATTAATTATTTAACTAGAATATATTACTTCAACTAATAGTAGAAAAAAATGGTTTAGTGCTGCCATCTATATGATTAATATATTAATTAAATTATATATGGTGCTGCCATCTATTATTGGAATAAAAATAAATTATTTAATAGCTAAGAATTTCCAAGAATAATTTCTATTCTAATATTTTATAATTAATTTCTTTAAGACAAATACAATAGACAACCATATCTTATCTCAATAACTTGATCATTTTTAAGTTATGCATATTATTATTATTTTTTTTAGGTAACCATAAACTTTGATACTATGTGTAAAGTTAAGGGTTTTGTGTGTGTGTGTGTGTTTAAATATATAATAATTAACCATTGCGTATTATACAGACAACACCGCCCTCCTCCGTAATCTAACATCTAACCCACCCATCCATCCTATTATTCATATTTTTTAATTTTTTTGTATTTTTTGTATTTTTTATAATTTTTTTTAAACATTTTTTTACGCAATGTGTTAATTATTTTCAAGATCATGTAATAACTTATTATATATTAAAAATTATAGGAGTTTTTATCAATAACATCGTATGGTGCTGCATAAATTAGCATTTTAATGTTTGCAATATTTGGTTGAGGAGAATATAGACAGTTAATACTAAATAAATTTTTATACAGATAATACTTTTTTAACCGAATGTAAAGGATAACCATATCTTATAGCAGTTTCTTGAACAGTTTTTAAATTATGCATTTTAAAATTAGGTGAACAAATATTTTTAATTCTATGGGCAAAATTAAGTAATATATTGATATATACAGATTTATGTAGGCAAGAATTATAATGAGTAAAGAGGTTTACTTTAAAAGGAAAGTCATTACGTTTATCATAAATATGAAATAGAATTTTATTATCAGAAAGAGTAATATTAAGATCAAGAAAGTTAATTTTATTATTACGTATATCATTATAACTGTATTTTAAATTTTTATGGTATTTGATTGGTAGAGAATAGTTAGATGACTTTTTAGAATATAAAATTATTATATCATTAAGATACCTGTATAAAAAACAATTAACAATAGAAGTATTACGTTCATAATAATGTAAGTAGAGATCGGCACAGATGGATGATACAATCCCACCTTGTGGAAGATCGACTATTTGTTTAAATATTGTATTATTAAATAATATATAATTATGATAAAGAATAAATTTGGTTAAAGATTTGAAGTAAGATAAAGATACTTGTATGTTAAGAGAATTCCTATATTCCTTGAATAATAAATTTATGATTCTGAACATATCTGCGATATCAATTGTATTAAATAAATCATTAAAGTCATATGTTTTGATGTACTTAAAGTTTTGTAAATTTTTGATATTATTTACAAGATGTAAACTATTTTTTATACTATAGAATTTATTATTAGTTTTTGCAATATCTAGCATTTTTGTAAGTATTGTTAATAATTCTTTACCTTAATTATTGTTATAAGTATTACACCTAATAGTTATAGTACGAAATTTTATAGGAGTTTTATGGAATTTTGGAATAACCACAATATAAGGATAGTTATAATTATGATTTTTTAATTTTAGTAATTTATAATATTGAGCTATATGTCTATTTTTAATAATAGTATCAATATCTGTTTTAATGAAATTTGAACTAGAGTTTATTGCTTGATTTAATAATATAGAGTAATAATGTTTACAAATTAAAGCATAGTTGTTAGGAGATTTATCAACATATGTCATAATAAATTTATTTTGTAAGTTTTTTATTTCATTATTTAATTGTTTAAAATTTAAATTAAAGGTATCGATATTCCTATAAAGTTCAATATTTAATTTATCTAAAACATTAAGTTTCCATTCAGTGAAGTATTCCAGAGGCTTATTGTAATCTATCGAAATTTTATAAATAAAAAGATCTAAATATAAATTAAACTGTTTTAAGATTGATTTGATATTAGGACATGAAGGAATACGATATTTAGTACCATTAGCCATTAAATTGCGTAAAGAATCATTTTCAACGATATTAATATCCCCAGTAATTTTGTGATCATGATCTTTATTTACGAAGTTACTATAACAAGGATCATTACAATAACATGGATAATTATTATTATTGGTTAAAAATTTAGAAAATTTATTGTAATTAAATATCTTATGTCCAAGTGTAACATTATTTTTAAAGGATTTATGTTTAGAAAAATTATTTAGAGGGAAATTATTATTTTTATCATTAATAATATTATGTAGTTTTATTTTATTAAGTACATTATTGGTAAAAGTAATTATGAGTTGAGTATTATTAGTTTTAGGTAGCTTTCATTACAAAAAGTTAAAAGCTACCTATTGCAGCCGTCCGGAGGAAAGCACTTCCGGAAAATTTTGGTATATTTTCACCGATCATGACCCCCAGACCCCAAACCACCCTCCGTTCAAATGTTGACATATATATAACCATATATATATATATATATATATATATATCTGATTTTTGTCATGCGATAACTAACGTATTTATGAACCGATTTGAATGAAACTTGGTATGTATATAGTACATACAAATGTCTCGACCGAGTTCGTTGGTTAGCATCATCCGCCATTTTGTTTCAAAATGGTGGCCATTTTAAATTTTTTTAAAAAAATTAAAATTTAAAATTAAATGCGAAAAAATTAAAAGTTGAAAAATATTTTTCTTTTACATATTATAACTTAAAACAAAGATTCCAGAACACTTTTTATTTTGTCTATATCTTAAAAAATGATTGAGTTATAGCACTTTGAATTTTTCTTATGGCTGACATTTTGAAACGATCTGATTTTTGCAACGTGATAACACGCGTATTTATGAACCGATTTCAATGAAACTTGGTATGTACATAGTACATACAAATGTCTCGACCGAGTTCGTTGGCCAGCATCATCCGCCATTTTGTTTCAAAATGGTGGCCATTTTAAATTTTTTAAAAAATTTAAAATTTAAAATTAAATGCAAAAAAATTAAAATTAAAAAAATATTTGTCTTTTACGTGTTAGAACTTAAAACAACGATTCCAAAACACTTTTTATTTTGTCTGTATCTTACAAAATGATTGAGTTATAGCACTTTGAATTTTTCTTATGGCTGACATTTTGAAACGATCTGATTTTTGTCACGTGATAACACACGTATTTATGAACCGATTTCAATGAAACTTGGTATGTACATAGTACATACAAATATCTCGACCGAGTTCGTTGGCCAGCATCATCCACCATTTTGTTTCAAAATGGTGGCCATTTTAATTTTTTTTAAAAATTTTAAATTTAAAATTAAATGCGAAAAAATTAAAAGTTGAAATTTTTTTCTTTTACGTGTTAGAACTTAAAACAACGATTCCAGAACACTTTTTATTTTGTCTATATCTTAAAAAATGATTGAGTTATAGCACTTTGAATTTTGCTTATGGCTGACATTTTGAAACGGTCTGATCTGAATACGATCCACAATGTTGCTTTAAAATGGCATACACTTTATGATATCGTGTAATTTGGTGACTCTTTAAATCGCTTAAAATAAAACCAGGTTGAATAAAAGATGACTAATTTCTAAAAATTCCTATTAATATTCAGTCTTGACAAAAACTAGTATTCAATCTTATAAAATCACTAATTTTATAAGATTATTTCCACTAATTTCAGCTTAGTATTTTTGAACAATGTAACTTACTTTAAAATAAATAAATATATATATATGTATATGAAAGCTACCTCTTCCTCCCGGCATTGCCGGAAGGACTTTTTTATATGTATTTTTAGAAATTTTAACATTAAGAAGATTAATTCTATAGTACAATAAATCAAAGTAAATATCACTAAAATGTGAAGTTAAATCAATAGATAGAAATACTTTATAATATAAATTTAGGTGTTTCTTTTTTATTGAAAAAATGTGTTTCCTAATATCCAACCATTGATACGCGTTATTATATTCAGATTCCAGCTTAATTATTTGTTATTTGATCTCACTTCTGGAAATATATTGATTATTAGTCTTATTTTTAACTCTTGTTGTACGTGTAGTTTTTTTTTTTTTTTTTTAATTAGCAGAATGATTTAATTTTGCATACGTACTACTATAATGTTCATAATTATTAGTATTAGTAAAGACAATGTTAGTACGATTAAATAATTTAGAATTTAGACCATAAGGGTATAAAGAATTACGAGATTTAATATAAATTGCAGGGATGTAAGACCTGCGCCAATTGCGCCAGACTGCGCCGAAACCGCTTTTCTGCGCCAAATTGCTACAAAACATCTATTTTTTTCAATTTTGCGCCAAACCTGCGCCAAAAGGCACTTAGTGCCAAAACGAAATTTAGCGCGATTTCGTCGATCCAGGAAACAACAACAAATATTTTTTTAGGCTATTAATTTCGTCGAAAAACAAAGAAACAATGCAAAAAATCTCGAAAAACGCGCAAATTTCGCCGAAAAATTGCCAAAAACATGCGCATTCGGTCATGAAAAACGCGATGTTTTGTGGAGTTTTATCGCGACTGCGCAAACGAACGTAAGTTGTTTTTCCCGCGAGTATCCTACGTTCATTTTCATCGCAGCCGACGCAGAGTTCGGAGCGGAACGTCATGTGACGTACAGTGCGCGCGTTGGGGCAGACGAATAAGAGCAGCCGTAATGTGTTTATTCCATTGACTTTCCAATTAATGGGAGTTCGCCTCTTATTTCAGGGGTTATTCTCGTCCGAAATTTCCGAATATTTAAGGCATCCTCTTCCGAAAATTTGAAATTGGGTTATCAGTTCCACATAGTTGCCAACTTGTACGGTTTTGCGCGCGGAGAAATGCAAATTTCGTGAAAGGATCGCCAAAAAGCACACATTTCGTCAATATTTCGTGGGAAAACGCCGATTTTGTCAATGAACTTTGTCAAAAGATCGCTGAAAAAACGCGAATTTCCTCTGCGGATCGCGAAAAACGGCAATTTCACCAAATATCACAGATAAAACGCTGATTTTGTCTGAAGACTGCGGGAAAACGTTGATTTCGTCTAAATATTGCGGGTATAACTCCGATTTCGTTAAAAGATCGCGGAAAAAAACGCCGTTTTCGATAAAATATCGCTTAAAAATATTTTGTCAGAAGATCATTGGGGGGGGGGGGGAATGCTGATTTCATCAAAAGATCACGGAAAAAACGCCGATTTCGTCAAAAGAATCGCGGGGATAAAACACCGTTTTCGAGGGAAGATCGGTTAAAAATGTAAATTTCCCTAAAGATCGTCAAAAAAAACGCTGATTACATTAAAAAAACACGAAAAAACGCCGATTTCGTCAAAAGGTCGCGAAAAAATTGCTGATTTCGACAAAAGATCGCAATAAATCGCCGATTTTGCTAAAATATCGCAGATACCCACCTCGCCGGGGGGGGGCAGGGCCGTAGCTGAGGGGGCGCTATGGGCGGCTCGCCCCCCCCTAAAATATTTTGAGCCCCCCCTGGAAAAGATTCGAAGGTCATTAAATATATTTCTGTTTCAAAAATTCAAATGAAATTCTGTTCATAAATCTAATTTTGTTTTGTGATCCTTTTACAGTTTTGTAGAATTATGAAATTGTATCTAAAATAAGTAATTCAACACTCCCTCATCCTATTTCAGGGTGCGTAGCGGTGCTTACAGGTGCTTACAAGGTACTTATTTTCAAAAAAAATTTGTCAGGTCCTTACAAGGTGCTTCTTTTTTTCCCTGGGTGCTTATTTTTTCTCTCTCTCCCTTTGCTTGTTTTAATTTTCGCGATCCTGAACCGAAACTATTTCGATAAAAGCGAAACAACTACAACTTTTCCTTATTAGAACGGCCGATGATACGTCGTTCGTACCTCAGAAATGTTCCTATTGTCCACTTTTAGCTCCTCCCTCATCTTTCAGCCTTTGATTCTCGGAACTCTGAACGTAAGTTCTCCGTTCTGCATGGTTTTCTGGAATTCTGGCGTTGCATATTTTTTGCTTTTATGACTCTCGTGTGAGCGTGTGATTATTCATTATTGCCATTTGAATTTTTTATTATACCAAAGTAAGTTGAACATATCGTCGAACGATCGATCAAAATAAGTTGCGAATATCATAAAACAATAAAAACAAAATATCTATCAAAAGACAGGGCCGTGCGAAGAGAAAACTACGCGCGGAAAAAATTGTAAATTTGACGACCCCTCTACCCAATTTTTTCTTGTAATAGATGAAAAATGACATTGATAGTATAAATTTGGTACATCCTAAATTTCCGTACCCGGCGCGGCTCTCCCCACCTCCCTCGCACAGCGCTGTCAAAAGATCATGAAAATGCTCAAATTTTTATAAAGAATCGCAAAGAAACCTAAAAATATCATAGAAATTCAAAAAATTCGTCAAAAAACCAAAAACATTCATCAAAAGATTATGAGAAAAAAGCAAATTGTGTCAAAGAATGCGATCAAAGCACAAATTTTACCGAAAAATCTCGGAATAAAACCACAAATTTCCTCCGAAAATAGCGATGAAACTGCAAATTTTGATCAAAAAACAGCAATAAAACCCCAAATTTCTTCAATAAACTGCGATAAAACCACAAATTTCACCAGAAAACCAAACAAACTGCTGAAATTTCGCCGAATAATCGCGAAAAAATTGAAAAATTCCGTCTCAATTTTTTATTAAAGAAAGCGAAAAAATGCAAATTTCGGCGAAGAAATTTGCATCGCTAAAAAATACTAAGTTTGTTAAAAAATTTGCAATAAAATTGCAATTTTCGTGAAAAGATCGAGACAAAACTTATTTTTGACGAAAGCTCGCGAAAAAACCACTCATTTTGTCAAAAGGATCGCGATGAAATCACAAATTTCGCAAAAAGATCTCGAATAACTGCAAATTACGTCGAAAAAAAAAACAAAAGATCGCAAAAATACAGAAATATCTACAAAAAATCGCGATAAAACCGCAAAAAATTGCGAAAACCAAAAATTTTCTGCAAAAAAATAATAAAAAAAGTGTCAAAATATTGCAAAATATCAAATTTCTTCAAAGGATTTTTAAAAAGACTTAAATTTCATGAACCCCAGGAGAGAAGAAAAAAAAAAAACCCCTGAAAATTAACTGATACAAAGTAAAAAACCCTGAAAATTAACTGATACAAAGTAAAAAACCCTGAAAATTATCAAATGCAAAATATATTAATTTCAAAGTTCATATTCACTCAAAAACAAAATTTGAAACAAACAATTTTGGAGCAGAAAAAACAGCTTTAGAAAAAGCAAGAAATTAAAAAAAAAACAAAAAAAAAATGCTGCTACCCCGGGAGCAGAATCTACGCAACGCTGCGATCTACGTGGCAGACTCTGAGGAATGTCTGCAGGTTATTTTTCAACTGTTAAAAATTTAGCAACAATTAAAAATTTTCGGCCCTGAATCCAAAAATTCGACTTAAAAGTATCGCAAATTTCGACAAATAGTCTTCGAAAAGAAATCAATTTTGTGGAAAACACGTGAATTTCGTCGAAAAATAGCGAAAAGAACGGCAAAATTCCTCCAAAAATCTAGAAAAGCAAATTTCTTAAAAAGATCACGAAAAAACGGCAAGTTTTTTCAAAACATTGCAAAAAACGGCAAATTTCTTCAAAAGATCACAAAAACAGCAGTTTTTGTCAAAAAATCACGAAAAAAAGCAAATTTCTTCTAAAAATCGCAAAAAATGGCAAATTTCTGCAAAAGTTCACGACAAAAATGGTAGTTTTCGTCAAAAAAAATCGTGAAAAAACGGCAAATTTCTTCAAAAGATCACTAAAACAGCAGTCTTCGTGGAGAGATCGCGGAAAAACGGCAGTCTTCGTGGAGAGATCGCGAAAGAACGGCAGTTTTTGTTAAATATCACGAAACATCGTCGAATTTTTTCAAAAAATCCGAAAAAACGGTAAATTTCATCAAAAAATCACGAAAAAAAACGGAACATTTGTTCAAAAAATCTCGAAAAAACGGCAAATTTCTTCAAAAGATCGCGAAAAAGTGACAGTTTTCGTTAAAAAAAATCTCGAAAAAACTGCAGATTTCTTCAAAAGATCGCGAAAAAACGGCAAATTTATTCAAGAGATCGCGACAAAGCGGCAGTTTTCGTCAAAAGATCGCAAAAAAAGGCAGCTTTCATCAAAAGATCACTATAAATCGGGAAATTTATTCAAAAGATCGCGAAAAACTGCAGTTTTCGTGAAAAAATCGCGAGACATCGTCGAACTTCTTCAAAAAATCGCGAAAAAACGGCAAATTTCATCAGAAAAAACGAAACATTTCTTCAAAAGATTTCAAAAAACAGCAAATTTCTTCAAAAGATCGTGAAAAACGGCAAATTTCTTCAAGAGATTGAGAAAAAAACGTCAAATTTCTTCAAGAGATTGTGGAAAAAACGGCAAATTTCTTCAGGTTTTCGTCAAAAAATTGGAAAAAACGTCAAATTTTGTCATAAAAATGCGAAAAAAGGTGCAAATAGCGTCAAAAGTTCGCGAAAAATGATATTGCGTCAAAAGATCGTGAAAAATCCATGTCAATTTTTGTCAAAGAGGACCCCCTCCCCCCCTTTCAGAAAATGTATGAGGTGTTAAAAATTGAGTACGAAGACAATTTCTTTTTTTTTTAAGTATACTTTTCTTTTATGTCTATCACAAATACTTGGGAGGTTTGAGTGCATATAATGTAATGCGAGGGATTGGTCTGCAGACTGTTTTTAGCTCACAGGCTATCATAGCCTGAGAGCTTATGTGCCCGTCCGTTCTGTATGTATGTGCGTATGTGCGTAACGCGATAACTCATGATAAAAATATCGGATCCACTTGAAATTTTGTATGTAGGTATATCCTGACAAGGCGCTTCCCTGATTAGTTTTTGGAGTTCATTCGATATGTATAAGAGGGGGAACGGGGGGCTCATGCCCCCCGTTAGTTGATATAAATGGGATTTTCATGCAGAATTAAGTTTTCGTTCAAAATTTAGATTAGGATCATTCTGATGAGGCGATTCCGTGACTGTTATTAGGTGTTCATTGAATAAGTATAAATAGGGGGACAGGGGTTCTAATGCCCCCCCCCCCTTAATTTATAGAAATGGGATTTTCATGCAGAATTAAGTTTTCGTTCAAAATTTAGATTAGGATCATTCTGATGAGGCGATTCCGTGACTGTTATTAGGTGTTCATTGAATAAGTATAAATAGGGGGAACAGGGGTTCTAATGCCCCCCCCCCCCGTTAGTTGATATAAATGGGATTTTCATGCAGAATTAAGTTTTCGTTTAAAATTTAGATTAGGATCATTCTGATAAGGCGATTCCGTGACTGTTATTAGGTGTTCATTGAATAAGTATAAATAGGGGGAACAGGGGCTCTAATCCCCCCCCCCCCGTTAGTTAATATAAATGGGATTTTCATGTAGAATTAAGTTTTCGTTCAAAATTTAGATTAGGATCATTCTGATAAGGCGATTCCGTGACTGTTATTAGGTGTCCATTGAATAAGTATAAATAGGGGGAACAGGGGTTCTAATTCTCCCCCCCCCCGTTAGTTGATATAAATGGGATTTTCATGCAGAATTAAGTTTTCGTTCAAAATTTAGATTAGGATCATTCTGATGAGACGATTCCGTGACTGTTATTAGGTGTTCATTGAATAAGTATAAATAGGGGGAACAGGGGTTCTAATCCCCCCCCCCATTAGTTGATATAAATGGGATTTTCATGCAGAATTAAGTTTTCGTTCAAAATTTAGATTAGGATCATTCTGATAAGGCGATTCCGTGACTGTTATTAGGTGTTCATTGAATAAGTATAAATAGGGGGAACAGGGGCTCTAATCCCCCCCCCCCCGTTAGTTGATATAAATGGGATTTTCATATAGAATTAAGTTTTCGTTCAAAATTTAGATTAGGATCATTCTGATGAGACGATTCCGTGATTGTTATTAGGTGTTCATTGAATAAGTATAAATAGGGGGAACGGGGGTTCTAATGCCCCCCCCCCTTAATTTATATAAATGGGTTTTTCAAGCAGAATTTTCAGATTTCGTTCAAATCTCTGAATAGTTTTGGAAGTTTAATGGTTAAGTATAAAAGAGGGGGATAACTCCTTTTAAATTATATAAATGCTAAATGGGTTTTTATTAAGAATTATCTAATTTGCTCTGAATTTTGGATATAGATTTTTTATATGATAAAGCATGTCTTTGATAGTATAGGAGGTTCAATGATTAAGTATAAAAAAAGAGGAAAGAAGAGAGCTGTTTCCCTTTCTTAATTTTTTAACGGAATTAACCCTTGAAAATATAAGGCTTTAATGTACAATTAGTATTTGTAGCCTGTGAGCTCAATGCCATCAGTTTAACTGGGCAGTATTCTTTATTTTATTTAAGTTTTTACTTGTGTTGCAGACTGCAGAAAAAAATTCTGCTACTGGGGCTGCTATAAAATCAGTTTTTAAAACAGCAAAAACAGTTTTTGTACAAAAAATTCCACTCCAGCAATGACTTTTTTTCGCAGTCTTTTGACAAAATTTGCGGCTTTATCGCGATCTTTTGAAGAAATCTCGTTTTATCGCGATCTTTTGAGGAAATCTCGTTTTCTTTTTTTCGCGATCTTTTGAAGGAATCGCGTTTTTTCGCGATCTTTTAAAGGAATCTCATTTTTCCGCGATCTTTTCACGAAATTTGCCGTTTTTGTGCATCTATTTGACGAAATTGATTATTTTTACCCGATTTTTTGATGAAATTTGTCATTTTTTCGTGATTGTTTTAAGAAATTTGAGGTTTTTTCCCGCTTAAATGACGAAAATAATTGTTTTTACGCTATTTTTTGTGAAATTTACTGTATTTTCGTGACCTTTTTTCTAGAAATTTGTTGTTTTTTTCGCGCTTATATGACAAAATTGAGGGTTTTTTTTTTGCGATTTTTTGACGAAATTGATCTTTCTTTTCATGATTTTTTGATGAAATTGATCTTTGCGATTTTTTGACGGAATTGATCGTTTTTTCACATTTTTCGACAAAATTTGTCTTTTTTTTAAACGAATTTGCATTTTTACCCCTGATTCTAGAAAGAAATTTGTTCTCTGCGCGATTCCTTAAAGAAATTCATGTTTTTTTCTTTTAATTTTTGGCAAAATTTGCGATATTTTTTAATGTTTGAATTTTTTACTAAGTGTAACGATATCATAAAACCGAAAGGATCAGTCGAAAAGCTCGGAAATCCGGGGTACAGCGGGAACACAATCACCCCTATAATGTGTATATGTGCATAAATGGGTACTTCTTTTTCTTTAAAAGTGTGCTTACAGGTGCTTATTTTTAAAACTAAAATGTTGCTACCCACCCTGTATTTGTACAACATGATGTTTAATTTTGCACTAGTTATACACTCAAAATTTTCATCATCCTATACTTTTCTTAGTATAAAATGAAGCTATTACAGCAGTTTAATAAAAAACATAGTACCTACCTACAGTGTAAATTTGCACTAATTTATCTTTCTGTGTCAGAAAAAAAAGAAAAAAAATTATGAGCCCCCTACAATCTCTTGAGCCCCCCTTATAGATCACTTCTATCTACGGCCTTGGGGAGGGGGAGGTAACCTGCAGACCCCCCTTTCCCCGCCACCGATTTCCGAAAATGCGATGTGAATTTAGGAAAAAAAATTTCCACCCAGAATAGCCATTGTCTTTTGTATTGTATATATTTTCTGTAAATTAAGTATCTTCCTGTTCTGTATCTTTCCCGTGTTTGTGGTAAATTATTTCGCTCCTCGACGAATCCTGCCGATAGACAACAAAACCGAAAGCAGAATGAAAGCGCGTACGAAAATCTGCTACATGTTTGTCAAACAATCGCAAAAGAAAAAAAAAAAAATTGCTATTTTGTCAAAAAAAAATGAACAAAACGCAGTCAAAGGAAAACAGTATGTAATTCACTTTTCTCCGGAAGGACTTCTGTCGCTCGGCGGGAGACATGATAGAGTTCCCAGGGGGAGGGACACTTCATTGCTCCGGGGGGGGATGTCCCTCCCCCGGGCCACCACCTGAATTCAACACTGAAGGAAAAAAACGTAAATCTGCATAAAAATCGGGAAAAATACTCGAATTTCATCAAAAAATCATGGAAAACACGCGAATTTTGTCAAAGGATCTCGAAAAAATAAAACATGAATTTTGTCCAAGGATTGCTAATTTTGTCATTTGAATTTAACCAGTAGATCGGGAAAAACACTCGAATTTCATTAATAGATCATGAAAAATTTGTCTATAGGTCGCGAAAAACATGCACATTTTATTGAAAAATCACAAAAAAACACTTGAATTTCATCAAAGAATCTCGAAAAAAACATGAGTTTTGCTAAAGGATCGTTATTATCATTAAAAAAAGAGCGAACAAAACACAGCCAAAAGATCGTGGGGAAAAAACGTTAGTTTCTGGAAAAGATCGCGAAAAAAAAAAAAAAAAAAAAAAAAAAAAAAAAAAAACCAGAAACTTTTTTAAAGGATCCCAACAAACAAGCGTATTTCGTCAAAAGATCACACACAAAAAAAAAAAAACATGCAAATTTTGTCAAAAATTGCAATAAACAAGCAAAATTTTATCCAAAGATCGCAAAAAATACTTGAATTTCGTCAATATATTGCATAAAACACTCGAATTTCACCAATAGATCGTGAAAAACACTCGAATTTCATCAATAGATCGCGAAAAAGACGCGAATTTCGACAAAAGTTAATGCAAATTTTGACTATAGATCGCGAAAAAAACACAAATTTTATCAAAAAATCACGAAAAACACTCTAATTTCATCAAAGTATCGCGAGAAAAATGTGAGTTTTGTTAAAGAATCGTTAATATCATAAAAACACAGTCTAAAGATCATGAAAAAACGTTCATTTCTGTAAAAGAAGGCGAAAAAAACATTCATTTCTGTAATAAAAGGCGAAAAAAACCTGCAAATTTTTCTAAAAGATTCCGAAAAACAAGCGTATTTCGTCAAAAAAAATCCCAAAAAACATGCGAATTTCGTCAAATGATATTTAACTTCGTCATAAAAAGAACACAATATGATCAAAAAATGATCAGAAGATTTTGGAAAAAAAAAAATTTATTTCTTTAAAAATTCAAGTGGGGATAAAAAAAAAAAAAAAAAAAAAAAAAAAAAAAAAAAAAAAATTCATTAAAAGGATTGTAAAATCCATAAATTTCGTCAAAAGATCTCAGAAAACGTACAAATTTCATCAAAAGGTCATAAAAAACCCGCAAATCTAGTTTCTAAAAAAACCGCACAGACAGGGTCAAAAGTTTCTGAATTATGTTAAAAGATCACAAAAAACTGCAAATTTTATTAAAAGGTCTGAGACGTGTGGAGAAATTTAATCTGAGTATTTATTCTTTCAAATGTAAAAATATTTTTCAAGATAGCAATTATTCTAATTGTTAAGAGTTTATTAGCATTAGAATATTTCAATCTGCTCCTTAAACAGCTTTTATTACTAAAATGTTATTATTATTTCTATTATTATATATATATCTTTTTTTTTTTTTTTTTTTTTTTTTTGCTGCTACAAAATTTGATATTTACTGCTACAAAATCTGATTTTTGCTGCTACAAAAACAGATCTTACTGCTCCAAAATTTGATTTTTGCTGCTCCAAAGCTGCTACAAAATGGCTTTAGCGCACTTTCATTCCTGAAATTGATTCATTAAGTAATCTATCATTTAGATGTTTATGCATACTTAAGATTTTGATGGTTATATTTTTAAAGTTATGGTGCCTAAAATGTATTTGTTCAACATTAATAGAGTTGTTTTTTAAAATATCCTGTCTATGTTGATTGATTCTTCTATGCAGAGGATTACACACTGTTAAAAAAATTCTGAAATTCACGAACATTTTTTTCCTGAATTTCACAGAAAAGCTCCCTTTTAAGAACAAAAGGGTATTTTCCGTTACAAATCACAAAATTCCATCATATTTCCTGAAAATAACGAAACGGATGGAAATAAAAACAAAAAACGGAAACACTCCGTTGTATGGGGAGCTCCATGGCCGAGTGGTCAAGGCACCACACCGCTAATCGCCTGCGAACGCAGATTGTAGGTTCGAGTCCCATTGGCGCCATGGAATAATGAAACATAAAAAATTCCTTTTAAATTACATTTTTTCTGTTTATTTTTCTCTTTTTTTCTTATCAAAAATCTTTTAATTTATTAGCCGAAAAATAAATAAATAAAGAAATAAATAGTGTACGACAATTTCAAAAAAATGTCTATATATATGGGTGATTCTCAAAATAGGGGACAATTTCAAAAGTGAGATCTTAAAAAAATTACTGTTAGCAAAATTTCTGAAAAAAAATAGGTGTTGTTAATATAGTATTAGGTATACTTTACATGTAGTCAGCAGAGCTAAATATTTAAAAATTAACTTTAAAAAAAATAATTAGTATTTTTTGAGCCATGCTAATGACAAAACAAATTGCATGGAATAAATATATTAAGAAATTTTTATTTTCTTCCTGTTTAAATAATTTTTTTTATATTTATTAGCCATCCTTTTCAGCAAATGGTTTCCATTTTTACATATATACATATAAGGAGAATAAAAACATTACCAAAGAGCAAACTTTGTTTACATGAGCAACATTCTGACACTAACAATGTAAGAAGCTGTCTTAGAGATTTTCTGACAGATTTATAGCATATTTTAGGGATAATAAATGTAATACCTAAATTTATATGTAAAATTAAACTTTGTAAAGGATACAATATAAGCACTGGTTACATTTATGCACATAGGAGTCTTTAGCATGGACAGAAAGACTATGCTAATGACACTGATATTTGTCCATGCTAATGACAAATTTTAATTTAAATAAGATTATGAGCCATAATATGATCACAATGCAATAGTCCTTTCTGGGGCTTTTTAAAACACAAAAGTTCTATGCAAATAAGTAAAATAATAAACATGAAAATTATTATTCATTCTAATGACATACAGTTGATGTACTCCCCTAATACTCAACTTATATTCTTAAAATACAATACATGCTTCTATTTTCAGGCTGGGATAAAATGGTTACTTGTTGCCATGGAGAAACTTTATATTTTCAAACTATTGCCATATGTGAAAATGAAATTTTGATTAATAACCAGCTGTTATAATATGATCGTGTTTTGAAAATAGAATATGAAGGACAAACTTTAATTCTTTTTTTATATACTATAATTTTATTTTTAAAAAGAAATTTATTGGATAAATCCTCTCTTTGATTAATTTAAAGAAAGAATAACATTTGTTTTATTTTATAAACATGATATTAACTCTTGAAAAATGCTAGTATACACAAGGCACAGCTGCTGTGGACATCCACGCTAATGACATTTTGAACATTTATTCTGTTATTTTAATGTATTTTTAACTAAAAAATGAGTAATTCTTGAGTGCAAATAATGAATAATATTAAGACAAACATATCTAAATATAAAAACATGACAGAAAACCACTCATTTTTTTTTTGTATGCCGAAAGACATAAATTGTCCCCTATTTTGAGAATCACCCATATATATATATATTTGTCAAAAAAATTTTAATAAAAAATTTTTTATATAAAAAAAAAGTGGTTTTAAACAGTGATTTTTTTTAATTTAAACTATTTAAAAAATTAAAAATGATTTAAAAAAATAATAAGTATTATGCATCGGTCTAAAATAATCCGTTTACAAACATTCTAAGGAATATATTTGAAAGGAAATCTTTAAAAAGCGCAACAGATTTTCCCACTAACTCATAAAAGACATACTTTGTACCGTTTAGCATCAGCAACTTTGGCTCAGTTCGTAAGAATTTGTTCCGCAATCTGAAGGTACCGAGTTCGATCCTGAGGACGGCGTGAACTAAGTTATCCAAAATAACAATTAAGGAAAATAACATAGCAGCTTAAAATCCCTCGGTGATTTCAAATTCTTCGAAGATTAATCGGTAAATTATTTTTAAAAATTATATTAAATTATTATTTTTATAAATCAAATTTTGTAACGGAAAGTTACTGATTCTTACACCGGAGTTTTCATTTCTTGTATTTACCACAACGGAAAATCTACTAACGGAACGGTAAAAGTTCGGCTACTATTGCTGCCGGTAGTTTCACCTGGAATTCACAGATTTATTTTTAACAGTGCATGTTTGACCTATATATTCTAACTTACAGATGTTGCAATTAATTGAGTATATTACGTTGTATGCCTTACAAAATATCACATTGTTTTTAGAACTGGAATCATTATCAATTTGTTGTATATCTGCATGAGAGCAAGTTAAGCACTTAGGAGATAAGCGCATTTTAAATTTAAGTTTAATCGAGGGACAATATGACAGGTAACTGTTTGACGATCCAAAGAAATCCCTATCTATTTCTTTGTACCGAGCATTAGACATCCTACATTTTGAAGAGCCTAAATTGACAGTCGCTAAATTTGTTTTTAAACTAGTCATCATAAGAAAGATTATTTATATCCAATAGGACAAAATATATTACATAAAAATTAGAATAAGAAACAATTTATAATACTATATAAATTTAAGCTAAAATAGAAGAAATTGACATAATATATATTTCAGTTGAAATCTTGGCTAATATATTACAAAATGATAACTGACAAAATATATTGAATAAACAATATATATATATATATATATCATTTAATTCCCTAATTAATTTTTATCACTAATAAAGATAAAATAAAAATAATTAAATTTAAAAATAATTTACAATAATAATAAATTGAAAGTACTTGATTACATAAATAATAATTATATATAAAATATTTACATGAAAAGAAAAAAATCCCAATCCTAAATTTAAAAGTAGTCTCATAGTAAATAAATTATGCAGTACACACAAACATAATATCCTATAAATAAAGCCCCCATGCCTAATTCAGATAAGCATTATTACATATCAACTAAATTCCAATTTTGGTAAAATCCGAATTATAACAATGGTAGATATTTCTGAAAAGTATTAAAAAAGCAGCAAGAATAACAAATTGAATAAATACATCATTTCATGCGCTGTGCAGAATTAAAGTAATGTATTTAAAATTTTTTTAAATAAGGTTCATATTATCTTATGATAACATAAATAACATAAAAGATTAAACTATCCCTTAATGATTGCGCTTATGCATCTTATCATTATGGAAGTTGAATATATAAATACTTTTATAAATACATCCAAAGTTAATCAGACAATACCATTAAATAAACCAATAAAACCAGTATTTTTACAATCATATTATTAAAAACAATTGAAGTTTGAAGTGAAATAGAAGGCAGATTACCAAAATAATAAAAGATACATGGATAAATGGACATTAGAAGGCTTTTTCATTAAACCACTCGTCAGGGGTGCATAATTTAATGAAAAAGCAAAAGCATCCAACCAGTTTCTGTTATGGGACGTGCTAAAAGCTAAGAAATTAAAAATTTTAAAAATAAATGCTATTTCTATAAAACTCTGTTGTCCAAATTATTAAAATTAAACTTTAATCGCATATGTAATCAGCAAAATATAATAAAGATCATTTATTATGATGAAGTTATTAATTGAGGCTTTCATGTTTGGTATAAATGCGAAAGAAAAAAAAATGTTTATAATGGCTCCATGTTTTATGAGAAATCATTCCTTTGTATTTTTTTCATAATCTGGGAAACATCATTGCACAAGGATAAATAAAATTGCATTCTTTCAGTTTTCTGATACGAATTAAATAACTGTGGTAGAAAGTCACTCAAATATTATTTAAAATACATTTTTGTAAAGAGAAAGTGTTGTATCATTCTCAAAGTTTGCAATAAACTAAAAAATAATGAATAAAAACAAAATAAAATCGAAATTCGCTGTATTTTATAACAGATGATTTTCTTGACTTACTGTTTTTATTTCAATTTTTATCAATTTTAAGAGAAAATGGCGTGTTTCTATTGCCATAATTACAAAATTCGTACTAAAAACTATAAAAATTTAATATTTCAAAAACAAATTGAGATACAGCTTTGAAACAAATGCATTTAAAAGTCCATGTTTTTTCTCTATACGACGGTGTAAAAATTGAAAATGTGCGATGTTTAGAAGTACAAAATTTACAGTACCGAAAATTGCAAAATCGAATTGCATGTGAAAGTGTTGCCCTTCCTAAAATGACGTATGTGTTACTCACAGATACGTTGAGCCTTTATAATATAGATAGATAGATAGATGTACTGCGAGTTTTTTTATGTTCATAATATTGTTGATTCCTTAAAGAATAAATTAAATGGTGCTTTATTTTGTTATTTCAGGACTGATATGTCTTGTTCCTGGACTCGGAGCGTTACGACTTGCAGGAGGTGTTTTGATGGGTCTCGGATCACTGGCCGCTGCCGGTGCATCCCTCATAGAGTTTCAGGTGTTGCGCCAAAAGATAAAAGAGGCAGAGAAAATCATGCTAGAAGACAGAGCTTACTCAGAAAAGTTGTGGAATTGGATGAGCGATAGCAGTCATATGCAGGAGGCATACAACACCATTACTTCCGTCGATGTGAATTTGAAGAAAATTGCCACAGATTTATATGAGTGCTTCAATATGAAAAGCTCAACAGAACATCTGAAGATGGTAATTGAGAAAATGGTAATTGGGAAACTAAAATTTTGGGGTTATATGACAGATGACGTTATTGAGGTTATAGGAATGTTACTTGCAATTTTTATGCTGTATGACCGTTACCGTCCTTTATTTAATATAGTGTTCGAGGCCTACAAATGCAAGAGAATACTATGTACAGCCTATAATGTCACTGCGACGGCTGCCAAATTGGCGACAGTAGTGAGTGTTGGCCAAAGTTCTAAGCTTAATCCTTTTCCGAAATACAGATTCGGCATAGGAATTGCTTTAGATGTTATAAGTATTATTAATGCGGCCAAAGATTTTGAAGAAACGAGCAAAGAAGCCATAGCAATTGCTGAAGCTGCTAAAAAGCTGCAAGAAGAAGCGAGAATTTATAAAAACCTTTATGATAGAGTGAGGCGTGTATAAGTTCGTATATACCAGAGTAGGCGAACCTATGGCACTCGTACCTTATGTCAGGGTTCCCAGCGTCATGGAAAGTAAGGGAAAATCTGGAAAGTCATGGAATTTCAAAGTAGTCAGGGAAAGTCATGGAAATTTCAAAATATATAGGAAAAAGTCAGGGAATTTACAAAGATTTTCTTAAAAGTCATGGAAAAATCTTGGCGAAAAAATGAAAAATGACACGAAAGTCATCAAGTAATCTCCGGAAAAAATCTCAAAATTCATCAAAAGTTGCAAAAGTTGCAAAAAAAAAAAAAAACTAGAAGTTTCAAGAACAATTGACGGAAAAGAAACAGTTTTGACAAAGGGTTGGGAAAATGAGTAGCAAATTTTACTGTATTTCCATTTGGTTAAAGACATTTTTGAAATTTGTTCAGTCATGGAATTTTTTGAGATTTGGTCATGGAAAATCAGGGAATTTGTCCGTCATGTTTTGCTAGGAACCCTTTATGTGGCACGTCGTCAATTATTTTCGGCTCGGCACTGATTTAATTTCTCACATCAAAATATATTAAAACATCTCGAATAAAACAATATTAAAATTGAACGAAATGTACAATTTTTGACGCGCTAGATTTGTCTGAATTCGATTAGTTCAATTGATGGCCGTTGTCATTGAGATTGAAGAGAAATTATAATGGTAATAGCAATTAGCTCATTAATTGGCTCAATAAAGTTTCAGCTTATGAGATTGTCAAAAAAGAAAAGTAAACATTTATTATAAGGCTTTATAAGCAAAAATGACGATGATAAATTGGAATTTGATTAATTATTTATTATCTAACATAGGACAACAGAAATAGTACTTGCAATTTAGTTAATAAAATGTAATACAATATTACACATACTTTTTATTAAAAAATAAGACATTTTGATTAATTAACTTTTTGTTTTTTGGCACGTCAAAATCATTTAAAGTATTTTTGGGGGGAAAATTAGCACGCGGACGTGAAAAGATTCGCCATCCCTGGTATATACTATCTTATACTATATGACAATTGTATTGCATTTAAATGTCGTCTCCCAGAAAAGATTCTTTCTAGCGTTTATATATTGAATAAAGGGGTTATTATATGGTTTTGTATGCTATTTTTTTATTGTTTAATATAAGGAAAATACTGGCTTGTAATGCTTGTTTAACTGTAATGGTTGGTAGGATCTATGGGCAACTAAAACTGGCTTTCACTGCTTTTGAAAATTTATATGATAATAAACTAATTTTTTGTAATACCATAAAAGTATTTTTTAATCATATTGAATTAACTACATATTCTCGTAGTTCAAATTTACGAAAAATCTTTGGCGCAATCTTGGCGAGAAAAATAATTACATCCCATTCCCACTAATTGGATGTGCAATAGTAGTCATATGCAGGAGGTCTACAACATCATTACATCTGTTGATGTGAATTTGAAGAAAATTGCCACAGATTTATATGAGTTTTTCAAGATGAAAAGCTCAACAGAACTTCTGAAGATGGTAATTGAGAAAACGATAATTGGGAAACTAAAACTTTGTGGTTTTAGTTTCCCAATTATTGGCTCACTCCCAATTATTGGCTCACTGCTTTCATTAGCCTATTTTTCATTAGGCTAATGAAATTATTGAGGTTATAGGAATGTTACTCGCAATTTTTATGCTGTATGACCGTTACCGTTCTTTGTTTAATATAGTGTTTTCGAGGCATACAAATGCTAGCGAATACTAAGTACAGCATATAATGTCACTGCGACGGTTGGCAAATTGACGTCAGTAGTAGTGAGTGCAAGCCAAAGTTCTAAGCTTAATCCTTTTCCGAAATATAGATTAGGCATAGAAATTGCTTTAGACTTTTTTAAGCATAAAAATGCAGCTAAAGATTTTGAAGAAATGAGCAAAGTCATAGCTATCTCTGAAGCAATTAAAAAGCTGCAAGAGGAAGTTAAAATTTATAAAAACCTTTATGATGCAGTGAAGCGTGCATAAATTCGTATATACAGCAAACTTCCGATTATCCACGGCATTGAGTGGCGCGGCTATTGCGAATGAGTCGATTTCGCGGACAATCCAGAAAATTCTGAAAAAAGGGAACAAATCAACATAAAGATGCACCTGAACAGTTTATACACACATGCTTATTATTTATGGATTAATAAAGTTATTCTCTTCTTACAAATTTGTATATTTTCTTCTTTGAGAAATCATTCAAAAGTTTCTTTTTTTTTTTTTTTTTTTTTTTTGAAATATTTCTTTATTTAGGATCGAAGTATTTTAAAATTATTTTATCACAAAATAACGCGTAGTCCTCTTCGTCTAAATACACTAAGCTAATACGTAAGTAATACACGCAAGCTAAAGCTGCGTCGTGGCTCTTTTTCTTTTGTTTTGTATCATCTTCTTCATTGCTCTCTTCAAAATACATACATAACGCTACTTCTACAATTTCTTCATAAGTTACATACTCGAAACCTGGATCTAATCCTGTGTAAATCAGAGTTAATTTATCCTGAATTGTTAATACATGAATTGTTATTTCACTTTGCTTTTTTGCGACATTTTGAAATTTATACTCGCGGATAATCCACAAAGCGGATAATCGAGAGTTTACTATATGACAGTTATACTATATAGCAATTATATTCTTTTTAAACGTTGTTCCCCAAAAAAGATTTTTTCTAGCGTTTATGTGTTGAGTAAAGATATTTTTATATTGTTTTGCATGTTAAAATTGATTTTTTAGGTAGCTTTCATTACAAAAAGTAAAAAGCTACATATTGCAGCCGTCCGGAGGAAAGCACTTCCGGAAAATTTTGGTATATTTTCACCGATCATGACCCCCAGACCCAAAACCACCCTCCGTTCAAATGTTGACATATATATATATATAACCATATATATATATATATATATATAACCATATATATATATATATACTGGGTGTTTCGCTACCAGACCGACAAACTTTGAGGGATGATAGTAGACACGAAGACAAACATTATTAAATAGGAAACCATGGGGCGCAAACGTCTTCTGTAGGAGTTAGGGGCCATTAAAATTTAAGGTCCAAAATTTCAAACGATGATAAACGGAAAAAAGGGTCGATTCGTTTGTGGTTTTCACTAAAATTATTCTTTAAATCACGATTTTTTTAGAATTTTTTTTTATAAAGTTACGTTCAAAAATTGTCGATAGAGGGCGCTTTAGACTTTAGAGTAACGAACAACTACTTTTTACCGTTATTTTGTGCATGTGGTTGAAATTATTCTAAAGTTTAGACTTTAACTTAAATTTTAAGTCCATAATCGGAAACATTGGGATCGGTTAACTAACGAAAAATTAACTGTGAACGGAGGGGGAAATTTTAAATGCTCATAAATATTGGACAAACAAATCGATTTTGTTGCGATTTGCGTGTAAATCATTCCCTTGGTAATTATTTTATTCAAAATGACGTACAGCATTGGTGTTCCCATTTTTTGATAGAGGGCGCTTTCGACACATCTCCGAAATTTCAATGGCATTTCTCCTAGGTGTTTAACTACCAGACCAACATACTAACAGGAAGTGTTAGGGATGCAAAGCGACTCGGAATCACATAGGAATGTAACGTTGAAAATGCTTTTTTAGCGAGTTGTGGTTAAAAGAAGCAGAGAAAAAAGCAACAGAAACAGGTAGTGAAACAGCAACACGTTAATGTGGAAGAAAACAATTTAGTTAAGGGTTTTACTACAAAAGGTGTCCGAAATTACGACCAGAAGTAGTCGGGCATGCTTGACAGCAGCGATGCATGCAATTCCTCTCACTTTGAAAAATTCCTGACATCTCGGACAGCTTTCTGGCAGCTACAGAAATTCGAGCTGAGAGAGAGGTCTTCCATTGACGGTACGCGAGTCTCATACATTCAACTTTTCATTTGACCCCAGCAGAAGAAGTCCATACAGATTCAGATTCAGATTGAGCCAGGTGGGGGGGGGGGGGGCTAACAATTGGTTTGAGCTCAACTAGCCCCACCCAGCAATGTTCATTAAAAAAAATACAGAAAAATTATACACTAATAAAATAAAGGTAGGTGAAAAAAGTAATTGATATAATGAAGTAGATGCGACGATCTGGCAGGCCAACGAACCGGGCCACCACTACCTATCCACCGCTGTCCATATGTTATGTTGGGGTGTCTGCGAACATCATTGGTAAAATGTAGAGGAGCTCCGTCGTGCTATAGAGTGGTGCAACGAAAGAGGAGCATGTGCTTTTACCAGAAGTTCCGACAGAACGTGTTGTAGAATTATCAAGTTGCTTTTTTCTCTGCTTCTTTTAACCCTAACTCGTAAAAAAGGCATTTTCGATGTTACATTATAATATGATTCCGAGTCATCTTTGCATCCCTAACACTTCCTGGAAGTATCTTGGTCTGGTAGTAAAACATACAGGAGTAATGCCATTGAAATTTCGAAGATGTGACGAAAGCGTCCTCTATCAAAAATGGGGACACCAATGCTGTACGTCATTTTGAATAAAATAATTACCAAGGTAATGATTTACACGCAAACCGCAACAAAATAGATTTGTTTGTCCAATATTTATGAGCATTTAAAATTTCCCTCTCCGTTCACAGTTAATTTTTCGCTAGTTAACCGATCCCAATGTTTCCGATTATGGGCTTAAAATTTAAGTTAAAGTCTAAACTTTAGAATAATTTCAACCACATGCACAAAATAACGGTAAAAAGTAGTTGTTCTTTACTCTAAAGTCTAAAGCGCCCTCTATCGACAATTTTCGAACGTAACATTTAAAATTTTTTTCTAAAAAAATCGTGATTTAAAGAATAATTTTAGTGAAAACCGCAAACGAATCGACCCTTTTTTCCGTTTTTTATCATCGTTTGAAATTTTGGACCTTAAATTTTAATGGCCCCTAACTCCTACGGAAGACGTTTGCGCCCCATGATTTCCTATTTAATAATGTTTGTCTTCGTGTCTACTATCATCCCTCAAAGTTTGTCGGTCTGTTAGCGAAACACCCTGTATATATATATATATATATATATCTGATTTTTGTCATGCGATAACTAACGTATTTATGAACCGATTTGAATGAAACTTGGTATGTACATAGTACATACAAATGTCTCGACCGAGTTTGTTGGTCAGCATCATCCGCCATTTTGTTTCAAAATGGCGGCCATTTAAAAAAAATTTAAAATTTAAAATTAAATGCGAAAAAATTAAAAGTTGAAAAATATTTTTCTTTTACGTGTTAGAACTTAAAACAAAGATTCCAGAACACTTTTTATTTTGTCTATATCTTAAAAAATCATTCAGTTATAGCACTTTGAATTTTTCTTATGGCTGACATTTTGAAACGATCTGATTTTTGTCACGTGATAACACGCGTATTTATGAACCGATTTGAATGAAACTTGGTATGTACATAGTACATACAAATGTCTCGACCGAGTTTGTTGGTCAGCATCATCCGCCATTTTGTTTCAAAATGGCGGCCATTTAAAAAAAATTTAAAATTTAAAATTAAATGCGAAAAAATTAAAAGTTGAAAAATATTTTTCTTTTACGTGTTAGAACTTAAAACAAAGATTCCAGAACACTTTTTATTTTGTCTATATCTTAAAAAATCATTCAGTTATAGCACTTTGAATTTTTCTTATGGCTGACATTTTGAAACGATCTGATTTTTGTCACGTGATAACACGCGTATTTATGAACCGATTTCAATGAAACTTGGTATGTACATAGTACATACAAATGTCTCGACCGAGCTCGTTGGCCAGCATCATCCGCCATTTTGTTTCAAAATGGTGGCCATTTTAAAATTTTTAAAAATTTAAAAATTTAAAGTTAAATGCGAAAAAATTAAAAGTTGAAATTTTTTTTTCTTTTACGTGTTAGAACTTAAAACAACGATTCCAGAACACTTTTTATTTTGTCTATACCTTAAAAAATGATTGAGTTATAGCACTTTGAATTTTGCTTATGGCTGACATTTTGAAACGGTCTGATCTGAACGATCCACAATGTTGCTTTAAAATGGCATACACTTTATGATATCGTAGAATTTGGTGACTCTCTAAATCGCTTAAAATGAAACCAGGTTGAATAAAAGATGACTAATTTTTAAAAATTCCTATTAATATTCAGTCTTGACAAAAACTAGTATTCAATCTTATAAAATCACTAATTTTATAAGATTATTTCCACTAATTTCAGCTTAGTACTTTTAAACAATGTAACTTACCTTAAAATAAATAAATAAATATATAAGTATATGAAAGCTACCTCTTCCTCCCGGCATTGCCGGAAGGACTTTTATTGTTTTGTACAGTGCTCAGCAAAAGTTTAGACACTGGTGTTTTCTAACCTTTAAATAAAAAATACGAACACTTGAGTTTTACAAATGGCTGTACTTATTTTTAAATATATTTAAAACAATGTAGATTAAAAATAATGGTTACAATATAAAATAATATTTAATTTAGCTGAAAAAAGTAAAATTTGCATATTGCAAAAGTTTAGACAATTTTTTTCATTTTTTGCCAACTGTTCCTGGAAAAATGCAAATTTCTAAATTATGATGTCACATGTCTGAAGTATTTAATGTTACCTCGATATAGCATGAGTTAGTGAAGATGCCACGAGCTAAAAATATTCTGTAAATTGAGGTAATTGAAGTAGGAAAGCTGAAATCGAAAGGGAAAACTGTAGCAGAAATTTCAGCAGCATTGAATTGTCCATACAGACCATTTTGGACAATTCAATGCTGCTGAAATTTGCTTCAAATTTGCTTCAAATGCTGCTTCAAAACAAAACATAAATCTGGAAGACATTTTGTGGCGAGAAAATGAGATGAAAAAAAGATCCATAAACTTACATTTACACAAATGATGGTTGCTAATCACATAAAAAGTAAGTCATGATTTTCTGTGCGACGGACATGATTCGTACATGAATTAAAGAAACAGGTAAATAAATTTACATGCAAATGATAAAAAAATCAGCTTTAAAATCTCGCTACAAATTGGGGAGAATGCAATGAACTTTCAAACATACCTCATATGGACCCAAATGATACTCTATGATATTCAGTAGCGAAAAACAGTGAAATTTGAATGGCCCAAACGGGTGGGCATACTATTGGCACGATTTCCGTAAAGAGCCTGGGACTTTCTTAAGTCGACAACATGGAGGTCACTTTTTAATGATTTGGTCCTCACTTTGCTTCAATGCTCGAGTATCTCTGTAGTTATTCAATGGTTGCCAAGCAACACAAGACAACATTACGTTGGAGATCAATTTTAAGTCATTTGGGAAACTTTCAGCTGGTCCAAAGTATGTATTTTAGCAAGATATTGCGTCTACTCATGTTGCATACAAAACAAGAACTTTGTTTAACTCTAAAAAATACTACTGATCATAACTGGCCGGGGTTTAGACCTGATCTGGACCCAGTCAAAAACCTTTGTAGCATCATTTCTCGTAAGGTTTAAGCAAATTTTTGCTATAATTTTCTGTTAATTAGCTTCGAACTGCTGTTGAATGTGTTTGGTACAAAATAGATCCACAAGTGACGCAGCATTTAGTTTCTTCGATGGAAAGTCATATACTTGCACTAATTGCAGACAATGTAAGTGCGGTTCGATTTTAATTTGTTGTTATTTTTCAGTAAATATACAGATTGTCTATACTTTTGCCACAATGTTAATTTCCTTTTTTTGTCATTATATATTATGTAAAAAGTAAAATTCAAATTTTATTGTTTGTGTAAAAGATAAGTCATAAATAGTTTATGACAGATGAATTACAAAAACTCAGTACATACTTCTGAATGCAGAAGCGTAATCGATCATTGTCTAAACTTTTGCTGAGCACTGTATAAGGAGAATATTTTGTAATGCTTGTTTAACTGTAATGGTTGTTAGGATCTATGTGCAACTAAAACTGGCTTTGACTATTTTTGGAAATTTATATGATAATAAACGACTCTTTTGTAACACCATAATGTATTTTTTAATTATTTTGAATTTACTACATGTTCTCATTGTTCAAATTTACGAAAAATCTTTGGCGCAATCTTGGTGTAAAAAATAAACACACCCCTTTTTCACTAATTCTATGACAACTAGAGCGCTCCTTTCAGCAGATTTTTTTTCAAATTCAGTTTGAATTTACTTGCTATAGCCAGACATACACAAAATTTGGTACAATTCTTTCCATAACTTAATACATTTTTCAACACTACAATAATGAAAATAACACAGACATCGCTATTACAGAGCCCCTTCTGACGGAATACTTCCAAATTAGAGGAGGACTTTTTGGTAGACCAAGGGGCGCAGTATAAATAATCACCTCATCGGGTTCATGGTTGAAATTCCAGAATTAGTTGAAACTCGTTTCGCATATTAAAGTGCAATCGGTGGGCCAAGTCATATCTTGGTTTAAAAGACCTGAAAATCTTATTTTACCGATTGACTCGTAGTTTTATCATTGTGTGTTCCTCCAGCCAAAAGTATGAAAACATAGAGACATGGGAGCTTGAAAACACAATAATAAAGGAATGGTTACGAAGCAATAGCTAAAACCGGATCTTCAAGTTTTTACCAAGATATAATTTGGCAGATCGATTGAATTTTAATATGCGTATCGAATTTTAACTAATTCTGGAATTTCAGCCTTGAACTCGATGAGGTGATTGTCTGTGCCGCAGCCTCGTTCTATGGCTATAAACAAAAAAATACGTGTGCCACTCGGGGACTGCCGCGATAAAGCTATTGCATAGCACTTTTTATCAACTTATGCAAAAATACCGCGTTAATGTCTGCCGAAGTCTACCGAAGGATACCGTGCCGAAGTCTGCCGAACTGAAACGCCGTTAGCCGGAGTGTTAGGATTTTTTCTCGTTACAGAATTTCTAGATTCGGTCGCCGCGCTAAAAGCCCATGATAAAAGCTATGCTATAGCTTAAAAAATTACCAAACAAAATTTGGTCGCGCTAAGAAAATTAGATCGCGAGTTATAAACATTTTAAATTTTTCGACCCTCACGGTGGGCGGGGGGGTCTCCTGTCACCAAAATTTAACACTGTCTCATAATTAATTACCAAACAAAATTTGGCCGCGCTAAGAAAAGTAGATCGCTAGTTATAAGCATTTTAAATTTTTCGACCCTCACCATGGGGGTCTCCTGTCACCAAAAAATAACACTGCCTCATAATAAATTAACAAACAAAATTTCACCGTACTACACAAATTAGATCGCGAGTTATAAGCATTTTAAATTTTTTTACCCTCATCTTGGGGGGTCTCCTGTCACCAAAAATTAACACTGTCTCATAATAAATTACCAAGCAAAATTTGGCCGCGCTACGAAAATTAGATCGCGAGTTATAAGCATTTTAAATTTTTCGACCCTCACCATGGGGGTCTCCTGTCACAAAAAATTAACAATGTCTCATAATAAATTACCAAACAAAATTTGGCCGCGCTACGAAAAGTAGATCGCGAGTTATAAGCATTTTAAATTTTTCGACCCTCACGGTGGGGGGGGGTCTAACGTCACCAAAAATTAACAATATCTCATAATAAATTACCAAACAAAATTTGGCCGAGCTACGAAAATTAGATCGTGAGTTATAAGCATTTATAATTTTTCGATCCTCCCCGTGTGGGGGGCTCCCGTCACTAAAAAGTAACATTATCATAATAAATTACCAAACAAAATTTGGCCGCGCTACGAAAATTAGATCGTGAGTTATAAGCATTTTAAATTTTTCAACCCTCACGGTGGGGGGAGGGGTCTCCTGTCACCAAAAATTAACACTGTCTCATAATAAATTACCAAACAATATTTGGCCGCGCTACGAAAATTAGATCGCGAGTTATAAGCATTTTAAATTTTTCGACCCTCACCATGGGTGTCTCCTGTCACCAAAAATTAACACTGCCTCATAATAAATTACCAAACAATACTTGGCTGTGCTACGAAATTTAGATCGCGAGTTTAAGCATTTTAAATTTTTCGACCCTCACCATGGGGGTCTCCTGTCGCCAAAAACTAACACTGCCGCATACTAAATTACCAAACAAAATTTGGCCGCGCTACAAAGTTAGATCGCGAGTTATAAGCATTTTAAATTTTTTCGACCCTCACTGTGGGGGGTCTCCTGTCACCAAAATTTAACACTGTCTCATAATAAATTACCAAACAAAATTTTGCCAAGCTACCAAAATTAGATCGCGAGTTATAAGCATTTTAAATTTTTCGACCCTCACCATGGGAGGGTCTCCTGACCCCAAAAATTAACACTGCCTCATAATAAATTACCAAACAAAATTTGGCCGCGCTACAAAGTTAGATCGCGAGTTATAAGCATTTTAAATTTTTCGACCCTCACCGTGGGGGGTCTCCTGTCACCAAAAATTAACACTGTCTCATAATAAATTACCGAACAATATTTGGCCGCGCTACGAAAATTAGATCGCGAGTTATAAGCATTTTAAATTTTTCGACCCTCACCATGGGAGGGTCTCCTGACCCCAAAAATTAACACTGCCTCATAATAAATTACCAAACAAAATTTGGCCGCGCTACGAAAATTAGATCGCGAGTTATAAGCATTTTAAATTTTTCGACCCTCACCATGGGTGTCTCCTGTCACCAAAAATTAACACTGCCTCATAATAAATTACCAAACAATACTTGGCTGTGCTACGAAATTTAGATCGCGAGTTATAAGCATTTTAAATTTTTCGACCCTCACCATGGGGGTCTCCTGTCGCCAAAAACTAACACTGCCGCATACTAAATTACCAAACAAAATTTGGCCGCGCTACAAAGTTAGATCGCGAGTTATAAGCATTTTAAATTTTTTCGACCCTCACTGTGGGGGGTCTCCTGTCACCAAAATTTAACACTGTCTCATAATAAATTATCAAACAAAATTTTGCCAAGCTACCAAAATTAGATCGCGAGTTATAAGCATTTTAAATTTTTCGACCCTCACCATGGGAGGGTCTCCTGACCCCAAAAATTAACACTGCCTCATAATAAATTACCAAACAAAATTTGGCCGCGCTACAAAGTTAGATCGCGAGTTATAAGCATTTTAAATTTTTCGACCCTCACCATGGGGGTCTCCTGTCACCAAAAATTAACACTGCCTCATAATAAATTACCAAACAATATTTGGCTGTGCTACGAAATTTAGATCGCGAGTTATAAGCATTTTAAATTTTTCAATCCTCACGGGGGGGGGGGGGGTGTCTCCTGTCACCAAAAATTAACACTGTCTCATAATAAATTACCAAACAATATTTGGCCGCGCTAAGAAAAGTAGATCGCTAGTTATAAGCATTTTAAATTTTTCGACCCTCACTATGGGGGTCTCCTGTCACCAAAAAATAACACTGCCTCATAATAAATTAACAAACAAAATTTCACCGTACTACACAAATTAGATCGCGAGTTATAAGCATTTTAAATTTTTTTACCCTCATCTTGGGGGGTCTCCTGTCACCAAAAATTAACACTGTCTCATAATAAATTACCAAGCAAAATTTGGCCGCGCTACAAAAATTAGATCGCGAGTTATAAGCATTTTAAATTTTTCGACCCTCAAGGTGGGGGGGGGGGTCTCCCGTCACCAAAAATTAACAATATCTCATAATAAATTACCAAACAAAATTTGGCCGCGCTACGAAAATTAGATCGTGAGTTATAAGCATTTATAATTTTTCGATCCTCCCCGTGTGGGGGGCTCCCGTCACTAAAAAGTAACATTATCATAATAAATTACCAAACAAAATTTGGCCGCGCTACGAAACATAGATCGCGAGTTATAAGCATTTTAAATTTTTCGACCCTCACCGTGGGGGGGTCTCCTGTCACCAAAAATTAACACTGTCTCATAAAAAATTACCAAACAAAATTTGGCCGCGCTACGAAAATTAGATCGTGAGTTATAAGCATTTTAAATTTTTCGACCCTCACCGTGGGGGGGTCTCCTGTCGCCAAAAATTAACACTGCCGCATGCTAAATTACCAAACAAAATTTGGCCGCGCTACAAAGTTAGATCGCGAGATATAAGCATTTTAAATTTTTTCGACCCTCACCGTGGGGGTCTTCTGTCACCAAAATTTAACACTGTCTCATAATAAATTACCAAACAAAATTTTGCCAAGCTACCAAAATTAGATCTCGAGTTATAAGCATTTTAAATTTTTCGACCCTCACCGTGGGAGGGTCTCCTGACCCCAAAAATTAACACTGCCTCATAATAAATTACCAAACAAAATTTGGCCGCGCTACAAAGTTAGATCGCGAGTTATAAGCATTTTAAATTTTTCGACCCTCACCGTGGGGGGTCTCCTGTCACCAAAAATTAACACTGTCTCATAATAAATTACCAAACAATATTTGGCCGCGCTACGAAAATTAGATCGCGAGTTATAAGCATTTTAAATTTTTCGAAACTCACAATGGGGGTCTCCTGTCACCAAAAATTAACACTGCCTCATAATAAATTACCAAACAAAATTTGGCCGCGCTACAAAGTTAGATCGCGAGTTATAAGCATTTTAAATTTTTTCGACCCTCACTGTGGGGGGTCTCCTGTCACCAAAATTTAACACTGTCTCATAATAAATTACCAAACAAAATTTTGCCAAGCTACCAAAATTAGATCGCGAGTTATAAGCATTTTAAATTTTTCGACCCTCACCATGGGAGGGTCTCCTGACCCCAAAAATTAACACTGCCTCATAATAAATTACCAAAAAAATTTGGCCGCGCTACAAAGTTAGATCGCGAGTTATAAGCATTTTAAATTTTTCGACCCTCACCGTGGGGGGTCTCCTGTCACCAAAAATTAACACTGTCTCATAATAAATTACCGAACAATATTTGGCCGCGCTACGAAAATTAGATCGCGAGTTATAAGCATTTTAAATTTTTCGACCCTCACCATGGGAGGGTCTCCTGACCCCAAAAATTAACACTGCCTCATAA
This sequence comes from Maratus speculifer, assembly GCA_964019185.1. Lineage (NCBI taxonomy): Eukaryota > Metazoa > Arthropoda > Arachnida > Araneae > Salticidae > Maratus > Maratus speculifer. The sequence goes on from OZ025295.1 coordinate 81,251,231, forward strand.
TAAATTACCAAACAAAATTTGGCCGCGCTACGAAAATTAGATCGCGAGTTATAAGCATTTTAAATTTTTCGACCCTCACCATGGGTGTCTCCTGTCACCAAAAATTAACACTGCCTCATAATAAATTACCAAACAATACTTGGCTGTGCTACGAAATTTAGATCGCGAGTTATAAGCATTTTAAATTTTTCGACCCTCACCATGGGGGTCTCCTGTCGCCAAAAACTAACACTGCCGCATACTAAATTACCAAACAAAATTTGGCCGCGCTACAAAGTTAGATCGCGAGTTATAAGCATTTTAAATTTTTTCGACCCTCACTGTGGGGGGTCTCCTGTCACCAAAATTTAACACTGTCTCATAATAAATTATCAAACAAAATTTTGCCAAGCTACCAAAATTAGATCGCGAGTTATAAGCATTTTAAATTTTTCGACCCTCACCATGGGAGGGTCTCCTGACCCCAAAAATTAACACTGCCTCATAATAAATTACCAAACAAAATTTGGCCGCGCTACAAAGTTAGATCGCGAGTTATAAGCATTTTAAATTTTTCGACCCTCACCGTGGGGGGGTCTCCTGTCACCAAAAATTAACACTGTCTCATAATAAATTACCGAACAATATTTGGCCGCGCTACGAAAATTAGATCGCGAGTTATAAGCATTTTAAATTTTTCGACCCTCACCATGGGGGTCTCCTGTCACCAAAAATTAACACTGCCTCATAATAAATTACCAAACAATATTTGGCTGTGCTACGAAATTTAGATCGCGAGTTATAAGCATTTTAATTTTTTCAATCCTCACGGGGGGGGGGGTGTCTCCTGTCACCAAAAATTAACACTGTCTCATAATAAATTACCAAACAATATTTGGCCGCGCTAAGAAAAGTAGATCGCTAGTTATAAGCATTTTAAATTTTTCGACCCTCACTATGGGGGTCTCCTGTCACCAAAAAATAACACTGCCTCATAATAAATTAACAAACAAAATTTCACCGTACTACACAAATTAGATCGCGAGTTATAAGCATTTTAAATTTTTTTACCCTCATCTTGGGGGGTCTCCTGTCACCAAAAATTAACACTGTCTCATAATAAATTACCAAGCAAAATTTGGCCGCGCTACAAAAATTAGATCGCGAGTTATAAGCATTTTAAATTTTTCGACCCTCACGGTGGGGGGGGGGGTCTCCAGTCACCAAAAATTAACAATATCTCATAATAAATTACCAAACAAAATTTGGCCGCGCTACGAAAATTAGATCGTGAGTTATAAGCATTTATAATTTTTCGATCCTCCCCGTGTGGGGGGCTCCCGTCACTAAAAAGTAACATTATCATAATAAATTACCAAACAAAATTTGGCCGCGCTACGAAACATAGATCGCGAGTTATAAGCATTTTAAATTTTTCGACCCTCACCGTGGGGGGGTCTCCTGTCACCAAAAATTAACACTGTCTCATAAAAAATTACCAAACAAAATTTGGCCGCGCTACGAAAATTAGATCGTGAGTTATAAGCATTTTAAATTTTTCGACCCTCACCGTGGGGGGGTCTCCTGTCGCCAAAAATTAACACTGCCGCATCCTAAATTACCAAACAAAATTTGGCCGCGCTACAAAGTTAGATCGCGAGATATAAGCATTTTAAATTTTTTCGACCCTCACCGTGGGGGTCTTCTGTCACCAAAATTTAACACTGTCTCATAATAAATTACCAAACAAAATTTTGCCAAGCTACCAAAATTAGATCTCGAGTTATAAGCATTTTAAATTTTTCGACCCTCACCGTGGGAGGGTCTCCTGACCCCAAAAATTAACACTGCCTCATAATAAATTACCAAACAAAATTTGGCCGCGCTACAAAGTTAGATCGCGAGTTATAAGCATTTTAAATTTTTCGACCCTCACCGTGGGGGGTCTCCTGTCACCAAAAATTAACACTGTCTCATAATAAATTACCAAACAATATTTGGCCGCGCTACGAAAATTAGATCGCGAGTTATAAGCATTTTAAATTTTTCGACCCTCACAATGGGGGGTCTCCTGTCACCAAAAATTAACACTGCCTCATAATAAATTACCAAACAATACTTGGCTGTGCTACGAAATTTAGATCGCGAGTTATAAGCATTTTAAATTTTTCGACCCTCACCATGGGGGTCTCCTGTCACCAAAAATTAACACTGCCTCATAATAAATTACCAAACAATACTTGGCTGTGCTACGAAATTTAGATCGCGAGTTATAAGCATTTTAAATTTTTCGACCCTCACCATGGGGGTCTCCTGTCGCCAAAAACTAACACTGCCGCATACTAAATTACCAAACAAAATTTGGCCGCGCTACAAAGTTAGATCGCGAGTTATAAGCATTTTAAATTTTTTCGACCCTCACTGTGGGGGGTCTCCTGTCACCAAAATTTAACACTGTCTCATAATAAATTATCAAACAAAATTTTGCCAAGCTACCAAAATTAGATCGCGAGTTATAAGCATTTTAAATTTTTCGACCCTCACCATGGGAGGGTCTCCTGACCCCAAAAATTAACACTGCCTCATAATAAATTACCAAACAAAATTTGGCCGCGCTACAAAGTTAGATCGCGAGTTATAAGCATTTTAAATTTTTCGACCCTCACCGTGGGGGGGTCTCCTGTCACCAAAAATTAACACTGTCTCATAATAAATTACCGAACAATATTTGGCCGCGCTACGAAAATTAGATCGCGAGTTATAAGCATTTTAAATTTTTCGACCCTCACCATGGGGGTCTCCTGTCACCAAAAATTAACACTGCCTCATAATAAATTACCAAACAATATTTGGCTGTGCTACGAAATTTAGATCGCGAGTTATAAGCATTTTAATTTTTTCAATCCTCACGGGGGGGGGTGTCTCCTGTCACCAAAAATTAACACTGTCTCATAATAAATTACCAAACAATATTTGGCCGCGCTAAGAAAAGTAGATCGCTAGTTATAAGCATTTTAAATTTTTCGACCCTCACTATGGGGGTCTCCTGTCACCAAAAAATAACACTGCCTCATAATAAATTAACAAACAAAATTTCACCGTACTACACAAATTAGATCGCGAGTTATAAGCATTTTAAATTTTTTTACCCTCATCTTGGGGGGTCTCCTGTCACCAAAAATTAACACTGTCTCATAATAAATTACCAAGCAAAATTTGGCCGCGCTACAAAAATTAGATCGCGAGTTATAAGCATTTTAAATTTTTCGACCCTCACGGTGGGGGGGGGGGTCTCCAGTCACCAAAAATTAACAATATCTCATAATAAATTACCAAACAAAATTTGGCCGCGCTACGAAAATTAGATCGTGAGTTATAAGCATTTATAATTTTTCGATCCTCCCCGTGTGGGGGGCTCCCGTCACTAAAAAGTAACATTATCATAATAAATTACCAAACAAAATTTGGCCGCGCTACGAAACATAGATCGCGAGTTATAAGCATTTTAAATTTTTCGACCCTCACCGTGGGGGGGTCTCCTGTCACCAAAAATTAACACTGTCTCATAAAAAATTACCAAACAAAATTTGGCCGCGCTACGAAAATTAGATCGTGAGTTATAAGCATTTTAAATTTTTCGACCCTCACCGTGGGGGGGTCTCCTGTCGCCAAAAATTAACACTGCCGCATCCTAAATTACCAAACAAAATTTGGCCGCGCTACAAAGTTAGATCGCGAGATATAAGCATTTTAAATTTTTTCGACCCTCACCGTGGGGGTCTTCTGTCACCAAAATTTAACACTGTCTCATAATAAATTACCAAACAAAATTTTGCCAAGCTACCAAAATTAGATCTCGAGTTATAAGCATTTTAAATTTTTCGACCCTCACCGTGGGAGGGTCTCCTGACCCCAAAAATTAACACTGCCTCATAATAAATTACCAAACAAAATTTGGCCGCGCTACAAAGTTAGATCGCGAGTTATAAGCATTTTAAATTTTTCGACCCTCACCGTGGGGGGTCTCCTGTCACCAAAAATTAACACTGTCTCATAATAAATTACCAAACAATATTTGGCCGCGCTACGAAAATTAGATCGCGAGTTATAAGCATTTTAAATTTTTCGACCCTCACAATGGGGGGTCTCCTGTCACCAAAAATTAACACTGCCTCATAATAAATTACCAAACAATACTTGGCTGTGCTACGAAATTTAGATCGCGAGTTATAAGCATTTTAAATTTTTCGACCCTCACCATGGGGGTCTCCTGTCACCAAAAATTAACACTGCCTCATAATAAATTACCAAACAATACTTGGCTGTGCTACGAAATTTAGATCGCGAGTTATAAGCATTTTAAATTTTTCGACCCTCACCATGGGGGTCTCCTGTCGCCAAAAATTAACACTGCCGCATACTAAATTACCAAACAAAATTTGGCCGCGCTACAAAGTTAGATCGCGAGTTATAAGCATTTTAAATATTTTCGACCCTCACCGTGGGGGGTCTCCTGTCACCAAAATTTAACACTGTCTCATAATAAATTACCAAACAAAATTTTGCCAAGCTACCAAAATTAGATCGCGAGTTATAAGCATTTTAAATTTTTCGAACCTCACCATGGGAGGGTCTCCTGACCCCAAAAATTAACACTGCCTCATAATAAATTACCAAACAAAATTTGGCCGCGCTACAAAGTTAGATCGCGAGTTATAAGCATTTTAAATTTTTCGATCCTCACCGTGGGGGGTCTCCTGTCACCAAAAATTAACACTGTCTCTTAATAAATTACCGAACAATATTTGGCCGCGCTACGAAAATTAGATCGCGAGTTTTAAGCATTTTAAATTTTTCGACCCTCACCATGGGGATCTCCTGTCACCAAAAATTAACACTGTCTCATAATAAATTACCAAACAATATTTGGCTGTGCTACGAAATTTAGATCGCGAGTTATAAGCATTTTAAATTTTTCAATCCTCACGGGGGGGGGGGTGTCTCCTGTCACCAAAAATTAACACTGTCTCATAATAAATTACCAAACAATATTTGGCCGCGCTACGAAAATTAGATCGCGAGTTATAAGCATTTTAAATTTTTCGACCCTCTCCATGGCGGTTTCCTGTCACCAAAAATTAACAATGTCTCATAATAAATTACCAAACAAAATTTGGCCGCGCTACGAAAAGTAGATCGCGAGTTATAAGCATTTTAAATTTTTCGACCCTCACCATGGGGGTCTCCTGTCACCAAAAATTAACACTGCCTCATAATAAATTAACAAACAAAATTTCGCCGTGCTACTCAAATTAGATCGCGAGTTATAAGCATTTTAAATTTTTTTACCCTCATCTTAGGGGGGGGGGGTCTCCTGTCATCAAAAATTAACACTGTCTCATAATAAATTATCATGCAAAATTTTGCCGCGATACGAAAATTAGATCGCGAGTTATAAGCATTTTAAATTTTTCTACCCTCACCATGAGGGTCTCCTGTCACCAAAAATTAACAATATCGCATAATAAATTACCAAACAATATTTGGCCGCGCTACGAAATTTAGATCGCGAGTTATAAGCATTTTAAATTTTTCGACCCTCACCATGGGGGTCTCCTGTCGCCAAAAATTAACACTGCCGCATACTAAATTACCAAACAAAATTTGGCCGCGCTACAAAGTTAGATCGCGAGTTATAAGCATTTTAAATATTTTCGACCCTCACCGTGGGGGGTCTCCTGTCACCAAAATTTAACACTGTCTCATAATAAATTACCAAACAAAATTTTGCCAAGCTACCAAAATTAGATCGCGAGTTATAAGCATTTTAAATTTTTCGAACCTCACCATGGGAGGGTCTCCTGACCCCAAAAATTAACACTGCCTCATAATAAATTACCAAACAAAATTTGGCCGCGCTACAAAGTTAGATCGCGAGTTATAAGCATTTTAAATTTTTCGACCCTCACCGTGGGGGGTCTCCTGTCACCAAAAATTAACACTGTCTCATAATAAATTACCGAACAATATTTGGCCGCGCTACGAAAATTAGATCGCGAGTTTTAAGCATTTTAAATTTTTCGACCCTCCCCAGCAAAGAGAAAAATGCTGGCCAGCAGCAAGATAGGTGCTGGCAATGATGGGGAAGTGGTGGCTAATGGCCTACCACTGCATTACCACTGCTGGACAACTGCAGTCAACTTTGCTGTTTAAAACCATCAGATAAAATTCTGATTGACCTCCACTGATCGACCATGCGCTGGCCCACCACGCCATGGAACCGCACGTACTTTTGCAGTATTTCTGCTGGTAATCCTTACCCTAGGTGGCGTTGGGAATATCGAAGACATTTTGTATCTTGCAATTCATCGTTTGGCAACGCTATGATTATTTGGAATTTCAAAGAACGCGGCAGCATGGTGTTCATGAAGATGTGACACGAGAAAAATTAAAATAAAACCTTTACAAAGAAAAGTAAGTATGCAGTTTCATATATCTTTTGTAAACATATTCATTTCGTAAACATATATCTCGTGTAAACAAATTCATATATCGCTTCTAAACGACATCTTTTACGATGAACGAATGTTCGTTACGAATGTTTTGTTTCTGAATAGAAATGAAAAATTTGGCTCTTTTAAAATTTTTATTTTAAGTGTGTTTAAGCTTAATCGCAACGATATTTTCTTTCTTTTACCAATTAATTTTGGAATCAAAGAGCTTTTTTACTGATATTATCAATTATTTTTGTATATTTAAATAAGTTTTATGCTTAAAATTAAAATACAAAGTTAAAAAAAAAATTAAATATTCACAAAAAACTTATCCTAGATTGATCTCTAATATGCAATTGTTAAATCTGGTTGCACTTTTAAGCTAACTATAAGCTAAATATATGTGAAAATTATTATAAAACAGGAATATTGTGCTTACTTTAAGATGTAATACATACTTGGCAGTTTTTACGATTATACGTTTATTGATAAAAATATAAATGCTTTTAAAAAAAATAAGTTTTAAGTAGGAAAAAAGTTATTTTCTTGTATTATATCAGTGAAATATTTTGAATATTCTCCAATACTTGCCAGTAAACATGGTATTTGTGTTATTTTATTTAAATGTTCATTAGTCATGGAAACTTTTAGCTTTTGCCCTGTAATTTCAAATTAATTGATCTATGCTTAAAGAGGATCAGTTTTAAAATTTAAGATTTAGGCTGTATTGATGAACATAGTTTTATTTTATTGACAATGAAATCATTCAAATGTTTCATTGCAATGTTGACTCAACAACAAAACAAAACAAAACTTTATCTCTATGCTGCAAATCAATATCTATATAATCTCTCTTTTGTTTTGTTCTTATTTTTTTCTCAATCATCTCTTTGTATGTTGGTTATGAATAGTGTTCGCTCTAGAAATAAAAAGGGCATGGTGCTATTCACTACAAAAGGCACTACTGCAGCAGAAAAGGGCACTTTTGCCAGAAATTTTTTTTTATTGCCTTTAGAAGAGGAAAAAAGAAAGTAATGAAACACATAATTTTTAAATATGATAAATCGAGTAACATTAATTTTGAATGATTTTATGATATAAAAATTAAAAATACAATTAAAACATGATTCAATAGTTTTATGTTCTTTTTCTTAAAGAAATGGAAAAAATCTATCATTTTTGGGCACACAAATTTAGAAACACTATGGAATAAAAAAAATATTTATTAAAAATCTTTGGATAAAACCAGTATTGCATTTTACTACTTTTACAGGGTAGCTACAGATTCTGGAAATCAGGGAACTTTATAAAAATACTCAAAAATCAGGGAAATTTTTCTTCCTGCAAAAATATTTGTTTTCATCTTACCAACAACATTGGTTCGCTGCCAAACAGCTACATTTAAACCAATAATAAGATGTGATAATGAGACATAAAATCGTACTGCTGCCAAGCGATATTTGTTTGTATGAAAGTTAAATTGTTTCATAAACCCAAATTTTCAAAAGTTAGTTCATTTGCAATCTTTTGACAAAATTCATCAAATTTAGCAATCTTTGACGAAATTTGCTTGTTTTACGCAATTTCTTGACGAAATGTACACTTTTCTGTGAGTTTTTCATGATTTTTTAAAGAAATCTGCATTTTTTTGTGTGTTATTTTCACAAAATTTGTGCGTGTTTCATGATTTCTTGACAAATTTCAAACACTTTTTGCGATCTTTTGATGAAATTTGCATGTTTTTTGCAATCTTTAGACGAGATTTGCACATTTTTTGTGATATTAAGATTAAAAATGCACTTTTTTTTGCGATTTTCTGACTAAACCCGTGTTTTTACGTGAACCTTTCACAAAATTTCCATTTTTTTACTCAAGCCTTGATGAAATGTGCATTTTTTACGCCCTCTTTAGAATTAATTTCATGCCTTTTTTTAATTTTTTGCAATCTTTTGACTAAATTTCTGCTAAACTCTGACGAAATAAGCGTTTTTTAATGATTTTTTTGATAAAATTTCGTGTGTTTTCTGCGATTCTGTGTTGAAATTCGCATTATTTCAACTCTAACAAAATTAGCAAATTTTTTTTATCTGATACCTGTAATGCCGTAACTTTTGTGTATCCGTAATAATTACAGATAAATTGTAATTCTTGACACCTCTGCTAATCAAATACTGTGCAATTTTTGTTTTTTCCTCCCAAAACAGATATTTATAAGTGTGTTATTTGAGAGAGCAGCATACATTTAAAAAAATACCGTACATGTTCTTTAATAATAAAAATCGGGGAAATCTGATATAGATAATCAGGGAACTTTTTTCATCATTCTTGTAGCCACCCTGTTTTAAAAAGGGCAGGGTGCATTTTGTAAATTTGAAAAGGGGCAGGGTGCTGCACCCTTCAAAAATGGCCTAGAATGAACACTATTTACCATACAAAATAATATATTTGTGACCTTAATACAACCTATACTGAATGCGAAGCTTGAATTTCATAGTGGAATTTATACCAAAAATTTTAAAATCTTGTCCAAAAAATTGTAGGCATTCCCGTTTAAAGAATTTCACTGTTTTCCGTTTTCACATTAGTGAATATAACCATATGTTTTGTACAATTTTCAAGTTTATGAATGCTGCCCATCACAAATTTAGCTTGTGAACATGTATTAGCACGCAAAATCAAATAAAACCAAATCCAGCTTAGAAATTAATCCAATTTTGTTGTTTAAGATCCAATATTTGGTGAAAATTGAAAAACAGAAACCGGATTAAAACTTACATTTTCTTATTTTAATCTATACATAAATATAATAAGTATTCTGAGTTACATTTAAATTACTTCAATCAGGGTTGGCATGATTTAAATCAACCGATTTAAATCTAGATTTAAATCAACTGATTTTTTTAAAAAAATCATTTGATTTAAATCAATTTTTTACAATTTCACATGAATGCACACATCAAAGGAAAATTTTGGGTAAAAAGTTAGAAAATGTATTAGATAACGATAGAATTACAAAATTTAATGCAAGATATGAACAAACTATTAATGGCTGTCATTTTGCTGGAGTTTTATTAAGGTTCTTTCCTTTAAATCAAAATGAAATGAAACTTAATGTAAGGAAAAATAATGAAGATTTGGCATTCATTAAAGAAGATTGTCTAAATCTTCTCACCACTGTAGCACATTTTCAAGCAAAAAATGGCCTATTCCAAAAATTACCATTGCTTGAGAAAAAAGTTTCTGATATTGTGACAGATTATGATTGGCAGAAATCCTTTTATGTAATGGGAGGTAAAGAGAGAATCAGCGAAATCGAAATTGAATTTATTTACCAAATAACAACAACCGTGGCTTCATCTACTGGAGTAAAAATACAATTTTCTTCTTTTGGAGTAGTTCATTCAAGCCTTTCATAATAAATTAGGAGTAGACAAAGCTTCTAAATTAGTGTTTTTGTACAAACAATTAAATCCTTGATTTTTTCCTATTTGCCTAAGAAATATAGAATTAATTGTGATTTTTATCCCTTAATAAATAGCTTGCATTAAATGAATACAGTAGACTTCCTCAAATCCGCACAGCTTGGGACCAGAGGTTGTGTTGATTTTAGAATTTTGTGAATTTCTGGTCATGGGTTTGTTTACATTTTTAAACAGTAATTTGATTGTAATTAATAATGCAACTGAAGTTAATGAATGCTTATAATATAGTAAAACATTAAAACAATTATGTAAGTTAATAAACTATAATAATAAAAATTTAGATAATTAAAAATGATTAAAATATTGAAAGCAAGAAAGATGAAGTAAATAATCAATAATGTATAACTAAATATTTATTATAAAGATGAGGTGCATTTTTTCTTAAATTGTTCAATGGAACTTGCCCCATAAAGGTGCACTACTAATTCACATCAATATCATAAAATATAGAAGTTTTATTTCAGGTTTAACCAAACTCAACAATAAAAAAAAAGCTTGATGAATGTATAAATGCATTTTGCAAAAAGATTGTGTTCACCACTGATATTAGCAATACCTTGAATTTTTTTCAGAAATAAATTTATTCTTCCTTCATGAAAAAGCATGAATTTAGCAATATTAATGAAAGTTACAGATTAAAATATACATAGAATTTATATAAAAATAAAAAAGTCAAATTTTGTCCCTATACCTGACCTGAGAGCTTCATTGTTTACATCTGTAAATTATGCACGGATTTTAGAGAGTTGTGGATATTAGGGCAGCAGATTTGAGAGAGTCTATTGTATTTAATTTGTTTTTTAAATTTTGCCAGTTTCTATTCATTTACAACATATTTAAATTTATTTGTTATTTGGTATGCACAATTCAATTACAAAATAATAGAATGGCTTTGAATTAAAGCCTAGATGTTTAATTTTTAGTACCAATCAGTAACTAGAATATAATATTTTCTTAACTATAAAGTTATTTCTTATATTATTTTTATAAATTATAAATATTATTTATTCTTTTTTAGTTATTTATTATAAAAAACTGCTTAATGTATTGTAAAAATATAAAAACACAGTAATTAAATATAGGATTCTAAAAAAATCAAATAAATCCGATTTAAATCAAAAAAATCTGATTTAAATCAAATAAATCTGATTTTTTTAAAAAAATCATGATTTTTTTCCAACCCTGACTTCAATAGCATATTGCTATGTATATTAAAGTTAATTTTTTAAAAAACACACTTGATAATAGTGAATTAAGAAAAATTTTCCCCTTAAATATTTGAAGTCTCCTTCCATTTATAAATGTTAGGAGAGTCGCTCTCCTCCCAAGAAAAATTAAATTTCAAGCATTGTTGGGTTTTTGATGCCAAGAAGTGTTTTTTGACATGACATGTCAAAAATTGTTGCAAAGTGTCTAAAACCTTATGCACATTTTTTAAGCCATCATTAGTGTTATTAAATCAAGCTAAAAACTGTTGAAATGATAATTTATGTTATATAAATTATTTTTAAGTCAATTCTCATGCTTTGAAAAATAGCTAAAAATATTCAAAATACTGTTTAATGCTTTTTGAAAGTACTATTTATATTTTTTTGCTGTTGTATGTTCAGTCTGTTTTTAGAATATATATAAAGCAATATGATTTTATGTATAAAAAAAGCTTATGCAAAGCTAAATTGGTTTGACTATTCAATGCAGGGTTGGGTTTTTGACGTCAAAAACTGGTTTTCGACATGACAGTGGTAAAAACCGTGTTTTTACCGGTTTATTCTGTCAAAAACGTATCATATCGACTTTCTGCCAATTTATAGTACAAGTACAGCTTACAATTCCATTTTAAATTGATTTTTCCTTATTGTTCTTCTTATTATTATTAATTTTAATCACATTTGTTAAATATATTTAAAAGAAGGATTCCCTAAATGGGGAAAAATTTAAAAATACAAGTGTAAAAATGGAAAGAACAATATTTGTCAGAATCAGGGTTGGAAAAAAATCGATTTTTTTAAAAAAATCAAAAAAATCGGATTTATTTGATTTAAATCAGATTTTTTTGATTTAAATCGGATTTATTTGATTTTTTTAGAATTCTATATTTAATTACTGTGTTTTTATGTTTTTACAATACATGGGGCAGTTTTTATAATAAATAACTAAAAAAGAATAAATAATACTTATAATTTATAAAAATAATATAAGAAATAATTAAACAGTTAAGAAAATATTATATTCTAGTTACTGATTGGTACTAAAAGTTAAACATCTAGGCTTTAATCTAAAGCCATTCTATTATTTTGTAATTGAATTGTGCATACTAAATAAGAAACAAATTTAAATATGCTGTAAATGAATAGAAAATGGTAAAATTTAAAAAACAAATTAAATACAGTAGACTCCCTCAAATCTGCAGCGCTAATAGGCACAAGTCTCTAAAATCTGTGCATATTTTACAGATGTAAACAATGAAGCTTTCAGGTCAGGTGTAAGGACAAAATTTGACTTTTTATTTTTATATCAATTCTATATATATTTTAATCTGTAACTTTCATTAATATTATTAAATTCATGCTTTTCATGAAGGAAGAATAAATTTATTTCTGAAAAAATTCAAGGTATTGCTAATATCAGTGGTGATCACAATCTTTTTTCAAAATGCATTTATACATTCATCAAGCTTTTTTTATTATTGAGTTTGGTTAAACCTGAAATAAAACTTTATTTTATGATTTTGATGTGAATTAGTAGTGCACCTTTATGGGGCAAGTTTCTTTGAATAAAAAAATTGCACCTCATCTTTATAATAAATATTTAGTTATACATTATTGATTATTTACTTCATCTTTGCTGCTTTCAATATTTTAATCATTTTTAATTATCAAAATTTTTAGTTTTTTAGTTTATTACCTTACATAATTTTTTTAATGTTTTGCTATGTTATAAGCATTCATTATAAATTTCAATTGCATTATTAATTACTATCAAATTACTGTTTAAAAAATGTAAACAAACCTATGACTAGAAATCCACACAACCTCTGGTCCCAAGAAGTGCGGATTTGAGGGAGTCTAGTGTGTTCATTTAATGCAAGCTATTTATTAAGTGATAAAAATCACAATTAATTCAATATTTTTAAGCAAATAGGAAAAAATCAGGGAACCAGTTAATTGTTTGAACTAAAACACTAATTTAGAAGCTTTGTCTACTTCTAATTTATTATGAAGGCTTGAATGAACTAGTCCAAAAGAAGAAAATTGTCTTTCTACTCCAGCAGATAAATGCACGGCTGTTGTTATTTGGTAAATAAATTCAATTTCAATTTTGCTGATTCTCTCTTTACCTCCCATGACATAAAAGGACTTCCAGCAATCATAATCTGTCATAATATCAGAAACTTTTTTCTCAAGCAATGGTGATTTTTGGAATGGGCCATTTTTTGCTTGAAAATGTACTACAGTGGTGAGAAGATTCAAACAATCTTCTTTAATTAATGCCAAACCTTCATTATTTTCCCCTACACTGAGTGAAATTTCATTTCGATTTAAAACAGAGGGACTTAATAAAACTCCAGCAAAACGACAGCCATTAATAGCTTATTCATATCAGAATCTCATATCTTGCTTTAAATTTTGTAATTCTATCATTATCTAATACATTTTCTAATTTTTTACCCAAAATTTTCCTTTGATATGAGCATTCATGTGATATTGCAAAAAATTGATTTAAATCAATTGATTTTTTTAAAAAAATCAGTTGATTTAAATCTAGATTTAAATCTTGATTTAAATCAGTCGATTTAAATCATGCCAACCCTGGTCATAATCTCCATTAATATAGATTCTACTAACTGCAATGAAAATTAATATTAAATGATAATAAAAGGTTATTCTATTTATTAAATAACCTTCAATATACATTTCAAATAATATATTAAAATAATTTTAGAGATGCAAAATGCTATTATATGATATGACAATTGATGTCAAGGACTGGTCATTGAATAAATTTGAATATTAGGTACTACTTGGTTATCCTGTCAACCAATTTCACCAAATTCTACATGTTTACATAACTTTTATTTTAAACAGCGAAAGGAGACATAAATTAGTAAACCATTAATTAAAATTCAAATAAAGAGTGAGATTAAAAATCCTGTGATGACCTTTAACACATGTATCGTATTTAATGTGAATGAATGTGACTTTCACAATCTTCCATTATTGGTATTTAATCTTATAGTTTGGCGGTAGCTTTTTGGTCGACAGGATAATAAAATAGTACTGAATATTATTATGTATAATATTTCAAAATGCTTATCTTATGCTTTTCATAAATGCGACTAAACAGTGATTTTTGTTCCCAGTTCAATAGATAGAATCTTAAAAATTTTATATAATAAAATTTTGGTACAAACCTTTAAGACCTAATTTCAATTGGAAGCTTTTAGACTTAAAATTTAATAAATATCCCCCCCCCCTAAAAAAAGAAAAAAAAAAAATTAAGAAAAATCAGAATAAAATAATTTATATATTTATATACCATAGTTTTTATTTGGTAACTTTTGTGCAAGTATGTATGAATTTAGACCATTCAAACACCCATATTTTTACCAGAAAAGTCATGAAATATTTTTAAATTCAATTTATTAAAGCTACCTATAGTCTGACATAAAAAGTCAGACTATTTATGTCTTGTTTATGTTTTATTTTAAACTACTTAGTTATTATTTAAAGTAAAATTTAAAAAAATAACACATAGCATATTTTTATTACATTTACAGAGATTCTTAAATGCTTTATTTATTTTTTAATGTAGTTTTTGTTTTTCTTAGATGAATAAATATACTTTGGAGTCTGTTTGATATTGAATATTTCATGTGAAGTGACTTTATACTAAAGATTAGGGATGCACAACCTGTGGCCCGCGATGGGTTAATATGTTGCCCGTGATTTTCGTCAATTTACAACTGGAAAAATTGCAATTTTTGTACATATGTCACACAAAAAAAATCCTAAATTTTGTCAATTTACTGCGGGAAAATATAAAATTTCATCATTTAAGAACCACAAATTTCGTTTATCGGCACGGAAAAATAACGAATTCTGTTGATCAAATGCGAAAAAAGTCAAATTTTATCGATGAGGATCGGAAAAATCATCAGTTTTGCTCATCAGAGAAGGGGAAATCGCGAATTTTGCTCATGAGACTTGGGGGGGAAAAAAAGTAGCAAATTTCCCCGATTGGGCACGAAAGAATCGTGAGTTTTTTCGACCAGGCATGGAAAAATCGTGGATTTTGTCGGATGGACACGAAAACTCACACATTTCGTTGATCAAGCAAGAAAAAAATCAATGTTGTTCCTCGAAAAAATTGCAAATTATCATCGGATGGAAAAATTGCATATTTTCTCGGTTTATCGCATGAAAAAAAAAGCAAATTTTGTCGATAAGGCACAAAAAATCACAAACTTTGTCAATCAGAGACCCCCCCAAAAAAAAAACGCAAATTTTGCTGATAAGACACGGGAAAATCGCGAATTAAGTGATGACGCATGGAAATATTGCAAATTTCGTTGATCAGCTGCGGAAAAATCATGTTTTTGCCAGTTTATCAAGAAAAAAAATCGCGAGTTTTATCTTGCCGCATAAAAAATGCAGATTTCGTCAATGTTATACAAAAATCACGAATATTGATACTCGGTCAAAGAAAAATGTGAATTTTGTCAATCTACAGCGAAAAAAGCATACATTTCGTCGATCGAAGACCGAACAATTGTGAGTTTTATTGATCGCATTTCGAAAAATAGCAAATTTCTTTGGTCGTAGATGGGAATATTGCAAATTTTGTTGGTCACACGTGAAAAAATTGCTAACTACGTCGATCAGAGTCGAATAAAGTCGAGAATTTCATCGATCATGTGGAGTAATTTCTCGATTTTCGTCGATTGGCTTTGCAAAGATCACGAATTTCGCCGATAGGCTTTGTAAAAATCAAAAAATTTATTGATCGGCTTTGTAAAAATCCCGAATTTTGTCGATTAGCTTTGGAAAAATCCCGAATTTTGCCGATTCGAATTGGAAAATCATGAATTTCGTCGATTAGGTGCGAAAAAATCACGAATTTCGTGAATCAGATGCGGAAAAATTGCGAATTTTGTTATTCAGTCGCTTTAAAATCGGGTATTTCGTCAATCAGGTTTGGATGAATCGCCAATTTCGTCGATCTTGTTAAGGAAAATTGTGATTTTCGTCTATTAGCTTTGCAAAAATCGCGAATTTTGTCTATCAACTTTTTAAAAATTGCGAACTGCATCTATTGACTTTGTAAAAATCGTGAATGTTGTCAATCGGCTTCATGAATATCGTGAATTTTGTCTATCGCCTTTGTAAAAATTGCAAATTTCGTAGATCAGGCGTGGGAAAATCGTGAATTTCATTGATCGATTTTGTAAAAATCGCAAATTTCGTCTATCAAGCGCTGAAATATTGTGAATTTCATCGATTGTGCAAAAGAAAATAGCGAATTTTATCAATCGACTTTGTAAAAACGAGAATTTCGTAGATTGGCTTCAGAAAAACGCGAATTTCTTCGATCAGGTGCATTGAAATTGGAAATTTTGTCGAGCAGGTGCGGAAAAAATTACAAATCTCGTCGATCATTCTCAGAAAAATCATGAATTTTGTCGATCATACGAAGGAAAAAAACAAATTTCATCAACCAACTTTGTAAAAATTGTGAATTTTATCGATCACTTTGTAAAAATCTCGAATTTTGTCGATCGGGAAGGTAAAAATCGCAAATTTTATCGATCAGGTGCGGAAAAATTTAAAATAACGTAGGTTTAAAAAAAATCTTGTTAATCGGCTTCTTCTCTCTCCTTCGTTCATAACATTCACATTTTTTGGCACTAGCCATTTATGCTCTTTTTTTTTTTTAGCACATTTAATAAAACAAAACATAATCTCCTGAATTATGTCAGGGAATATCTTTAAATCTAGAAAATAATCCTTGCTATATCTGTTATATATAAAAATGTAAAAACTGCTGATATATCCTTAACAACTGAATTGCGTATTTTGACTGGATAAGTGAACTTAAATGGATACCCCCACCCCCCAATCACACACATACACTCTCCTCTGAAACCACATATTTTTTTTATCAAATTGTAGGCTACAGATCACCTCCTCTAACTCGAATTCTCTCCATGTTATTGATGTGACCCTCGACCACACAGATATATTTGAAAGTGGCCCTTCTCTTCAAAAGGTTGTGCACCCATACTAAAGATAGAATGAAAAAGTAATAATATTTATTATGTAAAAACAAATCGCTAAAAAAAGGTTTTTTGACAGTTTTCGACATTTTTGACAAGGAGGTTTTTGACATGATGGTAAAAACCATGGTAAAGTCCAGTAAAAACTATCATGTGTCAAAAATTTGCCAACCCTGATTCAATGACTACAAGGAAACTTAGCTTAATTTTAATGATTCCAAAAATGTTTGTTTTTGAACACATACATAAAATATAAACCTGAGTTCCTACACACATGTTGTCTGAGTAATTAAATTATAATATCAAATCAGTATAATTAAGCATTTTAAAAATCGATAACTTATACCCAAAAGAATATCGTGTTCGTGGGCAAGAGCCCCCCCCCCCCCCCCCCCCCCAAGAAAAAAAAATCAAAAATTTTCTGAAATTTTTTGCATTTTAAAACTATGATCAACTCCTGACCTTTTTGCGAATTTTATATATTCATGCAACTGAATGACATTTTGCAAGTTTTTTGCTGCAAAAAATCATTAAAATTAAGGATATATATTTTTTTTTTTTCAAAAAACTGTTTCACAATTTTTTTTCCAGCTATCGATTAACACAAGTTTCTTGCTATTTTCTGCTGCAAGAACGGAGTCATTTCGTTCTGAATTTTCCTAAAAATTAACACATTTGATTCCAAAAATTATGAAACATCAGTTATCTGCCTGGAAATTATGTTTGAATCGTCGGCTGTTAACCGATTTGGTATAAGTTTTGAACCGAGCTGAGTCGCATATTTTCACAATCAATTTTGTTAGAGGATCACGATAGAAATTTTGTTGAAGCATTGTGAAAAAAACTCACATTTTCTCAAAGAATAGCAGGAAAAAAAGGTGACCTTCCTCAAAAGATAGAGATAAAATGTAAATTTCTTAGAAAGATCGCAGAGTACACGTGAATTTCGTGAAAGCATCACAGAATAAATGTGAATTTTGTGAAAGGATCGCCATATAAACCCAAATTTACCAAAATTCCACTTAAAATTCACAAATTTCATAAAAAGATATGAAAATAAACATGCAGTTCATTAAAAGATCGTAAAAGAAACAAAAATTTTGTTAAAAGAGTGCGAATAAATGCAAATTTTGTCAAAGGGTTTTTAATGGGTGATTCTGAGTAAATTTTTTTTTTTTTTTTTTTTATTCACAGCAATTTTTCTGAAAAGTTACAACAGAGTGTGTGAGGATAAGAGGGAAATGTACTTTTGACACTGTATTTTTTCTGCGACAATTTGACGAAAATTACTGATTTTTCGCAATCTTTTGGTGAAATTATTGTATTTTTTGATGAAATTTGCCTTTTTTTTTACGAAATTTGCAGATTTTTTACATTTCTTGTAAAAATTCGCTGGTTTTTGACAAAATTTGTGAGGTTTTTGCGATTCTTAGATGATATATGGGAGTTTTTCGACACTTTGTGGCGAAATATGCACATTTTTCATGATCATTAGATGAAATTTGGAAGTTTAGTAATTTACCTTTTTCCTGCGATTTTTTTTTTTTTTTTTTTTCCCACAATTTGCATTTTTACTAGTATCCCTGGCCAAAATTAGCATTCTTCTGTGAATCTGATGAAATTTGTGGATTTTTTGCACTATTATTATTATTTTTTTTTTTTTTTGACGAAATTTGCGTTCCCTTCGATAAACTTTTGATGAAATTTAATTTTTTTTGTTTTTTTTTTTTCAAATTTATGAAATTGATTTTGTTTGGGCAACCACTTGTTGAAATTCATTGTATGTTTTTTCACTGAATTTCCAGATTGATGACTTTTTTTTTTCAGCATAAAATATCTTAAATTTTCAGAAAATACAGAACAGAATCATCCCTGAATCGCTTAATAAATGCAAAAATTATCAAAGTATCGCTTTATAAAAGCAAACTATGTCACAGAATCACGAAAAATATACAAATCTCGACAATGCATTGTGGGAAAAAATGTGAATATTGTCAAAAGGGTTGTTAATAACGCTAATTTAGTCAAAGGGCTGCTAAAAAAAATGCAAATTTCATTGAACAATCACAAAAAAATGTGAATTTCATCAGAAAACACAAATTTAATCAAAAGGCTAAAAAAATGCAAATTTCATTAAATGGTCATGGAAAAAATGCAACCGTCTCTTTGGAAAACAACAAACGCATGCAAACATATCTGTTTATTGTTATAGGTATAACTTTAATCGAAAATTAGGCTAACCCTATCCCAACTTGCAGGAATTTATACTCACAAGGAAGGTCTCCATACGGGCATACTCAGAAAAATCTGAAAAAATTACAGAATGTTCTTCTCATACAGTTATATATGTTTATAAAAAAAATTTCGGCGGAATTTCCTTATTACGTCCGTAAAAAAATAATAAAAATTTCGTTTATTTGGTGATATATCTCCGGTTGGCGAAAAAACGAAATTTTGAAAAATACGCTTTTACGCTTCGATTACTTTTTAAAGAAAAAACTTTCTATGTTCAATTTATTTAAATAAGTTTAGTTTAAGTAATTTTAGTTTTGCATTTTTACTTTACTTTAAGTGTAATTTTGTCATATTCGTTTATATGTACTTTTAACAAAATGAAATTAAAATATTTTATCATTTAAAACACAATTTAAATTGATTAAAATTGTTCCAAATTGAAAAATACACTGTTAAAAATCTGCTGTATTTTGTTGCAGCACGGTTACTTGGCCATGAAATGGAGCTTTCTCATTGATTGGAATAGAGATATTATATACAAGCGGTGGAGTGCGTTGCAACGAAATGCAGCAGATTTTTAGCAGTGTATGACGCGGTCAATTGACCGTGCTTTAGAACATTCTCATTGGTCAGAAGAGAGATATTCTATAAAAGTAGTGGAGTGACGTTGCAGTAAATGCTGCAGATTTTAAAAAGTGAAGTCAATTAAAATCAATTTTCAGATTCGTTAAAATCGTCTGCTTTTGGCGAGGAAATGCATTGCTCGTCAAATCCCGCGTCGCTTTCAGCTTTTCACGCCAATTATTCCAAACTATTTTATTTTTTTACATATTTAATAATGTAATTCCGCCGCTAATTTTCACTGATCCTTTATTACCTACATGAGTAGTTTAATTCGTATTTTTTTCAAAAGATTCTGAGTATGCCCCCAATGGAGACCTTCCTTGTCAGTCTAAAATATACATAAACCAAAAACCGAGTTTACAAGACCTGTAACAAAAATAATTAGTACAGGAAGGGAATTTATCCCTGTAAAGACGGAATGGACAATACCAAAGCTTGATTTACTTTCTCTTTTTTAATAAAAAACTCATTTTGCATAATTATTCTGAGTTGTTGATAAACATTGCTTCAGTGGAATTTTGTCGTATGTATCCGTGTGATTCTTTAAATAGCACATAAAATGACAGTAGGTTTTAAAGTTTTTCTTTTTCTCTCCGAAACAGTTAAACTCCCCTCCACTTATAGATGTTGGGAGGGAGACCGAGATGTCCCTCCCCTGAAAAACTGAATTTCAAGCTCTGACATTGGAAGTATTGGAAAATGGTTGGGACCTCATCCAATGGTCACTAAATGGCGAGGAGTCGCTAAATCGGAGATTGTAAAATCGTGAGTCTACTGTATATTCTTTTATATAAGCCATATACTGTTATTAGGTAAACAGCTTATTTTTTTACTGTGAAATAAAGATAAATCAGTTTGTTTTCATTTGAACTTTAATTTATAGTGAACTATTGCAGTTAACAATTAAAAGTACATAGCTTTATATTTTATTATAATGCACTTAATTTCAATTACAAGTGTGTACAGTACAATTTATTACCGTTGAGTACAGTGTATAATAAATATCATCTCTATTTTTCATGTTTTATACAGATTTTAGAAATAGCTTGAAAGATTTTGATATGAAATCCATAAAACCATAATTAGTTTTGATTTCAAGCAAAATACATATTTGAAGAATTTTTGATGACCATTCAAACAATATTATTTAATTAGGAGGGTGTGTAGGTAAGGTTTTAGTTAAAATATTTTAAAATTTTCCAGGTATTATTTTTATTGGTAATAATAACAAATGTAAATATTGTAGGCATAATATTTTATATTCAGGGTTGTTAAATACCCGGGTTTTTCAGAAAAAACCCAACCCACTGGGTTTTTTCAGAAAAAACCCAACCCACTGGGTTTTTTCAGGGTTTTTTCGGGTTTATCAGGGTTTTTCGGGTTTTTTTTTCAGGGCTTTTCGAGGTTTTTTGGGGGTTATGGGAGGTGGTTCAGAATGCTTGAAAAAAAAAATGTACTTATTACTAAATTTAAAGCAGCTAATTGATTACAAATATATATAAATCAATGACAGTAATCAAAATTATGCTTTGATTTTAGATAAATTGATTATTAGTAATAATTTATAAATTTTTTTTTTTTTTTTTTTTTTTTTTTTTTTTTTTTTGTTACTACTAAATAATAGAATAAGCCAAGTAATTCTACATGTCTACATAATTCAATTAGGATTCTAAGCATATATGGTATTTTGTTATGAGTTTCTATTCTATAACATAGAACACGTTACACATCAAAGTATTTTTTTAATGGGAAAAAATTTGTTTTTTATACATGCTACAGAGATTAACTAACAATTATTTCTTTTAAAAATTTTGATGGTATAATTAGGACATTTCTTTTCTTTGGGCTGGGGGATGATGGTTATAAATTTTATGAGTTGTGTACTAATATTAAGAAATATATTACAATGCATTATATGTGTAACTTAAAGATGAAATTTTGAAAAAACCCACTTGGGTTTTTCCTGGGTTTTTTCAAGTGGGTTTTTTCAGAAAAAACCCACTCGGGTTTTTTGGGCTGGGTAAAATCATAACAACCCTGTTTATATTACATATGTCATATGTGTACATTCATAAATATCTAAAATAATTTTTAACATATTATGTATGTAATATCTGTTGTGTATTTATTCCTTTATTAAGTGGGAGAAAAAAAAACACATCCATTAATTTTATGAAATATTGATCAAGAATTACTCCAGCAAACTCTAGTATAAAGAGTACTAGTATAAACGCCACGGCATTTACGAGTTTAGAAGTTACAATTTTCATATGCTGTGTTGGCAAAAATTTTGTGCAAATTATTCAGTGTTTGAAAAAAAAAAAAAAAAAAAAAGGTCACTTTTAAAAAAAATTTCTTCTTCCCCATGTTCCCAATATTACCAAGCATAAGTCAACAAAAGCAATTCACCATGAGTTACCCTTTTCCAAAAAATATGGTGACTGGAATAAGCAGAAAGGGTCAGTAGATGCTTGCTTTTATTGCACTTCATTGTAGAAACAAAGAATTGGAAAGCCAGTTTTTCTGAATTTCACAATTGAAATGTCTCATGGTTGCAAGTTTTTCCATCCTGAGATGGAAAAATCTCCAAGGACGGAAGCAGATTGTGAAAAGCATGCGCTTTTCATCAAAGGATTGTGGTAAAAAAAAATCTTGAAATGATCGCGGGGAAAAAAAAAAAAAATTGCTTATGATTGGGGGAAAAAAATTTCTTAAAATGCAAATTTTCGGAAAAAAGTTCTATTGCTGTCAAAGGATTGAAAAAAAGACTCATTTGCTGTCAAAAGCTTGTTGAAAAAAACGCAATTTTGTCGAAAACATGCTATTTCTGTCGAAGGATTGCGAAAAATACTCTAATATCATCAAAGAATTGCAAAAAAGGCACGATTTTCATCAAAAGCTTGTGAAGAAAACTCAATTCCTGTTAAAAGATGTCATCTCAGTCAAATAATGTGAAATAGTTGCGGTCTCTGTCAAAGGATCACAAAAAAGATGAGTTTTCTGTTAAAAGGTTGTTGAAAAAAAATTCTTGTCGAAGGCTCGCAAAAAAGACGCTAGTTCCATCTAAGAATTGCGAAAAAGATGCTATTTCTAGTCAAAGAATACTAAATGAATGCAATTTTTGTCAAAAGATCACAAAAGACGAATTTAATAAAAGGAAGAGACGTGATCATGAAAAAGATGTAAATTTTGTCAAAGTATTGTGGAAAAGACGCAAATTTTGCCAAAGGATCGAGAAAAAGACACAATTTCCGTCAAATGATCATAAAAAATTCCACGATTTTCATCAAATGATTGCAGGAAAAGCGCGATTTTTGTCAAAGAATCACGGAAAAGATGTGAATTTTGCCAAAGGATCACAAAAAGACTCGATTTCTGTTAAAAGATCGCGAAAAAGACACTATTTTCATTGAATAATCATAAAAAGACGCTATTTCCAGTCAAATAATACAAAATAGGTGCAATTTTTGTCAAAGAATCACGGAAAAGATGTGAATTTTGCCAAAGGATCACGAAAAGACTCGATTTCTGTTAAAAGATTGCGAAAAAGACGCTACACAATAAAGATGCGAATTTAATCGAAGGATTGTGGAAAAGACGCAAATTTTGCCAAATGATGGGGGGGGGGATGCGATTTCCGTGAAATGATCACAAAAAACCCCCACAATTTTCATCAAATGATAGCAGGGAAAATGCGATTTTTGTCAAAGGATCGCGAAAAGCATGCGATTTCTGACATAGGATCACAAAAAAAAAACGCAAATTTCGTTAACAGATTGTATAAAATACTTGGATTTCATCGAAAAATTGCAGATTTCAGCTGAAAACAGTTGAAAAATCATAAACTTCTGCTTAAAACCATAGAAAAATCACAAATTTTGTCTGACAGCTGTAGAAAAATTGTAAATTTCGGCTAAAAATAGTAGAAAAGTTCCAAATTTTGTCGAAAGATCGGGGTAAAAACACAAGTTATGTGTGTTTGATGAAAAGCAAATCCTTTGATGAAATGCAAAAACACAAGTTATGTGTGTTTTTGCTCGCTTATTGGGGGGGGGGGAGTCAAAATATTTTCAGTCCTGGCAAAATGTCTCTTTTTTTGGTATATTTTAGTTCAGGATTTTCCAATTCTCACTTATGATTACTTGCATATTTATTAAATCTTTTTTATTAATTATCCAACAATAAATGCAGGATTTTATAATTTCCATTCTTATGACAACCGATAAAACATATTTCTTGGTACACTTTAAGGCATATTCCGTAAACATTCGGGGGGGAAATATTCCAAGAAAATTTTTAAAAATTTCCAATAAAGGAAAAGTGAGAAATTATTTAAATTCTATTTTATTTATATTTAAAAAAAGGACCCCATGAATGTGTCATCAAAACCGCGATGTTTGAGTGTGGAAAAAGAAATTAATGTGTTGCAAACAAACGTAAAACAAACGTTTCTTATCTGAGTCGTTTCATTTTGGAACAAGTCCGAGGAATTTTTTTTTTTTTCAGAGTCATTTCATTTCAGAACGAGTCTGAGGAATAGGTCCTTTTCGACTTACGGAAAAACTGGCTTTCCAGTACTTTGTTTCTATAATGAAGTGCAATAAAAGCAAGCATCTATTGTCCCTTCCTGCTTATTCCAGTGACCGTATTTCTTGGAAAAGGGTGACTTACTCATCATGTATTGCATTTGTAAATTTAACGATCGGTAACATTTCGAACACAGGGAAAAAAGAAAGAAAAAAGGGGTTTTCTTTCTGTTGAAACACTGAATAATTTTCTCAATTTTCGTAAACGCCGCCGTGGTGTAAACGGTGCTTATATGAAAATTTCAACTTTTAAAACCGTAAACTCTGCGGTGTTTATTCCCTAAATTACGGTACTCTTTCCTTCAACTGAATTCTTGGAAAAAAGTAAGGAAATCTTTCATATAAGATCCATTTGCGGTTTTTTCATAATAAAACTGAAGGGAGCGAACAAAAGAATCGCGGGATACGCAACCCATCCTTCTTGATGGAAAGATTTTTCTTTTGCCGGACATCTGTCTCTTTCCTGCAAAATTTGTTAAGATTAAAAACAGTGTCCCTACAACAAAGAAGCCAACATCAAACTTTAAAAAGTGGTCAAATGTGTTTGGGCTTTAAGATCATCTGCTCTCCTTAGATACGTTTAGTTACACAGAAAGGAATTGTGCTTGAATTTTTTTTCTTTTTTTATTATTGTTAAAAAAAATATTTTTGGTGTCAAGCTTGCAAACTGATATACATTTCGAAAAAATGAAATTTGTTCAAAATGGGAGCAGTGTTTTTTAGATTTTTACTGTGTATTTAAAGTCAAAAAAAAAAAAAAAAAATCTGGATCCTGAAGTTCCTGAAAATCAGTTCTGTAATATAAATATTTTATTCCTACATATTTTTTGACAATTAGTTATTTTAATAATTTAATTAATCTAATAATCCAGATTTTTGCCATATTTATGCAATATTTTGGGTAGTTTAATGCTTCCTTAATAAAGCAAAATAATTCCTTTTGACTGTGGTGATTATACATTTTTTTTTTTTTTTTTTTCCAAGATGATGTCAATATTTGAGGGTGCGGGGGTGTTTTTTCCTTAAATTACAGTAATAGTTTTTATAACCAGTATACATATTATTGATATAATTTAAAACCTTGTACTATGTATAGTTGTTAAATGACATGAAACTAAAAAAAAAATAACGTACCTTTAGGTATCTTAGTAAAATGGGAGATTTTCAGAAACAATCTTTTTCAAGATGCTTTTGTAGCAGTTTGCAATCTATATATTTGTAATTAATTTCCAGCAGAGATGAGTTTATTTTGTACACCTACACTGTATATGTAAAATCATAGTGAAATGACTGTGTTTCACAGCTATTCTTCCTAAAATAGTGAATGTTTGACAGTGAAATTAATATCAATGATCAATCATCCATAAAAAATTTGCAAATTTCAGAAATGGTTATAAAATTCTGAAAAAATTATCTGTTTTTGAGATATATATATATTTTTTCTAGTTTAAATAACATTTTCTAATGATGGCAACAAAGTAACTTCAGATTTGTGGCCAAAAAAAGGGGAAAAACTATAGGGATTACTTAATTTCTTCCCCCCCCCCCAATTTTAAACAGAATTAAAATTCTTTTATTTCAAACATGACCTTTATGATTGAAATAAAAAATGTTGAATAAAAAATCATTCCCTCTTTTATCTAATGACAATGTTTTGATTTAGATTCTGTTTTTCAAAAAGAAATAAAATATTTACATATATTCGATCTGCAGAAATTATAGTTTAGAAACGTAAAAATCGCGTGTCATTTTTAATCTTTGTCATGAATTCAATTAACTTAAAATAATAATTCCACCACAGTTTTTAGTATTTTTTTCTTTTTTAAATTTACAATGACATATACAGCCAAAATGATTTGATATTAATTTATACTAGAACTATCACAGTTATAGCATTGATGTATAGTATAAGTAATTATATTTGTATAATTATTGAAGTGTCACTATTTGTTTTTAATGTACATTTTTTCAAAATGTGTTTTTACTTTTTAACAATATAAAACTATTTTTTAGCTCAAAATATGAATATGCTGTCATAGAATTCAGACGAAAAGGGCCAGGTATGCTTAATTCCATGTGCCTGGATCGCAAAAGAAAATGGTAAAGAAGGGATTTTAATTGTCGGAACTTATAAACACTTCAAGTATTAACAGTAATCACATTGTTTACCACATTTTTGTTAATTGTAGTTCTTAATAAAGTAGAATCATCCAGGGTAATTCCTGGTCACTGAATTTCATGTAACTCTTGATCATTTTCCCTTTTATTATAAAAATAATGATGGATCAAATTGTAAAAAATCTTATTGATACTTTGATCCTTTGCATTGAATATATGCTTAGAGTATTCATTTAGTTGAAATTTAATACTGATAAAATGTATTCAAAACGTCTACTCAAATTTCTGTAAAACATTAACCTTAATTCACTATATAAAACTATATATAACCTTGATTACTATAAAATATATTGAAAACTGTTACTCAAATTTCTGTAAAACAATATTGACCTTGGTTCACTATATCCAAATTCGTTGAAAAAAGTTTTTTGTGTGAGTGTGTGTATATAATATATCATTGTTAAAAATAGTGAATGTAAATTATACATAATTTGCTTATAAGTTATCTTATTAAGTAGATAATAAATCAGACATTAAATATAAAAATAGTTACTTTACTAAAGTGATTATTTTATTTTTACATTCTATGCAAGTAATTCATGATTTTCGATTGAATACAATTCAATTTAAAGTAAAATTAATCGATTTTCTTAGCAATAATATTAAAGAACTCATGAAACTTTTGTAAAATTTATTTTTGTGAAAAATAACTTAAAATGATATATGAAACCAGTTACTGAAATTCGAATCAAGCATTTATTAATAACTTTAGATCTTTCTGCTGAAGCTTAATTTTCTGCTAAACTTGATTTGTTTGCAATTTACACATTTTAAAATTAAAAAATATAAAAATAATAAACACCATCTTTTTATGAAATAGAATTTTGTGATGGAGACTGTTTTATAACGAAGAATTTTGTGTAGTGATCTGTTTTATTAAATGGATTTTCGTGAAGAGGTTAAATGGCCTTCAAATCTTACCTTTATTTGACCCCTGTGAGTGTAAGATATTGTATTCCATTTGATGAAGTTGTTCAACATTCATTGAAGTTAAGTCAGTTTACCCCCCCCCCCCCCTTTTTTTTTAAATGGTACATTTTAAGCAAAAATTTAAATTATGCGGTTCTATCATGTACTGTGTGCCATATTGTGCCATTAAAGCAGCGTTTTGTGTCTCCTACAGGCGACATCAGTATTGCAGTCAGTAGGAGTATTGTAATCAGTATTGCAGGAGGCGGTTATGCAGGAAACTGAGCCATGTTTGTTACTATCTTTGCTATAAATGTTTTTGAATGAAATCCATAATCGTTTGCAAAGGCTGCTATGTTAAAAACTTGCAATTTCAACAAAACTTTTTTTTTTACTGTAATTTCTAAAATTTTTGCTATTGAAATCTGTATTTTTTTTCATGAGTTATATACTGTCATTTTCCATGCTACATGCATTGTTCCAATGACATTTATAGTTTTGAATGTGGGTCTATTTTTATCTTAATTTAAATATTTTTTGTGACACTAACATATAGGATAAATTTTCTTTCACATTCAATGTAACTTGCATCACGCACAATCATGGGATAAAAAACTATCAACTGTTGTTTTTCATTATCACTACCAACATAAACTTTTATTTTATTGAAAAATACTGATGGTAAAACAAAACATTGGCATTTCTGTGTAAAGCATGTCAATTCAATTGTAAAATGTTTAAATGCTCAAGTGTTAGCAAATCAGTTGATCCACTTTGTGTTTGAATTTCTTTTTCTATCAGGTAACCAAGAAAGTTCATGTGGTTTTCATCAGACATAAAAAAACGACCCACAAAAATCTCAAACACTTATTTTATTCTTTGAAATAATCACCATTGGCTTTAATTACATGTTCAGAACGAGAAACAAGCTTATAAATACCGTTTTTGAAAAAATCTTTTGGTTTAGAGTCCGAAAACTGGGTTATAGTTTTTGTGACTTAATCTTGGGTTTTGAACTGCTGTTCCTGCAAGTGATTATCCATGACCAAAAACAAGTAATAGTCCAATGGGGCGATGTCCGGGGAGTTAGGTGGGTGAGGCAAAACTTCCCAGCTCAATGGTTTTATCACGCCCCTGGTCGCTTTGGCCATATGAGATCTGGTGTTATTGTGGAAAATAAGAACTCCTCTCCTGTTGACCAGTGCTGGCTGTTTTTCTAGCAAAGCAGCTGAAACCCTTTTCAACTGCGACAAGTAGACTTTGGCGGTGATTGTTTTCCCGCTTTCTAAGAATTCATAGTGAACTACACCAGCGCTAGTCCACCAAATGCACAGAATTATCTTTTTTTGATGGATGTCCTGTTTAGCAACCAATGAGACAGAACCAGAAGTCAACCAATGATGTTTTCTCTTTCGGTTTTTACCCATTCAGTCATTCCATACATTACCTGTCACATGTCAATATCTGATCCAGGAAAGAGGCTTTGTTGTGGCGTTACAGCAATGACAAGCAGATGTTCAGTCGTTGGAGCTTCTTTTCCTCGGACAGGACATGAGGAACCCACTTATCAAGTTTCCACAACCTCCCAAGGCTATGAAGATGCGATCGGATGGTTTCGTCAGATACTCAAAACCTTTGTGCAAGGTCCTGGCATGTTAGATCAGGCTTCTCTTTGATTTCCTGTTTCAGCTGGACTTGGTCTAAGATGGATGGACAACCAACACAAGACTTGTCTTCAAGGCTCTCGTCTTCGGATGAAAATCTGCTGAACCCCTTTTGAGCAGTCCGTTCACTCACTGAAGTCTCTCCAAACAAGGAGAATGTTCTTCTAGCAGCCTCTGCAGCTTTGTTTCCTAATTTGAACTCGTAGAGCAAAATAGGCCTCAAAATCTCCTTTGTCAATGACATCCTTTTCAACGATTGTACTTCCTAAAAAACTGATAGCGAAACATGAGATACGTTAAACAACTCTCTACTGATTGCAATTTAAAGGCAATGTACAGAAATGACGTCATCAGAATCAGTATGACCACACCTACGCAACAAAAGTAGCTGTTCTCAAAAACTGCTTGAACTTTCTTGGTTACCTGATATTTTTAGATTATAAACATTACTTCAATGTATATAGGAATGGTTATTTTCCTGTTAAACAGTTTGATTTTTGTCCATTAGTTTTAAATATCCATGTTTAAGAATTCAATTTGGCAAAGTTGAAATCAATCATTTAGAAAATTAAGAACACAATCAACATAGCAATATATTTTGTAGTTTCTAATTTGTTTGTCTCATTGCTGGTTTGTATTCATACATCTGCACTTTAAAAAAAAAATCTCAATTCTCTCTTTTTTTTTTTTTTTTTTTTTTTTTTTTTCTTCCAGCTGCAGCCCATCAAATACCAACTACCAGAACAGTCTTACAAGCAAATGTGGAAGATGTAAAGCTTTGGTTGTGCTCAGCAATCCAGTTCAGCAGCGAGATTCATTATAACTTTTTTAATGTACCGTTGATTATGCAAATAAAAAAAGTTTTTTCATTAAAGTTTTTTCCTAAGTTATAGATATGTGTGTGTAAGAAAAAGGTAGTGTCTTGCTTCACACTGATTGATATCTTTAGATTCGGCAAATAAAACTTGAATATAATGCACTACAGTTTATCTTAGCTTTTTAGGTTACAAAAACATTTAGAACAACATTTTTAAGATAAATAGGTTGTTTCAAATTTAACATTTTTCATATTTAATACTCATGATAGGACAGTTGGCCAAGCCAAATAAAGTTTTATGAGAACTTACATTGTTGTCATTGTTTATATTTTCATTAAAATGAACCTTGTAAACTATAGTTTTGTTACTGAAATTGATTGTAGTTATGAAATTACTGGAAAGTTTTGTTTTCAAATAAGTTCATTTGTTGGGGGGGGGGGGGAGCTAAGATCATTCAGCAGACCTTATTTTAATATTACATTTTGCTTAACCCTTTCGTGGTTATAAGTGCGTATACGTGCCTAGAATACCACTTAATTTGAATTACGAAATGCCATACTGACATCAGAATTTTTAAATGAAAATTTTAATTTTACAAAGAACGTAAAAAAAAAAAATTATATATTATAAAATAAATTTGTTTTTAAATTCCGGTGTCATTCAATCATTTTAGTATTTTATGAATAGACGTGCTTTAATCTTCAAAGGGTTAAACAAAAATTAATAAAATAATATTTTAAGAATGTACACAGTTTTTCACAGTATAAATTCATTCTGCAATTTTATTATAACTAGATGATTTGTTCCATGTGTTTATTTAGTTAAACAATCTAATAATATTTGCCAATAATAAAGGATATTCGAAATATTTAAGAACATTGCACTAACTGTCACAAACAAATTCTGGGATTATTTGTCTTAGTAATTACATAAAATTCCTTTTGGATGAAAACATACAACAGATGCATTAAAGATATTCATTGAGATTTATTGTTTTGTATTTTCAATAAAATCAGATTTTGTTTTCATGTTTTAGCAACAACCTTGCGAAAGGAATAACTGAAGTGAGTCTTGTAGAATTGGTGTTTTACTGTATTAAAAAAAATATATTTAAATGAAGGCAGGATAAATGCTGCCCTTAAAAATGTCTTGCAGAGAAAATATAAGTTAACATATTTGGTTAAACAGTCTATTCAACTAGAAAACATGGGAAATGACAAACACTCAAATAATCTGAGAAAACTGCCCTTTTTTTTTTTTTTTTTTTTTTTTTTTTTTTTTACCTGAAAGTCTGATTTTTATGTGCTACCATTCATAAAGATTGCCCTAAATTTTGAGGCCTTTCTGTAAAAAAATTCGAATTTTTCACATAAAAGTAAAATTTTCACAAAAATTCACATGTTTATAACATAGATATTTTAGCTATACATATTTGTCACCATATATGCTAGAGTTGAACCTTTTTGATGGGTGCCCATTACTGAAATTTTTCTATTTAATTAAAAAAAAATATGAGGAACATACATGTAGGTATTTACTATAATTATGGGGGAAAAAATAGTTAATGCAATGCAATTATATTTCTATTTTGAAACTTAATATCAAGTTAACTATAATGCAAACTTGTTTGAAAAAAATTGAAATCATCAATAGATTAGAATATTATATGCTGCAATTAAATTTTTTCAATTTCCATTTGATTAAATTTCGAAAAGATTAATAGTGATTTTGTGTGATCTAACTTAATTTTGATTTAGAGAGAGTAATGTCGTGCCTTAGGTTCAAAGTCTCTTATATAGGCAGTATCTCTACGAAAGAATATGATGAAATACGATTAATAAAAAATTACAAACAAGCTGCCAAAATAATGATAATAATAATAAAATTAAATATAAAAAAAACCTATCTAAAATTTTTAAAAGATGAATTGAAACCTGCACAACAAATTGCTTTTGTAAAAGCATAAATGATATAGCAGCACTGACTATAAATAAATAAATAAATGTTTAATATGTATAAATTCATGTTTAAATGTAAGTTTATATAACTTTTATTAATATATTATTGTAGCTTAGCTTAATTACATATCTTAAATGAGTAAAAGATCCTTTAAATTCATTTTAATTGTATTTTAGCTTTTTTTTTTTAATGTTGTGAATTGTAATCTGGAAATTTTGTTCTTGAAATAGAGTATGAACTCTATTAACAGATATAAAAATGGATTGCATGAAGACTTATATTTACAAGTAATACAAAATAAAAATAATTTTTTGGATAGATTTAGTTTCTTTTTATATTTATACCAGCGGTAATTATATCCACATAATATGTATCAAATCAATCCCAATTAAAGCAAAACTATTGTTCAGGGAGGATTGATTTGCATCCTAGAGGGCTCTAGGCATTAGCATAAAAAGTATTCAAGGACAAAAATTCAAAAGAACTTTTTGGAAAAATAAAAAAATTATTAAATGAATATTAATTTAGGCTTCTACAGAACCTTAGTTATAAGTGAAACATTGGATCTCAGAAATTTAAAAATACAAATATTTTGGAGCTCTCAAAATTGTTGGCCCTTGTCAGCGTCCCAGATGCTCTGCTGCAAATCAAACCCTGAATAAATATGCTGTCCCAGCAAGCAGTAATTGCTGGTCATGGGAATAAAAATGGTAGTAATGTGTTGGTCCAGCAAAGTGTAAAATCGTTATAGAGGATGTTACTGATTAAAAACTGCTGGTACAGCAAAAGTCCAGCAGCATAAACATTGCATGATGGCCTGCTGCTTTATCAACACTGCTGGGTGGATGTCTGCTCGTAGTAAAAACAAATCTGACTGATGGTTTACCCCTGTATAAACATTGCAGGATAAGTGATGGTGGTGGATTAAAAGTGCTGACCCAGCAAAGAACTAGCAGTAGGTTAGAAGCTAATACTGATTAAAAACCGCTGGTACAGCAAAGGTCCAGCAGCATATGCATTGTATGATAATCTGCCGCTTTAAAAACATTGTAGGGTAGTTGTTGGCTCATAGTAATAAAAAAGCAGTCTGACGGTGTACCTATGTATAAACACTGTAGGATAAGTGATGGTACTGGATTAAAAGTGCTGGCCCAGCAAAGGAATTGCTGTAGGATAAATGCTAGCACTGCAGGAAAACTGATTGATTGAAGCAATGTGATGGCATACCAATGCTGGCTTGCTGTTGGCCATCACTGATGGGCCACCTGCATTTCGGACGGACACTTTAGTACAGGTTTAAGTAATGGCACCGTTGCACTTTACCGCTGATGGCACTGCTGGCTGCCATCTGTTTTCTAGCTGATGGCCCACTGTTTCTTTCTTTGCTGGGTCACCATGGGGATCTCCTGTCACCAAAAATTAACACTGTCTCATAATAAATTACCAAACAATATTTGGCTGTGCTACGAAATTTAGATCGCGAGTTATAAGCATTTTAAATTTTTCAATCCTCACGGGGGGGGGGGGGGTGTCTCCTGTCACCAAAAATTAACACTGTCTCATAATAAATTACCAAACAATATTTGGCCGCGCTACGAAAATTAGATCGCGAGTTATAAGCATTTTAAATTTTTCGACCCTCTCCATGGCGGTTTCCTGTCACCAAAAATTAACAATGTCTCATAATAAATTACCAAACAAAATTTGGCCGCGCTACGAAAAGTAGATCGCGAGTTATAAGCATTTTAAATTTTTCGACCCTCACCATGGGGGTCTCCTGTCACCAAAAATTAACACTGCCTCATAATAAATTAACAAACAAAATTTCGCCGTGCTACTCAAATTAGATCGCGAGTTATAAGCATTTTAAATTTTTTTACCCTCATCTTAGGGGGGGGGTCTCCTGTCATCAAAAATTAACACTGTCTCATAATAAATTATCATGCAAAATTTTGCCGCGATACGAAAATTAGATCGCGAGTTATAAGCATTTTAAATTTTTCTACCCTCACCATGAGGGTCTCCTGTCACCAAAAATTAACAATATCTCATAATAAATAACCAAACAATATTTGGCCGCGCTACGAAATTTAGATCGCGAGTTATAAGCATTTTAAATTTTTCGACCCTCACCGTGGGGGGGTCTCCTGTCGCCAAAATTTAACACTGCCTTATACTAAATTACCAAACAAAATTTGGCCGCGCTACAAAGTTAGATCGCGAGTTATAAGCATTTTAAATTTTTCGACCCTCACCGTGAGGGGTCTCCTGTCACCAAAAATTAACACTGTCTCATAATAAATTACCAAACAAAATTTTGCCAAGCTACCAAAATTAGATCTCGAGTTATAAGCATTTTAAATTTTTCGACCCTCACCGTGGGAGGGTCTCCTGACCCCAAAAATTAACACTGCCTCATAATAAATTACCTAACAAAATTTGGCCGCGCTACGAAAATTAGATCGCGAGTTATAAGCATTTTAAATTTTTCGACCCTCACCATGGGGGTCTCCTGTCACCAAAAATTAACACTGCCTCATAATAAATTAACAAACAATATTTGGCCGCACTACGAAATTTAGATCGCGAGTTATAAGCATTTTAAATATTTCGACCCTCACGGTGGGGGGTCTCCTGTCACCAAAAATTAACACTGTCTCATAATAAATTAGCAAACAAAATTTGGCCGCGCTATGATAATTAGATCGTGAGTTATAAGCATTTATAATTTTTCGATCCTCACTGTGTGGGGGCTCCTGTCACCAAAAAGTAACATTATCATAATAAATTACCAAACAAAATTTGACCGCTCTGCGAAAATTAGATCGCGAGTTATAAGCATTTTAAATTTTTCGACCCTCACCATGGGGGTTTCCTGTCACCAAAAATTAACAATGTCTCATAATAAATTACCAAACAATATTTGGCTGTGCTACGAAATTTAGATCGCGAGTTATAAGCATTTAAAATTTTTCGACCCTCACGGTGTGGGTGGGGGGGGGGGTCTCCCGTCACCAAAAATTAACACTGTCTCATAATAAATTACCAAACAATATTTGGCCGCGCTACGAAAATTAGATCGCGAGTTATAAGCATTTTAAATTTTTCGACCCTCTCCATGGGAGTTTCCTGTCACCAAAAATTAACAATGTCTCATAATAAATTACCAAACAATATTTGGCCGCGCTTCGAAAAGTAGATCGCGAGTTATAAGCATTTTAAATCTTCGATCCTCACGGTGGAGGGTCTACTGTCACCAAGAATTAACACTGCCTCATAATAATTTAACAAACAAAATTGTGCCGTGCTACAAAAATTAGATCGCGAGTTATAAGCATTTTAAATTTTTCGACCCTCATCTTGGGGGGTCTCCTGTCACCAAAAATTAACACTGTCTCATAATAAATTACCAAGCAAAATTTGGCCGCGCTACGAAAATTAGACCGCGAGTTATAAGCAACTTAAATTTTTCGGCCCTCACCGTGGGGGTCTCCTGTCACCAAAAATTAACAATGTCTCATACTAAATTACCAAACAAAATTTGGCCGCGCTACAAAGTTACATCGCGAGTTATAAGCATTTTAAATTTTTCGACCCTCACCGTGGGGGGTCTCCTGTCACCAAAAATTAACACTGTCTCATAATAAATTACCAAACAAAATTTGGCTGCTCTACGAGAATTAGATAGCGAGTTATAAGCATTTTAGATTTTCGACCCTCATCATGGGGGTCTCTTGTCACTAAAAATTAACACTGCCTCATAATAAATTGCCAAACAAAATTTGGCTGCGCTACGAAACTTAGATCGCGAATTATAAGCATTTTAAATTTTTCGACCCTCACCGTGGGGGGGTCTCCTGTCACCAAAAATTAACACTGTCTCATAACAAATTACCAAACAAATTTGGCCGCGCTATGAAAATTAGATCATAAGAAACATTAAGTTTGAGATTTGATATCCTAATATCTGAAAAATACCGCGTCAATGTCTGCCGAAGTCTACCGAAGGATACCGTGCCGAAGTTTGCCGAGCTGAAACGACGTTAGCCGAGTGTTAGGTTTTTTCGTTACCGATGTGTTAGGATTTTTCGCGTTACGGAATTTTTGGATTCGGTCGCCGCGTCCAAAGCCCGTGATAGAAGCTATGCAATAGCTTAAAAACACACAAAAAATTTGCTTTTATTATATGCATAATTTCATACACTTTTCAAAGGTACAATAATAAAAACTAGCTGCACCCGTCGAAATTCGACGGAAAAGAACATATATTAAATAAGTATGTTACATTTAAAGCTTATGAATAATAAAAATGAATGACATAAAAGAAAAGTAATACTTAGAAGAAAATATAAATTTTATTCAGTTTTATCTATAATAAATAGAAAATCAGTTTTCATATTGGTTCAATGATAGGTTTTTTATTTTCTTTTTGAGTTAAGATTTAACTTTTCTTTTCGAGTTAAAGTATTTCTTTACAAACGACATTAGTTGTTGTGTTGCTTTTTGAAACTGTTTGCACTTTCAAATTTTTAAATGAATGTACTCGAGACATCGCAACATATGCCGTGGTTAAATACTGGCTCAAGTAAATAAATATCAACAGAATCCATTGTTTGCCCTTGTGCTTTATTAATTGTCATGAAAAACGCAACACGAATAATGAAAACCTTCTAAATGAAAAGGGAAGAGATGTATCTGATGGCATTAAATCCATTCTAGGAATCAAAACTTTTTTTGCAACTCCCTCGCCAGTAGTGACTGCTAGATCCAAAAAATTATCGTACATGTTTCGTACAATTTACCTGGCCCCTTTTAAAAGACTTTCGTGAGGACTTAAATTTCTTAGTAATATTAGAATTGCTTCGATTTTTAATGTGAGAATGTGTGGAGGCAATCCACTTAATTCTAAGCTATTTAAAAATTCCGTTGGAAGTTGGAGGATTTCCTTTTTCACTTTCAGTTGTTAAATTATTTCTACTCATGTATGTTTCTGGATGTGCGAGGTATAAGGTTAATAACTTTATGGTTAATTTCACTGCAATGATCGTTTTTCGGGGCTGGAATTGAAACTTTAGCCAATTTGGTGATACTATCTGAAAATGAAAATCCTTTTACAAAAATTTCGGATACGATGTCATTTTCTGCTATAATAGACGATGGTAAACATACTTTATTTGAGTCTCCAGAGAATTCTTCATTCATGCAAGAATTTCTCCATTACCTATTTTAAGCAAAAATTCCGAAAATTCAGATTCTTCTGGTCTTAATCGCATATTTTTTAACAATTTAAATATTTTAAATTATGACCAAAGAGTCGAAAACTTAATGCAGTTTTGAACTATGCTTTGTTTTGTTCTTTGTTTAGTACCAATTTTGTAATTGTGGCAACAGAATCACTGCAATCTCCCTTAAAATTGAAAAAAAAAAAAAAAAAAAAAAAAAAAAAAGGAAATTAAAATGCGTATACTATTTTAAAAAGTCTGTTAAAAAATCCAGTGAATTTAGGCTATATTTCGTTTAATAATTTGGATAATTGTGTTTATAATATTTTATTAATATTAGCTTAAAATAATATTGTTTGAGAGTTAGACTGACCAATATAAAATGTATTTTTTACTGTAACTAATTTTCTAGATTTATTATAAGTCAATGAAACTGTTCTTTTTTTAAATATTTTCTTTCGTAGAATTTCGACGGGTTCCACCTCGTATTTGTAATATCAACAAAACATTTTAATTATTACAGAAACAGGGAGTTACTAAAACTGCATAACCAACCCAATACACATTTACAGCACTTGCAATAAATTTAATTTATTAGTTTGTAGTCTTCATGAACTTGTCATAATTAGTTTTATTGCCATGACAACGAAAAGAAAAACGATATCTTTGTTATTGAAAAGAATAAAAATTTTGTGTTTGTTATTTAAATGTAGAAAACGTTTTATTTATTTTTATTTTAAATAATAACTTAATACAACGAAATGATTGTAATTAATTTTTGATATTATGTAAAATAGAAAGATCGTAATACCGGCAAATCACAGGTTTTATTCTTTTATTCTTTTATTCTTTTTTTTTTTTTTTTTTTTTTTTTTTCTAATATGACATCAGTTACATTCTCCTGATTGGTGGAAAGAAATAAGGGAAAATAAATGTCTATTATAGTGAGAAAAGCTTAACCTGTTGCCACTGTTTTGAGGAAATGTTGCGAAAAGGCTTTTAAAATTAAAAATAAAATATAAAAATG
Source organism: Maratus speculifer (assembly GCA_964019185.1). Classification (NCBI taxonomy): domain Eukaryota; kingdom Metazoa; phylum Arthropoda; class Arachnida; order Araneae; family Salticidae; genus Maratus; species Maratus speculifer. Next base: position 81,289,681 of record OZ025295.1, read on the forward strand.
GAAATAAATTAAAAATTAGCCATAATGGGCACATCTACACATGAACAGCTTTCATTTAAAAAAATAATTATCAAAATCGGGCCAGTAGAAAAGTCAGGGCTGATGACTAAAAAAACAGCCAGGTGTTTTAAATATATAGATTAGCACAAAAATCGCTTACAGCGCCCCTTCGGTATGATATTTCTGAATTAAAGGAGGACCTGCTGAACATAGCTAAACACATACACAAAAAGTTGGTTCAATTCTATGCATAACTTCATACATTTTTCCCTGGTACAGTGGTAACACGTACAGACAGACATTTGTATGAATGTGTTTTTCTGGGATCTCTGATCCCTAAAACGTGTAAATTTTTCGAAAAGCTAAAAAAATTTCCGATTATAATACTTCTTTCTGTTGAAGATAGAAGAAAGTAAATAATAATAATAACAATAATAATAAATTTTTATAACATTTTTTAGAGAAACTTTTATTTTCACTATTTGAAAGTTACAAGGGACTATTTTCAGTCTTAAAAATGGCCTCAGCTAAATTCTTTGGGGACATTAACAATTTCTAAAACTTTTTTCAAACATTTATAGAAAAATCAAAAATACCACCGGATTTCATAATATCTAAATATATATATATATATATATGAAACGAAAAGGCGGTTTTCAAATTAAATGCATCAGTTCTCGTAGAACACCATCTCTGCTGTATAATACGACTATTCCTTTAAGAACTAATAGCAGGATGAGCAGCCGTCATGTTAAGTTGGAAAGCAGGGATTTGTTCCCTTAGGGTATTTCTCCGGAAGAAATGTAAGTCAATCAGTTTTTGAATTCATATTTATTTAGAGCACATAAAATAAGTTATTCCAGCGGTCACCGTTCCACACATTTAAAAATACAACATTCGCTCTCCAAGCTACATCATTTAGATGTTCTAAATTATCGAAAAAAACGAGACGGGCGTCTTAACAGTTCAAAAATCAGTTGCATTCTGCCGCTCTCGTCTTCTAAAATGAACTTCCCAAACTCTACGTAAAAACTAGCTCCTCCCCTAGTCTGCGTCAGCAATTTAAAGACCCATTAGGATTAATTTCAAGGCTATGACATCCAACATCACCATCTCCTATTGGTAGATGGGGCGTGTCTTCCCGTAAGAACTTAATACTATGTGCGTAATAGCACAACCTGCTTACATAAGCGTATGAACATTCCAGCAGACGATCTAATAAAACAAAAATTAAAATCTCGATAAATATTCCAAAAGGAAAAATAAACCTCTACACTGAAAGAAGATTTCGCAATCGTTCCCGCTCTTTTTGAGAAAACAATCAATAGATTGTTACTAAGTTAAATAAAGTAAGATAAAAGAACTTTAGCTGCTAAAATATTAATACATTACGAAACTGAGATTAAAAGTATGTTCCATAAAGTTATAATTAAAAACTCAGGGCTTGCAAAATGGCGCAATTTTTTTTTATTTATTACAAATCCCCCCCCCCCAAAAAAAAAGACGGGTGAAAATGTAGGTCTGAGACCTGCAAGTTCACTGAAAAGGAGATGATGCAGACTTAGATCACGAAGTGGTCGATAGAAGTAATAATAACTAGATACTAATAAAAAGAAAAACAAAAATTTTTTTTCTATAAATATGGAATTTAAATTTAGGAACACTAAGGTGATGTGTGGAATTACTTTTAAACTTACATATATTAAAATAGGCATCAACAAAAATACAAGATATGATCTTGTTTAAAATACACACCATAAAGTAATTTGAAAATATAAGCAATTAATCATAATATATTAACATGAAAAATAAAAAAGCAATAACGTTGAATTTTTTTTTCTACAATGACGAAACGAACCTAAATATGATGAAGAAATTTAATAGAAATTTCTAGAAATCAAATTTAATAGAAATTTCTAGAAATCAAATTTAAGAGTTTGTTTCAAAAATCCATCTAAAAGTCACATTTGGAATGGCATAGTTCATTACCTCTTTTCAAGGATGTCTAATTATATCGTTATTAACTGTCCAAATTCATCAGCTAACATTATAATATAAGTTCAGTTTTTTTTTTTTTTGTAAGTAAGTCCTAGTACATTCATAACATTCCATTTTTGGAATCTTTGTGAAAATACTTTTATAATTATATTTTTATATAATAACACATTTTATAATATAGTAATAATAAATTTTAACAATGTAATAAATAAACAATATAATAAAGAAACATAATAAGGAAAAATATCAATATAAGTAAATGCCATAATAAGTATAAGTCAATCTCATAATGGGTATAAGTAAATATCTTAATAAGTAATAATAAATATAACAAAAGACATTCTTTAAATTCTAATTTGTATACTTAATCTCGTTTATCTCATCTCATATATTTGGGATGAAATATAGAGAGAAGTGGAATAGAATAAATAATATAATCAGTTATGTAATCATTTACTTAATCCTGTATTTGAATTAAGCAGGAATATATACAAAATATAAAATAAGAAAAATAAAATAAAGTAAAATAAAGTAAAAATTTTGTTCATGTTTGAGAATGCAAGTGACCTTTCAACTACTAAGATTCTTAAAAAGAAATATTAATAAATAATAAAAATTAAAGACAAGATCTAATCATGCCAAATAATTATGCAATAAATATTTTCTTGGTGATAAAATATTGCGAGATGCAAGAAGAAAAGAGAAAAAAGAAACAAAACTAAATTCTAATTGACATGTGCTTGGACTGGAATGCAGAAGCAGAGGGAAAAAAATATTTTAAAGTGATAAAAATTTGGTTACCTGTCAAATAATTAAGTTAATGATTGTTAGATTAATTTTAATATTACAATTAGGTTCAGTTGAAAACTAAAATGAAAAAAGGTTGACTTAAATTTTAACATTTATTATATTATTCTAAGTTATAATTACAGTAATTCAATACAAAATAAGAATTTTGCACTTTGCCAATTTACGCCGGCATAAACAAGCAGATATAAAAATTTCCAGACATGTGATACTCTCGCTGCAGTTAAAAAATATCATTGTCATTGTGTAAGAATTACAGGATATTATCTGAATTAAAATATGGAAAGAAATTTACTGTTTGAGAGAAAAAAAAATATAAAATGGTAAAAACTAGGGATTTAAGTTTAAGCTACAATTTTTACTTGAGTTTGTTGTTGTTGTTTAGGGGGTTGTTGCTCATGACTTAATTTAAATTTACCAGGGGAATAATAAGGCCTTAATTTAGATACATGTACTATTTCTGAACTTTTGAATTGGTTTTGCCTATCAATTTCAAAATTTACTTCGGATAATTTGTTAAGAATTTTATAAGGTCCACTAAATACTTGTGATAACTTTCTAATATTAGGGTACTGAAATTCTTCATAGATAACTAGATCCCCAATTTTAAATTTTGGTTCGACATAATTTTTATCATAATATTTTTTTTTATTTTTTTAAATGAAATTCATCAGTTCTTGCTTTATCAATCGTAAGGGCTTCATTAACAGGGGGATAATCCCCCTTGTCGTAAGGGGGAGCCATAGGGTATTTGACCAAAAAGTAAATAAGCAGGTGGAAATTTTGAAGTAGAATGTGGTGTATTATTGTATTCATTAATTACTTCAGTTAAAAGCTTAGTCCAAGGAATTTTGGAGGTAGTGGAGTTTATTTTACATTTTAATCTAGTTACTATTGTCTGATTTATTCTTTCACATTTTCCATTCGTTTGTGGATGATGGGCAGTGGTCAAACGTTACTTAATATTATGATTTCGCAGGAATTTTTTGAATCTTGAAGAAGTAAAAGCAGCATTCCTGTCACTCAGTCTTTTTTGAGGGGACTGTACACTTGAAATTTTACTAAGACAGAATAATTGTTGAGGAATTTTGATATTGAAAATTTGTTTTAGATAACTGGTATAAGTTTCTGTAGTAACACTTTTGGAAGGAAATGCCCAAACATATCTTGTTGCATGGTCTATTATAATATGGAGATATTTTTTGGTAGAATTATAATTGAATCCTCCTACAGTATCAACAGACAGACATTCAAAAATTTGATCTGTAGTAGGCATAGCTTGTAATAAGCCAAATTTTTTCTGTCTAGGTTTTTATTTTTCTGGCAAATATAACAATACTTATCAAAATTGGTAATATCTTGTGTCATATCTGGCCAATAATAATTAGGAGAAATTAAATTATGCATTTTTTGAACACCATGGTGACCAAACTGTTCATGAGCAACACTAAGTAATTTTTTTCTTAAGGACATGGGAACTACCACTTTACGAAAACCTTTCTTTTTAACTATAATCAGTCCATTTTCATTTATATAATTTGAACCACACACATTTTCTCTCTCTTGCATCTCAATAATCTCTTTAACGTCAAGAAGAAAAGTAAGGGGTTTACAAAAATGAGAAATAGGGTTTCTGGACAGCATATCGGTTTCGACATTTGTAGATCCCTTTAAGTACTCAATCTTATAATCGAACATACTGAACTTCAATGACCACCTAAATAATCTACCTCTCAAATGTTTGACATTTTTTAACCAAACAAGAGATGCATGATCAGTATGGATTGTAAATTGTACACCATGAAAATAATGATAAAATTTATCTAAAGTATCAATGATGGCAAGACACTCTAATTCAGCAATGAAGTAATTTTTCTCATAACTTCTCAATCCTCTAGAAAAATAAGCAATAGGATGTAAAAAGTTGTTATTGTCGGGTTGTTTGAGAACTGCACCTACCGCCACCTGAGAAGCATCAACAAACATGTGTAAGGGTAATTTTGGGTCATAAATATTTAAAATTGGTTTAGAAATGAGGGCATCTTTTAATTTTTGAAAAGAGTTTTGACATTCAGAATTCCATTCCCAAATAGTATCTTTCTTAAGTAATTTATTTAGGGGGTGTCTAATTTCAGCACATTTGTCAATAAATTTATGATACACATTTATAGAGCCAAGAAATCTTTCTAATTCTTTAATGTTAGTAGGGGGTTTCAATTTTTAAATAGTTTCTATATTGGTATTAGCTGGAGTTAAAGTTCCATTTTGGATTTCATATCCTAGAAAATTGATTTGTTTTTGAGCAAAAGTACATTTAGATAATTTTAATTTAATATTTTCTATTCGGCATAAATCAAAAATTTGGATAAGGTGCTGTATATGTTCATCAATTGTCTTAGAAAATATGAAAATAAAATATTATGATGACATAATAAAATATAATTATGTCATCAAAATAATAACAAGCAAAGTCTATTTTATGTTTTGTAAGAATTCTTTTAATTGTCCTATTGAAAATTGGGGGGCCTACCTTTACACCGAAGGGGAGAACATTCCATTTCCAGAGCCCATAATTGGTAGTAAAGGCCAACTTTTTTGAATCTGCTTGGTGAATAGGTATGTGCCAGTAGCTTGAGGCTAAATCCAGTGTAGAGAAATATTGGGCACTACTTAATTTGTCTGAAATATCATTAATTCGGGGCAAAGGTTCGGCATCATTTTTCATAATATAGTTTAATTTTCGTGTAATCAACACACATTCGATTTTTTTTTTTTTTTTTTTTTTGCCTTTATCGCGTTTATTTACTAAAGTAACATGGGAAGAATATGGGCTATAACTTTCCTTAATTAATCCAGCAGCTAATAATGATTGAATTTGTTGGAAAATTTATTTTTCATCAGCAGTGGATGTACGATAAGGTCTCAAAGCTATTGGTAGGTCAGATTTAAGAAAAATACGCTGAGGTTCAATATTAATTCTCCCTACATTATATTTATTTTTGGCAAAAATATCTAAATAATTACTTAAAAGTTCCCTTAAATTTTTATTTTGAATAGTGTTTAGATCCCCAAATAGAGTATAATCATCATTATTAATTCGCGACAAGGATTGAGGAGTTAAGGTATTTCCATAATCGGGTTCCACTTTTGTAACATTTTTTCTAACATCGAAATGAAGTAATTCTAAGTTATCACTGGATATGTTGACATGTTGGTTTAACGTAGTATTGCTTTGTAGCACCTGACTTTTTGCACAATCAATTTTCAATTTAAATTTGACACAATCAGGTAAACCTAAAATAGCATAATTTAAATCTATATTACTTACTAAAAAATTAACATACCGCTTTATATTACCAAATTTAATACATAATCGACAAGATTTATTAATTTTAAGAGTTCCTTGTGCTTGTTTAATAGATATAGGGGAAACATTATTTAAGTTAGCATTTAAATATCGAAGAAATTTAAGAGGTAAAATTGAGACAGTTGATGCACTGTCTACAACACAACACACTTTTTTATTGTCCACATATCCAGGAATAATTAATTGTCAGGCATTATTAGTAGGGGGTGGTTGTATAGGAGAAAGAATTTGAGTTTGCAATGGATTTGAGTTGAATATACAACTCCTCTCCCAATGGTAAGCATTTTCTATCCCTCTGTATAAACACATTCTACAGGGAGAGTTATTTTGGTAATGTGTCGTAGGCATTCTAAGAGTGGTAAATCTAAGATTGAAATTTGGTGTTTGGTTGTTTGGAGTGGGACGAGTCTAATGTCTAGGATGAGGATTGGGATTGTGCATTAGTCTAGATTGTTGAAAATGTCTATTGTTATTGTTAGGGGTATGAGTTGGAATTGCTGCTAATTGTTTAGCAATGCGAAGCTATTCACGCGTATTAGAAGGAGGGTTTACAATTAAACAATTTTGATATTCAGGTTTAAGTCCATCAGTTAATCCCTGAATAATTGTATTTTCTCCCAGCTGAAGTTGTCTTCCAACCTCAACTTTCTTCCGGAAATAAGAATCTAAGTCGCTAAGGTCATTTAACTTTAAGGAGGCAAACTCAGAAAATTTTGGGACTCTAATCTGGATAAATTTTTCTGCTAAAATCTCAACAATTTCATCATAAGTAGCACAATCCAAACAGACATTAATAAAAACTTTTAAAGCTTCACCCTTCGAATATTTTGAGATGTTTTGTTTTTTCCAGTCCTCATCTTTTTTTTTTTTCTATATGAATTCTTTATCAAAATGTTTGAGCCATGAAAGAATATTCATGCCCGACTCAAAAGTCAAAAGGGACAATATCAAGTTTATTTTCAGACATTTTATCCTTCTTTACTAACCCAGATCTTAAAAGCATGAAAGACGAATAATTCATATGTTAAAATATTTAAATTCTATAATTCAATAAAATAAATACCAATAAAATAATAATAAATAAATAAATTAAATTTTTCCTCTGTTTGAATTCATGTGAAATAAATAATAAATAAATAATAAATAAATAAATATCACAGTTTTCAAATACATAGGAAATAACAAATATTTTTAAGAACAAAAATAATTTCCTCTTACGTATTGATAATAAATCTATCTTTAATACCACACGAAAATCAGAAATGCAACAATGAACTTTTTAAGAACAAAGTAATTCCATCTTTAGTACTAAAAACAATTTTAACTTTAAGTCGAATAACAAGAAATCTATTATAGCAAGAATTAATTTTAAATGAAATTTCTATGAGCAGAAAATTTCAAAAGATAAATTATGAACAAAAATTATTTTTTGATATCTGTAATAAGAATAATAAAATCAACAATTTAAATAAAGAAATTATTATTTAAATTTCGTAAACAATAACAAAATAAAATAAAAAACAATTAACTTACAATCACCTCGATGTATAGCCCGTTTAAATACCCAAATTTCACCTGATTAAAAAAAAAAAAAAAAAAAAAAACTTTGGAAATTCAATCAAAATGATGTTGTAACTATTCACTGCAGGTATTCTTTATCTGTAATAATCAGTAGATGATTTCGTAGATGTTAATTATGAAAAAAAAAATACTGTGAGACATATTTCACAAACAAAGAATTTACCTCCTGTAGGTGCCAACATGATCACAAATAAAATTTCACAACATATTTCATATGATGATTTTTTTTTTTTTTCACAGGATTCTTCCTTATCATTAAGCTCTGATGACGATCGTTTTAAAGATTCCGATTTATCTGGGATCTTTTTTTTTTCTTTAGACAGCATTCCTTGCAACACCAGTGGCATTACTTTGATGACTCATGATTGTCTAAGTTGAAGACAAACAAGTCAGACGTTTTAGTAACCAATCTCCAACTCGGCGAAAATGGCGCGTACACAATCAGCGTTGTGACGAAAAGGTTTCTCTAGAGACGTATGCCGGTTCATTTTAAACATCCTGCCGGCATAATTGAAACGAAAAGGCGGTTTTCTATTTAAATGCATCAGTTTTCGTAGAACACTATCTCTGCTGTATAATACGACTATTCCTTTAAGAACTAATAGCAGGATGAGCAGCCGTCATGGTAAGTTGGAAAGCAATGGATTTGTTCCCTTTGAGTATTTCTCTGGAAGAAATGTAAGTCAATCAGTTTTTGAATTCATTTTTATTTAGAGCACATAAAATAAGTTATTCCAGCGGTCACCATTCCACACATTTAATGCTACAACATTCGCTCTCCAAGCTTCATCATTTCGATGTTCTAAATTATCGAAAAAAAGAGATGGGCGTCTTAACAGTTCAAAAATCAGTTGCATTCTGCCGTTCTCGTCTTCTCAAATGAATTTCCCAAACTCTACGCAAAAACTAGCTCCTCCCGTAGTCCGCGTCAGCAATTTAAAGACCCATTAGGATTAATTTCAAGGCTATGACATCCGACATCACCATCTCCTATTGGTAGATGGGGCGTGTCTTCCCGTAAGAACATAATACTATGTGCGTAATAGCACAACCTGCTTACATAAGCGCAGTGGCGTAGCTAAGGGGGGGCAAGGGGGGCGTCCGCCCCGGGCGCCGAGGTCTAGGGGCGCCAAATTGAGAGAAATTGTTATATATCTATATTGGGGTGGGGGCGCAAAATTTCTTGCTGGCCCCGGGCGCCAAAAAACATAGCTACGCTACTGCATAAGCGTATGCACATTCCAGCAGACGATCTAATAAAACAACAATTAAAATCTCGATAAATATTCCAAAAGGAAAAATAAACCTCTACACTGAAAGAAGATTTCGAAATCGTTCCCGCTCTTTTTGAGAAAACAATCAATAGATTGTTACTAAGTTAAATAAAATAAGATAAAAGAAATTTAGCCGTTAAAATATTAATACGTTACGAAACTGAGATTAAAAGTATGTTCCATAAAGTTATAATCAAAAACTCAGGGCGTGCAAAATGGCGCAAAATTTATATATATATACATATATATATCGGTTTGGTTTATTGTTTTATTGATAAAATACATTGGGGAATATTGTTTACTTTTAATGGTTATATATATATACAAGGTGTCCGAAAAGTCTGGAAACGGTCGAATAACTCGAAAAATACATATGAGATTGAAAAACGTAAATATACGTGTTAAATATTTTTAAATAAGCTACTCAGAGATACCAAATTTGACCTTCGTAACCGACTCCCTGGGGGTCAGAGGGGGTCCAACTTTGAAATCTTAAATTATAACCCCCATTTTTTATTGCAGATTCGGATTCTACGGACAAAAATACGTAACTTTTGTATTTGATGTTTATTTCGAATCCTCGTTTATCACGGTGTAATTGAGCATATTAAATCGATACATATTTCGGCTTTTCCAACGGGATTTTCCCTAATCGAAACTAATTCGGGAGAATTTATGACATCCAATTCCTCGTCTTTTGCAATAATAGCGTTTCCTGAAAATCACCCGTGCCGATTATTTCGGTAGTGCTACACAGTTAAAAATTTGATCCATTTGCTGTAGCGTCACTCCACAGCTTTTATAGAATATCTCTTTCATGACCAATGAGAATGTTCCATAACACAGTAAAGTACACTGTAAAAAATTGACCCTTTTGCTGCATCGTCACTCCACCGCTTTTATAGAAAACGATTACTTTACTGTGTTATGGAGCATTCTCATTGGTCACAAAAGAGATATTCTATAATAGCTGTGGAGTGACGCTGCAGCAAATGAGTATCAAATTTTTAACAGTGTAGCACTATTGAAATAATCGCCACGGGTGATTTTCAGGAAACGCTATTCCTACAAAAGACGAGGAATTTGACGTCAAGAATTCTGCCCAATCAGTTTCGATTAGGGAAAATCCCGTTGGAAAAGCGGGAATATGTATCGATTTAATATGCTCGATTACACCGTGATAAACGAAGATTTGAAATAAACATCAAATACAAAAGTTACGTATTTTTGTCCGTAGAATCCGAATCTGCAATAAAAAATGGGGGTTATAATTTAAGATTTCAAAGTTGGACCCCCTCTGACCCCCAGGGGGTCGGTTTCGAAGGTCAAATTTGGTATCACAGAGTAGCTTATTTAAAAATATTTAACACGTATATTTACGTTTTTCAATCTCATATGTATTTCTCGAGTTATTCGGCCGTTTCCAGACTTTTCGGACACCCTGTATATATGAATGAATGAAAGCATCCGAATATAGAATATTATCGAAAAACAGCCTGTGAAATACAGTCATGGAAAAAATTATAAGGACAAGCGAAAAGTCAAATGTAGGAAAGAGTTCCTTGGTCGGCTTGGCCTATAGGCGGAGGTAGATTTCGAAGAGTTTTCATTTCAACAACAAAAGACAGAATATTATTAAAGAAAAACCAAATTTAACTACTATATTGTGCGCTTTTGAAAATTTTTTAATTTCATTTTTCTGTAAGAAGTGGTTTTATCAAAATCAACTTAAGCAAAATTCGGCTCAAACGCCCATTTTGACAACATATTTTGAAATACATTCTGAATTTATTAAAAAATCTGAACTATATATGCACATTATATAGGTCCTAATTAACAAAAAATTGTCAATTGAATGCGTTTGAGAGTAAAATTGAATTTAATAATGAGTCATAAAGTAACCAATGTATTATTTGAATACATCCATATAAGCAAGATCGCTTGGGGAATTTTTTTTGCAAAGTGCCTACTTTGGCAGCTTTTTAAAAAAATATATTTAGCCTTTATCAAAAAACTGACCAATATGGCTCTTTACACAGTTCCTAAATAACAAAAAAACTGTCAACTGAATGCATTTGAGAGCAAAATTGGATTTAAAAATGAGTCATAAAATAACCAATTTGTTATTTGAATACATCCTCAATTCTTCAATCATAACCGCTTTGGGAAACTTTGTGCGAAGTGCCCGTTTTGGCAGCCTTTTTTGAAATATATTCTGCTTTTATCAAAAAACTGGCCAATCCGTCACATTATATAGTTCCTAAATAAGAGAACCTGTAAATTGGATGCGCTTGAGAACAAAAATGGATTTAAAAATGACTCGGAAAAAACGCAATTTTTTATACTTCCTCAAATTTTTCAATCACGACCACTTAGGGAAATTCTGTTCAAAATACCTTTTTTGACAGCCTTTTTTGAAATATATTCTGCCTTTACCAAAAAACTGGCCAATAAGTCACGTTATACAGTTCCTAAATAAGAGGATTTGCCATTTGGATGCGTTTAAATTGAAAAATGAATTCAAAAAATGAGTCACAATATAAGCAGTTTGGATTTGAGGTTTTTCTCCAACTCCGATTTTTGTTCAATTTATTTCTGCTATAAGAATTGGTCCTATGAAAAACTTGTTAATATAAAAGTTGTAGATATTATTGAGAAGATGTAAAATAAATTTAGTTAGATTTTATTGCTTAAGAATTGAGTAAGTTATGATTTTTTTTTCTTTTTCCACCCCCTCTTTCTTTTCGTTTTTAATTTTTTTCATCGGTAAAAGTTGGTCCTATCAAAAACTTGTGAATGCAAAAGTTTTAGATAATTTTGAGAACATTTATACAAAATTTAGTTGGATTTCATATCTGGAGAATTGACGAAGTTATGATTTTTTTTTCTCCCCAAAACCCTGTTTTTTTCGTCCCTTGACTCCATTTTTTAATTTTATCAAAAATTTATGATAGAGAAACTTTTAGCCCACTTTTTAGAAGTATTATAAACTTTAAACTGATTCGATATCTATTTTAATTAAGAAGTTATCGCGTTTTTTCTGTTTTCACAAAACCCCTCCCTATTTCCACCCCCTTGGTTCGATTTTGCCCATTTACGAACTCGACCGAGGTTTTATGCCCCTCGATTTTATGTAAAAGTTTGAAGAAGATCTGAGCATAATTATGGAAGTTAGTGACTAGAAGAGTCTAGAAGAAAGTGAAATATATATATATTCCACTATATTAGATATACAGGATGTATCTAAACTACTGGGCAAAACTTTAAGGGGTGATAGTACACATCAAGACAAATAATATTAAAGGAGAAACTAAGGGTTCCAAAGTCTTCCGAAGGAGATAGGCGCCATCAAAGTTTAGGGTCCAAAATTTGAAATGATTATAAAAAACAGAAAAATCGGTCGATTCGTTTGCGGTTTTACGAAAACTGTTCTTTATGTCAGTATTGTCTGGAAAATAAATTATAAAGATAAATTTCAAAAAATGCCGATAGAGGGCGCTTTAGACGTTAGAGTAATGAACAACTATGTTTTACCGTTATTTTTTGCATCTCATTAAATTTTTTTAGAAGTTTAGACATAAACTTAAATTTTCAGTTCAAAATCTATAGTTCAGTAGCGGAAACTGAACTGTGTTCAATTTGAGTTGGTAGGTTCAAATTTCAAATGATTATAAAAAACAGAAATATTGGTCAATTGATTTGCGGTTTTCACTAAAATCATTCTTTATGCCAGTATTATCTTAAAAATAAATTATACGGATAAATTTCAAAAAATGCCGATAGAGGGCGCTTTAGACTTTCTAGTAACATACAACTATTTTTTAACTTTTTTTGCATCTCATTAATTTTTTTTAGAAGCTTAAACATACACTTAAATTTTGAGCTGAAAATCTGAATCGTTGAGAGTGATTAAGTAGCGCAAACTGAACTGTGTTCAATGAGTGTGGATAGGTTCAAATTTCAAATGATTATAAAAAACGGAAAAATTGGTCGGTTCATTTGCGGTTTTCTCTAAAACAATTTTTTATGTCAGTATTTCCTTAAAAATAAATTTGAAAGATAATTAAAAAAAAAATCCATTAGAGGGCGCCTTAAACTTTAGTGTAACCAACAACTATTTTTAACCGTTATTTTTTAAATCTAAATAAATGTTTTAAAAGCTTAGACTTAAATTTTGAGCTCAAAATCTGAATCGTTGTTCGTAATTAAGTAGCGAAAAATTGAACTGTGTTCCTAGGATGGGCAGGGTAACATTTCAACTCCTGAACACAGCTCAGTTCGCTTCTTAACCCCTCCCAACGATTAAGAATTTGAGCTCAAAATTTAAGTCTAAGGTTTTGCAAGCATTTAATTAGATATAAAAAAAAAAACAGTTAAAAATTGTTGTGGTTACTCTAAATTTTAAGGCGCCCTCTAACGGAATTTTTGGAAATTTATCTTTAAAATTTATTTTTAAGGAAATACTGACATAAAGAATGGTTTTAGAAAAAACCGCAAACGAATCGAGCAATTTTTCCGTTTTGTATAATCATTTGAAATTTGAACCTTCCCACAACCATTGAACACAGTTCTGTTAGCGATAGTTAACCACTCTCAACGATTCAGATTTTCAGTACAAAAGTTAAGTTTATGTCTAAACTTCAAAAAATTTAATGAGATGCAAGAAATAACGGAAAAAATAGTTGTACGTTACTCCAAAGTTTAAAGCGCCCTCTATCGACATTTTTTGAAATTTACGTTTATAATTTATTTTCAAGACAATACTGACATAATCAATAGTTTTCGTGAAAACCGCAAATCAATTGAAAAATTATTCTGTTTTTTATAATCATTTCAAATTTCAACCTACCCACTCCCATTGAACACATTTCAGTTTGCGCTACTTAACCACAAATTTTGAGCTCAAAATTTAAGTTTATATCTAAACTTCTAAAAAAAATTAATGAGATGCAAAAAATAGCGGTAAAAAATAGTTGTTCGTTACTCCAAAGTCTAAAGCGCCCTCTATCAGCATTTTTTGAAATTTAACTTTATAATTCATTTTTAAGACAATACTGACATAAAGAATAGTTTTCGTGAAAACCGCAAACGACTAGACCAATTTTTCCGTTTTTTATAATCATTTCAAATTTTGGACCCTAAACTTTGATGGCGCATATCTCCTTCGGAAGACGTTTGGGGCCCTTAGTTTCCCATTTAATATTATTTGTCTTGATGTGTACTATCACCCCTTAAAGTTTTGCCCAGTAGTTTAGATACACCCTGTATATATGTATATATATATATATATATATATATATATATACAGGGTGATTCCGAATTTTTTTTACAATAAAAGAGGGGTGATAGTACACATCAAGACAAAAATATTAAATAGGAGACCAAGGGTCCAAAACATTTTCCTAAGGAAATAGCCGCCATTAAAGTTTAGGGACCAAAATTTCAAATAAACATAAAAAACGGAAAAATCGGTCGATTGATTTGCGGTTTTCACTAAAATTATTCTTTATGTCGGCATTTTCTTGAAATTAAAAGACTAAATTATAAAGATAAATTTCAAAAAATGCCAATAGAGGGAGCTTTAGACTTTGGAGTAACGAACAACTATTTTTTGCCGGTATTTTTTGCATCTCATTAAATGTTTTCGTAAGCTTAGACTCAAACTTAAATTTTGAGCTCTAAGTTGGGAGTGGTTAAGTAAAACAAATTGAGCTGTGTTTAGAAAGTTGAAATTTCAAATGATTATAAAAAACGGAAAAATTGGTCGATTGATTTGCGGTTTTCACTAAAACTATTCTTTATTTGGGTATTTTCGTGAAAATAAATTATAATGATAAATTTCAAAAAAAGCCGATAGAGATGGATTTAGACTTTGGAGTAACGAAACACTCTTTTTTAGCGTTATTTTTTGCATCTTATTAAATGCTTTCGTAAGCTTAGACTTGAACTTAAATTTTGGGCTCAAAATCTGAATATCTGGGAGTGGTTAAGTAGACAAACTTAGCTGTGTTCAGAGGGTTCAAATTTTAAATAATTGTAAAAAACGAAAAAATTGGTAGATTCGTTTGCGGTTTTTGCTAAAACTAATTTTTAAATCAGCAGTTTTCTTGATCAATCAGTGTTTTCTTGGAAATAATTTTTAAAGATAAATTTCACAAAATGCCGATAGAGGGCGCCTTAGACTTTGGAGTAGCGTACAACTATTTTTAACTGTTATTTTTTTTAATCTAATTAAATGCTTTCAAATGCATAGACTTAAATTTTGGGCTGAAATTCTGAATCGTTGGGAGTGTTTAAGTATCGAAAAATTGAATTGTGCTCGAGGAGGAAAGAGGGTTAAATTTTAACTCCTGAACACACTTCAGTTTGCGCTTCTTAACTCCTCATAACGATTCAGGATTTGAGCTCAAAATTTAAGTTTAAATCTAAGCTTCCGAGAACATTTAAAATGCTTTTGCAAGCATTTAATTAGAACCAAAAAATAATGGTTAAAATGAATTGTTGGTTACTCTGAAGTTTAAGGCTCCCTCTGACAGAATTTTTTGAGATTTATCTTTAAAAATTATTTTCAAGAAGATAATGACTTAAAGAATAGTTTTATTTTAAACCGCAAACGAATCGACCAATTTTTCCATTTTCTATAATTACTTTAAATTTGAACCTCCCCCTCCTCCTTAAACACAGTTCAGTTTGTGCTACTTAACCACTCCCTACTATTCAGATTTTCAGCACAAAATTTAAGTCTAACCTTCCTAAATCATTTAAAGAGATGCAAACAATAACGGCAAAAAATAGTTGTTCGTTACTCCAAAGTCTAAAGCGCCCTCTGTCGGCATTTTTTGAAATTTATCTTTATAATTTATTTTCACGAAAATACCAAAATAAAGAATAGTTTTAGTGAAAACTGCAAATGAATCGACCAATTTTTCCTTTTTTTTTTAATCATTTGAAATTTGAACCCCCTTTGTGTTACTTAACCACTCCCAACTACAGATTTTGAGCTCAAAATTTAAGTTTGAGTGTAAACTTACGAAAACATTTAATGAGATGCAAAACATATCGGCAAAAAATAGTTGGTCGTTACTCCAAAGTCTAAAGCGCCCTCTATCGGCATTTTGTGAAATTTATCTTTATAATTTAATTTCAAGAAAATGCCGATATAAAGAATAATTTTAGTAAAAACCGCGAATCAATCGACCGATTTTTCCGTTTTTTATGTTTATTTGAAATTTTGGTCCCTAAACTATAATGGCGGCTACCTCCTTAGGAAAACGTTTTGGACCCTTGGTCTCCTATTTAATATTGTTTGTCTTGATGTGTACTATCACCCCACTTTTATTGTAAAAAAATTTGGAATCACACTGTATATATATATATATATATATATATATAGATAGATATAAACTTTTTTACTGATGGTAGTTTTAGGGTCTAGGAGTCATGATCGGTGTAGATCTGCAAAAATTCAGAATTTAATTTTTCAGAAATTCCAACATGGGAGAGAATGTAATAGGTAGTATTTCATACGAAATTTACTTAAAACATGCAAATATTTGTATGATAAAAATGCTTGAAATGAAGAATTTCTAAACAAAATTTAAGCTGAAAATTTGAAAAATCGTCAAAAGGTATAATGAATCGATAAAAGGTCACATTAAAAGAGTTTTAATAGGTTGCTACTTGAAAAAAATTATAAAGACACGTTTTTTTTTTTTTTTTTTTTTTTTTTTTTTTTTTTTTTTTCCCGTAATATTATAGGATTATTTAAAGTGGCCTTAAACTGTTATGCAGTAAGATTGTCCAGTTTTTCTCCTTCATCATGCCAAAAAGCACATGACAATCTGAATTTGAAAAAGGGAAATGTTTTTTCTTATTGAAAATATGGAATGAGCGGTCGTGAAATTGCAAGGAATATAAACAGATCTAAAACTGTAATTTATAATTTGTCGAAAAGAATCCAAAAGATTATGTTAAAGAAGAAATATACAGATAGGTCAATTTCTCTGACTATGCGCCGAAATTGCGCGTCAAACTTTCTTTAAAAAAAGAAAAAAAAATAGTTTTAGTTAAATTAAGACAGAAATGAATCTACCATGCACTAGTCGAACAGTACGTAATACAGTATAGCCCTGATTACCAGGCACGTAGCCAGGGAGGGGGTTAAGGGGGCTGAAGCCCCTCCCGAAAGTTAAAAAAAATTAAGTTAAATCTAATGACAGTAAAAACTGCCAATAAATTTTCTTGTTTTTTGTTTGTTTGTTTGTTATATTACATTAGAACTACGTATATTTTTAATTGTAAAAATGTAAATGTATTCAGCAGAAATTATAAACGGAATGCTTTTTCATTTTATGCACAGTAAAATTCGAAAAGTGTATCATATCATTAATTTGACTTAGGAAAAAAAGTTTAATGCGCTTCTGGCGCATAATTTAAATTTAGGAGTCACATTTAAAACATTTACCTTCGTGTTATTTCTTAATTTCCTACACACTCATTATACCACGATATAATAAATACTTAGAGTGATCAGTGTTAAAATGTTTTGTAGAAAAGGATGCCAAAAACTGTAATAGACTCTTGTAATGTAAAATTATGTGAAAAAAAAATATTTTGAGAAATCTTTAACTATAAAAAGCTTTTTATTAAAAAAAACTAATAACAGGAAATTTTATTAAGAAATGATACGAAGAAAGACGATAGGATATCAACAAATTTTCAAAGGCACCATAATAGCCAGTGTATCTCGGCTCTTCACAGAATACATTTGAGTTAAAGTGTTTGCATATACGTATATCTGTAATAGAAAGAGAATGTGTACAAAGTGAAAAAGTTTGTGTGAAAAAGTTTCTTTGTCTTTTGTAAAATTATCAACTACAAGGATGGATACTCTTGAGTAGGGATCAGTGTTGTATTCATAAGAAAAAAAAAAAAAAAAAAAAAAAACACCAGAGAATATACGGTATAAGCAGAGGATAAATGCTATCCTTATGGACATTCATAGATGGGGTATACGCTAATGCTTTACTTGAGAAACAGATTGTATACGGAGCATTTTAAAAATATCCAGATGGTACACGGCGTATACCCCCGTACACCCTCCACTACATCCCTGGTAGGGATTCTTTGCGGAATCTTATTTTGTGCTGAGCAAGAAATGCAACTAACAGGTAATCATAATATCTGTCCTCTAATATTAGAGAAAAATAAAAAAGACTGTACAACTCTTAAGATTTATAGCAAAGCCTTGAGATGAGGAATTGAAACGTTACAAACGCCTATAGAAATACTACTTCAGCCCAGATATTCAGAACGAAATCTTTCAAACATGCTGGGCTATAATTACTGAAGATTCACAAAATAAATAAAGCGATCTGTTTTAGGTTGAATACTGATGAAACTATCAACATTTTAAGTACAGAATAGTTTGTCCTTTGAGTTAGATATGTGGACAAGTATTTATAAAATGCAGAAATCCCAATAATTCCGAAAATTATTTTAGGTTCATTCAAGTAAATAATATGTCTTCTGAAAATATCACAGAAGAAATAATACAACATTGTAATGAACTACGTAATATGTCTAAATGTGTAACACAGGCGTATGACGGAGAAAATAATATGATTGGACCGAACATGTCAGTGGGATCCAATCTACAATTTGTCAGAAGCCTCCAAGAATCAGATACTTCCAATCTTCAAGCTATTGTTTAAACCATACATTGTCCAAAAACACATGCTGATTCCTGCCATCCAAATCTCTCTTGGAACAGCTAATAAACAGACAATTTAAAAAAAAAATTCCTAAGGTAAATTTGATTTTTCAGCAACCAATTTCATCATATGCGCCAGAAAACGAAAGAAAATGACTTCTTCGCCTTTGAAGCACAAGATTTATAGAAAGTCATGAATATATGGTAATTTTGTCAAGCTGTTTGAATGAATTTGCATCAGCATAGAAAATATTTCGGAAAACACGTGAAATATTTCTTCACCGGAGACCTTTCTTGGCAGTCAAGGAATGGAAAAGAGTGTTTTTTTCACAAGCCTGTTTGTTTGTGACAAGCTTTTCAATTTAACAAAGCAATTGTCAGCTCATCCTCGTGAAAAATCTCGTAACACAATTTTCGTTATAACTCATACTAAAAATGCCGTAATTATTTTACAAAAACATTGAGAAAACGAAATAAAAAGGAAATCTTTTGAGCGACATTTAAATCTACATCAAAACTTAGAAAAACGTCTTTCAGATTGAAATAAAATTTTCAAAATCAAAATTTAGAGAGACTACACATACAAACCACCAAATTACACCCACTGAAAAGTAGTATAGGGCCATAGTTTGCATTTCCTGTGTTGTAAGTCCTTTTCAAAATTTAAATGATAAACTCGTTTCATATGAAGACATTTTAACAGATTTTCAAATACTTATTTCAGGATGCGCTTCTCCGGAATAAGAAAACAAATTAGAAAATTTATCTCAATATTTCGAACACAAGGTATTGATTTCGTAAGTGAAGATTTAATAAAAAATATGGTGCGAAAGAATTCATAATGTTGATAAAAATACAGAGGTCCTAAAAATTTTAGAGCACTGTAATGCAATGCATTTCAATATAATAAAACACTTGCTGATAGTCTTGGTTGCCATTCCGGTAAAAACAGCTAGGGCTGAAAGCACTTTTTCAGCAATGAGATAATTAAATTTTTGCCTTGAAGCACTGTGGCTGATGAGAGACAGCTGTTGGCATTGTTTATAACGGCCAGTTATCTACACGAGGTATATCGGTCCGAAGGGATGTGCGATACCCTGCATGGAGTCGTGCAAAGAGAACCTAGCCCGTAACTACGCAATTAAATCCCAGGTTCGAAGAAAATTATGGCAAACTCCCAACATTAGGCTGATGGGCGAGATTGGGTTCGAACCCAACACCTACCAGCAACCGATGATAGATTGAGCAGCTTTGCAATGATATCCAATCGTTGGAACATTATAGTAGATCTTGATAAAGTAATCAGCCTCATGGCTGCGAAGAAGTCATTCAGATTTCTTCTGTAGCACTAGTAAATTTATTGTACCAAGAGTCTGCGTTTATAACTTTTGTAATCGAAAAATATGAAATATAATTTTTAGGATCACTTATAATTTGTAACAATTATTATTATTATTATTATTATTGAAAAAAAATGATATGCGTAATTAATTTTATTCATTTTTAGATCCCGCACCCGCAATGCAAGACGTGTACACTAATATTAATCATGTATTTTAAATCCATTAAAATTACTTGCTTGCACTTCGATATATATATATTTTTAATTTCTTATAAAAATTCATGAGGTTCATTACAAAAATTGCTACTTTGTGCTTTTATTTTCTTTGCAATTTTTTCCCCCTCAAGAACACTTTTGGTTTTCAAACTGGTAGTAAAAAAGCTCTTAGAAACCAAAAATTTTAATAGAAATCTAAAAAATATCAATTTTTGGAATGGACAAGTATAATATGTAGGATTAAATCGTAGACTAAACCTTGTTTATTATTTTTATTTACGTTTTAAATTATGCCCATTATTGCTATCCGATGAAAAAAAAATTCTAAGATTAAGCCCCTCCCGAAAGGAAATCCTGGCTACGGGCCTGCTGATTACCCGAATCCCGGTTATTCGAAAATCGGCTAAACCGAAATACCTTAAAATTTCTTAAAGTTCATTGAAAAGTTTTACTGTCAACACTCTATTTTACTGATGTCAAATAATACCTTTCAACATATCTTTATTTTCTATTGTTATTTTCTTCATAAGTTTTAGATCAAAGCAATTTTTAATCATTTTTAATACATTGAAAAGTTATTTTAATGCACTTAGCTTTAAAAATTAGAAGGAAAGTAAGTAAAAATAAAAACTTTGAGAGGCATTATTGCACACTGGTAGAAATAGTATTAAAAAAACATGTTCTTTATGAAATAAATAAAGAGAATTACTTATTTGGTCCCATTGCGTAAATTCGGGCACTGCATTAAATAGATACATACGACACTTCATTTTTTTTTCTTTTTTTACAAAATACGTTGTGATATTTTTTTTAACTTCAGTTTGCTTCGAATATTACCGTATTCAAAGGCTATTACCACAACATTTTTGTTACAACATTGTAATAAAAATGTTGTGGTAAAAACAGTACAACAATATTTTTATTACAATGTTCGAAATTGCGATCACAAATTTCACCAAACAAGTTTTCACCATAAGCCACCCGGCTATCCAAAAATTCCTGTGAAACCTCGATTATCCGAAAATTCTTATGGGACCTCGATTATCCGAAAATTACAATGGAAATCCGATTAACTGAAAATGCTTCGGTCCCATGCTTTTCGGATAACCGGGGTTTTACTGTATTCTGCCAAAGAGTACCAATGTTAGATACGGTTACGTCTACCACTTACAAAACTACTTAGGAAGCCTAGACTAGAATTTGCTTAGAAATTCTTTTTTGGATTTTGCTGAAAAGTATTTTCGAAAGTAAAAAGTTTACTTTGGACGCATCAGAGCAGGGCTTTCTTGATTTATCAAGAACTTGATTATATCAAGATGGCCTTGATCAGAGGTCTTCATTATTGGTAGGACTTGCAAAAAGATAAACCTCTTTTTTATTTTTTTTTGAAACGTCAATTCGGAGGAGATTCTGTGATTGCGATGCTAAGTTTTGCAGCCAATGAAACAACACCAATCTTGTCCATTGGAGGTCGCATGAATTCAAAACCATATGTGGGTATGTTAGATGAAAAACTATTGTCCCTTATCACAGGTGGTGATTATTTGTATCGACAAGATTATGAAGTTTTAACACTTTATCTACCGAATTATGAATTCATGAAAAATTTACATTCTAAAGCATTTTACGTAAATTGTTTAAACTAAATGAAAAGATTTACATAATTATTTAATAAAATTTTGAAGGATTTTAGAAAGATTGAGGGATTTAGAAGGATTAATTAAATTTAAATTTACAGGGATTTCGTGCAATTTTTATAACCCCACTCAAATCTTTCATTTTAAATTGTTTTTTAGTACTTTGTAGAATTATAAAATGTATAAAAATGATGTTCTTACAATATAAATATAGAAATATTTCCGAATTGAAAAATCCCCATTCCCCTCCCTCAGCGCCAAGAAAGCTGAAACGATAAAAAGGCAAAAGAAATCATCCTTTTAAAAATATTTTTGTGTCTGTAACCAATAATCCTTTTGGAACAAAATAAAGTAATGCATCTGCAACTCATTCTAAACAGTATTACAGCTAATTGACGCATTAAAAGATTTTTATAATAAGTAATTTTAAAAGTACTTAAATACCGTCGGTAGATAAAGGGTAAAGTGTGTCTCGTGCCTCATGTCTAGTTCACAGCCAATTCAATCTAACTTTTGAATTAGCTACCAAAAAGCCCTGATTTATACCCCACAGAGAATCTGTGACGCGTTTTAGCTAGAGAAGTTTGTAAGTGCAAGCATAGCACACAATAGGCAAATATAAACTAGCAAAAGCCATGCTTTGTTTGGATTCGCGAAGCATTATTTCAAAAGTTAAATATTAGAAAGTAACAATATATTTTTATATTATTTTTGCATCTTTTTTAAGTAAAAAATGTTATTTTCTGTTTTGGCGCATTTCAATTTTAGAAATGTAAATTCAACCAAATAATTAAGAACGTCTTCGGAATTTTTTATTTATGATACAAAACTGATATCAATAATAAAAAAAAAATTACGAAATAAAATTTTACAAAATATCTACTAGTTTTAATTGTTTGTAATTCTTTTGTTGCCACTTTACAAATATATATATATACATATATATATAATTAAAATGCGGAAATATTGTCTGCGTAAAGGATTTCACATAATAAGAATAAATTGTGTATGCAATTGTCTAAATTGTGTATTCTTAACACTGAAAAATACTTTTATAATTAAACATAAATTGAATTTTCAAAAATTTTAATTCATTAAATGTATGCTATAATTTTCATAAAAAAGTATTTTAAAAACTTTACAAAAGAAATTGTGAAACTATTAAATGATTAAAAAGATTGATCACCTTAAATTTAAAAAAACAGTTTTGAGATATTTTGACGGAATAATGAAAATATATTAATTAATCATGATTCTGTCTATAATTGCTAATTCGATGATTTATTTTTCTCCTGAATATATACGTATTTAATTTTTTTATTTACAAAAATGAGTCCGAAATGGAAAAGCATGAAAAAAAAATTAATTAAAATAATAATTTTTTAAGGTTATTCTGCAAATAAAATAATATTCTGCAAAACTACAGATCATAATTTATTTTTATGTTTAATTTCAAATCAAAATACTGAAAAGTTTTTTTTGTAACGTGTACGATAAAACGTAATTTGTGTATGTAGCCTAGTATAGGATTCGTTTCGTTCATCCTAATAACAATTTGACATCATTTATCTAATTAGCGTTGAAAAACATTTCTAAACAAATTTTAACTGGACTTTTTGAGTCAATTACAGCCAGTGGCGTAGCTATGTTTTTTTATGTTTTTTGGCGCCCGGGGCCATCAAGAAATTTTGCGCCCCCACCCCAATATAGATATGTAACAATTTCTCTCAATTTGGCGCCCCTAGGCCTCGGCGCCCGGGGCGGACGCCCCCCTTGCCCCCCCTTAGCTACGCCACTGATTACAGCACGATTAATAAGGGTTGTTTAAAAAAAAAGAAAAAAAAAAAAAAAAAAAAGAAAAGGGTGATTTTGTAGAATATTAAATTTATTTCCTGGAATATTTAATTATATGGAATATTCTTATTATTCCTAAAAAATTCTTATAATTTTTTCCATTTTACAAGTCATTATATTCACATTCAATTTTACAAGTCATCATATTCACATTCAATTTTACATATTCATCTGTGTTTTTCAAATTTTATTGTAATTCAGTTTCATATTAATAGGTCCCTAATGTTTTCCTACCTATGAGTAGTAAAAAATATTTAGTTGTGTTTTCAGTTGATGATTACTTTAAAATATATTAATAATTTTTAACGTGCCCCTATAAATTTTTTCATGGCTAATAATCTGATCTGATATGAACAACCTTTAGCTGCTTCGGACACATAGAACTGAGTCAGTGAATTAATAAGTTTGCTGCTACCATC
Source organism: Maratus speculifer (assembly GCA_964019185.1). NCBI lineage: Eukaryota > Metazoa > Arthropoda > Arachnida > Araneae > Salticidae > Maratus > Maratus speculifer. Next base: position 81,313,888 of record OZ025295.1, read on the forward strand.
TATTGGCTATTTGGAGAATTGTTTGACAAATTCTCTACATATGATTATCAAGAAATGAAAGATTTAAAGCTTAAAAGTTAAAAAAAGTATAAGATATTAACTCAAAATTATAAACTTAGAATGATAATTTCAATAAGCCTAATTCGGCTCTGATTAATAAAAGATACTTTAGAAATAAGTTAGTCAAATAATTTTAGGGAAATATTAAAATGTCCATAGCTTTCTCATAGATGGCAGCACTAAAACGCAATACAAGATTAAGGGTGGAGCTTTCTTTTTTTTTTTTTTTAATATACGTATTATTATTTTTACAAGTCTCACCCTTTTATTCTGTTCCTTTTGATAGAAAAACACTAAAAAACAGTTTCAGCAATAATTTTTTATATTTAAAAATAGCTCATTGGAGTCAAAATTTATAAAACTAGAAAAAATCAAGAATATGAACTACATAAATGACAAAAGTGTACTTACATTTTTTAAATGTTTTAATTATAACAATTTACTTAACTTACTCCAGAAATTATTAGCTTTTTATTTTGTGTTAAAATTTTATTGACTTTGTATAGGTTAAGTCAGTTTTTTGTTGCTATTTGGGTTCATCTTGAGGTGATCTTCAACAACTTTTAGTAGAAAATTGCAGTTGCGTTTCATCATGAGTTATCAACCTACTTTATTCCTGAAAAAAGTGTAACCCCACGTTCATCTTGGTTATTTATTAATTATAGTGGTTTTATAATCTTTTTAGCCTGTTGAAAATCATCTCTTGACTCTCACAAGTCAGGATGAACCGCAAGATATCCAACTGGAAATTCCAACAATTGAAACAATATCTTTGACAGGTCTGTAAAAAATCTTCCAATTTTTCATTCTTGAATTAATAAGGAGTAACACTTACTCACTTGAAGTAATTTTAATCTTTTTTTCAATTTAAGCTTCATTTTGTAAAACAATAACGGTGCGTCTTTTGATTGGTAAACTTACACGGTCTCAAATGAAGCTAATCATACAAGTCCTTCTGACAAATGCTACAAGAAATTAATAGATTTAGGTGATGATGAACTGAAAGTAGTTGAATGCAATGATGAGTATTCAGGTAGGAATTTTAGCAACAACATGTCATTTTAAGAGTCACATGAAGCTTGAGGGCAGGGATCGAAGGTTTTAAATGTACACAGACTGAACACATATACATAATATGATATATACATCAAGCACACCTTCTTTCTCTTTTGAAGTCAATTTAAATTAAGCATTGAACATCCAGATTTTATGACAGTAGACCATTTGCGACATCATTAAATGAAATTCCTGGTTCGTACTTGTATCTATCAATGAAAATCCAATATTTTTGAAAGCGTTTAAATATTGGAACTTCAGATGTAGATTTGACTTCTATACATATCTCAAACACAGTATTAATTATTAGTCCCATAATGTGATGCCTGCAAGCAAGTGACAAAAGCTCTTTTTTTTTGTTTTTAATTTTTTGTTCTATGAGAACATATGCAGCACAATTATAATCAATGTTTGAGCTGGTAACATCGATGCATGTTACTTGAATATTACCTGCTATTTCTCAGTCTTGAATTTTCTCAAATATTCTGCCTGAGCTTCTCCTGTGACAGATGTTAAACACTCCGTATTTGAGTAGCATCTTTTCCAAAAATTAATATTGGCAATCTATAAACGTTTTCTTTTCCAGCTAAATCATACATTAATTTTTCATCCCAATGAATGTCAAAAGTAGTGTGTCTTTCAACCTATTTTTTGTTTTTTCATATTTATTAGTTCTATCAAACATTATTTGTTCATGAACTGAATCTTTGTTGAATATATTTTCTTCTATAAATACATTTTAAAAGACGGAATTACTACCCTTTACTACCCTTGTGTATTTAGTGAATATTTTTTTCTGTTTGGAATAGCTGTCTTTGTCTTATTATATATTATATGTTTTTACAATTAATGACATTCCGAATAAATTCTGCAATCCACAAACCACAAGTACAGTGAAACCTCTAAATAACGGACACCTCGGGATCGCAGAAAATGTCCGCTATTCGGAGGTGTCCGCTATTGGGAAAACCTCAAAAATTCAGAAACCGCTTAGAAATGCTTAATGTTTCATAAATTGACTTTTATATGTCCTAAAACCTCTATTATATTATTAATCAGAAATAAAAATTATTTTTAAGCAAAAAAAATTAAATAAAATTGTGCACACTTTTATCCACTGTTTATTATATTATTGTTAGAAAAATCTGTTACAAAAGTTTATTTTTGCTTGCGATTATATGTACTAATTTGTTTTTCTGTGTAATGTTATTAGAAATTGTAGAGTTCCGGGAGAGGAGGGAGGGATTGCACTTTTTGATCTTTAAAAGCATAAAATCTCAAAATGTTCTTGGATGACATTTCAATAGTCTGGGAAATTATTTCTCCCTGGCAACCCCTGACTTTAGCACTGAACGTTGAGGGGGGGGGGGGGGATTTTCCCCAGATCTTTATTTACAATTAACTGTGATCACAAAATTTGTGACACATTGTCGTGATAAAGTCAGAGGCTTTTTTACTTTTTTTCATTTTTTTCTGTTTAGAAAATACTTTTTCATCCTTTATAGCCGAATAACGTGTCCGCTATTCGGAATGTCCGTTATTTAGAGGTTAAACATACAAAAAATTAAGTTTTGGGAGTGGGGATTGGAAAACTGTCCGTTAAATAGAGGTGTCCGCTATTCGGGAGTGTCCGTTATGGAGGTTTTACTGTATTCATATCCTTATATATATCACAGTTGTCACATAATAAAAAGTTTAGTGTTTGGATTTTCAGTTATTCAGTCAACACAATGTGATTTTTTTTTAATGTATAAATTTAAAAGAATTATTTTAAAGGAAAGAATGAAGAATATAGGATGCATATATTTTAGGTCAATGTTCAAATAACTTTATTAGACTACGTACGATTTTAGGTAGATTTCGTATGAAATACTACCTATTGCAATCGCACCAGTTTATATATCTATCTATCTATATATATATATCTCACTTTTTTATGGACACGATAACTTCTATAATTCTTCACCAATCTCGACCAAACTGGTACATAAAATCAAAGGGGATAAAATCTCGGCTAAGTTCGTTAATGGGCAAAATCGGACCAAGGGGGTCGGAATAGGGGGCGTTTTTGTGAAAACCGAAAAAACGCCATAACTTCTTTATTGAAGTAGATATCGAACGGTTTAAAGTTTATATTACTTCTTAAAAATGGGCCAAAAGTTTATGCATGACAGATTTTTGATAAATTTAGAAGTGGGCTCAAGGGGCGAAAAAAACAGGGGTTTTGAGAGAAAAAAATTCATAACTTCGTCAATTTTCAAGATGTCAAGTCCGACTAAATTTTTTGTAAATGTTCTTAAAATTATCTAAAATTTTTGTACTTACAAGTTTTTGATAGGATCAACTTTTACCCATGAAAAAAATTAAAAACAAAAAGAAAAAGGGCGGTGAAAAAAGAGAAAAATCCATAACTCCGTCAATTTTTACGATATCAAATCTGATTTAATTTATTTTACATCTTCTCAAAAATATCTACAACTTTTATACTGACAAGTTTTTCATAGGACCAATTCGTATAGCAAAAAGAAATTAAACAAAAATAGGAGTTGGAGAAAAAACCTCAAATCCAAACTGCTTATATTCTGACTCATTTTTAAATTCATTTTTGATTTTAAACGCATCCAAATGGTAGATCCTCTTATTTAGAAACTGTATAAAGTGAAGCACTGGTCAATTTTCTGATAAAGACAGAATATATTTCAAAAAAGGCTACCAAAAAAGGTATTTTGAATAGAATTTCCCAAAGTCATCGGGACTGAAAATTTAAGTTCAAATAAGAAATTGCGTTTTTTTCTGACTCGTTTTTAAATCCATTTTTGTTCTCAAACGCATCCAATTTACAGATCCTCTTATTTAGGAACTATATAACGTGATGCGTTGGTCCTTTTTTTGATAAAGACGGAATATATTTCAAAAAAGGCTACCAAAAAGGGTATTTTGAACAGAATTTTCCGAAATCATCGTGATTGAAAATTTAAGGAAGTGTTCAAATAAGAAATTGCGTTTTTTTCTGACTCGTTTTTAAATCCATTTTTGTTCTCAAACGCATCCAATTTACAGATCCTCTTATTTAGGAACTATAGAATGTGATGCATTGATCGTTTTTTTTTTTTTTTTTTTTTTTTTTTTTTTTTTTTTTTTTTTTGATAAAGACAGAATATATTTCGAAAAAGGCTACTAAAAAGGGTATTTTGAACAGAATTTCCCGAAGTCTTCGTGATTTGAAAATTTAAGGAAGTTTTCACATAGCAAATTGCGTTTTTTATGACTCGTTTTAAAATACATTTTCGCTCTCAAACGCATCCAATTTACAGATCCTCTTATTTAGGAACTATATAACGTGATGCATTGGTCCTTTTTTTGATAAAGACGGAATATATTTCAAAAAAGGCTACCAAAAAGGGTATTTTGAACAGAATTTTCCGAAATCATCGTGATTGAAAATTTAAGGAAGTGTTCAAATAAGAAATTGCGTTTTTTTCTGACTCGTTTTTAAATCCATTTTTGTTCTCAAACGCATCCAATTTACAGATCCTCTTATTTAGGAACTATATAACGTGATGCGTTGGTCAGTTTTTTGATAAAGACGGAATATATTTCAAAAAAGGCTACCAAAAAGGGTATTTTGAACAGAATTTTCCGAAATCATCGTGATTGAAAATTTAAGGAAGTGTTCAAATAAGAAATTGCGTTTTTTTCTGACTCGTTTTAATATCCGTTTTTGTTCTCAAACGCATCCAATTTACAGATCCTCTTATTTAGGAACTATATAATGTGATGCATTGATCGTTTTTTTTTTTTTTTTTTTTTTTTGATAAAGACAGAATATATTTCGAAAAAGGCTACTAAAAAGGGTATTTTGAACAGAATTTCTCGAAGTCTTCGTGATTTGAAAATTTAAGGAAGTTTTCACATAGCAAATTGCGTTTTTTATGACTCGTTTTAAAATACATTTTCGCTCTCAAACGCATCCAATTTACAGATCCTCTTATTTAGGAACTATATACTGTGAAGCATTGACCAGTTTTTTGATAAAGATAGAATATATTTTTAAAAATGCTGTCAAAGTGAGTATTTCACACAGAATTTTCCGAAGCATTCATGATTAAAGAATTAAGGATGTATTCAAACAACAAATCGGTTATTTTATGACTCATTTTTAAATTAAATTTTTTTCTCAAATGCATTCAACCGACATTTTCTTGTTATTTAGGAACTGTATAATGTACTGTTTTGGTCGATTTTTTGAAATAAATTCAGAATTTATTTCAAAATATGTTGTCAAAATGGGCATTTGAGCTGAATTTTTCTTAAGATGATTCTGATAAAACCAGTTTTTGCAGAAAAATGAAACTAAAAATTTTTCATAAACGGCCAAATGAAGTTATTAAACTGGCTTTATCTCTAATCATATATATATATATATATATATATATATATATATATTTTTTTTTTTTTTTTTTTTTTTTTTTTTTTTTTTTTGTTGAAATGAGCACTTTTCGAAATCTACCTCCGCCTATAGGGCCAGCCGACAGGGATTTTTTTCAAATGATATATATATTTTTAAATGTTACGTTTGTTGTTAACAAAATTATTCTTTTTTTCTTTTTCTTTATCTATAATAATAAGAATGGCAGCATCGTCAGAGATATTTTATACTATTCCTGTTACACAACATTTTAAAACTTGTGAATAACTTTCAGTCGATATTTGATTGATAATCTTTTTTTTAAACCTCTGCATCAATGTGCAAAATGTCCTAAAGGTATTTCAAGGTAGTGTTAAAGTAACTTGTTATAAAATTCATTTAATTCATTGATTAGTAGTATTATAGTTTATAATGAGTTACGGCTATATTATTTTATCTTGCTCTAAAAACCTTATTGATTGCATAAAAAATAATAGAATAATAATAAATAATAAATAAATAAATAAAATAAAATAAAAGAGGATTTCTTTATCGCTTGCATCTTTTCAACTTTTTTTGAAAAGATGCAAGCGAGATTTTTTAAAAAGATTGTGTCTGTGTATGTAAAGGGGTGGAGGGGGATTCAGTTCGAGAATACAGTAAAACCTCCATAACGGACACTCCCGAATAGCGGACACCTCTATTTAACGGACAGTTTTCCGATCCCCACTCCTAAAACCTAAATTTTTGTATGTTTAACCTCTGAATAACGGACATTCCGAATAGCGGACACTATTTTCGGCGATAAAGAATTAAAAATATTTTTTTAACGAGAAAAAAAAGTAAAAAGACCTCTAAATTTATCAGGGCAATGTGTCACGAGTTTTGTGATCACAAATAAATGTAGATCGTGGTCTGAGGAAAATCATCCCTCAATGTTCAGTGTTGAATTCAGGGGGGGGGGGGGGAGGTGTCCGGATGGGACATCTTCCAGAGCATTGAAATGTCTCCTCGGAAGGTTTTGAGATTTTGTGCTTTTAATGGTCCAAAAGTGCCAACCCCCTTCCCGCTCGGAACTCTATAATTCTAATAATGTCACACTGAAAAACAAATTGCATGTAAATCGCAAGCAAAAGAAAACTTTTGCAAAATATTTTTTTCATAAGAATGTAATAAACAATGGATGAAGGTGTGCACAATTTTATTTCAGTTTCAGTTTTATTGCTTAAAAAATAATTCTAATTTTTGATTAATCATATAATGGAGGTTTTAGGACATATAAAAGTCAATTCATGACACATTAAGCATTTCTTAGTGATTTTTGTATCTTTGAGCTTTTCCCAATAGCGGACACCTCCGAATAGCGGACAATTTCTGCGTTCCCGAAGTGTCCGTTATTTAGAGGTTTTACTGTATTTCTATATTTCTTATATATTTCTATATATAAGTTTTCAACAAATATCTGATTTTCAGTTTTATTATGTTCATGTAAAAATTTTCTGAATGTATACTTGTATATACAGTAATTTTTCAGAACGAATATTTGACTTTTCTATTTTCTATTATATGTATGTGTATGCAAAAATAAAAATTTAAAATTAATAAGTACTTATATTATTTATGTGTCTTTTTTTTCTCTGAACCTCGATAAAATTTTTCGAAAGTATTCGGACTTTTCTTAAAAATACTTGCGAACCCTGTCTTATGAGATCCGCTCCAAAGGAACTGTTTTTATCATCGATATCTGATATTCGTAGAATCCCAGAATTCATGCCGAAAACGAAAACGGAAATGCACTTTAATTCCGGCAGTAATTACTATTGCTATTTTTTTTATGTTGGCTAGAAAGTTGCATCCAAAGGATTCCTCAAAGAAACATGCGTGAGATTTCATAACAGCGATATTACCCATATTTTGCCATTTGCGGTTTCTAAGACATCTAGATATCTCTGCATGGATAAGGAACTAAATGTAATCTGCTAAACAAAAGTAGAACTCTATAATATCTGGGTCAATTGAGAGATTTTAATGTTAACAAGTGGAGTTTCAAGGATAGGTAGGTAGATAAAAAATACAGTGAAATGTAACATACAAAACAGGATGATAATTAACACCGTCACGACGGGAGCCTTTTACAAAATTTTCAATGTTTTGTCACCAGTTTTTCAAAAGAGAAATTTGTGCCTTTCTAAATCAAGAAGGGATAATTTCACTATATTTAAAAAAGTATGTTATACATTTTAATCGATATTTTCAAAAGCGTATCTGATTTTTACTTTCTTTCTATCTTTACGTAACGTTCTATTCAATACGTTCTATCTTTACGTTATTGGATTCGTGAAAATTTTCGAAATCCGGTTTTTGACGGTTTTACACGTTTTAAGGATAGAAGATTCCTAAACACATATCAGTTAATCCTTGACAGAACTTGATGCTGTTCACATTTTGGTGTAAATCGCTTGACAAATGACACTGCTATGCTGAATTTTTCACGATTTTCACAATAGATCAATCTCAAATATCAATGTATGGATCTTCATCAAACTTCAATAAATTTATTATATTCAATAATTCAATAAATTTACTATAAAAACTATTTCTCATTATGTTTTGATGTCGATTGCCAAACAGGTGTCGCTGTGTTATGTTGAATTTTCTTGAAATAGCTCTATCTCCAGAACCAATGCACAATTTTCATCAAATTTCATATTCAGGTACAGATTGATAAATATTATTGCTGCTTTTGTTTTGGTGTAAATCGTCGAACAAGTGTCGTTGCTATGTTGAATTTTCTTGAAATAGCTCTATCTCCAGAACTAATGCACGAGTTTCATCAAACTTCATATTCAGCTACAGATTGATAAATATTATTGCTGTTTTTGTTTTGGTATAAATCGTCCAACAAGTGGCTCTTTTATGCTGCATTTTTCCTGATGCCCACAATAATCCTATTTCAAGAACTAATGCACGGAATTTCATGCCTTTAGAATCCTTATGAGGAGCATAGATTGTCCTTTAAATTTGGCACTGTACTGGCGACTTTTGAAGTATTAACATGCATGAGATAGAAGAAAGTTTTGGGATTGCCACATCCGACTAGTTTAAATATATATATTATAATTTGAAGTTACTTTTAAACTTTCAATAGTAATACCCAATTGTGACTAATTTGTTTATTTTATGCTTACGTAACATTTCGAGTCATATGCGCCAAATACTTCTAAATTAAAATTATTCAATGTTTCATTGTCTAATGTGAAATTACTTTTTATATTATGTAATTCAAGATAGTAATCGCGATTATCTAGTAAACCGCTGATATTAGAAATATACCAAATAACAAAAATCACAGACATACAGTATATAACTTATAGATACGACATTTGTTTTATAAAGAGATGTTTTTATATTGAAACATGAAATGTACTTTTTTAAAAATTTATAGCGATAAAATTTTAAAATTAATAAGTCAGTAATTAGGAAAAAGTTGTCAAGGATGTTAAAAAGAGGAAATCTGCATCATTTATGAAGAAAACTTAGTGAGTTTTTATTTTTTTCTGGAACCAAAAACGGAAAGATTTTTTTTTCTTTATCAGCCTTCGATGCTATTTCTTTCAGACAAGCTAAAAAGTATCGTGTCAAAAATTGTGGCCCACTTTTTCATAATCTGGCCGTTGAAACGAGACATTCATACAATCTATATATTTAAAAGACCTGGCTGTTTTTTTTTAGTCATCAGCCCTGAATTTTCTACTCAACACATTTTGATAATTATTTTTTTAAATGAAAGCTATTTATTTGTAGCTGTGCCCATTTTAGCTATTTTTTTAATTTATTTCCATTTTTATATTTTAATTTTAATTTTAAATGCTTTTTACGATATTTCTTCAAAATGGTGGCAATTCAGTTTAGCTTTTCTCTCGATAATAGAAATTTATTTTCCATTATCACTTTCCACCAGTCACAAGCTTTATTTGATCAGTGAACATGTCCTCTCATTTAAAAGAAGAAAGTTAATTGTTTCCGTAAAATTTAGCCACAATAAAATGATTGCGTATAATTATGCACTAATTGAGGTAAAAAAATATATTTACTGAGAAATAATATTAATAGTGTAAATAAAATAACAGAAAATAATTTATGCTAAAAATTAATGTCTCAAGCAAAATAAGAAAAAATTCAAATGAGGAAAATGATTTCATTCAGCAACCAGATAAATGGGAATTACAATATTATTACGGGTGCCTTTTTCATATTACCAATAACAGTAACTTTTAAAAACATTTGCAGAGAAAATGACGTCACTATTTAAAACATCGCATTTTTACTCATAACGATATTACATTTCAATATTTCTTTTCATTATGAACACTGAGATTGAGATTTTAGATGACTTTAGTTAGTGAAAATAATGTCATAGCAGAAATAAAATTAGTTTTTTTTTTTTTTTTATATATATATATATATAATTATTTTTTTGTGAGTGCATATAAAATAAAATTTCTGGATTTCGCCGGCACTCAGATTACAATTTTAACTGAAGACGTGCGAATATTTGCATGTAACTGGCAACCTTGACATTAAGTTTGGAAATATATTTATTATATATTGATTCAATAATGTAATTGCTTTTGGTTTTTTTTTAAAAACCAAATCGATCGGGTCTTTTAAACATTTCATTCGTCGAATTCGACGGGATTCCACTCGTTTTATTGTTAAAATGCATTTATTTTTTCTCAGAGTCTGTAAAAAAGCGTTTAAACTAAAGAAAAAATCCGTTTTTGATGAGTCTAGTCAATGAAGAAGTAGCACGTCAAATTGTATCTCTTTATTATTCTGCAATTCCAATGTCTCAGAGAGAAATTGCTAATCAATTGGGTATTTCACGCCGTTCTGTTTGCTATTATATTGATAAACACAAGAAAAATGAAGTTAATTCATTGCATTCTAAACGATGTCGTCCTTCTAAACCCCCCCCCCTTTTTTTTTTTTTTTTTTTTTGTTCCTAATCGGAGGCGAAATTGAATTCTGCAATGGCAGAATCTACATTCAACTTGTTAGCCTCCGATGCTTTTTCTTTCAGACAAGCTAAAAGGTGTCGTGTCAAAAATTGTGGCCCACTTTTACTTAGCTATCATACGTAGTATAGGGTAAGTCTTGCAATCGTTTTGAAAATCGAAAAAAAAATTGACGGATTTACACGTTTCAGATACTGGAGATTCCGAAAAACATATTTTTAGAAAAAAAAGTGCCGTCCGTCTGTCTGTCTGTAAACGCTCTATCTCACGAACAAATGGAGAAGAGACTTAAAATTTTGTATGTACTTAGTAAGAATAAGACTAAGCCTATTTAATATCAGTAACCTCGATTATCCGGAACTATTTTTTTTGAACTTTCGAAAAAAAATTTGACGGATCTACACGGGTTAGATACTGGAGATTCCGAAAAACATATTTTTAGGAAAAAAAAAAATGCCGTCTGTCTGTCTGTCTGTAAACACTCTATCTCACGAACAAATGGAGATAGAGACTTAAAATTTTGTATGTACTTAGTAAGTAAGAATAGGACGAAGCCTATTTAATATTAGTAACCTCGATTATCCGGAACTATTTTTTTCGGACCCTCGAAAAAAATTTTGACGGATTTACACGTTTTAGATACTGAAGATTTAAAAAAACATATTTTTAGGAAAAAAAATTGCCGTCCGTCTGTCTGTCTGTAAGCTCTCTATCTCACGAACAAATGGAGATAGAAACTTAAAAATTTGTATGTATTTAGTAAGTAAGAATAGGACGAAGCCTATTTAATATCAGTAACATCGTTTATCCGAAAATATTTTTTTCGGACTCTCGAAAAATTCGTTCTGATGAAAGCTATATAAAAATTTTCGATTTTTTTTATTTTAAGGAAAGGATGTAAAAGGCAATAAAATAACACAAATTTTGCATCAAAAACGAAGTCGGTCGGAATAATAATTGCCGAGATATTTGTAATCCTGTTTTCCACATTCTTCGATTTTTCATGACCTTGTATTTTCTTCAAATTTCAATTCAAAGATATGTTTTAGTTGGAAATGAGACGCTTAATCTGACGCAGTAAACTGTTATTTAATATGATTATTTTTTTTGGAGTTATAAGGATATTTCTTTTAAGCAATCCGGTACTACTTGTGTAGTTTGGTATTTTACATAATTTGTCGAAATGGGTTCATCTGCAATTCATTAATGGAGCATTACTATGTATATTAAGAATATTTAAATATACGTTTAAATTTTGTTTTGTAGTTGCAATGCATTTTATAAATAGTTTTCACATATTTTATTTTCACATATTATATAATGCATATCTATGATGGGTAAGTATTACGGTGCCCCCCAACGACTAGTTTCGTAATCTGGCCGTTAAAACGAGACATTCCTACAATTTTATTGTTAAAATGCATTTCCTTTTTCTCAGAGTCTATAAAAAAGCGTTTAAACTAAAGAAAAAATCCATTTTTGATGAATCTAGCCAATGAAGAAGCAGCACGTCAAATTGTATCTCTTTATTATTCCGCAATTCCAATGTCTCAGAGAGAAATTGCTAACCAATTGGGTATTTCACGGCGTTCTGTTTGCTATTATATTGATAAACACAAGAAAAATGAAGTTAGTTCATTGCATTCTAAATGGGGTCGCCCATCTAAAAGACCTCTATCAATTTAGTTTTAGCTATTGCATAGTTTTTATCGCGGGCTTTGAGCGCGGCGACCGAATCTAGAAATTCCGTAACGAGAAAAAAAACCTAACACTCCGGCTAACGTCGTTTCAGTTCAGCAGACTTCTCATTTATTCAATAAAAGAAAAAAGTTTGTTTTCTTATCGGTCATCACGCTCAAAAAGTGTAACTTGAATTAATATCAAAGAAAAAGAAAAAACTTGAATATCAAAGACAAAAAAAAAAAAAAAAAAAAAAAAAAAAAAAAAAATAATAATAATAAAAAAACCGCATAAATAAAAATAAATAAATAATTATAATTGCATAAGTTGATAAAAAATGCTATGCAATAGCTTTACCGCGGCAGTCCCCAAATGCCACAATTTATTATTATTATTATTATTATTATTATTATTATTATTATTATTATTATTATTATTATTATTATTATTATTATTATTATTATTATTATTAATATTATTATTATTTTAAATAGGAGGCGAAACTAATTTTGCAATGGCAGAATCTACATTCAACTTGTTTCTTTCCTTTTTTAAGCAACTGAAATTGTGAATTTTTTAAAAAAAATCATAAATTACACTTGGTGAATAGAGTATAGGGAATGCCATTAGATTTTTACCAGAAGTGAAAAAAGAAGCCTTATTCAGACCTTGAACTGGCTCCTGCTATATTCTCTCCATAGCTATTTCATAACTGAATGGTGTTCTGGGATTAATTCATCATCGTAATTGCTATCTGGTAACGAGAATTACATAACACGACACGAAGTAAAACATATTCCCGAACATTTAATGATCTAGAGTCCGTCTTTAAGGTAATTTGGACCCTCTTACGATTGTTGCCGCATATTCCCAGAAATTTCTAAGAAAATTATTATAGAAGGTCGGTCGACCACCAGAAGCAATGAACCGAAAAATTACTTTCTTTGGTTCATTTCATTTTTTTTTTCCTTTTTTCGACATTTTCCAATGTAGGCATTAGTTGCTGGGGGATACCGAACCCTCGTAAACCTTGAAAATAATAAAATATAAATACAAAAGACATGTTTCCCGGTAGCAGGAAATGTCGGAGAGGGACAAGATTTTATAACAATTGTCCACTTAGTTCTCGGTTTAGACATTTTTTAACTAGTTGGATGTGCCAATCCCAAAACTTTCTCCTATCTCATACGTACGTTTTAATATTAAAAAAATAATAATTACTCATGTTAATTCTTTAATAATTTTAACTTAGTACTATACCAACTTTTATTTTCATCTTAAATTTCTGCTTCAATCAATTAATCAAAGTAAAAACGAATTTCCGTCTCTGCACGAGCCGATAGACAATAGAATGATAGGCAGATTTTTTTTTTTCAAATTCAGGGAGGACCTACTTGTCATACACATCAAATAACCATACACAAAAATTTTAGTTCAGTTTTAGGCATAACTTCATACACTTTTAGGTGGTGCAGAATTGAAAATGGCACAAAAATCGCTATTGCAGCGCCCCCTTCCGGCAGATTTTTTTCAAATTCAGGGAGGACCAACTAACAATAACCAAACATTTACACAAAAAATTTGGTTCAATTTAACGCATATCTTTATACACTAGAATGGCGACATACGGACACACAAACAGACACACACACTGACAGACATTTTGTAAAAACATGTTTTTTGGAATCTCTGACCCCTAAAACGTGTAAATCCGTCAAAAAATGGAACTCGAAAAAAATTTCGATTACAATACCTTCTCCTATTGAAGATAGAAGAAAGAAAAATGTAAATATAAACATGAATTAAAATTAAACTATTTTTTTAACAGACAATTTTTAAACATAAAAAGAATTACAAAAATTTATCAATTAAGAAATATTAAGTAATGAGTTTCTATTACTTCTATAACATTTTCTAAAACAAAGAATTGAAACAGTTCTTTCTTTTTTACACATTTGAAACATGTGAACGTTAACAAGAAAATACAAGTAATAATTTTCTTCTACGGTGGATGAAAGGCAGAAGAGCCTCACCTGGGATGACATACTCTTAGTTCATTTCTAATAACGTTCTACTACAAGTAATTATAAATTACAGTACACCAGAAAATATATAGATCCATGATCCGAGGATAAACGCAAAAAAAAAAAAAAAAAAAAAAAAAAAAAAAAAAAAAAAAAAAACATACTATTAAAAAAGATATTTTTTAAACTGTTAGAAAAATAGAAGCCTGTCTCGATTTGTGCTATCCATCGACAAAGCAAGCTGAAGCGTGGATATTTTTCAAAGTAAAAAAACATCATTTATTTTTCCTGTTACTTGAATCTATGGAAAGACCAAATGGACAGAACCACAATATTCCTCAAGCACCAGTTTTAAGGACATCGCAATCTAAAATTGAAACTTGCATAGGGGATTGAAATTGCTACTGGATTCCTTAATTGTTCCTATTTTATTTTACGATAAATTTATATATATATATGTAAGAAAAATGCCTTCTTTATATACTATTGAATCAAAAAAAAAAAAAAAAAAAAAAATAAATAAATAAATAAAATAAAATAAAAAATTGTAGTTTGTTTGTACAGCATTGCTTAGTGACTTGTATGAAAAAACGTAAAATGAGTAGAAAAAATGAAGTAATTGGTAATAAAAAAATAAGGTTATTCAAAATACCCAATCAGGACTAAATCAATTTATTAGGAATCCGACGAAGAAGATAAATTAACATTGTTTACAGTACATACTGATGCAGTTGAACCTCGTTAACATGAACCTCAAGGGGAATCAAAATTTTGTTCATGTTAACAGTAATTCATGTTATCAGTATCAAATTTTTATATTCGTCTTTGTAGGTGACTGTGAAAACAATTCATGTTAAAATTAATTCACGTTAAGCGTGCTCATGTTAATGAAGTTTGACTGTACATAGGTAGTGTACTACTTGTATTATCCATTTTCTATTAGTTATGTTTTAACAGCCCGCTTTTCTGAACGTAAATTGTTACATACTTTCTCACAAGTATAATCCTACGCGGTTTCGAGTTGTATCCTTTCGGAACTTGAAATTTCTGGTTAAAATTATCCGAAACCTGATAAAAAAAATCCCATCTCTGTCCCAAACCGAAAATTAATCTATATTGCAATACAATTATTGAAAAATAGTCTATAAATTTAATGTGATTTTTTTAATTCAAAAATGAGCACGAGCGCACTTCTTAATATTGAAATGTATAGTTTTTCATATGAAAAATTCGGTTTACGTAAACTCGATCCAAATGGGACAAAACCTAGTCTGAAACATTTAAAGTCAACCCGACCCAAACCTGACGAGCAATGGAGGGAAAAAAAATAGCGTCAACTGTATTCAAAACGCGATTTGGATTGGATTCGGGTAAAATCGGGTTACTGGACCTGATGCTGGACTTTTAGTCCAAGAGCAAGACAGCACAAACTCTACGTTACCGAGCACAAGAAAAAACCTTTTATTTTATAGAAGAGTAGTAATAGGGGCATCTAATGATCCCTATCTGCCGGAAGTGAAGTGGTGCATAAATCTAAAATTAACCCGGGAGGACGCGCGCAGGGCCTAAACGACCCAGAGAGCGTATTGTTTTTACAATTATAACCACTAAAATTTTAAAAGTAATCTTCAACATATTTTATCGCAAAATTTGTAAGAATTGTCTCATTCTTAATAAATTGACAGTTATAATTTGATTTTATTGGTGGCAAAGTTGAAACCATTCAAACCCTGGGTAAGCGCGCGTTCTTCCGGGTTAATCCCACTAGTGGCTCACTCGAAAGGTTTTTTTATTATGTTTTCCTGCTCCCAATTTTCCATGTTTTCATACCTTTGATTGTACGACAAACACGATGTTCAACCTACGAGATAACTACTGGTGGTACGCTGCATGGATATTGATGGCCGTCCACTTGCAATTTTAGACATTTTGTTAAATATATAAAAAAATACATGAGGAATTATCCCGAAACTCTAAGTTTATAAACATAATAGTACAGGTCATATATTTCCGTGAAGATTTTTTTTCCAAAAACTTTATAGGGGACCGTCAACAAATTAAAAAAGAATGAATATCTTTTGGATAACCCTGTCAAAACTAATGTAGCAAAAGCGCTCTAAACTGTAGATTATGATTCAGTGGCTTATTGTAATGAACTGTGTTCATTTTTATGTCGATAGCATGTATACTCGTAGAAAAATTAAGGTTTTTAGAAAAACAGTTCCAAATTTTTCCAAGATTTTTGCTTATAATTTGCAGAGTTCTTAATATAAAATAATATTATTTTCTGAAAATATGAGAAACAAGATTGCACATAATATCCTGTAATCAGAATTAAAAAATAATAAAAAGTAATCGTCTATAGAATAAGCACAAAATCGGTTTTTCCCAAAATGAAGCAAAAAAAAAAGAGGGATTTTATCCAAATGTAGTAGTACGTCCTATATTTTGTATTCTATATTGACACTAATCAATGAATATATGGATGCAACCCCTCTTGTTTTTGCTTCATTTTGGGAATAACGGATTTCCAACTTATTCTATTGACGATTATTTTCAGAATTTTCAAGTTATGATTTTGAGGCTTTCACAAAAGTTGCTCTATACATTTAGCTAACACAATATGTAAATGAAATTTTGATATCGTTGACGCATACGCGGTGAAAAATTATTAAGTAAACCTAATTATTTATCATACAGTTTTGATTATTTTTTAATTCTGATTACAGGGTATTGTGTACAATATTATTTGTCATATTTTAAGAAAAGTATGTTACTTTATATTGAGAACTCTGCAAATTATAAGTAAAACAACTTGGCAAAATTTTGGACCATTTTTATAAAAACCTTAATTTCTCAACGAGTATACATGCTATTCGCATAAAAAAGAGCGCAATTTATTACAATAAGCCACTTAATCATAATCTACAGCTTGAGCGCTTTTGCTACATTAGTTTTGACAGGGTTATCCAAAAGATATTCATTTTTTTTAATTTGTTGGCGGTCCCTTATGGAGTTTCAAGAAAAAATCTTCACGGAAATATATGACTTGTACTATTATATTTATACACTAAGAGTTTCGGGATAATTCCTCATGTATTTTTCTAGATATTTAACTTTTTGGCTTATGCACCACTTCACTTCCGGCAGACATGCGTCATTATATTTCTCTATTATTACTCTTCCATAAAATAAAAGTTTTTTTTTTTTTTTCTTATGCTCGATGACATAAAGTTTTGTGCTGTCGGCTGTTGATCTATCTACGTTCAAGACCAAATTTAACCAGGATTAATTTTAAAGAAATTATGAAAAAAAAAAATGATATGTTGAATGAAAAAATGATATATTGAATGAAAATTCATTAAAATACCTTAAAGCTTTATGACCTAATAATCTTCATTAAAATATCATAAAGCTTTAAAACCTATTATGATATGACCTATTATAATATCATTTATCTTCTAAAAAATATCGATTCTCAGTTTTGAATGGCTATTTACTGATCATAAATTACAGATTTTAAATTCTATAGATTGGAATCTTTTTTTCCGAATACAGGATAATCTTATTGCAAGTCTGATAATTATTCAACAAAAACGAAAAATCATGCCTCCAGCATATATTATGTAACACTTTCTATTTTCCAACACATTCAGAACATTGGAACAAAATTTCATCGTTTAGTAAGGTGAAAGATGATATCAAACTAAATATTTCGGAAAACACATTGCACATTTGAAAACTTAATTTAAGGGATTGCCTCTAATAATAAAAAAAGATTCTAAATATTTTGTGAAGCTTTGAACATGATATATATATATATATATATATATATATATTTTACATAACACGCTAAAATTTAATTCAGTCAAGAATCGCAAACACAGCTGAAAATTCTTCTTCAGCAATTTTCTCCAATAACTCGACATGTACTCGATATCTTTTGAGATTCCGTGTATATGAGAAATAGAATTCTTAGACACCAAGTAGTCGACAAGAAAATAGTCAAGTATAAAAACGTGTACCGCAACTGAAAACGTACTTCCAGTAAATATTGTTAATAGATAGTCCTGTATCAGAATTCTTTTGTGTGTCCCTGTAAATATATGATGAATGTTATGACTACCATATCTATAATAAGCCTCAAGCCTGGTGTACTGTAACTTAGTAATGTATCTCAGCCTGTAATAAATCAATTTCAATATATTTGAAATAGAATTACATTATTAAACTACAGTATAAACAATTTTCTACCATAGGCCGTAATATAATGAAATTCCTTTGAGTGCCCCTGTATTCATTTTTAATATTAAACATGCCATGATAAAATAGAATAACATATATCAGTTGTATGGCAATCCTAATATATTTACACAAATTAGAGCACGGACAGCAGCCATACAGACAATCCGAATTCACAAACACTTTTCAACTATAATGAAAAGTGTTAAAAGTGGCAGAAGTCGAAATTTGCATTCTATATATTATTTAAAAGTGTTTTAAAGTGAAAAAGAGTTATTTGAAAAATGAAATTGCTTTTAATCAGTTGTTCTTATAACTGACACAAGTTTCAAACTTTTTCGAATAGCTGAAAAATGCATTTGTGTGCTAAAATGAAATAACTGCTCGTAAATGGGTGAAAAATTGTTTGCTGAAACAGATATGCAGTGCCCGGTGTTTTACTGTCGTATCTTATTAGGTGATGAAGAATTTTCAAAACCTAAGCTGGCACTGCAGTTTTAATACTGTTAGATTTTCAAGTGAAAACAGCAGGGTATGAAAAATGAGCAAACTCATGGATGCCAAAACGCATTACCAAAGTTCCGTCTTCGTTTTTCCTGTTGGCTAACAAAGAAGCTTAAAAAAAATTCTATTTCCTCTTCAAATAGTAGGCAAAAGTCGACGGGTATCTCCATTTTCAACAAATCTGTTTTTCTGACGAAATTATTGACACCAAATTGGCAGCAGGATGTCCCACCTGTGAAATAAGAACTTTTGCTCGGCACACTTGAGTATTCATTTATTCGCTTTTCTTTCTTTTTTGAGGAGGGGGAAGTAAAGGTGAACACAGCATTTTCTTTTTTAAAGCTGTTTGAATTGATGTTATGTCTGTCAAAGCTTTCAATGCTCATAAGAACCGATATGCAAATTTTTTTAGTGGATGCGCAGTAGTTAAGTGGCTATTTCGATTAACTACCATTAAACAAATTTATAACTTTTTAGTTCAAACAAATTAACGAATGTTAATATTTCATTCACGATCGATTTTTGAAAATAATTTCAACTATAAACAGGTACATTGATGCTATTTCATAATAGACAAGAAGACTATCACCTGCTTTAAGAAACTTATTGCTTTTCTCTCACTCTTTTTATGTGTGTCTGCGTTTTGTTTGTTGCAGATGACCGAGGAAGTTTGTCCAACGTAGAGATCCGCAAATTTATTTCAGGATAGAAAGAGACAACTCCAAAAGACTTTA
This sequence comes from Maratus speculifer, assembly GCA_964019185.1. Lineage (NCBI taxonomy): Eukaryota > Metazoa > Arthropoda > Arachnida > Araneae > Salticidae > Maratus > Maratus speculifer. Next base: position 81,333,614 of record OZ025295.1, read on the forward strand.
GATTAATTTTAAACGCGATTATTCAATCGGTAAATCAATTATAACATATGCAATTTTTTCCATTTTTCATCTTTGGGTGAAAAAAGTCCGGGTCAGGATGCGAACCAGGAATGTGTTGGCTGAAGCCGCCAATGCTCTTCCAACTGACAAGGAAGGTCTCCATTGGGGGCATACTCAGAATTTTTTGAAAAAAATACGAATTAAACTACTCATGTAGGTAATAAAGGATCAGTGAAAATTAGCGGCGGAATTACATTATTAGATATGTAAAAAAATAAAATAGTTTGGAAGAATTGGCGTGAAAAGCTGAAAGCAACGCGGGATTTGGCGAGCAGTGCATTTCCTCGCCAAAAGCAGACGATTTTAACGAATCTGAAAATTGATTTTAATTGACTTCACTGTTAAAAATCTGCAGCATTTACTGCAACGTCACTCCACTACTTTTATAGAATATCTCTCTTCTGACCAGTGAAAATGCTCCATAGCACGGTGAATTGACCGTTTTCTATAAAAGCGGTGGAGTGACGCTGCATAAAATGGTACAGATTTTTAGCGGTGTTGTAGCTTGTGCAACACTGTTAAAAATCTGCTGCATTTTGCTGCAACGCACTCCACGGCTTGTATATAATATCTCTATTCCAACCAATGAGAAAGCTCCATTTCATGGCCAAGTAACCGTTTTCTATACAAGCAAGGGAGTGCGTTGCAACAAAATGCAGCAGATTTTTAACAGTGTATTTTTCAATTTGGAACGATTTTAATCAATTTAAATTGTGTTTTAAATGATAAAATATATTAATTTCATTTTGTTATAAGTACATATAAACGTATATGACAAAATTACACTTAAAGTAAAGTAAAAATGCAAAACTAAAATTACCTAAACTAAACTTATTTAAATAAATTGAACATAGAAAGTTTTTTTCTTTAAAAAGTATTCGAAGCGTAAAAGCGTATTTTTCAAAATTTCGTTTTTTCGCCAACCGGAGATAAATCGCCAAATAAACGAAATTTTTATTATTTTTTTACGGACGTTATAAGGAGGTTCCGCCGAAATTTTTTTTATAAGCATATATAACTAAATGAGAAGAACATTCTGTAATTTTTTCAGATTTTTCTGAGTATGCCCGTATGAAGACCTTCCTTGTGAGCCATCCCAGACACGAACACTGGAGCACTATTTCACCCAATAAACCTCAACAATCACTTTATCCGGGCTTTTTTTCACCCAAAAATGAAAAAAAATTTGCATCTGTTGTAATTGATTTACCGATTGAATAATCGTGTTTAAAATGAATCTAATGTAATTTCGTATGCAGCGATTTTCTGCAGTTCCATGTATTGACCTCCGATTTATTCTGTTGAGCTGATCCAAAGTATCAGACCAGATAAAGTGATCGTTGAGGTTTATTGGGTGAAATAGTCCTCCAGTGTTCGTGTCCGGGATGGCTCAGTTGGAAGAGTATTGGCGGCTTCCGCCAACACATCCCTGGTTCGAATTCTGACCCGGACTTTTTTCACCCAAAAATGGAAAAATTTGCATCTGTTCCAAAAGACTTAAGAGTCGGGTTTTTGGAATTTTTTATTAGATATTTTTATTTAATTTTTTACACGATTTTTAGTGAATTTCTTTTTATACCAAGCCAATGTTTTGACATTAATAACAGAAATTCCGTTTCAAAATTTTAGCTTAAATTTAGCAAATATTGCTCTCATTCAATAAATTTTATTCGGTAATTTTTGTATTTCACGCTGTTCCAACTTTTTCTTTCTTTTATCAAATGGTTTCGGTGTCTAATCTTTATCATCCAAAAATAAGTTTTATATCCATATCCGAAAAAAATCATTTAAAAACAAATATTACAGAAATATAAAGCATTTTTTTCCGAGTGAAAAATAGTAATATAAGTCAATTTAGTCAAGCTAGATATCTGCTCATAAAAGCATTGCAATACATCACATGTATAAAATAGCATTTCATGTTTTATAGAGAACAGCAATGGCATCTCTACTAAAATGTCATAACGTAAGTTCTTGTGATTTCAGTACACAACTAGCTTTTATTTCATTTTCTAAAAGGAATTGTTTCTTAAGATATGAGAATTATAACACAGGAACATCGAATAATAGAAATTTCTTTGGTGTTGTTAACTTGAGAAGAAAGTTTGATTTTTAATGCAAGATCAACCATAAACAATCCTCCCCCTCCCCTCTAGAAAAAAAAGATCATTATTAAAAAAAAGGCCCAGGGGTGGGGAGTTGCCTTCCGGGGGGAGGGTCTTTCTAAGGGAACCTACCCCGTATTTGCACAAGGATACTAAAGGTTCAAAGAAACCTACAAAAAATTTTCAATGATTAGGCGACGGGCGCTATTCGATTCGAATTTAGCACCTCTCGTCTATCAACCTCAAGAGCAAACCTCTCGCCACTGGCGGGGCTTTGCGAATCAAGGAAACTAAATATTTTGCAATAATTCACATTCTATTCCTAATTTTATTTACATGGCAACAATGTTGATGGTAATAATATATATTTTCTTAAAGAAAAATAAACATATATGTAACGACATTTTAATGCTCATTGTTCATAAAAAGTAATGATCACAATGCTTATAAGAAAAAAAAATGAAAGATTTATTATAAAACTTACCATTTTTTTGTTCTTAGAATAATAATTATAATAAAATAATTAAAATAAATAAATGTTATTTTTCAGAACGCATTATGGATTTATTTCTTATTTTTGATATTACCACAAATTTTGAAATAATTTTTTTTTTCGGACTAACTTAATTTTTCAAAATCGCTTCACCAGCAGCAGATATGGGGATAGACTGCAGATATACTGTGCTTTTACACTCGACTTATCTCGGGACAAATGTTGAAGGGGTTAATATTAGGGAAGATATTACAGTAAAGATATTAATAGGAGATGGCATGAATATTATTTGATTGACCCTGTAATTTTAATAATAATAGCTTTGGACAGGTTCCTGTTTAAAATAGCAAAACTCTAAATATAATGTATTAAGGTTAATCAAAAGAAAAACAAGAATGAGAGGGAGAGGGAATATAGTAGATTTAAGAAAAAAAAAAAAAAAAAAAAAAAAAAAAAGATGCTTGCAACAGTTTATCTACAGGAAGTCAGAAATGTACTTGTGAATTCCACAAACACGTACTTTACAGATTTCCCTTCCAGATTTAAGCGAAGACCCGTGTAATCCCATCAAAGTTAATTCGTTTTTCGTGCACGCTTTTTTCACTTCCCGCCCCCAATGCTCTTTTTTTATATTAAACCCCCTATATCAGATGAAAGATAATTTCGTTTATCATTTGTTTGCTAAAACAATGCTGCAAAATAATTTGGTTTAATAAAAAATCAAAATTTCGAATATAAAACTCCCAATTTTACTTAAATTAGTAATTTACTTAATTACTTCAAAGCTTACACTTGTTCTACTTAGTTGGATTTCCTGAAAAAATTACTAGTTAGTATATTTTCAGATGCATATAGGGAAGACTGGGGCATGTGTAAGGTTTAATTTCCACACTCCATTGAGCCAAATTGCGACAAAATGCTTCATTTGGAAAATAAATGAATAATCAGACTCGCCAAATTACGAGTGCTAAATTTCTGCTATGTTTGTGCGTGTGCTAATATCATTGAGATTCTTATCAACATCTATAAACTATTGATGTCGCTTTAAATGTTCAATTACATCATGCTATGTATTGCTCTATTTATTGATATACTTATTCAATACCGATTCAGTTTTGCAACAGCAAACGCAGGATAGATAATGCGATAGGTATTTTTCTAATGTCAGTTAATCACTATATATGTACCGGCATTGCACTGATAAAAACACAAGCAAAATTATTCGCATCAAGTGCCAAGGGAAACGTGTATCTGGAACAATGGCGGATCTAGGGGGGGGGGCGATGGGGCGATCGCCCTTAAGCCCCCTTAAGCCCAATAAAGGATCTGTAGAAAGGCATTAGATGCCCGCACGGAAAAGTTGTTAATCCCAAACTCGAGACCGGCGCGACCCGACTCGGGTCACGCCAACTTTAATTTGTTATACGGGAATTGGGTCAGGTCTTCACACTTTCAGAACCGGTTCGGGTCGGGTGTTATTTTTTTTTCTGCAGAGCTGGCGAGTTTTTTTTTCTGCCGCACTGTTTTTTCCAGGTCGGGTCTGGTGTGGACTTCCTTATTACTAGAGGTATACACGGGCCAAAATTTTCAAGCCCAGGCCCCGTCCGGTATAAAGGCTAAACCATCGATCTGGGATCGACGCAGCCTGTATGCTGTGGCGGTTCTAAAGGGCGGGGGGAGGGGGCGAAGTCTCCTCGTTGGGCTAATAATGGGTTTATATAGTGACAGTATGCATCCCCACAAGAAATAACTTGGGGCGAAGCTCGAGCTCGTCACAACCTGGCACGGGTCGAGTCAGTTTAAGTTCACGAGACTTGGACTGGGTAAGTCCAAGGGGTTTTCTCTCATTTTGAATCGGGTCGTGTCCTGATCATGTTTTTTTTTAGATTCGGGTGGGTACAGGCTTCTTTTTCTTCCAGATCGAGCCTGGTCTGGATTTCATTTTTCCTAGAAGTGTGCATTGAACAAAATTTCCAGGTCGTGATTCGGCCCGGAATAAGCTAAATATTCGCTCCGTCTCTGGTCTAGATAGTATGATAAACGTTACTGGCTCGACCGCGACCCGTGCACTCCTCTAAATTCTTTTTCACGAGCCCAAGTTGAGTTGAAAACTTTCTTACTTGTTAATTGTAAAAATTGTTAAACAGAGAAAACGCGAATTTCATCAAATATCCGCGGTAAACTTAATTAAAGAAACGCGAATTTTGTCTGAGGGTTGCGAAAGAAACACGAATTTCATCAAAAGGTCGCAAAAAACCCCAAATTTTGTGAAAGGATCACGGAGAAAACGTAAATTTCTTCAAAGGATCACGTTTACGGATACAAGCGAATTTCGTTAAAAAATCGCGGAAAAACGCAAATTTCGTCAAAGGATAGCTATCAAAACTGGATCAACCATTCTCGCAAAAGTAAAATCCGAATCTGTAACTGATTCAAATTTGAAATGTATGACAATCTGTCCCGATGCGTTAAGCGCAGATAAAAAGTAAAAGTCAACCCGACCAATGGCAAAATATAATTGTTAAACGGCCCCAGACCTGACCCGAAGCAAAAAAATCAGAAATTAACTAGACACGCAGCAAACAGTAGAAGTTAACCGGATCCAAACGCAACCCACAATAAAAAGTAAGAATTCACCCGACCAGCAGCAAAAAATAAAAGCGAAACGGACATCAAATTTTGTGAAATGACGGCGAAGAAAACACGAATTTCTTCAAAGGATCGTGAAACAGACGCACATTTCGTCCAAAAATTGCGAAAAAAACCCCGAAAATTTTATTAAAGTACTCACCCCAATCAGTTCGGGTCAACCCGAACCCTTCTCGCAAAAGTAAAAACCATATCCTAAACTGCCCCAAATCAGAATTGTTTGTCAAACTGCCCCAAATGCGCTAAGCACAGCTAAAACGTAAAAGTCAACCCGACCAACAACAAAATGTAGCAGTCGATCGGACTCAAACCTGGCCCAAAAACAAAAAAATTAGAAATTAACTCGAACCGCAGCAAAGAGTAAAAATCAATCGGACTCAAACACGACCCAAGTAGAAATTAGTCCGACCAGGAGCAAAAAATGGACAACCGGACTCAAACATGACCCACAACAAAAGTGTAGACAAAACACGACCCGCATTAAAAAAATGAGCTCCGACATGTGCATCAGACTGGAGTTTCCAAATTCTAAAATCGCCCCCCCCCTTGAGGACTCTATATCCGCCCTTGATCTGGAATATGGTGTTTAAATGAGTTATTTACCATGCTGTTTATTAATTGTATGTAAAACTCGTCGTTGGGAGCCACCGTAATACTTACCCTTCATATATATGTAAGAAATTATAAAAATCAGACCTATTAATTAGTTTTTTAATAAATCGTCCCTCAATGTGGACAAGCCCCATGACTAATTGTCACGGGTTTTATAGGGCAGCTAGAAACTTAAGTTTATCGTGTTAATTTAACTATAACACATGGCCTTTTTTAACTGGTAACCCTACGGAGATGAGAAATTTCAAATGTAAATCTACGCACTTGTTCTCCAGAAATCATGATATAAACACCTGTGAAAGGATTTTCCTATGTGTTAGAATACTTAAATAAATCTTAATTAATACTAATTCCCTTGAAGTCTGTCGTTTTATGAAAATGCGACATATATGCATACTCTCTTAAAACGAAAGAGTGGATTTGGCTGCTCAAGAAAGAGTTCTAATTTATTGGATCGTGAATGAGTTGATTTTTAACCGATTCAGTCATCTTGGTTTGACTTTTTCTCTTTCTAATCCACTCATACAGCTTTAAAAATAAACAACTCAACTCAATAATGAAACAGCTCTTTTCCTGCGCTGATTTTCGCCGCTGACTCGTCACGTGACCTTGCAAGATAAGATGAAGACTTCTTCCGCCGTTCGCTAAACAATTTGCTGAAAATGCCTTTTTTACGAAGTAAGTAAGTTTTATATAAGTATTTTACTTTAATTATGCTTTCTTTTAATAAATTTCCCTTCTCTTTTTAACAGACTAAAATTCATAACAGTATCATACCTTGAAATTAAAATGTCGTGTCACGCGGTAATATTGAGGATGTGTTTAATGCATTTCTATATTAATAATTGGTGTTACAGTGCTGCTACAAAACTTTCGTGCTTTAATAAAATAAATTAGTATATTTAATCAGAGTAAAAATTGTTAATGCAATGTAAATATCTCGTTATTTAATTGCCTTGTATTAAAGTTTTGTAATTATTATATCTTTATTCATAGAAATTTATCAAAATATTGTATTTACTTCTTGTTTGCAGTGTCTTAGTAAAAACGTGCTCCGGATTACATATATATTTATATAGAGAGGCTACATATATGGCATAATATGTAGTTTTTGAACACATTTTCCAAGATTTTTTTTTTCATTCTTAATGTTGAACTTGTGTTACTGTTTTGTTTGGCAAAGTTTCATACTATTATTGGACAAAATTATTGCATGCATGGTCTGTATTATAATAATCTGCTTAATATTTATAAGTTGTTACATAATGCATGCAGAAATAATAGTTTTCTTGTGCCTGCTTCCCAGGTAGCTTTAAATCTAAATGAAAATTTATAAATAAAACGAAAACAGTGGACAAAAGTTTGTCTTTCTATACTGGTAAATGCAAGTATTATTTCCTAAATATTATGCAACGATAACCAAAAAGCAAATCCTCTTTCTCTTTAGAAAATGCCTTGTAATATCATTGCTTTCCCTTTCCCTTAACATTTTTTATGCATAGCCCAGTGGTAGAATTGATTTTAAAAAAAGTTACTGGTCCCAAAGACCAGTACGCATGAAAGTTTACTGGTCAGAAATAGTCATCAGTAGCCTGCTACATAAAATTCTATAAAATACTTTTAACCATCCCCCCCCCCCTCTTCACACACACACTCCTACTAGAATGTAAATTAACCAAACTTCCTTTGCAGTTATACAAAATATTTGGCATAATAAAATGGAAAATTACTATTTTATAAAAAAGTATGTAGTATGTAAACTAAAACTATAAAATTGCGTATTTTATTTCCGATAATTTATTTAACAGATAGTAAGGATTAATGCAATATTTTCTTATAATTATTTTTTCAAGTAATATTTTATGGTTTGTGTTTGGTACGGTTTTCTCAGGCAGGAAAATTCATTTACTTGTCAGAGATGAAGTGGGTGTGCAGTGGTGTAGCTAGGATGGGTGACATCCCGGGACAGATGTAAAAGGTGTCAAGCCCCCCCGCCTCTTCCTCCTCCTTTCCAATATGTCATATTTTTTCAATCTCAATTCTACATTCTTATAAAAAATAACATTACCATTCCTTATTTACCTTTTGTCCTTCTGCATAAAAAAACCGCAGCAGTGAATCATCACTCGACCCATAGTCTGCATAAGTCAATGCCGTGTCTATACGTAGAAGAAAATTCTTTCTTTTAAAGTTTACTTTTGTTACCCACTCGTTGAATCGGTTGGTTTTTGTTCCCTAGTGCATATCTTATTTAGACACACCATTCTGTATAAAACTTCACTTTAGCAAAGAAAAAAAAAAAAAAAAAAAAAAAAAAAAAAAAAACTAGCTGTATTGCATCGTGAGCTAAAAATCTCATTTTATTTCATAATTAAACTCCAAAATCTTATAAAATTGTATTTTTTATTTGCAAATAAAGATTTGGTGTCACCCTTTAGAGGATGACACCCGGGCAGGGCAATCGCTAAGACTTTTAATTGGTGGGGGAGAAGACCTTAAATTGCCAAGTCAAATTTTCATATTTGCCAACTCGTTTTATAATTTTGCCAAGTTACCACACTTAGAAAATGTAATACAGTTCTTATTTGTAAAAAGTTTAATAATATTTCCAATTAGAGTTGTAACTTTTGCAAATTCTATCAAAAATAGAAAATGTACTACAATTTTTATTAAAATTTTAATTAAATTTGCCAAGTGTAACAGCATTTACGAATGTTTGGGGGGGAGGCTCCCCCCTGCCCCCCCCCTTAGCGAGGCCCCTGCACCCGGGTAATTTTCATAATCAAGAAGAATTTCTTTTACAGCTTGACTAAAATCTTAAAGATCAATGAGTTATGTATCTCTATATTCAAAATCACCATTACATATACATGCATATTTATTGATAAAAATAGACATTGGATTATAAACTGTAACTTCATTTTAAAATGATTTAAATTAAATATTTACAATAAATTTATGTAAAAAATAAAAGAAATTTAAATTTAATTTAAACAGTATTAGCAAACTGTCTTATGTTCTAAGAATAAAGTGCTGTATACAGTGAAGAATTGATACTCTGAAAATCTTTATAACTAATCTTTTAATTACAGATTACAATATGCTCTTTATGTATTTAATGTAAATTGAAAGTAGTCTGATAAATAAAATATTCTTCTCCATAGCTATCCAAATAATAAAATTCAAATACTTCTTGAGATTTTGTTTCTTGAATGACAATTTGAAGTCAACATTTTTGGTCATAGATTTAGTAGATAACTAACAAGGGGGAAAAAATCACTATTATTAAAATGCTATAAGTAGCATCCAATCTTTGAAAACTCTCTTATTCGACTTCATATTTTGATTTTAATGCTTAAGATAACCTCCCCAATTAAGATTGGGTATTTCCTTTACAGTTTGAAATCTTATGGATTGTGTTATGTTATTGCGTTAAATAATCTGCAGTTTTCAAAAAATTAAGATTTTTCTATTGAATATTGAATATTTTTAATCTATTTTATATTAGATCAATTCACATGTTCGAAGCTTTTTCTAAACAGAAATAAATATATTCACCAATGCAGACTGATTTTAATCCTATACCCAAAAAATGATCTAAACCTGCTACATCCAATGCTTATTGCTGATATAAAGTGTTAAAAATAGAAGTTATTTATATTCAATAATCGACATACATAAATTATTAAGAAAAACAGAAAATGTCATTAGATTTCTTCTGAAAAAAAAAACAATTTTCTTTTTTTAGAAAAAAACCAGTTGGTTTAAACTAAACCGTTGTTTAAACCAAAAGGAGTAAACAGTTGTTTAAACCATAGTTAAAAACAATTGGTTTAAACCGTGCCAACCCTGGTCTAATTGTCGTAGGTTCTATCTTGTATTATATAAATATGCAAATATATAGAAAAACAACTAAAAATCCACAAAAACCTGTATTGGTTGGGTATTTGCCAACGCTGATACATTTTGAAAGTAGCAACAAAGGTGAATTTTCAACAACATTTTATAATGTTGCTTTAAGAACTTTCATTTTAAATTTGTTTTTAAAATGGTGTTTTATTTTAAGATTGTATCAGAAGTTACGCCATGATTTAAACAAGCAGATAAGTGTAATCGCACAGGTTTTATTTATTCAATTTCCATTTTATTCATGATTGGCTGAATTTTCAGTAGTGCAATATTTATAAAGCTAAAATTTTTAGTGTATGGTTCATTTTTTGTTTAGACTATGGATGGGAAATTTTATAAAACATTTAATCTGAAAACTGCAAAATATTTTAATATGTTCATAATCATTCCTTAACATTATATTTATTGCTATTTAACTTAATTTCAATATTTTCTTTTAACACAGGAAGATGATTTCATGGAGCAGTAAAATTCTACTGTGAGGAGTCAAATTCAACAATCTTATTTAATCTCAAGGATCTTCAAGAAAGCGTCTATTTTGCCTAAGATTTTAAAAGTTGGACAAACCAGTGGACAGATTACAATATGCTCTTTATGTATTTAATGTTTAATGCAAATGGACTGTTATATTTATAAAGGTCCTGTTAAAGATATTATTGAAACTTGTTTATCTGATGTTGGAAAGAATTGTTATCAATTAATGTTAGGTTTATTTTGTTCTTGCTAAATAAAATGTTTTTGTTGTTAAATAAAATTAGTTTTTTTTTCTTTCTTGCAACATTCTAAATTGCACATTTGGCTCTAACTTTTGACATAAAATGCTGCAGTCTTATGCCTTTATATTTATTTAAAAGTTAGTTGATTTAAGAAATATTGAATAAAATAAAAAATTAAAAGATTAATTAAGAAGAAATAAGTTATTCTTGAATATAAATTCAAGTTTTAACAAATGTTTTAAATGATATAAAGAACAATTGCACATGGTCAATAAATCCATTTCTCAGTTATTTCTGCATTTAACTTTTGTACTACAATATTTAGTTGAAGGTTCTTCATACAATAAAATAATTGTCCATAATCCAAATTTTAGCTATACAAGTTTTTTAATGGCATTCCTCCACATTTCCCAATTGCAATGTGCTTATATAAATGCTTTGGGTAACAATTATTTTATCTAAGATTTCAAAGCCATTTCAGATTTCAAACTAAAGAATTAAAATATTTTTTTTTAATTTAGTCAGTTTAAGAAATATAAGATTTTGATTGAGATTTAAATCGAGGAATAATTACAACAAGGTATCATGGGTTGATGTTTATCCATTTAAAATATTTCCAATTTCATTTATTTAAACCCTGCACTGGCCGTGTGTGTGTGTGTGGGGGGGGGAATACTTTTTTAAATTTAGGTTTTATGTTTTTTAATACTTTCTTTTTCAAAACTGGTTCTAAAACTCCTATTAATAATTAAAAAAAAAAAAACTAACCAAAATTGCAAAAGTAAAAACTAACCCACTTGCAGATCATCCTCAAATATTCTATGCCCCCCCCCCCAAAAAAAAAGGTAAAAATTTTAAAATCCAAACAAGATATTTGAAAATAACTTCTGCATAGGATTATCTAAACTCTTAAGGGGAACAATCAGCTTCTAACATTGTGGTGCTGAAGTTGAGTCGTTGGGTTGATATCCAGTTTATTTTTTCAATATTTTTTTAGTAAGATGCCTAAGATTGGTTTATTTGATTGAAATCGTAAATTTTTAATAAAAAAATAATTGTTATTTGCAATTAAATCAGAAGCTAATGAAAAAATTAAAATTGTATATAAGCATATCTGAAGCTATAAGTATCATTAGAAAATATGTAAACTTGAAATTGCCCAAGAAAAGAAAGGAAAAATCCCATTAGCACCACAGCATCAGAAGCTGATATTCTGTTTAATGTTGTTCGGGTGCTGTTGTACAGTTATGCAAATTTAGGCAGTTTGCATGAATAAGTGTTTTCAAATTTGCAATTTTGAGATCACCAGTATTTTCAATTTAATGAATATATGTACTTTTAAATTTAACAAAAGAAAATACTGATGTTAAAAATTTCTGATTTGACAGAATAATAAAAAATTCATGTAAGCTCTATTTAATTTTGTATAACGATTCAATTGCCTTTTCCCCTAAATTGACATAGGAAACAGTTTCATTGAATTAGAAATAAAAAAAAAATGTTTTTATGATTCATTAGAGAACTTTCAGTCATATAAATTAGAATGTTTTAAGTCTTGTTAATTAAAGACTTGGAAGAAATATTGGAGAATCCATGTTACAGTTTTCCAATCTCTCTCTCTCTCTCTCTCTCTTTATATATATATATATATACCCTTGTAATGCCAATAAACAGAAATTTAAATCCGAAATGAGAATTTAATTGCAACACTTTAAAATGTGGCAATAATTCCATGTTATATTGAATTTCATTGATAAAAATTAATCGAGGATTACTGAATTTAGTTTTAAATGATGTGATTTTATTTAGACGATTTAGAAATCGCTTGAAGATTTTTGTAATTTTAAGCAATTTTGCTTTTCTTCAGAGTGAATTTATTCAATTCTACAAATTCAAGGAGTTTTGGATTAACTCTTAAATGAGTTGATTTCACTTCACTCAAATACGAGTTGGCTGCAGCTAACTCAAGTGCTACTCGATTTAATCCTAAAGACTTCATTTCACTCAAGTATGATTTGGTTACAAATCGCTCAAGTGCTACGAGATCCAGTCTTAAATGACTTCATTTCACTCAAGTATGACTTGATTACAAATCACTCAAGTACTACTGGATTTAACCTTTATTGATTTGATTTCACTCAAGTATGAGTAAAATAGAGATCACTCAATCATGAGTTGATTAAAAACAGCTCATTCACTTGAGTTGTTTCAGCTCTTCTTGAGAAGGTTCCTTTCAACATGGGAAAAGAGTGGATTTCAGCTCAACTTGAGTTAATTCAGCTTTTTCGTTTTAAGAGAGTACATAATATATGAAAATAAAACATTTGTAAACTATTTATAAAATGCATCGCAATTCCAAAACAAAATTTAAACATATTTTTAAATATTTTTATTTTGCATAGTAATGCTCTATTAATGAGTTGCTAATGAATATATTTCGACAAATTATACAACACGCCAAACTACTCAAGTAGTGTTGAATTGCGAAAAAGAAACATTCTTATAACTCCAAAAATAATATTCTTATTAACTAGCAGTTTATTGCGTCGGATTAAGCGTCTCATTTCCAATTTAAATATATCTTTGAATTGAAATTTGAATGAAATACAGGCTCATGAAAAATCGAAGAATGTGGAAAACAGGATTACAGATATATCGGCAACTAATAATTCGACGGACTTCATTTTTCATGCAAAATTTGTGTTATTTTATTGCCTTTTACGATCACTATTTAAAATAAAAAAATTCGAAAATTTTTATACACCTTTCATCAGAATGAATTTTTCGAGAGTCCAAAAAATAGTTCCGGATAATCGAGGTTATTGATATTAAATAGGCTTCGTTCTATTCTTAAATACTAAGTATATACAAAATTTCTAGTCTCTATCTGAATTTGTTTGAGAGATAGAGCGTTTATAGCAGAGTTGGGTTTCTGACGTCAGAAACTGGTTTTTGACAAGACAAGTGTCAAAAACTGGTTTAAACCGTCAAAAACTGGTTTAAACCGTCAAAAACTGGCTTAAACTGTCAAAAACGTGTAATGCGCTTTAAACATTTTAAGAACCAGAGAAAAACATTGAGTAATTTTTTATTTAAAATTAATTATACTGTAATTTAATAATTACAAAAAAATTAAGTTATTTTAATTGCAATAAAACATAGTTTTTTAGAATGTTCAAACAGAAGAAAATGATTTTGTACAGTTAATAATCTGGATAAATTTTACCCCACAGCATCCTATAGCACTTAACCAATTTAGCACATTTATTTACACCCAAATGGTTTATATTATAAGTTTAAAGTGTATGAAGCCAAAGCTACAAAATACTCTCTCAATTGGTGCTGAGCTAGCAGGGCTTGATAACAGAGGCATTGCTAGTTGAGCAAGTTGGGAGGCTGGCCAAATTTTCAGATTTATGACAATTTTTTTTTTCTTTTTTTTCCAGAAATGATAATATACAATACAGTAAAAGTGAATTTTTAATATTACATCTAATATTGTATATTTTTGACAGATGTTTAATGTGAAATTTTACAGATCAGTGTAGTATTTGAGGTTTCTGACGAGGTTTTTGACAAGAGGTTTTAGCCATGACGGTTTAAACCACGGTTTTAACCGGATAAAACCGCATACTGTCAAAAACTTGCCAACCCTGGTTTATAGACAGACGGAAGGCAATTTTTTTTTTCTAAAAATATTTTTATCGAAATCTCCAGTATCTAAAACGTGTAAATCCGTCAAAAATTTTTTTTTCGATTTTAAAAACTATTGAAGACATACCCTATACTACCTATGATGGGTAAGTAATACAGTTGACCAGTGAAATTTTTCTATCGGTTAGAGTCGAAATCTCATGTTAGCTTTTAGTGTATATTTTCACAACAGTAAATCAAAGGCAGCTGGCAGCAGGCTTTATTTAGAATGCTAAAAGAATGTCTGAAGCATTTACACACTTAGGAGACACGTAGAATGCAAAGGTATTTAATAGGTTGTCTAGCGGATAGTCGAATTAGTATTTTGTGAGTAATTATTAAAAATTAGGTTATTTTACAACATATTTAAAAAGAAGATACAAAAAGGTTTTAAAGATACATTTTTCAGTGTTTCATGCCGAATCTGCTAGCATTTATTTTCATTTGGCTACTGTTTTTTATATCTTATTCGCCAAGTCGCTAATGTTGGTCAAAAGCAGGAGAGAACACTGAGCACGTGGGAACAGTTCGTACAAATATAGCTTTTTTTTCATAATTGGGTTAATTTCTATTAACCAAAACTATGGAATGTAGTAAGCAGAACTTTATTTTACATATGGTAATTTTTTTTAATCAACTTTATAGTTCTTATTTTTTTAATAATTTTATAAATTAAAAAGAATGTTCAAATGTACTTCACTGGTGGGGCAGCTGTGAACAAACGTGGGGAACCTGTGAAACCAAGCAAAAAGTATTCTTTGAAATGCTTTTAATTCTGTTATTCATTTGTCGTCATAATCATTAGTTATATTATGTTTTAAATTCACTATCTATAAAAAAAATGTATCAATTTCTCTATTTTCTTGGTGATATATTTAAGCACAAGATTATAAAATGAAAATAAGTAGATTAGGGGTAAGGAAGATTAGATGACTGATTTATTGTTACAATAAAATAAAAAGTAAAGAAGCAAACTTGAAAAGAAAAAAAAATAAAGCTTTTAAATTTTGCTTAGTTGTTCTTGCTTCCAGGAGATTTTAGACAGGGAGTATTCAGATAATATTTAATGGAAATCTGCTGAAATATGAAAGATTCTCTGCATGTATTTTCCTTATTTATGTCTAAATTAATGATAAAGAAGGGTTTTCTAATGATTTATATATATTGTAAGATTTTGTTTTCATAGTTAAATAATTTTTTGCATTATTTAATTGTGTTGAGCAACTATAGATGGCGACACTAATGCTTTAGCAGTTAATCTGCATTTATCTATCTCACATGTACAAATATATCGATATCAATCGATTCAATTAATTCTATAATTATAATTTAAAACTTGTAATTAGAATTAAATAGTTTAACTATTTTTATTATGTTAAAAAAATTTTGTCTACTTATGTTTTATAATTAATTATTTTTGATAATAGTTATTTAAATATCTAATATTAATAAAAACTATTTTACTACTTTAACTTGCACATTAACTGTCTAATGTGACTGAATGCAAAATTGTATTGCTATCACATGGTCGAAATTGTTATTTGTAAGTTAACCTATTGTATAATTTAATTTGTCTAATTATTTCCATTTGACTTGATTTTTCAATTTAATTTAATCAATGTTAATTCAATTATTATTTTCTTTTTCCTGGTCTCAATGGAAATTATGGTTGCGATTGACAATTGTAAGTTATCTTTATCAATATTCAATTACAGTTTATTTATTATTTTTCGAATATTTTTTATTTGAAATAGTTTTTCTATTGCAATTATTATATTGATAATTCTATTATGGTCTTATTATTTTTCTAATATTTTTCTTTGAAATGAGTTCTCATTTGCGGTTAATCGGGCAATATGGAAATTATTTTTAGGTCTATCCTGATTTCCATTCAGAAATTAATTGCAATTAATGTGGCTATTTAGTATTGCCCTTGATAACGAGATAAATACCACATTTCCAATTTTATTTCTAATTCTGACAACTCCTCTGTATGATATAATTTGGCATTAACAAATTTTTTACAGTAATTGATGTTGATTTGTAGTATTATTTAATGGTTCTCTCTCTCTCTCTCTATATATATATATATCGATTATAACCCCTCCCACATACATAAACAAATTTAACTTCTTTTGCTTTCGAAAGTAAGAGGGAAAGGGTGGTTACAATCGGGATTTTATAATAGTTATCAGATTAAAAATTTTACTTTATTAAGATCTTACTGATATATATCTCCATTCAAAGCATCATATACATAGCTATTTCAGAAATGAAAGCAAGCCATCATTACAAATTTGGAAGAAATGAAATAAAAAAAATGCAAAATTGTTTAACGTAGTACTTTTTGTATTAACAATGCATAAAAAATATTGTTGTTTAGTAAAATATTTCACAACATCATAACATTTTAGAAAATATTAAATGTATTTGAATTACAATTGAGCGTAAATGAGCTTATTGCTCTTTATGTTACTTGTTGTCAGTTGTTTCTGTGGAAGTTTCAATATAAAATCAAATGTTATATGATGAAAAGTCTTCTATTTCAGGTAAATTATAGGCATTAAAGTTAACATTACTTCTCATGAAGTCATTTGAAAGGAACACATACAATAAACTCAATAATGACCGAATGATTATTGGGTCACTTATGAACTGTTCATATCTGCACAAATTAGTCTATTCACAAGTGCCCCACGTGACGAATAGAGTTAAAATGACAAATCATTAATATTTTTTAAATTTAAAAGAAAATTTCTTTTAATCAAAGTTATTTATTAGTGTCCATAGTATATGTTAAAGCATTAAAATAATAATTAAAAAAAAACCTGAATAAATAAATAAAGTTATTCGTTTAGCAAGTTGGAACCGAGATTTTACTTTTGATCAATAGTTTTTTGGCTATTAAAAAAAAAAAAAAAAAATTGTCGAAGAGCTTAAAAAAATTACTATATGTCTACGGTGCTTTCACCATTGGTAGTTTTTTCAAATAAAAAAATATATATAATAACCAGGGAAAATTTGGGACGTTCACATCTTCCCCATGTCCACATGTACCCCAGTCTCCCTTATACTTAAACTTCTTCTATAACCCCGTGTTTCTTTATTTGTAAGAACTTAAAGTAAAAAAGTGAGAAAAATTTAAATACTTGTCTACACGTTTCTAATTCTTATTCCGAAAGTTGAATGATAAGTTACAGTGTGATACTAATTTAAGTCTAGTTTTACGGTTTAGCCTGTTATAATATTGATATTTACCTATTTTCAAGCACTGTTATCTCTGAACATCTGCGTCTACCAATTGTCAAAATTCAGGTCATTCAATGACTGGACAGAGTTCATAACAAGTTTTGCAAAGGAAATATGCAGAATCTCTTTCTCAATTTAAATTTCACCTTTCGGTTTTACTTAGCTTTTAAAAGTGTTGAACTATTGATACATTAGGGGGAAGAAGTGTTAAAGTAAATATTTCCTGTATTTAAACGTTCATAGTTAATTTATTACAACCTATTTACAGAAGATTCAGTGGCTTGAGAGCCAAAATACATTAATTTCAATTTGATGTGACAACACCTTTGGCAGGTTAACAAATTAGGTACAAATTAGGGGGAAACCCCTTCTTGCTCCTTTTTGGGTTTTTGAAAAAAAGTAAAACTACCGCCATTTTGTTGCGTTCGCTTTTTCCCTTTTATCAGCGGAAATGATTTTCTTTCGTCTGATTGATTGCTTTTTCGAAAGCTATACATTTCCCTTTGAACGTTATTTTATTTATTTAATGGTTAGTCCCTTAAGTATGACTTGCGTCTGGAAGTGACACCTGGAAACCACCTGCAACACCTGTTCTAGAAAGTAGGCTCCTTTATTTTTGGAGTAACTAATGTTACAATGTTTCTTTAAATAAACTATGCAACAATGCGCCAATACAAAAAAGAAAAAGAAAATAAAAACTTTTAACTAAGCATCATTATTTGAAGTTAGTTCAAACTTAAACTAAAAAGAATTTTTGCATAGAATTTAAAAATGAAAGTGTTGAAAAAATATTTCATATACTAAATTATTATTCTGCAACATTTTGATTTAAATTATTTTAAGGGTGTATTCTAAAAAAACGCTTTTCCACCTTCAACAGCTCGAAATTTTCCAAAACAATTTCAGACATATTTTTAAAAGTAGAAACATGAAACTTGCTGAGAGTATTTTTGAACGATGTATAAGGTGCCGTGTGGTGTCATTTTACGCTAAATTCATTAGAAATTCTTTCATAAACAATTATCTTCTCAATATGACCCATTTTTTTGTTCACAGATCTCACGCTTCGGAAAAATTGGTTCAAAATGCCGTTTTTGATTGATTTCTTTTGCAATATTTTCTGCATTTATCAAAGTATCGACAATTACGGCAGCTTGTGTACGTTCTAAATAAGACAATTTGTCAGTTTGATGCATATGAGAGCAAAAATGAATTTAAAAATGAATCGAAAAATAAGCAGTTTGAATCAAAATACATCTTTAAAGCTGTTTTTGAAAAAAAATAATGCTGGACAATAGTAATTTGGACAATAAAAACGGTGAATAGGTTAAATTTCTTCCCACTTTAACATAGCTATTTTTATTAATTAAATATACTCGGATTGCTATGAAATTTTCATACGTTATTGATGTTTACCCTAGCACGAACCCTATAGTGAATAAAGTGTCTACTATGATTAATTTATTTACAGGGATAGTCAAAAGTTTTTCGATACATTACGGTCTATGGGGGAAAAATCATTTCAAATGAATTTTAAAGGTATTACACCCTGTCAAACATACTCAAATTTATATGGATTAGTAGAGTGCACTAAAATAGCATTCTGTAAAATATGCTGCGAAAATAATAGTTACTATTCATTTACTGGTCATTACATTACTCAGTCAAAATAATTCCATTATAGAATAATAAATGAGAGTGGTGGGAATTGTTTGCGACGCATTTTAATTATTTTAAACGATTTCAAGTATCATACAAATGATAAACGCCGCTGAGACTTAATATTTCACGTATAATATGAAGTGCATAATATTTACAAGGACACACAAAATATTTCAAATCGTATATTCTATCCGAAGTGCTGTATATTATTGATGATAGCTGATGGATGGACGAAGTGCATTTATTAAATAATATATGCATTTTTGCGTTGAACTCCTCCCAGTTTAATAAGAAATACTTGTAGAATATAGATAAAATGATATACAGGGTCACGCAAAGAATTATCTACGTGGCCACCCAAGCATGATAATTTCTGGAAATGTGATTTAAGTTATTTTAAGAGTGTTTTTGTTAGAACTAGATTTTAGCAAAATACTGGCGTGTAATAAAGATACTAGGTAAACTACAGGGCTGTAGAAAAGTATTCAAGAGTGTTCCCATCTATTAGAATAAAGTAGAAGAAGAAATTTCAACCAGTTAGGCATTTTTTTACTAAACTAAATGTTCCATTAAATAGTATAAATGCCAACCGACAGATCAAATACAGGGTTGTTCAAAAAATATTGGAATACATGTTTGGCTATCGACAGTAGCATTTTATTTCTCTAAATAACGAAGTTTTGTTAAAGATTTTAGGAAATGTTAGAAAATGTTTCATAATCTATACTTAATGCATGATGTTTCTTGTTATACATGCGTAAAATTTTTAGACATGTTCGAAATAGTGTTTAGGCTCTTTAATATAGATGAAAAAAACTACTAGCTTCATCAAGGATATGCACAAAATCCCACCGCTCTGTTTTATAATTGTTTTATTTTAACCAAATTTCTTTTAGAGAAAGAGAGTTAAAACATAAAAAAAAAGATTCAGTTTTTGCAAATATGATTTTCTTAAAAGAACTCTTTAAACCCCCCCCCCCTCCCCATCATTTGAAAATCAGAAATTATTAGGTGTAATAAGTATTCTCTTTAACAAACAAAAAAAATTACAAGTAAGGTTTTAATCAGGGTTTGTATGAAAACCGGTTTTTTTGAAAAAAAAAAAAAAAAAAAAAAAAAAAAAAAAACGGAAATCCAGGTTTTTGTTGGCTTAAACCAGGTTTTTTTGGTTTAAACCGGGTTTTTTTCATTATTACTTAAATAGTATTTAGCAAGAAAAAAAAATTGAGTTTTAGAAAGTCATGATGTTAATGTTAAACATTCACACTGGTACTTAATCACTGGTACTGGCACACTAGCTCTCAGGTTTAGATAGTTTGTGAGCTAAAGACTAAAGGGTGAAAATAGACAAAACGTTTCATTCAAACTTTAAAAAGTCTTTAAAATATATTATTCCTAGAGTTGCTTAAAAAATCTTGCATGCTCTTAATAAATGCATGTCAAAAAAGTTTTTTTGGTGGAATCAGAATAAATTAAAATTATAAATAGCATTCAGAATACAATCTACGTTTTAATATCTTTCAAAAATCTATAAACATGTACAATAAAGAATATTTCAATTCATTCTTCTTTAATGCCTCATTCCTTTCAATCATTAAATATTAGTACAATACGAAGAGAAAACCCGAAATATAATCTTAGTACTGGGGCCCTTTTTCGTTCGGACCCCTAGGCTTCACCCTATTCAGCTTAAGGAATAATCCGTTTCTGGTTATGCCTGCAAATATCATGATTTATGTTTTAAAAACAATCTGAACATACTAACCTAAAAAGTCTAATACTAACCTAATGTAAAATTTGCATGCTACAATTTTAGATAAAAATAGTTATGAACAATAATACTACCATGGAATCATATTATTTGATCTGATCGTTTTATTTCACTAGCTTTTAAAGTATGTTCAGGTAAACATTTCTAAAAGCTTTATAATCCAATCATTCGAGATATTGGTAAAGAAAACGTTTTTTCAACAAATCTCGTTAATAAACTTACCTATGAATTCAGTTTTTATAAAAATATCAGGGAAATAAATCATAAAGAAATGATATATAAAAGTTATAACTATTTTTCTGGTCTCTACCAGAATTTATGATAGGCTCTATCGAAACATAATATAAATTTAATAGCCTGTTCATCAAGAAAATTAAAAAAGTTAATTTGTACGAAAATAGATCAAACACCGAAAGATGAATTAACTGGTCTTTATGAGATTCCTTTTAGAACTGAAAGCAGTAGAATAATAGAAAACGTAGTAATGACAAAAAAAAAAAAAAAAAAAAAAAAAAAAAGAAAGAAAAAGGATTCATATAGCAGCTATTCATAAAGAACATAAAGCAGGTATAAAATTTTATTGCCAATCCATATCTCTCTCACGTTTATGTTTAATCAGAATATCACAATAGATTTTGATAATGCAAAAATTATGCACCCAATATCCAATTACTCACCAGGGTTCCCAGCATCATGGAAAGTCAGGGAAAACTGGGAAGTCATGGAATTTAAAGTAGTCTTGGAAAATCAGGAAAATTTCAAAATATACAGAAAAAATCAGGGAAATTACAAATATTTTCTAAAAAGTCATGGAAAAATCTTGGGGGGGTGGGGATGAGATAAATGAAAAATGACACGACATTCATCAAATAGTAACAGGAAGAAATCTCGAAACTCATCAAACAACTGGGGTGAAAAATCAAATTTGAAGTATGATTGCTGAAAAAATTTACTAACTTTAACAAATTGCAAAAATAAGTAAAAAAATTTTCTATTTGCCAATATGATCAGAAACTTTTTGAGATTTGGTCAGGGAAAGTCAGGGAATTCGCCAGTCATGTTTTGCTGGGTACCCTGTATATATCACTATCAGAGAATCCATAGAAATCATGTGTAAAAATAATCAAATACTATTCAGTGATAGCCTATCATACATTATCTTTAGTGTATGGTTATGTGTACTATCCTGAAAATAAATCCTGAAAACTTGAACAAAGTGACATATTAAAGTTTATAATACGGCAGTTAAATATTTTCGTTTACGAAAGTACTAAGAATTTTTAAATAAAATGTATATTTTAAATTCTCGTACAATTTATTTTATTATTTTACTTGCATTTCAAGTAAAAAAAAAAAAAAAAAAAAAAAAAAAAAGAGAGAGAGCTTTTAAAATGTCATGTGATACATATTTTAAGATTGAATGAAGGTAAAATATTGCATTGTACCTTATGCTTTTATTTAGAAATCATTCTTTTAAAAATATTTTTGTTTTGAACAACCAATAATGCATTTGGATCAAGATAAAGTAAAGTTTCTATAACTCTTCCTAAACTGTATCATTACTAATCGATTTATTAAATTAATTTTATAACATGTTATTTTAATAGTAGTTTAAAGTACAGTCGGAGTATAAATTGTTAAAGTCTGTGAAAGTTTTACTTTCGAATCAATACTCCCCCCCCCTTCCCCTTTCTATTCTTCCTTCTCTTTTTCGGAAAAGTGTGAAATAAGCAAGCTTATAGTAATTGCTAAAAAACTATGTTCTTGAAATGTGTACTGGTGTTCTGTTTTTTGCTACAAGCAAAATTTTTCCCGAAAATGCCGTAGAAGTTGTCATTTCGATCCGAATATTGCAGGAAAGAGAAAAAATCCCTGTCTGCTTGGCCTACAGGCGGAGGTTGATTTCGAAGAGAAGTGTTCGTTTCTTCAAAAAATAAAATAAAATAAATAAATAAATAAATAAATAAATAAATAAAATAAAATAAAATAAAATAAATAAAAATAAAATAAAATAAAATGTGATTACAGATAAATCCAGTTTAACAATTCTATTTGGTCGCTTTTGAAGAATTTTTAATTTTATTTTTCATAAGAGCAGGTTTTATCAGAATCATCTTAGGGGAAATTCAGCTCAAAATGCCCAGTTTGACAGTATTTTTTAAATGCATTCTGACTTTATGAATAAATCAATATATTTATAATTTAACAAGTTAGTTATCATGTTAAATTATCCGTATTGATAATGTAGTTTATTAAAGATTTTAAAATATACTGTTAATTCTTCATTAGTTGATTAATATAATATTGTCATGATAGCTTGTTATTTTAAATTTCTAATGAATATAATTTGTTTATAAAGTATTTGTCATCCTTTTATAAAAATAAATTATATTTACTTACGATAGATTTACTTACTTGCACACACACACACACACACACACACACATATATACATTTTTACTGATGGTAGTTTTGGGGTCTAGGTCTAGGAAAATACATTCTGCCTTTATCAAAAAACTGACCAATACGGCACATTGTACAGTTCCTAAAAAAGAGAACCTGTCAATTGGATGCCTTTGAGGACAAAAATGGATTAAAAAATGCGTCTGGAAAAAAAAAAAAAAAAAAAAAAAAACAGCAATTTATTATTTGAATACTTCAATTTTCAATCATGATCACTTTAGAACATCTGTTCAAAATGACATTTTGACAGCATTTTTCGAAATATATTCCTCTTTATTAAAAATCTGGCAATTAGGTCACATTATGTAGTTCCCAAATAAGAGAATCTGTATTTGGATGCGTTTAAAATCAAAAAATGAATTTTGAAATAAGTCATAATATAAGAAGTTTGAATTTAAGATTTTCAACTTCAACTCCTATTATTGTTTAATTTATTTTTGCTATAAGAATTGATCCTACCAAAAACTTGTCAGTATAAAAGTTGTAGATACTATTAAGAAGATGTATAATAAACTTATTCGGATTTCATATCTTAAGAATTGAGATGTTATTGATTTTTTTTCTTTAATACCCTCACCCTTTTTTGTTTTCGTTTTTAATTTTTCCTTTTTCAATAAGAGTTACAAGAGTTACTCCAATCAAAAACTTGTTAATACAAAAGTTTTAGACGATATTAAGAGTATTTATAAACAAAATTAGTTTAATTTGATATCTTGAGAATTGACAAGTTTATGAGTTTTTAATTCCCAAAAATTCTTTTTTTTTTTTTTCGCTCCTTGAGCCCATCTTTAATTTTATCAAAAATCTGTCATGCATAAACATTTGGCCCATTTTTTAGAAGTAATATAAACTTAAAATTGATTCGATACCTATTTTAACTAAGAAATTATTATTATTATTATTATTATTTTCACAAAACCCTTCGCTATTTCTACTCCCTTAACGTGACCGTGATTTTATTGTATCAGTTTGGGAAAAAGTTATATGTATTTATAAATAGATAGATAGACAGACAGATAAACGTTTTTACTAATGGTAGTTTTGGGGTCTAGGGGTCATGATCGGTGTAGATCTGCAAAAAAATTTCTCAAATTCCAACATAGGAACGATCGCAATAGGAAATATTTTATACGGAATCTATCTAAAAACGGAGAAAGAGAAAGAGAGACGATTAATTAAAAGATCATATTAAACTTTATTATGGATTTAATTTGAATTTTTTAAAATAAAAATTGCATTGGAATATGCTCGATTATTTATGTCACTTTTTAAGAAGAAAATGATTCCAAAATGTGGAAAAATGGACAATCAACCCGATAAAGGAAAACGAACGAAGAACCTTAACAAATAATGAAAACATTAAAAATCTGTCCCATTTATCAATTTTATATCACCATTTTTAGAAATAAGCACATTTTTAATAAACATTCAGTAGCTTAAAATAACGGTTATGATATGAATTCGAAAAGAAAAATTTATTGAAGAAAATATTATTTAAATCTTTTATGTCGTCAGATTTCACATCATTTTTAATAAAGTTTCGAATTTTGGTAAAGTCTAAATGTTTTCTGTACTAAAAAAAAATAAATTAAAATTAAAATTAAAATTAAAAAATAAAAAAAAAAAAATTAAAGAAATATAAGAAAAAGAAAAATAATTGAAAAATAAAAATTTCTCTCTACAAATTTTCGTGTATTTTTAGACACAAAGAGCATAACAGTGAAAGACATGGCAAATAAAGTATCTGTAATGAAATAGGATTTCTCCTCTTTGGATAAATGAATTGTATCTAGAGTGATATTCGGCTTTTATCTAATTGCGACGTTAACCAGGTTGTCGCGCCCCGAAATTCCATTCAAAATATAAGCTTTGTTCGCTTTTCCAGAAAAATCTCAAGCCTTTATCGGAAAATTAAAAACATTCGATTTAATGGCTTCTGATGAGTAAAAGTACTTACCATTCTCATTCATTGACAACCAGAAATGGATTTAAGAATATGTCGGAAATTACACAGTTTTGATTATGAAATCAACGATTAAATCATGATTTTACCGAAAAGCACAGATCGTGTTTGCAATTTGAGGTTTAATTGTTTTGGAAACTCAAAACTATTGGTGACTATTCATTATTTGAGCGCTGACGAAAAAATTATAAAAATCCTGTTTAAATCGATAAAAAAAAAAAAAAAAAAAAAAAAAAAAAAATCGGAGCTAAATAAAGAAGAAGTCTGATTTTTAAAAATATCATGATTTTTTACATCCTAGTTTAGAATAGGAAACAAACGTAAATGTTACTTGAAATCGTTACTTAGTACTGATGCATTCGTGATTTAAACTATACTGAATACTGTCATAAATACTATTGGCCCCACCAGTGGTAGAGAAGTTCTGACCTCTCAACTGGTAGATGGCAGGTGCTGGGTTCGACCCAATCGCGACCGTCGGCCTAACCGTTCGGAGTTTTCCGTGTTTTTTCTTCGAACCTTGGATTTCCTTCCGTAAATACGGGTTGGGTTTCCTTCGAAAGGCCCCCACGGAGGGCATCCCACCCCTTTAGGGCCCATATCCCACGTGTAGATAATTAGTAAAATAATTCAAACCATAAATACTATATATGATGCAAACACATAGTTAAAAAGTTGTAACTTTTGCTGCACCGTTACTCCACCGTTTTTATAGAATATCTGTATTTTGACCTATGATAATGCTCCATAAAAAAGAAGTCATTGTTTTTTATAAAAGCGATGGTTTGACAATGCAGCGAAAATTTCAAAATTTAGCAGTGCAAGAACTTTACTATATGCACCTGAGAAAAATAGACGATGCATAACTTTTTATTGGAAGAGTTTCTGAACAGGATTTAAAGGCTATTTGTTTTCAACTGCTTTATTGAACAAGGATTCGCAAAACGGTTAAACATATTTGCAAATTATTTTTTTAGCGGAAATATACATAAAACTGGAAGGTCTGACTATAGAAACGAATCGGAATCGACCTGTATCCTCTGTAAGGATTTAACTGCTGTAAGAATCTAATTTGGCTAATTAAAGCTAGACAATGGATTGGTACATCGAAGTCTGGTGATGGGGGAAGCACAAAAAAGGATTAAGGTCCTTTTCTTCCTGTCGACAGTAAGTCTAGCGCGGCCTTTTTTCATGTGACATTAGCATATTAGTTACGGCTACCATTGATTAATCGCAGGACCTCCCTGAGGGCCAAGAGTCGGAGGAAATAGTTTCACTATTCCCAGACGGACGATGGCAATCTGTCGCCAAGGCGTATCCCAGCTGAACCAATAACTTTGATCTGGGAGGGGCCAGAAGGAGAGTTGCTCTCCTGATGGGGATGAGAGAGAAGTTGGAGATGATTATCGATGATGGAGCTCGCAGTAAAAGGCGTGTGGAAATTTTTCATATAGAACCCAGAGTTCTACGAACTGTATTATTTTATCTATACCTTGAATAAAGAGATTTAACATGGAAAAGGATTTGCATCACTCAATTGCTACCAAATTATACTAAACCGAATATAGTGAAGCAAATTCCTCACACCTCATTTACAAATTATTTTTTTTTCGCGGAAATATACATAAAACCTGGAGGCCTGACTATGGAAGCGAATCGTAATCGATCTGTATCGCCATTTTTTAATGAATAAATGACTTGTTAAGTTACAAGCTATTTTGATCACGTGATAAATACGTTTTCCAACCCTGTTTGAGTGAGTATTCTCCTTTCTTACAGAAATTCGGTTAAAACGCCCATTTTGACACTATTTTCTTAAATATCTATTGCACTTGCAAATAAACCAGAAATTTTTTTTTAATTAAAAATTATTAATTTATAATTTTTTAAAATTAATAAATAATAAAATTTATTCAAAGTTAATACAATTTATTTTAAATTAATAAAATTTAAAATTAAAATTTATTAATTTTAAAAAATAATTAATTTAAAAAAAATTTAAGATTTTAATATTATTTTTTCTATTTTTCTTTAATTATACAGCACTTTATAGAAAATTTGATGATTTAGATAATTTTTGAAGCTTGAAAATAGCTTAAAACTTATATTCATGTAGCAATGAATTATAAACAACATGCGCAACCTTTACAACAACATTAATATGCTGTTCGACTCTTTATTCATCTTATGAAAATATTTGAACAATTCAGGAATAGACCAGAAACTAATTGCGGAATTGTGTTTGAAATATTTATGTAACAGAGGTAAACGAAAATATATTTATCAAAATAAGAAAGCAAAATGTACATCTGTACAGTAAAATGTAAATCTTTAGAATTAAAAAATTTAAATAAAGTAAATCCCACTTGATCTATAATTGACTTAAATACACAAAATAATATTTTAAATGAAATATGAGAGAAATATGATACTATTAAAGTTATTTTATTATTATTAGAGGATTTTGGTTCATAGGAATATGCAGGATCATCGCTGAGACTTTACATTGGTTGGGTGGGGGGGGGGAGGAATTTAAATTGTCAAATGAAATTATATTTGGAAATTTTGCCAGGTCTATCGGAAATTGAATGTGTGTTATAACTTTTATTAAAGTTTTAAAAATATTTGGCAATTTTTTTTAAGTACAACAGCATTCTCAAACTTTTTTTTTATGGGGGGGGGGGGGGGAGGCATGAGTGAGGGTCTTGATAATTCATGTGGAATTTATTCATAATTTCTGACATATTTACTTCTTAAGGTGGCTTTTTTATTTATCTAAACTTTAACTTTTGATTTTAAATAAAATAAACTTTGCCTAAGGCAAAATCGATCAAAAACTGATTTTTTTTTTTTTTTTTTTTTTTTTTTTTTTTTTTTTTTTTTTAACAGTAGACAATATTTTACTTTAGACAATTCAATTTTTATTCTTATGTCTATAAATTCACAGAGCATGAAAATCTTTTTGAGGATGAACGCAGAGTTCGCATTACAGAAAGTTATTGTATTTCCATATGCAATTTTTTTCTTTCTTTCTTTTTAATATAAAAATTTCACTTCAAAAATTAATTAATATTCCAATTGATTGTAAAGTTGAGAAAACCAGACAATGAATAAACTGATTTTAGAAAAATGGGATTTTGAGATCAGTAGACAAATCTATAAATTATACAAACAAGCCATCATTGTACATCCTTAATTTTGTTCTCCGGAAATTTTTATTTTATTCGATTTCTTATTATAAACTAATAATATTTGGAATTTACAATATAAATAAAATGAAAAACACACCTTGCAAGTTAAGTGATTTTGGTGCAATTATAGAAAATTGAGACATGTAGGCACCATTTATAGAGATGAATTTGGATAAAAGTTTGGAGAGCTTGACATTATTGTCAAACTAATGTTTGTTTATTTCTTGTTTAAGGATTTTCTCAAATGCAAATTGGCTAGTTTATGACCCATTTTTAAATTCATTTTTGTTCATAAACGCATCAAATTAGCAGATGACCTTATTCAGAAATGATCCAATCGAACTGTTTTTTCTTTTTTGGAAACAAACACCCAGTCAAATTTGGCATTTTGAACCTAATTTCCAGATACGAAAGCGCAAGAAAGGAGGAAAAAAATCATTTTCCTGAGAGAATAATTCTTATAATTCCAGTTGTTAATCACTTACCGGAAACAACTATTCGATTACAAAAATATTTTGAATATGGTTGTGTCTCCAGTTAACACGGTTATATAATTAAAAGTTAATGAGAAAATGTCTTTTACAACTAGACATAGTCTAGCAAAGAAAAATACTTTTCTAGTGCTGTCTTAATCGAATTCGACCATGCGATTGTCGTCATGTTCTATAGGTGGCTGACCTACTTTTCATTAAAAACTACTGTTCAAAAACTTTAATATGTGTCTTGTACACATGTTCAATCCATGCTTAAAAATTCAAGTTATTTACATTATATGATATTTCCAGTTCTACATTTACTTGCATTTTAAACAAATTCGGAAGATATTATTTCAAATAGATTAATAATATGAAAATATATCAGCTTTTTGATAAAACTTTTTTTAAATGTAGAACTAAATCATATTACCCTGCTTCGCATTATACTTTTTTCGGAAAGTGTAAATTAAAAACCGTTAAATAGACATAATTAAACAAAAAATAATGATATTTATTCATATTTGTCGGATAGTATGATTTACTTTTTCTTTACTTGTCTCTCCGTAGAATTAAAAATATTCTAAAAGTATTTTTGAGAAACGCAGTTGAAAATTAGAATAGCAAAATAAATTAAAAACTTCAAGACTTAAATTTTAATATTGTTGCAGTTCTATTGCTTGGCTCTCCAATAATAAGAAAAATAAGACTGTTTAAAAAATCTCTTTCATCTACTTTAAAATAATTAATATTTTGTTTCTAAGCATTATTTTATATAAAAATAATATATTGCATTCCATTTCATTATCCTACAGATGTATGCAACGAATATAACACAGTGATATACTAAAAAACATACATATATTTATCCTTAGATCTGTGTTCTAAACAACTTTTAAAGCAAGATAAGAAAAAATATTCACATGGCATGCACTATCGGGCACCAAGGTCAGGGGTCGTATATCAAGTTATTTTCCATCGTGTAGAAACGTTTCTATCAGGGAACCCTTAATGTTTTTTTCAAGGTAGAAAATGACATGTGTTCCGAAAGTAAAAATCTTTAAACGCAGTCAAAAAATGGAGTATATAATGGTCTGTTTTTTCGCATTTCACACTTCCGCTTTTACGTTACCGTACATACCGTTATCAGTATACATCATTAATCATTCCTAATTACTCCTAAATTCTCACACTCTGACACAGCATTCTCACACTTATGACGTATCTATTTTGGCTATTGCGGGAATTCGCCTTTACAGAATACTTGATGTCCCACAGTGCAGATCAGGATGCTAGAAATTGTGAAGAAATGATTGGACGATATTCGGACTATCATTCCCGCTAGTCAACAAAAGAAACATCACATCCAGTTTCCTCTTCAGAACTGTGGGTGGTTCAACAAGACATAATTGTCCTTTGAAAATTCGTTAACTAGTTTTATTGTTCTTCCCTGCATTGTTAATTAGAATAATTTTCTTTCCTGCTAATATCACAGAGCTTCTTTTTTTTCAACGGGTCATTGCTTTTTTTTTTTTTTTTTCTCATTTTCCCTTTTCATACATGAAAATATTTTCTGAGAAATCGTTTCCTTCTAAATGTCATGATGTTAACTAAATAAACATGCAATAAATTGTGAAAAATTGTTATTATGTTAGTTCGGTCACTTCATCTTTTTTAGAGTTTAATAGCAATATACAAATGCGTTTGAATGCATGTAAATGAATTAAAGGGATTTTGTACGCATTTTAATTTTACTTGTATTGCAATTTCTAATGAATAAAAAGTGTAAGTGCATTACAAATCTTCTTACCATCCACGATAAATATATATAAATAAATAAATAAAATTCTAAACTTAGACTTTCTAAACAAAAGAAAAAAAATCGGTTTACCAAACTACAATTTTCAAATAACAAATAAATCCTACAGTAATTTGTAAATGCATTAGTACAAAGTGTCTTTTAAGTAGAGGGCGGGATTGGCAGGACGGCAGAATGTAGGCTGCGAATTTTCAAACGGGCCGGGCAGGCAGAATTAGAACAATTTTTTCAAAGCCGATAAAAAAAAAAAAAAAAAAAAAAAAAAAAAATCTGATGGACCTATTGCGCGATTTAAAGACAAACAAAATCGATAAAATATGAGCTATTTTCAATGAATGTGGCTTTCGCGAGAAAAACTATAGATGTGCATCACGAGCTGATGCTAGTTCGACAACAATAATACAGAAATGTAACCTATCTATCACAGCCCCACCAGTGGCCGAGAGGTTCTGACCTCAAACTGGTAGACGATAGGTGCTGGGTTCGAACCCAATCGCGACCGTCGGCCTAACCGTTCGGAGTTTTCCGTGGTTTTCCTCGAACCTTGCGTAAATACGGGTTAGGTTCCCTTAGAAAGACCCCCACGGAGGGCAACCCCCCCCCCCCCCTTAGGGTCTATATCCCATAGCGTAGATAATTGGCCGACAAACAAACAAACAAACCTATCTATCACAAAGATTGACATCGGACAGTTATATGGGCTTAATACTTTTTTAGCAGACTCGTGCCGGACCGAGATCAGGCTTGCTTTTATTTCCAGTGGCGTAGCTATGTTTTTTGGCGCCCGGGGCCAGCAAGAAATTTTGCGCCCCCACCCCAATATAGATATATAACATTTTCTCTCAATTTGGCGCCCCTAGGCCTCGGCGCCCGGGGCGGACGCCCCCCTTGCCCCCCCCCCCCCCCTTAGCTACGCCACTGTTTTTTTTCTACATGGTCGAGGCGGGCTGAAACTGGACTTAATTGTTTTCAGAATGTATAGGGCAGTCATTGTACATAAATACAGTGAAAATGAACTTTTGTTAATTTAATCTTTGGAAATATACCTGAAGGTTGTTTTTAAATTCCTAGTCAACAACGCGAAACTTTGACACATTTTCTAACTAAATTTTAATTTTAAAGGCATAAAATTGAAAAGCCTGAAGCGATTTGGAATCGATTAGCTTTTTCCATTTTATAAATAAATTGTATAAATAAATTATATGTCGATATATAAAAAATTCTTGTCACAAGGCTGCAGATTTTTCTCCTTTCCCATCCGGTCACTTCCGGAAATTCGATTCAAAAAGCTAAACTTGACAAAATATTTCTTCAAATATATACAGCTTTTCTAAAAAATCAATTATGCCATTCGATTACATAGTTTCTAAATAAGAACTTCGGCTAATCTTATGCATTTTCGAAAAGAAGAGTATCAGAAAGAATCTCGTTTGGATTTGAGAAAAGCTTTAATAGGGGAAAATAGCCGAATTTGGACTACTTAATATGTTTTCTGGTGAATCGAACTTAATTTTTGGAATATCTGCAAAATATCATTACACATAATCAATCTATTCATCCATTAACTAAATAAATCTTTTGAACAGTTGAACTTTGAAAATCTTAAGTTTTATTTTGATTTGAAAAAAAGGCCAAAAGTGGTCCAATTTCAGCGTCTGGTCAACTGATCGTTTAAGTTGGACCTCGGTTTAATTATTTTTTTCATGTGTTACTGTAAAAATCCAGTGTAAATCCTAGGTTTTACCAGTAAATATTAGCATTTACCAAAGTTACTTTTTAATGCTTCCATACTGACCTTTTACCCAACTATTCTGGTAAAAGAGAAATGTAAAAACTTTTTTTGATATAACTCCTAAATGAGAGATGGATCTGCCCTTTTATCAGTGCTTG
Source organism: Maratus speculifer (assembly GCA_964019185.1). Taxonomy (NCBI): domain Eukaryota; kingdom Metazoa; phylum Arthropoda; class Arachnida; order Araneae; family Salticidae; genus Maratus; species Maratus speculifer. The sequence continues at coordinate 81,366,332 of OZ025295.1, forward strand.
CAAAGCCCTTTCATATGTTCCTGTTAAGCATCGACCGAAATAGGTTTAAAAGACTGAAACCGAATTTTAGGAATCTTTCTATTTTCGGCCGAAAACACACCAAAAATTTTAAAGTAATTAATACTTACACACATATACGTAATTATTAATTAATTATATGTATTTATTAAATATGCATGATTATTAATTAATTATACGTATTTAATTAATATACATAAATTTTAATTAATTATGCATGTGTGGTTCAAATTAGCTCTCTGTGTTTGGGATCCAAAATCTTTTTATTTTAACATAATGTAAAACATAATTAATTTATCGTCGACACAAAAAGATTTCCCAATTATACGAATATCATTTATTTTTTAGGTATACACACCTCGATTTATCTTTTATTATGTTCTTTTGTAAATAATTATCTGTTAAATTTTTCAAAAAGTATTCGAAATACTTCTGCGCGGTTCAAAAATTTTCTAATTACTATTATGTGTGCAGTTTCTATAAGCGCGTGAAAAAGTTTAGTTATACTATGCATTGCTTGCTTTACATTTTGCACTCAGGTCTTGAGTCATTTATGACTGATAATTCTAAACAACGAAATTCATATTAATAAATAGTCTCATCTGAGCCAATACAGCTCAAATCGATGAGTACTGTTGAAAATTTCCGTTGAAAGAAACGAGATTTTTGGATTACAGGCAGTTCCGGTCAGGCAAATTTTCAGCAGCATTTTTTCCGAAAACGAATTTTCGGCGAAACTCAGATTTTTGGCCTAAAACGAAAACGAATTTTCGGCCGATTTCTAGTTTCTGTCATTTGCAATCTACATTTGGGAAATTTTAGTTAGGTGTGGGCGGCTATAATCTAGAATCGATTTGTTTTTGGAAAATACATTTTGCGGTTTCTTTATTTTGTTTATAAAATGTTTTATATTATATGAAAACAGCTTTATGACCTTTTGGAGGACAATGAGGATATAAATACATAAATGTAATAAATTATCGCATGGAAATAAATATTTGTGCACAAAGTATAATATGTTAACCACGCAATTCCCGAACCGTATGCTGAACTTATTAATTATTAAAGACTTTTAGCAAAAGGAGTGGAACTGGTTCGGCAAAAATCCGAAATGGCAGCATTTAAGAATATATTATAGTGTTTTATCAACTCATTTTGGTAAATGTTGTAAACAACTGATAAAATCTAGGCTTTACTAGCCTTCGGATTTTTGCAGCGGCATTTGCATATTTCCATCCATTTCTTCTCTCTTTCGATATCATCCGCACGTCCAATGGCGCCAACTTCTATGGGCCCGTGGGTGAGAGCCCACCCAATAATTTGATCTTCAAGCCAACCCATATTTATTTGTTTATTTATTTAATGATGGAAATAAAATTTGGTTTCGCTAAAGTTCTCACTATATAAATGTATATATTCTTTTGAAAAATAGAAAGAACCTTAAGATGCCATTTGTTTCACTAAAAAAAGACCCGGATGATAATATTAAGTCTATAGGGGCGTTATTTTCAAATATCTAGTCCAAATTTTAATATTTTTACATGTTTTTTTTCTTTGCATAGGATTGCTGATGATGATCTACAACCGGGCTAGTTTTTATCTTTTCGATTTTGGTTATATTTGTTTAATATTATGATAGTTTCAATTTCAGAATTTAAGGGAATTTAAAGTAATTTTTAAAGAAAAATCAAAAACCAAAATAAAAAAAATAAAAACTAGCCCGATTGAAGATAAACCTCAGCTATCCTATGGAGGAGAAAAATGTTAAGATATTACAATTTGAGCAAGATATTTGAAAATAACGCCCCCATAGATTTAACATTATCATCCGGGTATTTTTAAGTGACTGGGGTGGTCTCTTAATTACATTTACAGGGGCATTGAAAAAGTAATTTCAGCGGATGTAAAAATAAATTTATATCAAACAAATTTCCGTCACATTTTGTTGTCAGTTTTAAAGTTTTGATAAATCTACGAAGGTCACTAAAACGACATTTAGTTTTCTTGATATTCATTTATATATTTTGCGTTTTCAATAGTTGGTAATTTTTATGTTATTTAGAATAAATATTAATGTATTTGTAAGAAAGAATTTGTAAGAATATAATTTAATTAATTATTTATTAATTTATAATTAAATTATAATGATTTTATATTTTGATTCGAAAATTCATAATTTGACATCAAATCTTTAGTCATTCGCTGCTCCCCCGGATTTCTCTCCCGTCAGCACTAAGAAAAAAAAATTTATGTGAAAACATAGCTTGTATGTGCATTGCTCAAGCATTCAAGAATCCATCCAATATTTTTCAAAAGTTGGCGCCACAGCGTACATCCCCTCTTGCTTCTTGGAAACAAAAGTTTTGCTTTCTTCGGCTTGTAAGTTTCGCAGTTATATATTTATTTTGTAACAGCTATTTCTAAAATAAAACATGTTTGAAATTGCTCGTCAAACGTGTCAAATGAGGTGCGTCCGTTCTATAACGAAGTTTTAAATTTACCAGATATTGGTGTAATAGTATACAGCACCTCGGATTACAGTATAGTGGTCGAAATCTTTTCTGTCTCTCTTTAAACAATATCTACTTTCTATTAGTATATAGAAAGTAACTTGTAGTAAACCTCAGCAACGTATATCAATTTCATAAAATATGAAATAGTTTAATATAATTAAAACAAGCCTAAAACAGTGTTTCCCCCTAACCATTATGTGATGGAAAACTTATGCGTGACCCTGTAAATTAATAAGAAATATTCTTTGCACCACAGATTGTGCAGAATGTATATTTTAGTATATGGTTTATAGATGCATGTCAATTTTATTATATTCGAAAGAGCGTAAACATCAATAAAATGCACTTAAAACTATTTTTTCCCTTTGAGCAAAATGTAACTGAATACTTTTGATTGTCCGTGTATAGTTTATATACACGGACAATCAAAAGTATTCAGTATGATGTATATAAACTATACATCCGGTTTTCATAAAATTTGAAATGATTCAACAAAGTTATGCAACAATTATATATTTAAATTTCAAACGTTTCGGTTGAGAAGTTTTTGCAGGCCGACGGACAGACAAACATATTTACATAATTACGAACGCACCTAAAAAAGCCTAACAAAATTCCTAAAACAAATATACCCAAATTTTAGTTTTAGCTCTATACTCGTAAAAAAGCTCGTCTCTTAAAATATTAAATTTTTATACTAATACATACATATCTCTGATTCTTTTAACGCTATACCGTTTGTATTTTTTTCTCCAATTTTTACATGAAATTTCATTGCAAACTTTAGCATTATTTTTAATGTATTAATAAAGAAAGTCGTAGAAAAATTGTTAGGCTCAATCTGAAATAGAAAAGGGTTATTAAATTGTTTTTAATAACCCTTGTTGTTAAATAATTTTGTTAATAGTTGTTGTTCTCAGTAGAGAATTGGGAAAACTAAAGTATATCTGAATCTTTTTATTGGTTGAATTTCGCAACTTATTTAATTTTATTCGTTTCCTGATTGGTCCAAGTTTAATGTCCAAAAATAGAATACATCTGTTTTTTTTTTTTTTTTTTTTTTTTTTTTTTTTTTTTTTTTTTTTTTTTAGCTATTGCATAGCTTTTATCACGGGCTTTGAGTGCAGCGACCGAATCTAAAAATTCCGTAATGAGAAAAACCTAACCTTCCGTAACGAAAAAAACCTAACACTTCGGCTAACGACGTTTTAGTTCGGCACGGTATCCTTCCGTAGACTTCGGCAGACATTGACGCGGTATTTTTCAGATATTAAGATATCAAGTCTCAAACATATGTTTCTTATGATCTAATTTTCACAGCGCGGCCAAATTTTGTTTGGTAATTTATTATGAGACAGTGTTAATTTTTGGTGACAGGAGACACCCCAGGGTGAGGGTGGAAAAATTTAAAATGCTTATAACTCGCGATCTAAGTTTCGTAGCGCGGCCAAATTTTGTTTGGTAATTTATTATGAGACATTGTTAATTTTTGGTGACAGGAGACACCCCACGGTGAGGGTCGAAAAATTTAAAATGCTCATAACTCGCGATCTAACTTTCGTAGCGCGGCCAAATTTTGTTTGGTAATTTATTATGAGACATTGTTAATTTTTGGTGACAGGAGACACCCCACGGTGAGGATCGAAAAATTTAAAATGCTCATAACTCGCGATCTAACTTTCGTAGCGCGGCCAAATTTTGTTTGGTAATTTATTATGAGACATTGTTAATTTCTGGTGACAGGAGACACCCCACGGTGAGGGTCGAAAAATTTAAAATGCTCATAACTCGCGATCTAACTTTCGTAGCGCGGCCAAATTTTGTTTGGTAATTTATTATGAGACATTGTTAATTTTTGGTGACAGGAGACACCCCACGGTGAGGGTCGAAAAATTTAAAATGCTCATAACTCGCGATCTAACTTTCGTAGCGCGGCCAAATTTTGTTTGGTAATTTATTATGAGACATTGTTAATTTTTGGTGACAGGAGACACCCCACGGTGAGGGTCGAAAAATTTAAAATGCTCATAACTCGCGATCTAACTTTCGTAGCGCGGCCAAATTTTGTTTGGTAATTTATTATGAGACATTGTTAATTTCTGGTGACAGGAGACACCCCACGGTGAGGGTCGAAAAATTTAAAATGCTCATAACTCGCGATCTAACTTTCGTAGCGCTGCCAAATTTTGTTTGGTAATTTATTATGACACATTGTTAATTTTTGGTGACAGGAGACACCCCACGGTGAGGGTCGAAAAATTTAAAATGCTTATAACTCTCGATCTAATTTTGGTAGCTTGGCAACATTTTGTTTGGTAATTTATTATGAGACAGTGTTAATTTTTGATGACAGGAAACAACCCCCCCACGGTGAGGGTCGAAAAATTTAAAATGCTTATAACTCGCGATCTACTTTTCGTAGTGCGGCCAAATTTTGTTTGGTAATTTATTATGAGACAGTGTTAATTTTTGGTGAGAGGAGACCCCCCCGCCCCCCACGATGAGGGTCGAAAAATTTAAAATGCTTATAACTCGCGATCTAATTTTCGTAGCGCGGCCAAATATTATTTGGTAATTTATTATGAGACATTGTTAATTTTTGATGACAGGAGACCCCCCCCCCACGATGAGGGTCGAAAAATTTAAAATGCTTATAACTCGCGATCTAATTTTCGTAGCGCGGCCAAATATTGTTTGGTAATTTATTATGAGACAGTGTTAATTTTTGGTGACAGGAGACACCCCACGGTGAGGGTCGAAAAATTGAAAATGCTTATAATTCGCGATCTAATTTTCGTAGCGCGGCCAAATTTTGTTTGGTAATTTATCATGAAACTGTTAATTTTTGGTGACAGGAGACCCCCCATCGTGAGGGTCGAAAAATTTAAAATGCTTATAACTCGCGATCTACTTTTCGTAGTACGGCCAAATTTTGTTTGGTAATTTATTATGAGACAGTGTTAATTTTTGGTGATAGGAGACCCCCCCCCCCTCCACCGTGAGGATCGAAAAATTTAAAATGCTTATAACTCGCGATCTAAATTTCGTAGCGCGGCCAAATATTGTTTGGTAATTTATTATGAGACATTGTTAATTTTTGATGACAGGAACCCCCCCCCCCCCACGATGAGGGTCGAAAAATTTAAAATGCTTATAACTCGCGATCTAATTTTCGTAGCGCGGCCAATTTTTGTATGATAATTTATAATGAGGCAGCGTTACTTTTTGGTGACGGGAGCCCACCACACGGTGAGGGTCGAAAAATTAAAAATGCTTATAACTCACGATCTACTTTTCGTAGCGCGGCCAAATTTTGTTTGGTAATTTATTAGGAGTCAGTGTTAATTTTTGGTGACAGGAGATCCCCATGGTGAGGGTCGAAAAATTTAAAATGCTTATAATTCTCGATCTAATTTTGGTAGCGCGGCCAAATTTTGTTTGGTAATTTATTATGAAACAGTATTAATTTTTGGTGACAGGAGACCCCCCGAGATGAGGGTCGAAAAATTGAAAATGCTTATAATTCGCAATCTAATTTTCGTAGCGCGGCCAAATTTTGTTTGGTAATTTATCATGAAACTGTTAATTTTTGGTGACAGGAAACCCCCCGAGGTGAGGGTAAAAAAATTTAAAATGCTTATAACTCACGATCTAATTTTTGTAGCCCAGCCAAATATTTTTTGTTAATTTATTATGAGACTGTTAATTTTTGTTGACCGGAGACCCCTCCACGGTGAGGGTGGAAAAATTTAAAATGCTTATAACTCGCGATCTAATTTTCGTAACGCGACCAAATTTTGTTTGGTAATTTATAATGAGGCAGTATTTTTTTTTTTTTTTTTTTTTTGGTGACGGGAGCCCCCCCCCCCCCACGGTGAGGGTAGAAAAATTAAAAATGCTTATAGCTCACGATCTAATTTTCGTAGCCCAGCCAAATTTTGTTTGGTAATTTATCATGAAACTGTTAATTTTTGGTGACAGGAGACCCCCCATGGTGAGGGTCGAAAAATTTAAAATACTTATAACTCGCGATCTACTTTTCGTATCGCGGCCAAATTTTGTTTGGTAATTTATTATGAGACAGTGTTAATTTTTTTGACAGGAGACCCCCCCCCCCCCCCCCACCGTGTGGGTCGAAAAATTCAAAATGCTTATAACTCGCGATTTACTTTTCGTAGCGCGGCCAAATTTTGTTTGGTAAGTTATTATGAGACAGCGTTAATTTTTGGTGACAGGAGACCCCCCCCCCCGAGGTGAGGGTCGAAAAATTTAAAAGGCTTATAACTCGCGATCTAATTTTCGTAGCGCGGCCAAATTTTGTTTGGTGATTTATAATGAGGCAGTGTTTTTTTTTTTTTTTTTTTTGGTGACGGGAGTCCCCCCTCCCCACGGTGAGGGTAGAAAAATTAAAAATGCTTATAACTCACGATCTAATTTTCGTAGCCCAGCCAAATTTTGTTTGGTAATTTATTATGAGACATTGTTAATTTTTGGTGACAGGAGATCCCCCATGGTGAGGGTCGAAAAAATTAAAATACCTATAACTCGCGATCTACTTTTCGTATCGCGGCCAAATTTTGTTTGGTAATTTATTATGAGACAGTGTTAATTTTTTTGACAGGAGACCCCCCCCCCACCGTGAGGGTCGAAAAATTCAAAATGCTTATAACTCGCTATTTACTTTTCTTAGCGCGGCCAAATTTTGTTTGGTAAGTTATTATGAGACAGCGTTAATTTTTGGTGACAGGAGACCCCCACGGTGAGGGTCGAAAAATTTAAAATGCTTATAACTCTCGATCTAATTTTGGTAGCTTGGCAATATTTTGTTTGGTAATTTGTTATGAGACAGTGTTAATTTTTGATGACAGGAAACCCCCCCCCCCACGGTGAGGGTCGAAAAATTTAAAATACTTATAACTCGCGATCTACTTTTCGTAGTGCGGGCAAATTTTGTTTGGTAATTTATTATGAGACAGTGTTAATTTTTGGTGATAGGAGACCCCCCCTTCACCGTGAAGGTCAAAAAATTTAAAATGCTTATAACTCGCGATCTAAATTTCGTAGCGCGGCCAAATATTATTTGGTAATTTATTATGAGACATTGTTAAATTTTGGTGACAGGAGACCCCCATGGTGGGGGTCGAAAAATTGAAAATGCTTATAATTCGCGATCTAATTTTCGTAGCGCGGCCAAATATTTTTTGGTAATTTATCATGAAACTGTTAATTTTTGGTGACAGGAGACCCCCCCATCGTGAGGGTCGAAAAATTTAAAATGCTTATAACTCGCGATCTACTTTTCGTAGCGCGGCCAAATTTTGTTTGGTAATTTATTAGGAGTCAGTGTTAATTTTTGGTGACAGGAGATCCCCATGGTGAGGGTCGAAAAATTTAAAAGGCTTATAACTCTCGATCTAATTTTGGTAGCGCGGCCAAATTTTGTTTGGTAATTTATTATGAAACAGTGTTAATTTTTGGTGACAGGAGACCCCCCGTGGTGAGGGTCAAAAAATTTAAAATGCTTATAACTCACGATCTAATTTTTGTAGCGCGGCCAAATATTGTTTGTTAATTTATTCTGAGACTGTTAATTTTTGTTGACCGGAGACCCCTCCACGGTGAGGGTCGAAAAATTTAAAATGCTTATAACTCGCGATCTAATTTTCGGAGCGCGGCCAAATTTTGTTTGGTAATTTAAATTGAGGCAGTGTTTTTTTTTTTTTTTTTTTTTTTTTTTTTTTGGTGACGGGAGCCCCCCCCCCCCCCACGGTGAGGGTAGAAAAATTAAAAATGCTTATAACTCACGATCTAATTTTCGTAGCCCAGCCAAATTTTGTTTGGTAATTTATTATGAGACATTGTTAATTTTTGGTGACAGGAGATCCCCCATGGTGAGGGTCGAAAAATTTAAAATACTTATAACTCGCGATCTACTTTTCGTATCGCGGCCAAATTTTGTTTGGTAATTTATTATGAGACAGTGTTAATTTTTTTTTGACAGGAGATCCCCCACCCCACCTTGAGGGTCGAAAAATTCAAAATGCTTATAACTCGCGATTTACTTTTCGTAGCGCGGCCAAATTTTGTTTGGTAAGTTATTATGAGACAGCGTTAATTTTTGGTGACAGGAGACCCCGCCTAGGTGAGGGTCGAAAAATTTAAAATGCTTATAACTCGCGATCTAATTTTCGTAGCGTGGCCAAATTTTGTTTGGTAATTTATAATGAGGCAGCGTTTTTTTTTTTTTGGTGACGGGAGTCCCCCCCCCCCCACGATGAGGGTCGAAAAATTTAAAATGCTTATAACTCGCGATCTAATTTTCGTAGCGCGGCCAATTTTTGTATGATAATTTATAATGAGGCAGCGTTACTTTTTGGTGACGGGAGCCCACCACACGGTGAGGGTCGAAAAATTAAAAATGCTTATAACTCACGATCTACTTTTCGTAGCGCGGCCAAATTTTGTTTGGTAATTTATTAGGAGTCAGTGTTAATTTTTGGTGACAGGAGATCCCCATGGTGAGGGTCGAAAAATTTAAAATGCTTATAACTCTCGATCTAATTTTGGTAGCGCGGCCAAATTTTGTTTGGTAATTTATCATGAAACTGTTAATTTTTGGTGACAGGAAACCCCCCGAGGTGAGGGTCAAAAAATTTAAAATGCTTATAACTCACGATCTAATTTTTGTAGCCCAGCCAAATATTGTTTGTTAATTTATTAAGAGACTGTTAATTTTTGTTGACCGGAGACCCCTCCACGGTGAGGGTGGAAAAATTTAAAATGCTTATAACTTGCGATCTAATTTTCGTAACGCGACTAAATTTCGTTTGGTAATTTATAATGAGGCAGTATTTTTTTTTTTTTTTTGGTGACGGGAGCCCCCCCCCACGGTGAGGGTAGAAAAATTAAAAATGCTTATAGCTCACGATCTAATTTTCGTAGCCCAGCCAAATTTTGTTTGGTAATTTATCATGAAACTGTTAATTTTTGGTGACAGGAGACCCCCCATGGTGAGGGTCGAAAAATTTAAAATACTTATAACTCGCGATCTACTTTTCGTATCGCGGCCAAATTTTGTTTGGTAATTTATTATGAGACAGTGTTAATTTTTTTGACAGGAGACCCCCCCCCCCCCCCACCGTGTGGGTCGAAAAATTCAAAATGCTTATAACTCGCGATTTACTTTTCGTAGCGCGGCCAAATTTTGTTTGGTAAGTTATTATGAGACAGCGTTAATTTTTGGTGACAGGAGACCCCCCCCCCCGAGGTGAGGGTCGAAAAATTTAAAATGCTTATAACTCGCGATCTAATTTTCGTAGCGCGGCCAAATTTTGTTTGGTGATTTATAATGAGGCAGTGTTTTTTTTTTTTTTGGTGACGGGAGTCCCCCCTCCCCACGGTGAGGGTAGAAAAATTAAAAATGCTTATAACTCACGATCTAATTTTCGTAGCCCAGCCAATTGGTGACAGGAGATCCCCCATGGTGAGGGTCGAAAAAATTAAAATACCTATAACTCGCGATCTACTTTTCGTATCGCGGCCAAATTTTGTTTGGTAATTTATTATGAGACAGTGTTAATTTTTTTGACAGGAGACCCCCCCCCCCCCCACCGTGAGGGTCGAAAAATTCAAAATGCTTATAACTCGCTATTTACTTTTCTTAGCGCGGCCAAATTTTGTTTGGTAAGTTATTATGAGACAGCGTTAATTTTTGGTGACAGGAGACCCCCACGGTGAGGGTCGAAAAATTTAAAATGCTTATAACTCTCGATCTAATTTTGGTAGCTTGGCAATATTTTGTTTGGTAATTTATTATGAGACAGTGTTAATTTTTGATGACAGGAAACCCCCCCCCCCACGGTGAGGGTCGAAAAATTTAAAATACTTATAACTCGCGATCTACTTTTCGTAGTGCGGGCAAATTTTGTTTGGTAATTTATTATGAGACAGTGTTAATTTTTTGTGATAGGAGACCCCCCCTTCACCGTTAAGGTCAAAAAATTTAAAATGCTTATAACTCGCGATCTAAATTTCGTAGCGCGGCCAAATATTATTTGGTAATTTATTATGAGACATTGTTAAATTTTGGTGACAGGAGACCCCCATGGTGGGGGTCGAACAATTGAAAATGCTTATAATTCGCGATCTAATTTTCGTAGCGCGGCCAAATATTTTTTGGTAATTTATCATGAAACTGTTAATTTTTGGTGACAGGAAACCCCCCATCGTGAGGGTCGAAAAATTTAAAATGCTTATAACTCGCGATCTACTTTTCGTAGTACGGCCAAATTTTGTTTGGTAATTTATTATGAGACAGTGTTAATTTTTGTTGATAGGAGACCCCCCCCCCTTCCTCCACCGTGAGGATCGAAAAATTTAAAATTCTTATAACTCGCGATCTAAATTTCGTAGCGCGGCCAAATATTGTTTGGTAATTTATTATGAGACATTGTTAATTTTTGATGACAGGAGACCCCCCCCCCCTCGATGAGGGTCGAAAAATTTAAAATGCTTATAACTCTCGATCTAATTTTGGTAGCGCGGCCAAATTTTGTTTGGTAATTTATTATGAAACAGTATTAATTTTTGGTGACAGGAGATCCCCATGGTGAGGGTCGAAAAATTTAAAAGGCTTATAACTCTCGATCTAATTTTGGTAGCGCGGCCAAATTTTGTTTGGTAATTTATTATGAAACAGTGTTAATTTTTGGTGACAGGAGACCCCCCGTGGTGAGGGTCAAAAAATTTAAAATGCTTATAACTCACGATCTAATTTTTGTAGCCCAGCCAAATATTTTTTGTTAATTTATTATGAGACTGTTAATTTTTGTTGACCGGAGACCCCTCCACGGTGAGGGTGGAAAAATTTAAAATGCTTATAACTCGCGATCTAATTTTCGTAACGCGACCAAATTTTGTTTGGTAATTTATAATGAGGCAGTATTTTTTTTTTTTTTTTTTTTTTGGTGACGGGAGCCCCCCCCCCCCCCACGGTGAGGGTAGAAAAATTAAAAATGCTTATAGCTCACGATCTAATTTTCGTAGCCCAGCCAAATTTTGTTTGGTAATTTATCATGAAACTGTTAATTTTTGGTGACAGGAGACCCCCCATGGTGAGGGTCGAAAAATTTAAAATACTTATAACTCGCGATCTACTTTTCGTATCGCGGCCAAATTTTGTTTGGTAATTTATTATGAGACAGTGTTAATTTTTTTGACAGGAGACCCCCCCCCCCCCACCGTGTGGGTCGAAAAATTCAAAATGCTTATAACTCGCGATTTACTTTTCGTAGCGCGGCCAAATTTTGTTTGGTAAGTTATTATGAGACAGCGTTAATTTTTGGTGACAGGAGACCCCCACGGTGAGGGTCGAAAAATTTAAAATGCTTATAACTCGCGACCTAATTTTCGTAGCGCGGCCAAATTTTGTTTGGTAATTTCTAATGAGACAGCGTTAATTTTTGGTGACAGGAGACCCCCACGGTGAGGGTCGAAAAATTTAAAATGCTTATAACTCGCGATCTACTTTTCGAATCGCGGCCAAATTTTGTTCGATAATTTATTATTTATTATGAGACAGCGTTAAATTTTGGTGACTGTTGACCCCTCCACGGTGAGTGTCGAAAAATTTAAAATGCTTATAACTCGCGATCTAATTTTCGTAGCGCGACCAAATTTTGTTTGGTAATTTATTAAGCTATTGTATAGCTTTTATTGCGGCGACCTAATCTAGAAATTCCGTAACGAGAAAAAATCCTAACACTCCGGCTAACACCGTTTCAGTTCGGCAGACTTCGGCACGGTATCCTTCGGTAGACTTCGGCAGACATTGACGCGATATTTTTGCATATGTTGGTAAAAAATGCTATGCAATAGCTTTACCGCTGCAGTCCCCGAGTGCCACACGTATTTTTTTTTAAATTTATTCATTTTCTGATTGGTCCAGGTTTAATGTTCAAAAATAGAATACTTATGTTGCTACTATGACAAAAAGAGTAATAAAAACTTAAAATAATAATAATAATTTAAAAACAAATTTCATTAAAAAGTGCATTTTTTTTCTCTACGCAACGGTATGAAAATTGAAAATGGGCGGAAATTGGAACTTTAAAAATTTGCAGTACCGAAAATTGTAAAACTGTAATTTTATTTAAAATTTGTTTGTGATGAATCGAGGAATATGAATGTTTAATTTATGTCGTACGCAATATGAGGCGTTCAAAAGTCAGTCTGATTGACTCCATCCAATAAAAATGCACATTTTAAACTGTTAAAACTGTCTATCTATAATCTACTGTTTTTTTAATCATTGGTCTAGGAATATTAATGTTTAATGCACGGCGTACGTAATATATGACTCGTTATAATCATCCTAAAAATAAGGCTTTTTATTATTACTAAATTAACTATAGAATTTATTTATAAGTCTTTAAAATTTGAGTCTTTTGAAATATCATTTTCCAAATAATCGTTGTAATTTGTTAAATTACAATTTTGTTATTTATTTATAATTTAAATAGTTCTACTCAATCTAATTAAAATGAGTTTTCTTATAGCCTTTGTAAACAGTAAGTAAACACGATATTTATTTTATTAATTTATAGTCATTAGGGTAACATTCTCAGTAATTGGCAGGCATCAGTTATTCGCACATCCGTCAAAAATGTCCTAAAATAAGATTTATATCCAGTCTTTTAAAAATGCAAGACCACATACCAGTTATATGCTCATTTACTTTAAAGTTTATAACTTTGACTTATGCTACTAGATGAAAATAGGCCTAGAAAAGAGAAACAATTATGGCTTGTATCAAATTAGCCATTTTTGTTGCAAATGCTCCTTCTCTGACTTAAGAAAGGCATGTGTTTCATTTCATTATTATCTGATTTATAATATATTTTAAATTTTAATTGACAATAGTTTTGTTTAGTTGAAATGTGCTACTTTAATTGTGTAGAGGTATTTTTGACACAAATATTTGGATTTCTGAATTAATGATAGATGCCAATTAATGGTGCTTCAGTTTTGCTTGTTCCAAGTAATTGACACCTGTGCCAATTAGAAGGGAATCGCAAGATTTGAGATTAAACCATTTATTTTGGTAGTAACTTATAAAGTCATAAATTAATTTTGTTTAGCAATTGTTTTTTATTTGAAAATATGAAATATTATTAGTAATTGGAATCCATTAAATCTTCATATGACAATTACTGGGGACAGCATGACAGTTACAGTGTATTAACATAAATGTATTGTATTGTTTTAAAGTGCTCACATTTCAGACTAATATGCTGATTTCTTACCTTCAAAAACCTGAAATATGGCATTTTCATCTACAGTGAATTCATTTAAAGAGATTAAACCCAAATTCTTGTATTCTAAAGAAGCACTGATGAATGCAATGCATGCTGCACATACTGAAAACATGAACGGTCAGGAGTGCAGAAAATGTTTTTACTCCTAACATTTCTCTTAATCCATATGAAAAATTTGCAAAGTTTTGTGATATGTTATAAGCTTGCCAGAACTCTATATTACTGTTAATATTAGAAATCCCCCCAAATTTCTCAACTTACGCATGAGTATATATGGTATATAATATTCTAAGATCGATTTTGTGAAGGTCGCTCGATGGATATTTCTACTTATAGCAAGAATTTTTCTATTTTAGGGATTAATGTAATTTATTGTTAAAATTGAAATCAAACTTATATTTATTTGCATAATTCCACTAGATCCTAGATCGCTGGATTGCACATATTCTACAGCCCCTTATTTTCGATATGAAGATCTAGAAAATTTAGAAATTATAATTTAGAAGATTCAAAATCTGATGGAGAAATAATATATGATAATATTCAATAGATAGTGACAATATCAATTTGGGCCTTAGAGATGATGACAAAGAAATCAAAAAGGAAATAAATTTACTGAAGGAACATTATTATGCTCTTTATGATAAACGATATTATATACATCATATTACTCATTTAAATTGTGCAGAATCTACTGTTGAAGGTTTACGAGAAAAAAGTGAAAACACATATTTGGGCATCAAAGTCAGCTATAGCAAATGTAGAGAATAATTTCATTTTTTATGATCCCTTGGAATTATCAGGCATTTTTCCCCCTCTAGAATCATCCATTATTTTAAAAATAAAAATTGGATACTGACAGATAAAACAACATTAAATTCTATATTACTATTTTTCCATGTAACATTTCAAATTATGCTTTTATTTTATATTTGGAATTAGGAAATAGTAATTTATAATTGTTTTAAACAAGTCTAAAATATTTATTTCCAACATCAAGATGTGGTTTTAGCATTAATTTATTTATATGATGATTAATATTTTCAGAATAAAGTTCTTACAATTAATATTATCAATCTATTTTATCTTACAATAAAAAAATTTCTGCCTATATTATGTTATAATTATTATTTTCTATCATATGTTTTGCATAGTCATAGATTTTTTTCAAATATTTTACACAAAAATGCAAAATATAAAGTTGTTTTTCTTATATAAACATGTGCCAATTATACTGGATCAAAAGGTGTCATACATTGGTGCTCTAGGTGCCAATTACTGGTGATTACAGCAACTTTTTATTAATATATTTTTTTTTTTATAAAAATACTTTTTCAAATATTTTTGCTTTTAGAGGACAAAATAGATGCACAGATATGCATTCTTTGATTTAAAAATATTTGCAAGTAAATATTTTACTTCTTGTTACTGAAAATGGAAGTAAGTTTAAAGACAAGTTCTTAATGTGCCAATTACTGGGAATGTTACCCTACTTTACATTTGTTATTTTGTTATTTGTACGCAGGAAGCGAAATTTATCTTAAAAACTCCAGTGCTTTGGGTTAGTGATGGGCGATTCTCGAAAATTTCCAATTCGATAAAAATCGTAATCGTAAAAAAGCACATTCGATAAAGTCATCGATTAATTTCAAGAATCTACAATCGAGATGTTTTACAATCGATTATTAAAATCTTTGTTATTACATGTTTAAAAAGCATAATTTAATAAATACATGGTAACTGAAAACAAATGAATTAAAAAAACAACAACAAACCAAAAGGATGTTATAATGGAAACGCAATAGTAGAAAAGTCATCTAACGGCGTTCCTTGGTTTCAAAAAGTTGTAAAATTGCGAGTAGCACCAAAGAAAAAATAATCAAAAGTACTCCTAGTGAAAGAACATAAACTAAAAGGATATTAAAAGTGATCAAAATCTTTTATTGATTTTTGTACATTAATTGAGATACGATCTACAATTCTCCCGTTATTAGAAGACTCTCTATTGAAATTCATTAAACGGACCACCCGGGGGGCAAAGTAGTGCAGGAGCAATGAAAATGCATAATATGAGTATATGGTCATTAGGATTTCCAACAATACATCGCATGATGGGTGTGGGTTAAATTTATTAAAGAGCTTTCCGCGCGGGCAAAGTGAGGGGGGATGAGCGCGGGAGGTATATAAAATAAAGTGGTAATTACAGAGCTTTCTAATGATATATCACGAAAGAGGAGTCAACAAAATATATAAAAACACTCCCCTTAGAATTCCAACTATTGCAACACTCGGAATACAGCCTGTTCTCACAGTTTGTGATTTTTTCATACATTATAAATTATATATTGGAAGTCTCCATAAAAAAAAAATCAGATCTGAATTTACAAAAACGAAATGATTTCAAAAAAGTTTGAAAAGCGCTTCTGTACGGAGGCCAAATTAAGGAAAAGGGAAGAAATGGTTATTCATAATATGAAAGTGTGGTTTGAAAACTTTCCGTTGATATATCATATGACGGGTCCATAAAATGCTTCAAATTTACTCCTCACTACTCCACTGCTTTTTTCCTTCCCTGAATACATCCGGAAATCACGCAGCCTCGCTTTAAAATGTTTATATTTAATAAAATATTTTTACCAAAGGGCTCCATCAAAAAATCACATTTAAAATGAAATTTATTCTCAAAATAGCTACGATTTAAAAAATTCACCCTTCATCGCTCCCCTCCCCCCCCCCCCCCGCGGAAATTCAACCCCAGGAGGAGAAACGTTCACAATGTGAAAGAGTGGTTCGAAAAACATTCCAATAATCAATCACATGAAGGGACCAAAAAATGTTTGGAATTTACTCCTCACCCGCAGGTTTACTTTTTCTTAACAGAATACACCCAAAAATTACGCATCCCCCCACTTTAAAATGTTTATAATTAGCAATTTTTATTAGACGGTTGCATCAAGAAACCACTTCTAAAATGATAGTTATTCTCGAAATAACTACAATTAAAAAAATTCACTCCCCGTCGCTCCCCCGTCCTGAAATTAAACTGCAAGAGAAAGGTCCATAATATGAAAAAGTATTCTGAAACCTTTCCTATGACATATCACATGACGGATCCAAAAAAAGTTTGAAATTTACTCCTCAACCGTGGCTGTAATGTTACCTTTTCTTCCCAGAACGCACCCGGAAATCACGGTCCCCATTTTAAAATTTTATTCATGAAATTATATTTACCGAAGCGCTCCTCTGAAAACCACATCTAAAATGATATTCATTGTCGAAATAGCTAAAATTAAAAAAAGAAAAAAAAATCACCCTCTTATCGCTTCCCCTCCCTCTCCTGAAATTCAACTCGAGGAAGAGAAATATTCGTAAAATGAAAGAGAGGTGCAAAAAAATTTCGATGATATATATATTTATAACATGACGGGACCAAAAAAAGAGGTTGAAATTTACATGTCACCTGTGGGTTCACTCATTTTTCGCAGAATACACCTAAAAATGACGCACCCCCCACTTTAAAATCTTTATATTTAATAACTTATGTTTACCGAAGAGTTCCACAAAAGAAACCTCCACATCTAAAATGATATTTACTGTCGAAATAGCTACGATTTAAAAAATTCACCCTCTTATCGCTTTCTCTCCCCCCTTCCTCCTGAAATTCAACTCCAGGAAGAGAACGATTCGTAAAATGAAAGGGAGGTGCTGAAACATTCCGATGATGTATATATAACATGACGGGTTAAAAAAAAGGTTTGAAATTTACATGTCACCCGTGGGTTCACTTATTTTTTTTAGAATACACCTAAAAATGATGCAGCTCCCACTTTAAAATCTTTTTATTTAATAAATAAAATTTACCGGAGAGTTCCATAAAAAAATCCACACCAAAAATAACATTTATTGTCGAAATAGCTACGATTTAAAAAATTCGCCCCATCATCGCTCCCCCTCCCCTCCTCTCGTCCTTTAAAATTCAACTCCAAAAGTAGAAAGATTCATAATATGAAAGAATGATTAAAAAGCTTTCGTATATGCCTCTCATTTCAGCAAAATCTCATCCCGATCAGTCATCATCCCGAAAGTCAGGCATTTCGAGAAAAACCATTGCATCGCGATTAAAATTTATCTAAATGAAATAGGTTTATCGAAGGACTTGTAACTTCTAGATGAAATTTAACCTTGATAAAAGCGGCATTTCGAGAAGCTTGTGGTTTGCTGATTAATGCCTTTTTAGATAAGGATGATTTTCGTTCTCGCTGAGAACAGACATGAGGAGCTTTATCGAGCAGCGTTTTGGCGATGAAGCTTTGTAAAATGAAAGTTTTATCGAAAAACGAGGTACAGAAAGAAGCATGAGAATATGACAATAACTTGTAAAATGAAGACCTAATTTTCAAAGTTTCTGGTATTTTAGTCTTACCATGCTATCACGTACCTAGAACCCACCAATAAATATTATTTATTTTAAAAAATTTTCAAAGAGGGGGCTGGAGAACGTATGTTTAAAACTGTAGCGATTTATACAATACCTATCAATTTAAGTATTTTTTTTCATCATATCATTCGGTAAACATTATTTATCAAATGTAAAAAAATTAAAATGTCTGCTGCAGGAAATTGGGGGCGAAAGGGTGGACTGACGGGGGGCGGGGGAGGGGACAATTTTCACTTTTTTAAACCTGTTATATTGTATATAATCTTGAAGATCTCGGATCACTCTTTCATATTATGATGCTTTCTTACCTCCCCCCTTCCGAATTTGGTTCCCACGGCGGGGGTGGGGGGGGGGAGCAGTTTTCGAAGCTTTTTGCGTTTTTATCATTTTAAATCGAATTTTTGAATTGAAAACGTCCTTAGGCGCATTGGAAAATTTTTTGAGATGGGAAAAAAACATTGAGCTAGTCATATTGTTACCGTAACCTAGACACATTGTTTTAAAGTTCCCTCTTTGAGGGCCTCTTCCAAAGGTGAGGAGCTTGACCCCTCCCCCCCCCCCCATCATACACTTTAAAATATCGCTTATTTTTTTCTCTACCAATTTTAACTTAAAAGTTTAAGCTATGTCGCACAACCGGGGCTATTGCTCCCCCCCCCCCCTGCTGGTTATTCACCAACCTAATTTTGCTCATTCCTTCACTTCATTTCAATTTTTAAAAGGCTATAACTTTGCTTCTATGATAGTTACAGCGGGAAGAAAAATTATAGCATAACTAACTTTTCTTCGCCGCTCTTTTTGCAGTTTTATAGTTTACCCCATAGCACCGGTTTTTTTTTGGGGGGGGGGACAAGGGGGTCATTTTTCATTTTTTGATGTAATATGTTTATTGAAAGCTAATGCTTCATACATTACAAATTTAGCATAAAAAAGTTTCTTCCGTCATTCTGGGTCACGTTACGGACCCATAATGGGTTGAAAATAAAATTTCTCAAACTTCTTCGAAGTTTTCGCTAAATCGGCATCTGAAAAGCATCGCGCCAATGTGGTACGTGTATGACATCTGTATTATATAAAACTTGTTCACCACTGCTGGGACTCTGGCCTCCTCTCGCGTGTAGGCGTTAATTTACCGAGGTTACTTGGTCCTTGTATTTTCCTGCACAATAAAATATTTCCTGACGATTAAAAAAATACACAAGTAATTTTTCAAGTTTTCATTTCTGTCGGCACTCCCAAAATGCCACTATATATATACGGAGCTTGCAGTAAATAATATTTATACTATATATGGAATTTAGAAAAGCAGGAAGTTGTTGTTTGGCATGCGACCACTTACTGATCTTATGCACCTCGATCTTATATATCCCCCCCCCCCCCCACCTCGTTACCTTGGGAAGCAGTTTTCAAAATTTAACGTTCGATTCGAGATTACGTTCGGTTGTTCGTTCAATTCGGGATTTTTTTTTTTTTTTTTTTTTTTTTTTTTATTTACAAGTTTTTGCTGTGCGTGCACACCGCGTTTGGTATATGATGCCATATACAATGAGGACCCAGTTCGAGATTTCATATTAGAAGATAGCGTATAAATTAGAGACACCAATGAAAGGAGGGGCTCACTAGCAAGGGAATCCGTCGTGTCTTTATTAACATCGACTCATTCACCTGTAGACGACTCTTGATAAAATTGAATCCTGTATGGTATAAAAGCAATTGCAAACTAGAGTCATCGAGAAAAATTTTACACAATCGAAAGTTATCGAGATGTTGGAACAATCGAGAAAATTGAGAAAAACTTCTCGTTATCGCCCATCACTACTTTGGGTTGTTGATTTGAATTTCGAAAGACATAGTTTATACTATGAGCAGAACGCACTATAAACCCTTTTTTTCGAAATAGGAATTTCCTTCATGTTTTTTATCTGACTTTTTTTTAGCATTTTTATGTAACAATTTTACATTTATTACTTTACATTTTTTATATTCTACTACGCAGTAAAGCGGAGTTTACCTTGAAAAAGAAGAAAAAAAAATACAGTGCCTTTGGATATTATTGGGAATTCTGGAGGGCATAATTTATACTGCGATCCGATCCGAGAACACATGTACTTTTTATCGAACTTGAAATTAATTCATGTTGTTTAATACGACTTTTTTAATTAATATTTTTATTTTGTGATTAAATATTTATTAGTTTGCTTTTATTTTATTTCAAACAATGCAGATAGCGCAATTTTCCTTAAAAAAATATCTAGGGCCATTATTGGGAATTCTGAATGACATAATTTATACGGCGATCAGAGAACACATGTACTTTTTCTCGAACTTGAAATTGCTTCATGTTGTTTAATATGATTTTTTTAAATTAGTATTTTTATTTTGTGGTTTAATATTTATTAATTTGCATTTATTATATTTTAAACTACGCAGATAGAGGTATTTACTCAAAAAACTCTAATGCTATGGGCTATTGTTGGGAATTCTCAATGATATGATTTATTCACTCACATTAAAAAATAATTAAAGAGTTATTTATAATTCGGTAGCAGCCTTCTCGTCACTTCTGTTTTACACTTAAATATAATTATTCATTTGAAAGCTCAAAACAAAACATTAGCAGAAAATTGAACGGGAAAGTTTCAAAACCTCAAACCTAACGAAAAATAAAATATTTACCTCTATTTTAAAATGCAGAATTTATTTTTATAGATATTTATAAAACGTCATCTTAAGTTAATAAGGCAATTTGGATGCTAACGTGTTTGACCTTCAACAATGGAGCTTAAATATGAAACATATGTGAATTAATCATGGAATCAAAGTT
This sequence comes from Maratus speculifer, assembly GCA_964019185.1. NCBI lineage: Eukaryota > Metazoa > Arthropoda > Arachnida > Araneae > Salticidae > Maratus > Maratus speculifer. The sequence goes on from OZ025295.1 coordinate 81,387,440, forward strand.
GGGAATTTCTGCCTCTAATATTATAAAATCGGAGGAAAAAAAAAACTCGTTTGTAGTAAATAGCATTTTGTCTTCAATAAATTATGTTTTATTCAGGTTTATTAGCTTTAACGTGGTCGGAGTTAAATAGTAAAAAGTACAAATGTTTGTCTAAAAAGTACCTTCATTGCATGTATGGCCGATTCATTTACTGTCTAACACAGCCATACTCAACCTGAGGCCCGCGGGCCGCATGTGGCCCCGTGACCTTTTATTTACGACCCGATGCACATAATCATTATTTCCTATTTATAAAATTGAGATTTGCATAAAAGGTTTTTAGGACCTGTTCCTGTATACATTTTTACGGGACAAAATGTGTTACAATTAAAACTATGTTAAAACATCTTATATACCGTTTTCTTACCAGTTCCTTACTGATAAGTTTTTTTAATATGTAAATACAAACAGAAATATTTGCTACAGTAGTATATACACTTCAATATTCAACATTAAAGAAACATTATTCCAAAATAACTATTCTTTTTTTACATTATTTCTACATTAAAAAAGGTTTTAATTAGAGGTTATTCTATTAGGAATTTTTCAAAAATTTAAGGCACTGAGTTCCGAAAATTTAAACAAAATCGGTCATCAGTCCAAAAATTGGGACATAAAAAATATCTCGAATTTCGGTAAATGATTGTCGAACGTTAATCAAATGATATTAGTCAATAAAATTGCATTTTTTTTTTTTAAAGGGCAATAATTCTTATAGTGTTCCCTATTGGCGCCATTGCCTTTTTAATTCACACTTAGTTCGAAAATGGAGCATAGTTATGAGATGAGCAGATTAAATAAGGGATTATACATGCATAATATTATCAGCATTTTGTCAGTTTTGACCCCCTTCCTCCTTTACAATAACGATGTCCAGCTGGGCTTTTGTATTGTTTTAACTTCTTAATCTTATTTTTTTTAACTTTGTCTACTTGACTATATCTGGATGGGATACCCCATCCAGATATTTTGACCATGTTTTCTATTTATGTTTTAGTATTTTTAGTCTTCGTTTTGGCGCAGCATGTCCCTTAAGGGATTTTGTGCCACTAAATCCAATACAACCAACCAACCAATCTCCTTTACAATATCATAATTTATCATTCGCCGAAGCTCCCACCCCCATCCCGCCCGATGATACAGTTATCAATGTTTAAAAATTATTTTTATCGTTACATTATTTCTCTTTCAATTTTATATGTTTGCAGTGATATACACATATGATTCTACATTTATTAATCACATGATATATGGATTTAAGAAGTTAGGGAAATATAAAAATATAATAATAAAATTCATATGCATCTATGATGTACATACCAAAATATACATTTTGTACAATCTGTGATACAAAGAATATTTATTATTAATTTATAGGGCCACACAAAAGTACTGGGTAATCCAAAAGTCAGGACGAACTTTAAAAATGAATAATTATAAATCGAATCAAGATAAGAAGATACGGTTTGCACCAAACGGATGCAAAAGAAACCGGATTTTGTGTAGCAACGAACAAAAAATAGCTCTGTGGGGGACCAACAGATGACTCTATAGTGTTTTATTGCACCCGAAAGATGATTAACAAATGAAAAAATGATGACAACTTACAAGTCAGCTTAATTACAATTAATTAGTACTGCAATAAAAGTTCAATGTGCTGTCCATCATTCAGAATTACTCCTGTGAGACGACATACCACACCGTTCAAAGCATTTAACAACATTTCTTGCATTATGGCAGACACATTTTGGCGGATGGCATCTTTCAATGTTGCTGGAGATACCGGTTGGTCGCGACTTTTGACTTCAAGAATCTCCACAATCAAAAGTCACAGAGTGTGGAAACCGTCTTTGTGACTGTACCAATTATGAAATCCCCAGTGAAGCCACACCAGATTGTTACTTTTACATGTTGCAAGGGTACCTCCACAAATTCCAACAAAACTATTTTTTTTTCGTTGCCACACAAAACCCAGTTTCTTTTCCATCCGTTTGGTGCAAACCGTACCTTTATATCTTGATTTATTTTAAAATGATTCATTTTTAAAGTTCGTCCTGACTTTTGGACCATCCGATATTCCATAACATAATGGTACAGAGAAAAACATAGTTTGGGGAGCGTTACGTTACAGATATATATTGCTGAAGTTTGCTACAATTTTCTTTCTGCATAATAGAGAGCAGATACGCATTTGCAGAGACACACAAAAGATTTCGGTTACCATACTACATTCAAAGTACTGTATAATACTATTATACCAAGATCTGAATATTTTTAAAACTTCATTATAGTACGAATGCACCGCATTTTCTACGCTTGACGTGCAGTTTCCAATTTGTTTTATTAGTAAACTCAGATAGCATTTTTAATATGTTATGCTCCTAGTCTTGCTAATAGCGAATTATATCCGCAAACAGAAGAAGAACAGGAATGTGAAACTTTGGGGCATTGCAAATTTAAGAATGAAATTATTACTTTATATGCATTTAATGTAGGGATGCACAACCTATGGCCCGCGATGGGCTAACATGTGGCCCGCGAACTTCGTAAATTTACAACTAGAAAAAAATTGCAATTTTTGTGCCAAAGTCGCAGAAAAAAAATCGTCAATTTTGTCAATTTACTGCGGGAAAATATAAAATTTCATCAATCACTAAGAATCACAAATTTCTTTGATCGGGCACGGAAAAATCGTGCCAGGTTTTGTCGATCAGGCACGGAAAAATCACACATTTCGATGATTGGGCAAGAAAAAATCGTCAGATTTGTTGATGATGCAGGACGAAATTGCAATTTGAATTCATCGGCTGCGGAAAAATCGAATATTTTCTCAATTTATCGCGTAAAAAAAACTCGAATTTCCATGATCGGCCACGGAAAATTCGTGAATTTTGTCAATCAGAGAAGAAAAAATCGCAAAGTTCGTTGATAAGGCACGATAAAATCGCGTATTTTGCAATGTTGCGCGAAAAAATTGATAATTTCGTTGATCAGCTGCGAAACAATCGTGAGTTTTGCAAATTAATCTAGAGGGGAAAAAACGCGAATTTCATTTTGCTCCATAAAAAAATGCAATTCCGTCTAAAGTAGTTAAAAATCGCAAATTTCGTTGATTGGGCGCCAAAAAATGCAGATTTCGTCAGTTAAAGACGGAAAAGGTGCAAATTTCGTCAATCGGAACCGGAAAAATCGCGAGGTTTATTGATTGGGTTCCGAAAAATTGCAAGTGTCGTTGGTCAGACACGGGAATATCGCGAATTTTCTCGATCTCACGTGGAAAAATTGCAAATTATGCCGATCAGGCTCAAATAAAATCGCGAATTTCGTCTATCCGGGGCGGAAAAATCAGAAATTTTGTCGATCAGATTAGTAAAAATTGCGAATTCCGTCAATCGGTTTTATAAAAATTGCGTTCATCGAAAAAGTTTGAAAAATTCTTAAAATTTGTCGATCTGGTATGAAAAAATCGCGAATTTGATCAATAATGCGAGGAAAAATTAAAAAATTCGTCGATCAGCTTCGTAGAAAGCGCGAATTTCGGCGATCGGGTTCGTAAAATTCGCGAGTTTTGTCGATCAGGCTCGAAAAAATTGAGAATTTTGTCGATCGGATTTGAAAAATCGTAAATTTGCAGATCAAATTCGTAAAAATTGCTAATAAGGTGCGGAAAATTTGTGGGGTTTCTCTATTGGTTTGGTAAAAATCCCGAATTTCGTCGATTATACTAAGAAAAATCGTAAATTTTGCCGATCAGCGTTTTAAAAATCGCGAATTTTGTCGATCGATTTCGTAAAAATCGCGAATTTTGTCCATCGCTTTCTTAAAAATCGATAACTTCGTCAATCAGGTGCAGAAAAATCGAAAATTTTGTCGATCAGTCGCGGAAAATCGATAATTTCGTCGAACAACTTTAGAAAAATCGCGAATTTTACTCAGCATGCGAAGAAAAATCACAAATTTCTGCGATTAGCCTCGTAAAAATTGCGTTTATTTCGTAGATCGGCTTAGTAAAAATCTCGAATTTCGTCCATTCGCTTCGTAAAAATCACTAATTTCGTCAATCAGCTTCTTAAAAATCGCGAATTCCGTCGATCGGCTTCATAAAAATCGCTACTTTTGTCGATCAACTTCAGAAAAATCTCGAAATTTATCAATCATGCGAAAAAAATCGCGAATTTCGCCGATCAGCTTTGTGAAAATCGCAAATTTCAGCTATCGGCTTAGTAAAATTCGTGAATTTCGTCGAGTGACGTTGTAAAATTTGTGAATTTTATCAATCGGTTTCGTAAAAAATTGCAAATTTTCTCGATTGGTTTCGTAAGGATCGCAAATTTTGTTAATCAGGCACGGAATGATTGAATTTTCATGATTAGTTTCGTAAACATTGCGAATTTTGTCGATCATTTTCGTAAAAAGCCGAAATTTGGTTGATTAGGCAAGAAAATCTGCAAATTTTGTTGACTGGTAGTTGACTGGTATCGGGAATTTCAGACATGAGGCATGAAAAAATCTTGTTGATTGGCTGATTCCCTCTAGTTCATTTTTTTTCGACACCAGCAACTTATTTTTTTTAGCACTTTTAATAAACGAAGTTTACTCTATTGAATAAAGTCAAGGAATACTATTACATCTTAAGAATTATCGTTGCTGTATATGTGTTATATATACAAAGGTAAAAACTGCTGATATATCCTTACCAACTGAATTTGATATTTTCACTGATTAAGGGTGTATTTCGATTCAAACTGCTTATTTTCCGATTTATTTTTGACTTCATTTTTACTCTCATATGCATCAAACTGGCAAATTATCTTATTTAGAAAGTACACAAGGTGCCGTAAATGTCAATTCTTTGATAAATGCAGAAAATATTGCAAAAAAAGCGATTAAAAACGGCATTTTGAACAGATTTTCCCCTAGCGGGAGATGTGTGAACGAAAAAAAGGGTCATACTGAGAAGATAATTGTTTATAAATCAAATTCTAATGAATTGGGCGTAAAAATACATCACACGGCACCTTGTACATCTCTTCAAAAATGCCCTCAGCAAGTTTCATGTTTCTAATTTTAAAAATGTGTCTGAAATTGTATCGGAAAATTTCGAGCTGTTGAAGGTGGAAAAGCGTTTTTTCGAATACACCCTTAAGCAAATCTAAAAGGGTCTTACAGAGGTTAAGCAAACTATTCACTGGTTATTCACTTTTTCACTGGTTAAACAAATCTATCTCCCCCACTTCCCTATGAAAACATATTTTTTATCCGATTATAGGCCACAGATCACCTTCGAAATTAAATTCTCTCCATGTTATTCATGTGGCCCTCGACCACCCAGACATATTTGTAAGTGGCCCTTCTCTTGAAAAGGTTGTGCACCCCTAATTTAATGGCTTTGGTAATAGGTTTGCATTTTAATAAATATATATATGTAAATAGTAATAAATAAAACGTGACAGATTAGTTGATGTAAAGAAAAAGTTGCTTAAAAATAAAAGTTTGATTGCACCAAAAATGATAGCGACATCAAAAATTAAACCCCCTCCCCCTTGAGATATCTACGATATCAAGCGCCAGACTCTACCTCTCCCCTAAAATGATAACGTTATATTTACACAGCCCTTATAAAGCAAAGCGGTGAGAACTAATGATGCATTAATTTTCCTTTTACATTCATCTCCTGAATTTAAAATATAAATTAATATAATTGTGAAGTTATGAGACAACTCTCATATTATTTTACAAGTTGGATATTGCACTTCAAGCGTAACAAATGAGGAGCGTGCGTACTATAAAAAGAGTTTTGAAATTATCCAGATGTTGGTGTAATAGTATGCAGTACTTCGGATATAGTAGAGTATCAGAAATCTTTTGTGTATCCCTGTAAATGCTACCTGCTTTCTATTATAGAGAAAGTAAACCTCAGCAACGTATATCAATTTCAGAAAACGTGAAATAGTGTAATATTATTAAAACGCGTCCCAACCAATGTTTTCCCCTATACCATTATGAAATAGAATACTTTTGTGTGCCTTGTAAATTAATAAAATATGTTCTTTGCATCACAGATTGTACAGAATGTATATTTTAGTACATACTTAATAGGGGAATATTAATTTTATTATGTTCGAAAGCATTAAAATGCACCATTAAAATGCACTTGAAACAAATTTTTTCCCAATGGCCGTAATATAATAGAATACTTTCGATTGTCCCTGTGTGTAAACTATGCATCCAATTTTCATAAAGTTTGAAAAGACTCGACAAAATTATGCAACAATTATAAACTTTAAATTTCAAACGATTAGGTTGGGTAGTTTTTGCTTTATTACTTGCGGGCAGACGGGCGGACTGAATGACGCTACGTATAGGTACGCTAGGTGCTACGTATTTACATAATCATGAACGCACCTAAAAACTGGAAAATGTGATATAAAAAAAGCCAAATATTTTCTTTTATGTATGAGAGTCTGATTTACAACACAATATTGAAACGTCCTATTCGAGCTAAAGCAGTGTAGGAAAAATAGCTTCCAGATCCTATAACTTCTAAAGCTTCCCACAATCCTTCTTTTCAAGTAATCGCGTTTTTATTTATACTTTTCGTAATGAGCACACACAACAGGATTATTATCTGTATTAAAAAATTAAGTGCTTACTATATTCTATTTCCGACCACAAATGTTTACTTTACAATTTACAATAGTACCACCTGACGAGCATAACCTACATTTCATCACTTCGCTATTCTTTTGTATTTACATTCGCTAAACATCACACCTCAATTATTTCGAAATAGTATTGTTGCTACCTTAGTTTCCTCATCTGAACTTGACATTTCAGGAAGTAGATTTAGAGGCCTCCTTGGCGTGGTGAAAACACAGACACATGCTAAGCCATTAAAAAGCTTGTTCCTAATTTTTTCTGCATTTTATGCGCTTTTTTTAATACTGACAAACCAGCAAAAGAATTATGGTTATAAATGCTTTGTACTACTTTCTGGTAATATTTAACCGATTTCTAAAAAAATAAAGGTGGAGATTATGTAATTTAATATGGTGATAAAAAATGGTAAAAATTCAAGTTAAAATTTTTCTCTTTTCATTTAAAAATCCTATGACAAGCATGATAGAAGCATTTCCTATAAATTATTATAGCATGTTTTAAAGTACAACAGAACGCCGATTATTCGAACAAGTCGGGGTCGACCCTGGTTGGATAAGTCAAAGTTCGGATTAATGAACAGAGAATTTAAGGATGTTCTTGCTATAGTAACAAATTGGCAAATATTTTCAATATAAAAAAGTGCATAGAAAAGCAATGGAATCATATTGTGTAAAGCTCATGTAATTACCCAAATTTTTGTTAGTTGAAAATGTGGTCTGAGCTTCACTGGTGTCTTAAACTCCGTCATGGAAAAAGAGGCATTTTTAACGCACTCCATATTCCAATAAAGCATTAAAAATTTGGATTCATAACTACAAGTTACATGCTGATGTAATAAAGAACGAAAACCTAAATGGTCCATTCAGTACAAGGTATGGACAAAATTCCATTCAAAGTGTTTTTGATAAGTGGAATGGAAGATGAAAGCTCCAAGTAAACCCAAAATCTTAAACATATACGATTCAACTATACATTAAATATTTCTGTTCAAAAATATTTTTCTACGTCAATTCCTCAACAATCTGACTATATCACTGTTATACGTTAATTATCACTTCATGGTTTATATTCTTTTAGCGTTGTGGATCTTAGCTGATTGAGATAACATAACTATAAATTCTACTAACTATTTTGCCCCGTAATAATTTTGAGTGGATAATAGTATGACTCTGAATATAAGGCACCATGCAAAGCTCAGTTCAGATTTTCAGCTAACAAAAATTTGGATAATTTCATGAATTTTACAGACAATCTGATTCCATTTCTTTTCTACGCACTTTTTTATATTGAAAATATTTGCCAATTTGTTACTATATCATTTTTTAGATGAGCTCTACATTTCTCTCTGGTTCCACCAGTTTTTCAAATGATTTCATAACTTTTTCTGATCTTTCAGGAATTTGATCAACCAACTTCAACTAATAAATTTAAAATAATATTAATATTGGATTAAAGTTAGTAGTAGATATATTAGTTTGGGAAAATACCGGAAATTGTGCCAACTTGGCGTCATTTTTGGTGAATATTTTTAGTCACCAGATTTGGCGATATATCGCCAGGATGAAAATTAAAGGATTAAATTAGCAATTAAAAAGGAGAGATTTCTTTAATGTTAAATTATGAAAGGAGTAGCACTATAAAAATTTTAAATGGATCCCATTTCTTTAATATTGGATATTTTTTGACAGGACTTTCGAAAGGCACATGCCTAAATTAAAAGCTTTCGATCAAGCTATTACACGTCGCTGAATGTTTTTGGTTTGGGTTATAATTGAGTTGTTTGTCTTTTTATCTTGTTTCACGTGGAAAAAGTGAAAAAATAGTGGTTCTGGATCTTGATAACTATTCGGCGGATCTGGATGAAATTTTATAAACTTTAAGGTCTATAGTAGGACACCTAGCCTTTTCAATTTTGTCGCAATCCGATGATAGGGTCCAAAGTTATTAAGGGGCAAACTTTGAACTTTAATATTAGAGATGTATCTGAGTTCTACTATACAGCACTATCGTGCTGTATGATATGTTAGTTGAATAAGATCAACGTTATTGCTCTTGCCGTTCACTCTATTTCATATAGGTTTCCATACATTCAAAGACTTTGTTATGCGATGGAACTTGGTCATTTTCAGAGTACTCCTTTTTATTTTTATTTTTTCTAATTCTTTTTCGCTGCTACTGTTCCCAATGATACACTAATCGGGGAATCAATTTCGCATGATAGATCTGAAAAGGTGTAAAAGGAGTGAAATGGGGTGTTTAAATAAGTGGAAGTTCGGTTATTTATTTATTTATTTATTTATTTATTTTTTTTTTTTGGGGGGGGGGGGAGATAAATAGGTTGTTTGGATAATTGGAAGTTCAATAAATTGGAGTCCCGATAATCGGCTCTCTACTGTAATGTAAAAACCTTTTCCGGAAAATAAAGCTTCAATAAATTAAAAATATATATTAATAAAATAATTTATTAGCAAAGATTTAAAAAAATCAGATCCTGCGGGCTTTGTATTAGATGCTAAAGATAACTAGGTGTGTAACTAAGTTTCTGGGTTTCACACATAAATGGCGCGAACGACACATGTAGACGTCATACATGTCTGATACATGTCTTTTTTAATAGCTTGGACGCCTATTAGCAATAAACTGTCGTAATTCCAATACATATCGCAACGCATAAATATTTTTTTCTAACAACGAAGATGTCAAATTTTGAGCCAAATAAACAGCGTTTGTGAGAAGTTTTGCTTTCCTGCTTTAATCTGAAAAAAAAAAAAAAAAAAAAAAAAAAAAAAAAATTGCAGCCGAAGGACGAGGTTTGTTAAAGAGACCTATGGCGAACATGCACTATCGGAAACTACCTGTGAAGATTTGTTTAAATGCTTTAGAAATGTCGATTTTTCCAAAAAAACAAAACAATTGAGGATGCCCATCTGCAAGCTTTTTTGGAGGAAGATGATAACAAAAAAGCAAGATTAACTTGGAGAGGCATTAAACATGACTCACCAAAGTATTTTCAAGTGCTTACATGTTATTGAAAAAATTAAAAAGGAAGAAAAATGGATGCCTCATGAGTTCATTGAGAGACAAATGGAAAATCGAAAAGCTATTATCAAAATTTTGCTTTTGCGGCACAGAAGAAAGAGTTTCCTGCATCGAATTGTGATTGGCGATGAAAAGTGGATATATTTCGAGAATTACAAATGCCGAAAATCATGGCTTTCACCTGGCGAAGGATCAATATCGAATGGCACAATCGGCATGGCCAAATTGCTTCGGAAAGATTTTTGACCCAATTAAAATTGTCTCTTTTTATTTGTAACATGGTCTTTTGTTCAAAGTATATTATCTTTTTTTAGTCTGTTATCGATTTTTATGAAAATACAAAGTTATTATTAAAACAACCAAATTATAAAATTATCTAATTCTAAACTATGGTATACCCCAACGTTTGACATTCCTATTTATCTTCATAAGTGTATGCATATATAATCACTGTTCGAGAAACCATATATGAAGTATATTTGAAACGAAGCTTGTGTTTAATAAATAACAGAAAAAGAATGTTGTTCACTTATTTTGTTGATAAGAATTTTTATCTTCCCTCTCTCCCTACCTTTCCTTCGTTTCCGGGGCAAGTTCAAAAAAAAATTTATTACTATGTATGCATTATGTAACAAAAAGTTATTACATAAAATACTTTTAAATCGTAACTATTTTTTAAATTTTTATTTGATTAAAACGATACATTAATTGACTTCTCTTCATTTGTATCAATAAAGTATGTATGCGAAAAATAAATTTAATAAAGTTCCAAACAAAGGAACAAATTTCTAAAAATAAAAGATTTTTGGGAATGTCCCAAATCTACACATCTATTAATCAAGGGTGTGACACGGTGCGCCAACTATCTCATTAACTAGATGGTTGCCGGAAATTATAAAGAGGTTGAGAACTCTTTACTTCTACGCAAATTCTTTGCCAGAGATGGTCCCTTTTCAGCTAAAGGGTATTGATGGTAATTGCCACATGTTCTCTTTGCTTTAGCAACTAGAAATAATCATTTTAACTTCCGCAAAAATGCACTTGTTGCATTTATCTGTTATTTTGCAGTATTTGCTTTTTATGGGAGGCTCTTAAAATGCTGTCCTTTAAACCTGAGTGGAAATTGAAACACTTTCTGTTTAAAACTAAATTTATCTTTTTTAAATTATTATATTAAGATAATTTTTATACATCATTATTAAAATTGAGTGAAATTAGGATTTATTATTAAGATAATTTTTATACATTATTATTAAAATTGAGTGAAATTAGGATTTATTATTAAGATTAATTATTGCTTCTTGCTTCTTGAAAATAACTACACTGGCAATAGCTAATAAAATTTAAACTACAGCATAGATTCCTTTAAGATTTCTCATATTCCCACGCATCAATCTCATCTTTTCTTTTACTTGAGTTATTGTACCTATAATTTGACAACTTTTAATTTTTCAAATAAAATAAACTGATTAAAATAAATTATTTGTGTGAAATACATAATTTGGAAGTAGCATATTTTACATTGAGATTTCAGTAAAAAACAAACACTATGAATTTGTAAATACAGAAATTATTACCAAATTACCCAACTCTATCTCATATTTTAAATGCGGAATGTATTTCTCGCACCATCATTGGCGATCTGTTAGGAAAATAAAAACACTTTTGACATTTCTATAGTAAACCTAGAGTGAATTTCTGAATGCTAAATGTCATTGTAATCTATAAATCATTATGGATTGAATCAAATTTTTATATATAAACGTTTTAATGATTTTAAGCTTGCGTCCAAGTAATTTCACATGTCATAATATTTATAAAATTTATCTTAATTTCAGAGAAAATAAGAAAAGTACACTTAAGGGTGTTCTTAAATCAAAAAGGGCTACTTTGTGACACACACATTAATTTATTTTTGTTCGGAAATGCATGAAAATAGCAGATGTTATTATTCAGAAACTGTCTAATTGCACTCAATCTTTTGTTTTTTAAAAAACACAATAGATTTTTCATAACAAGCCTTCATAGTTGACACTTTTGAGCCTATTTCCCGACGAAAGCAGAAAAACATGTCGAAAAGGAGGAAAAAAACAGGTGATTGCGTCATCGAAATAGCTTATAACTCGATAAGTAATTTAATTATCATAAAATGGAAAAAATAAGTTCAATTCGAAATCGCTTTCATAGTCAGGCATTAAAATTTTATAACTTTCTGTTAAAAAATGAATTTGTAAATGTGTCAAAACGTTTTTCGCTTGTTGAGCGAATCAGTTAAGAACACCCTTAAGGCGTTTAGTTACATTAACTAGACTTTAATTTCCAATGTGTATTTTATTTTATTATCAGACGCTTTTACCCCAAAACATTTCTTTGAGTGAGAGGAGTCAAAAACTGTACATGAATCTGGAAAATTGTGATATCTAATTTAAAAGTAGTGTGCTAATAAATGGAATCTTGACTTATTAATTTTGCACTAAAATGAATTCCAGTGTACTCAAATGATTGCATTGAATATTTTAGAGAAATACTTTTAATGATTAAGAGAGAGAGAGAGAGAGAGAGAGAGAGAGAAAATCCCACAGATTTCGGATTACGCTAGTTTAAAGAAAAAGATTTTCATTTAAGACCTGCAAGATATTTTTAAAAAGTAAACAAACTAATAAGAATTAAATAGTAATATTTAGAAATCATTAAACTGTTTAAACATGCGTTTTTATTTTATCATATGAAATTTTAAATTGAAAAAAGAAAACTTTAAAAAACAAGTAATATTTGTAATCTGTAACATAATTTATGATAAAATGAAAATTGATTGATATTTATTGTGAATTGTAGTAATGTCTTTATAACGAGAAAAATCGCTAATTATTAAATACTATTACTTAGAGTTTGAGATGTAATGGAATTTTTTTTAATTATCTACTTGTGAAATTGCAAGTTTGTTCTCACTCTGAATCTCGCAATTACATTAAAAATAAATACATAAAAATAATGAAATTGGAACATTAAGCTAAAATTATTCTGTGTTAAGATTGTTCTGAAATCCAAAAGATCTATTATCTGATATATTTGTGAATTTGTTTTTCGTCTGAGACTAACAGATGCTATTCAGAAAACATGATAACGAATAGCTTTCCCATTCTTCTTTTTTTTTTTTCCTTTTTTCTCGGAATTAATTGAAAACAGAATTTTATCTAGAATGACATTTTGCACAGAATTTCCGGACGCTTCAGATTTAAAAATGTTGTGAGACAACAGTAGCTTATAACTTCAGGTTTAATTCCTTTATAGAAAAATATATATATATATTCCAAAGCATGCCAATGTGCAAAATTTTTTTTATTATTAAACATGGATTTTTTTTCCAAAACCGCCTTAAAATTGACGTAAATTTGTTTCTCAAACTCAATTAAAAAAAAAAAAAAAAAAAAAAAAAAAAAAAAAAAAACTTGCACATTATTTTTATAATATAACTCACTGTTATATTTTACATGATTTTTTTATGAATTATTTATAATGATATCAACATGGAAAAAACAATTTTTCGAACAAAATTTCTGAAGGCTAAATTTTCTGTGGTCGAAAAACAATAAATTAAAAAAAAAAAAATTATTTTAAATATTTTGAGACCTGTGGCCGTAGCCTATTTGTCAGTTAAAATATTTAACAGGACAAAATTCTCTATAACTTTCATGCTTACAATTTTTTATACACTCAATAGCAAGAGCAGTACACTATTTCAGAAATAAGACATTTATTCAATTTTCTTAAAAGCGGTGAAAAACGTAGTTTCGCCTCGATTATTCAAATGTTTCCCACATATTTAATCACGTATGTCACCCTCAGTATATTAGTAGCAGTAAATAATGTGTTTCAGGATCAAAACTAGCCTTTTTCACATCGATTTTTTTATGATCTAGTTTGATTATTCAATTAATTCTTAACTCAATGCAAAAAACCGCATAAAAATATTAGCATTTTTAACGGAGTTATAAGCATTTACGGATCAATATTTACATAGCCGCATCCATCTAATTTCAATTTTAAGTCTTGTTTTCTCAAAACGATTTTTGACGACTAACACTAGTATTAAAAAAAAAAAAAACTATTTGATGGAATGGCTTATTTATTTATTTATTTTTTTTTTCATGCATATAACATCTTTATCTAGATTATGAATTAAGGATATAACTATCACTTAAAAAAACATTATTAAAAAATCTCTCAAAGTAGAAAATTTAAAAAACCCCTAAAAATACAACTTTTTTTCCATTAAAAATACTCAAAATATTAAACTATCTAAAATATATTAATTCATAATCAAGATAATAATGTTATATGCATGAAAAAAAAATTAAGCACTTTTATCAAATAGTTTTTTTTTTTAATCTTGGTGTTAGTCATCAAAAATCAAGTTTTGAGAAAACGCGACTTAAAGTTGAAATTATAAGGATGCGGCTATGAAAGTGTTGATGCATAAATGCTTATAATTCCGTTAAAAATGCAAATATTTTTATGCGGTTTTTTGCATTGAGTTAAGAATTCAATCAATCAAATTAGATGATTAAAGAAATCGATTTTTTGAAAAGTTTTCAACCCCTGAGCCCCCTTAAGTGTGTTATCAATAAATACATAATCAGCTTTGTCAAGCATTGATTCAATAAAATCTTGAAAACCGAAAAAGAACCGAAATATATTCCGCTTTAAATAATACAATTCTCCTTTTTAAAGATTTTACGCATTTTACATTTTTTCGGTTAATATATATATATATATACATGCGTATGTGTATGTATATGTAACCATTAATTATATTATAATATGAACCATTTGAATTTAATAGAAAAAAACCATATTGAACATGAGAAAAAATTAAATAAATAAATAAAATGAATACAAATGGAATTTGTAGAACCAAAGCAGAATTATCAAGCCCCAAATACTTTGGAACTACAAATGAAGTGTGTGGTTTCATCTTCGTATTAGCCATGAAAAAGCAAAATAATACGATTTTGGGGCTACCAACCCACATAAAACCAAAATTCAATCAAGAAATAACATTAAAAACAAGGCACAACAAAATTACTAAATTAGATAGAAAAATAAAAATGAAAAAAATAAAAAATAATTATCGTACACATGATAATAATAAATTAATAAATAAATTAAAAGCAGAGTAAAGTGATAACAGAAAAAATAAACCATACACCATAGTTTACTCTATTAATATTTAAATCAATAACATTTAATTTGACTATGCTAGGCTAAAACCAATATCTTAATTTAGGATGTAAAAGATTAAAAAATAGATAATTAATATATGTACCCTATACATTTAATAGTATTATAGGTCTTTCATTTATTAAAAGTGAAGTGCAATTTAATAATGTAAATGAATAAAATTATTTTAATGTAATTGATATAACTAAACAATAATCCATACATTGGTGTTATTTAAACTCCATAGAAACTTTGTTCCAATTTAATTAATGCATTTCCCTCTCTCAATTTTTTTAAAAATATAAAATAACCTTTGCGTTTTATCCAGACAACAACGCCCTCCTCCGTACTCTAACATCTACCCACCTAACCATCCTATTATATGCATTTTTTATATATTTTTTTTTCATTTTTAATTTTTTATTAATTTTTTATGTTTTATTAATTTTTTGGTTCATTTTTACGCAAAAAGTTAATTAATTTTTAAATCATGTAACAACTAATTGTAAATTAAAGAATAAGTGAATTTTTTAGGAAAACCATTATTTATAGCATCATAAACAAGCTTTTTAATATTTGCATTAATTAAATGAGAAGAACATAAACATTTTATTCTATATAAATGATTAATGATTATATCACGATATACAGAATTATGAAGATAGGATTTAAAATTAGTAAATGTTTTAACTTTAAAATTAAACTCATTCCGTTTATCATAAATATCAGTTATTAATTTGTTTTCCTTTAATATAATTTTAAGATCTAAAAAGTTAATGGCATTATCATAAAGCAGGTGTTTTGTAATTTCTAGATTAGATGGATAATCAACTGGGAATTGAGATATACTGGTATTATCAGTATCAATTACAATTATATCATCAATATATCGATATAAATGTAATTTATTATCAAAATATTTACGTTCATGATGATATAAGTCAGATAATATACTAGATGTACAACCACCTTGTGGTAGACCAACTTTTTGTATATATATTATGTTATCTAGCATTATAAAATTATTATAAGGTTGTCTGGTGTAATAACGCCAGGCGGGGTAATATTTTGCATAATTATGAAATAATCTGGTAAATGGCACCTATGTGCTCTGCGCAGAAGGGTTTTGAGTCATATAAATCGCAAAAAATAGCTTCAAGTTAATTTGTTTCATTTTTAGGTCTTATTGTTTTTACAAGCAACTAAAATTAACGCTTGATCTAAAATTTGCGAGATACGTTTTGTGATGTGAAGACTATTTTTTTTATCCGGAAATACTTTGTTAATTACATAAATTTGTAATACATTTCATGGACTTTCAAAATGTCGTGGAAGATTTTGGATAACTTCTCGAGATAATTTGTAATTTAAAATGTACAGCGCAATAACTATAACGGGGTAATAACGCCAATCCTTGGCATTAATACTCCGGTTGATTCCCTACAGTGGCCGAGCTACATCCTAAATACTGATTCAAATAAACACAGTTAAAACTGTGCAATGTTTCTAATAATTCTATTTAAGCGGTTCTTTTTAAGCAAAAAGAAGCTCACGGTCTGATATTCTTTTGCCACAAACTCCTCCCCCCCCCCCCCACACACACACACGACATCTTTATTTTTCTTACACTTTTCTTACACAAAAAATTGAACATTTTCAATAGCTTAGAATGCAATTTGTCAATTTCTAAGTTTGTAGAATTTGTATTTTTAGAATTGGACAATCTACATGCCATTATTCCATCTTATTTCATAGTTTTGTTTGCATGGCGTTATTACCCATATAGGTGGGTAATAACGCCAAATAGCATTGGTCAAGAAATCACGCCATTACATTTTATGAATACATAGCTGTTAAATTATTTTTTTTTAAATACAGATAGTAAATAAGTTGCTGTATCAAATTATATATCATATTATCTTTTATTGCTGAATACTTCATGCTTTAATCCCACATATATATATATATTTATTTATAAAATTGCAATAACCTATTGAATATTTCAATCAATGAAAAATTTTAGTTATTGATAAATTGATATTTAAATAATATCAATAATATTAATGATAAAAAGATATTTGTTTGAAAAATACAAACTAAAACTGAGCCGTGAAAATTGGTAGAACCTTAACGTGGCGTTATTACCCCAGGATACCTTAGATAATGAAATTAGTTAAAGTAAGAAAATAATCAGTTTCAATGTTCATTGATAGATCCAAATCATGTTGATATTTTTTTAAGTGCATTTATTATATTATGTAAATCTAATAAATCGATATTATTAGAAAGATCTATGAAGTCATATGCAGTTATATTTTTTATACATTTAAGATTTTTCATACTATTGTCCAATTCATAACTATTCTTTATAGTATTTATTATTATCACTGGTTTTTGTAATTTTATATATTTGATTAAGAACTGTTAATAGAAGTTTGTTAGCAGCATTTTTATAAGTATATTGCAACGAATTGTAACTGTTCTAAATTTAACAGGATTCTTATCAAATTTGAGTATAAGAACTAGATAAGGATATTTAAAGTTAGTAGAGATAATGTCTAATAATTCATAAAAGCCTTTAATTTTACGATTGTTTACAATTATGTTATCATTAGTTTTTTGGAATGTGTTATTAGAAGATATACTCGATTTAAGCAGTTAATGATAATAGGATTTATATATAATTGCATAATTATTTGGAGATTTGTCAACATAAGTTATTACAGTTTTGTTGCAATTTAGTGATTTGCTGGAAAAGATGCTTGGTATTTATATAATCCAGATGTGAAATATTGTATTTTAAAGTCTTAGTTAATTTATCAATAACTAAAATTTTCAAGATAATAAACTCAATGATTTAATGAATGTGATATCCCAAATGAGACTCATGTGATGATGCGTGAAAAGAACGAGGTGTTCTATAGGTTTCAGCGATGGCGAGTTTGATGGATTTTTAATGTAAAGCTCAGGGAAGCTTATTTATACTGAATATTATTCATTTCTACTGTTTTCTTTGAATGTTACGTACATGTTTTATGTCTATTAAACCTTTTTATACTTTCAAGAATATTAGTTTTGCTTGAATCATAAGTTAATCACTCAATATCCCACATACATATCATAAGTAAATTGTTTTATTACAGAATTAATGTTTTATTTGAATGTAATTCTATACTTAGTACCATAACCCATTAATTTTTTCAGTGTTAAGTCATATACAGTATTTAGATTTCCAGTAATAATATGCCCATGATCATTATTAAGAGTACAGTGGACCTTTATTTGAGCAAAATCATCTATAGCAAAATCGTCAGAAAAAAAGGTCTATTTCTGGGGTATAATAGTACCTAAACAGTTTTTTTCTTATTAAAATATCATTGATGAAGGTTTTAACGAGTAAATAATAAAGATAAATTTATTTATATACTTTAAATCTGTTTTTCTCAAAACTAATTTTTCAGCGTGTTTAGATTTTTGAATTGCTCCTTGCGTCTTAATTTTTGATCAATATCTATAAAATTGATAAGGAAGTATCCTGATATTATTTAAAAAGAAATTGTGTAAGCTTTTTAAAATTCGTCTTCATTAAGATAGTCAAATTTTATTTTTTACTTATTAAAAGGCAAAATTTTGATGAAAATCGATAAGGAATTTAGAAAAAAATCTGTAAAATATTAACTATTCAAGAGATTTTAAAAATCTTACACAAATTTGTTTATAATATAGTTTTAAGTGATTTAAAAGGGAAAAGCAAGAAAATATTTCAAAAATTAAGACACGAGGAGCATTTTAAAATTTCGTTTAAAAATTTAAATTTTTGTAAAAAAATTACAAATTTTAATAAGGTTGGAAATTTTTTGAAGGTATTCTATATGCTTTTGGTGAAATGTATACATGCACAAAATTTCATATTGCTATGATAAAAATGAATAAAATAAATTTTTAACGTCCACCGTCCCCTTAATGTATTTGTGTAGAGAGGGGTCATTGCATTTGCAGGGGAAAGTACTATTATCAGAAGTATTTTTAAGAACGAATTATAGTTAAATATTGAATACTTTAAAGTTTTTGATATTTGAATATTATTTATAGGAAATTTTCAGTTTTTATCATTTATTATAGAATTTACATTGATTTTATTAAATATTTGATTAGAAAAATTTATTACCATTTGAGTATTAGTATTTTGAGTTTTAGGGGCTTTTTAGTAAATTTATATTGAAAAGATTAACTCTAGTCATAGTAAGATCATAAAAAATATCTGAAAAATGTTTAGAGCAAGTTTTACTCAGAAATATATTTAAATATTGTACTATATGTTTCTTTTTTATTCCAAATATACATTTTCGTATTACTAATCAATTGTAATTTTATAGAAAAATAATGAATGAATAAATAAATAAATAAAAACTGTAATCAAAATAGAAAACTAAAGTAACCAAAATAGATAAAGTAAACACTAATCCCGTTAGAATTCTAGCAGCAATTGTAGCAGCAATTGTCAGTCAGCAATTGTAATCTCAAACAGAAAAAAGACCTTTTAAAACTATTAAATTACAAGCGAGAAATTGTAAAAAAGAACTCTCCTAGGTTTAAGATTAGCGTTCTAGTTTGTTCGTATGACTAGTGTAGTTTCACGCGAAAGCATTTGCATGCTAATGTTAAACCTATGGGAGCATTCTTTTTAGAATTCAAGCTCGAATTTTGACGTTTATTTTATTTATTATTATTATTATGATTATTTTGTTGTTGTTCATTTAATATTTAAGGTCACTATCTAACGTTGCGTACTTTTAATTTTGTAAATTTGTTGCATTTTTTTAAAGAAGCTACTTTAATTTCAGAAAACGCCCCAAACAATTTTCCGAAATATTTAAAAAATTAATTAATTAATTAAACCCGAAAAAGTACAGCATTAGATATTGATCTCAATTATCTCATGAATATATATATATATATATATATATATATATATATATATAAGTAATAAAAGCAAGCAAGATATTCGACATGAACACTTCAATAGGTTTAATATTACGGGTGACTAATTTAGTCTCATAGTTGTAAATTTAGAAATTATTCAATTACCATTGAATCAATATTATTATCACTTACCCATCATACGTAGTATAGGGTAAGTCTTGCAATCGTTTTGAAAATCGATTTTTTTGACGGATTTACAAGTTTCGGACACTGAAAAACATATTTTTAGAAAAAAAATTTTGCCGTCTGTCCGTCTGTGTGTCTGTCTGTCTGTCTGCAACCGCTCTATCTCCCGAACAAATTGAGATAGAGACTTGAAATTTTGTATGTGCTTAGTATGTAAGAATGGGACGAAGCTTATTTAATATCAGTAACTTCGATTATTCGGAACTATTTTTTCGGACTCTCGATAAATTTGTTCTGATGAAAGGTATATAAAAATTTTCGAATTTTTTTTATTTTAATGAGTGGACGTAAAAGGCAATAAATTGACACAAATTTTGCATAAAAAACGAAATCGATCGGATTATTAGTTGTCGAGAAATTTCTAATCTTGTTTTCCACACTCTTTGATTTTTCATGACCCTGTATTTCATTTAAATTTCAACTCAAAGAGATCTTTTAATTGGAAATGAGACACTTAATTTGATGCAAGAAACCGTTAGTGAATATGATATTTATTTTTAGAGTTATAAGGATATTTCTTTTATGCAATTCAGTGCTACTAGAATTGTATGGCGTTTCATGTAATTTATCGAAATCGGTTCATCAGAAATTCATTAATAGAGCATGATGATGTGTTAAAAATACTTAAATATACGTTTATATTTTGTTTTGGAATTGCAATGCATTTCATAAATTGTTTACATATGTTATGTTTTCATATATTATGTTATGCATCTCCATGATGGGTAAGTATTACGGTGGCCTCCAACGACTAGTTATTATTGTTATTATTATTTCAAGAAAAAAAAATATGTGAACAATTATACCTGCTAAGATGAAACCTTTTATAAAACTGGATATATTTCGATTCCTTTCGTTTAAATTTTCAAAGTTTTATTGAATCAATGTTTAACGAAGCTGATTACGTATTTAATGATTACATACTAAAGATTTCCCAAATCCGGCTATAACAGATTTATTAATATTCTCATGATAAGTTTTCTTTTGAACGGGGTGAGAAAGAAAGAGCGGGCACCAAAATCCGAGTTTGCTACGGATGCAAAAAAGCCTACTATTAACCTTGAAATAAATAATTTACTGCTACCAATCTATCTATCTATCTATCTATCTATCTATCTATCTATATATATATATATATACAGGGTGATTCCGAATTTTTTTTTACAATAAAAGAGGGGTGATAGTACACATCAAGACAAACAATATTAAATAGGCGACCAAGGGTCCAAAACGTTTTCCTAAGAAAATAGCCGCCATTAAAGTTTAGGGGCCAAAATTTCAAATAAACATAAAAAACGTAAAAATCGGTCGATTGATTTGCGGTTTTCACTAAAATTATTCTTTATGTCGGCATTTTCTTGAAATTAAATTATAAAGATAAATTTCAAAAAATGCCGATAGAGGGCGCTTTAGACTTTGGAGTAACGAACAACTATTTTTTGCCGGTATTTTTTGCATCTCATTAAATGTTTTCGTAAGCTTAGACTCAAGCTTAAATTTTGAGCTCAAAATCTGTAGTTGGGAGTGGTCAAGTAACACAAACTGAGCTGTGTTCAGAGGGTTCAAATTTCAAATGACTATTAAAAACGGAAAAATTGGTCGATTGATTTGCGGTTTTCACTAAAACTATTCTTTATTTAAGTATTTTCGTAAAAATAAATTAAAAAGATAAATTTCAAAAAATGCCGATAGAGGGCGCTTTAGACTTTGGAGAAACGAAACACTCTTTTTTGGCGTTATTTTTTTGCATCTTATTAAATGCTTTTGTAAGCTTAGACTTGAACTTAAATTTTGAGCTCAAAATTTGAATAGCTGGGAGTGGTTAAGTAGACAAACTTAGCTGTGTTTAGAGGGTTTAAATTTCAAATAATTGTAAAAAACGGAAAAAATGGTCGATTCGTTTGCGGTTTTTGCTAAAACTAATTTTTAAATCAGCAGTTTTCTTGATCAATCAGTATTTTCTTGAAAATAATTTATAAAGGTAAATTTCACAAAATGCCGATAGAGGGCGCCTTAGACTTTGGAGTAGCGTACAACTATTTTTAACTGCTATTTTTTTAATCTCATTAAATGCTTTCAAATGCATAGACTTAAATTTTGGGCTGAAATTCTGAATCGTTGGGAGTGTTTAAGTAGCGAAAAATTGAATTGTGCTCGAGGAGGAAATAGGGTTAAATTTTAATTCCTGAACACACTTCAGTTTGCGCTTCTTAACTCCTCATAACGATTCAGGATTTGAGCTCAAAATTTAAGTTTAAATCTAAGCTTCCGAGAACATTTAAAATGCTTTTGCAAGCATTTAATTAGAACCAAAAAATAACGGTTAAAATGAATTGTTGGGTACTCTGAAGTTTAATGCGACCTTTGACGGAATTTTTTGAGATTTATCTTTAAAAATTATTTTCAAGAAGATACTGACTTAAAGAATAGTTTTATTTTAAACCACAAACGAATCGACCAATTTTTCCATTTTCTATAATTACTTTAAATTCGAACCTTCCCCCCCCCCCCCCTTGAACACAGTTCAGTTTGTGCTACTTAACCACTCCCTACTATTCAGATTTTCAGCTCAAAATTTAAGTTTAAGTCTAACCTTCCTAAATCATTTAAAGGGATGCAAACAATAACGGCAAAAAATAGTTGTTCGTTACTCCAAAGTCTAAAGCGCCCTCTATCGGCATTTTTTGAAATTTATCTTTATAATTTATTTTCACGAAAATACCTAAATAAAGAATAGTTTTAGTGAAAACCGCAAATTAATCCACCAATTTTTCCGTTTTTTTTAATCATTTGAAATTTGAACCCTCTGAACACAGCTCAGTTTGTGTTACTTAACCACTCCCAGCTACAGATTTTGAGCTCAAAATTTAAGTTTGAGTGTTAACTTACGAAAACATTTAATGAGATGCAAAACATACCGGCAAAAAATAGTTGTTCGTTACTCCAAAGTCTAAAGCGCCCTCTAGCGGCATTTTTTGAAATTTATCTTTATAATTTAATTTCAAGAAAATGCCGACATAAAGAATAATTTTAGTGAAAACCGCAAATCAATCGACCGATTTTTCCGTTTTTTATGTTTATTTGAAATTTTGGTCCCTAAACTTTAATGGCGGCTATCTCCTTAGGAAAACGTTTTGGACCCTTGGTCTCCTATTTAATATTGTTTGTCTTGATGTGTACTATCACCCCTCTTTTATTGTAAAAAAAATTTGGAATCACCCTGTATATATACACGGTTAAATCCGATCAATACATTTGAATAATCGTGGCTTAACTACTTTTTTCACGGTTTTTAAGAAAATTAAAAAAAAATGTCCTTTTTTATTTATTTTATTTTTAAACAATTCTACCTAATAGAGTTATTATATTATATTAATGCCCGTTTATTATTTATAATTTCATATGTACCTCACTTTCAGGCATTAGTTTTTCTCAATGCAAAAGCTACAAACACAAACAAATTTTCTTATTTATACTCTTTAATTTTAAATAGAATGGGATTTGGGGGGATTTTGGCGTACTGCGCGTGCTACCTAGTGTATAAAAAAGTTGAAAATAAGAAAAATTATACAGAATTTTGTCCTGTTTAATATTGTAACTGACAAATATATTGCTATGGCAACAAATCTCGAGATATTAAAAATAATAATAAATAAAATAAAATAAAATCTCAAAATTTTGTTGTTTTTTGACCACAGAAAATTTAGCCTTGAGAAATTTTTATTCGAAAACGTGGTTTATCCATGTTAGCATCATTATGAAAAAATCAGAAAAAAAATCTTCCCGATTTTTGAAAGGTAAAATGTTACATATAATATAAACATCACTTTAAAATATCAATTTAATTTAAATGCTTTAAGTGATAAATTAAAATTTTTATGTTATTTTAATTTATCACTTAAAGCATTTAAATTAAATAGGTAAAATGTTTATTTCGCCTGGACTAAAACAGTCAGGAGGGGGAAAATATTGTTTAAGGGTGCTGGTCAGTCAGCTTCCAAATTCCCTTTCGTAAGGTTAAGTATATAGACGTTTGATGCATTTTTATATTTAAAATATCTCCGAAAGTAAATCAATATTTTAAACCTATTATTGACCGTAAGGTAACGGAATACTTTTGACTGTCCCTGTAATCAATCTATGCATCCGATTTTCATAAAATTTGAAATGACTCGACAAAATTATGTAATAATAATGTATTTTAAATTTCAAACGTATAAAGTACATTTAAAACTTTTTCCCCATTGACCATAATGTAATTGAATACTTTTGATTGCTCTTGTAATTGATCTATGCACCGATTATCAAAAAAATTGAAATAACTCGACAAAATTATTTAATAAATTATGTATTTTAAGTTTCAAACGATTAAAGTGCATTTGAAACTTTTTTCCCCTTTGACCGTAATGTAATGGAATACTTTTGATTGGCCCTGTAATTGATCTATGCATCGGATTTTCATAAAATTTGAAATGACTCGACAAAATTATGTAATAATTATACATTTTATTAGCATAATAATTATGCATTTTATTTTTTATGCAGTTGAATTCATAAAATTTGAAATAACTTGAAAAAATTATGCAACAATTATATATTTTAAATTTCAAACGATTCGGTTGGGTTGTTTTTGCGTTGTTATATGCGGACAGACGGACGGACTGAACGACCACTATAGGTGCTACGTATTTACATAATTACGAACGCACCTAAAAAGCGATAAATATGAGAACCTAACGTTTAACGAAAAGTAGCAAGATGCACTCCATTTTTTGAAATTCATTGTTGCAAATGTTTTTGTCGAAATTTATCTGGAAGGGTTAAAATATTAATCACCGCTCATTAGCTTTTAACGCATAAAATATTAAATTAAACACATATTTTATAAATATTTTGACAATTTTGAAATATCCTTTAAGAGAAGTATAAATAAATAAGACAAAAATGTTAATTTTCTAGGGAGATTTTTTTAGGTGCGTTCGTAATTATGTAAATACGTAGCACCTATAGTTGTCGTTCAGTCCGTCCGTCCGTCTGTCTGTCTGTCCGCATATAACAACGCAAAAACTACCCAACCGAATTATTTGAAATTTAAAATATATAATTATTATATAATTTTGTCCAGTCATTTCAAATTTTATGAAAATCGGATGCATAGATCAATTACAGGGACAATCAAAATTATTCCGTTACATTACGGTGAATAAGGGGAAAAGTTTCAAATGCATTTTAATCGTTTGAAATTTAAAATATATAATCATTACATAATTTAGTCGAATCATTTCAAATTTTATGAAAATCGGATGCATAGATCAATTACAGGGGCAATCAAAATTATTCCGTTACATTACGGTCAATGGGGAAAAATGTTTCAAATGCATTTTAATGGACTACACTAATTCGAACACAATAAAATTGTTATGCCTCTATGAACATACATATTATAATATACATTTTGCACAATCTGTGGTGCAAAAAGCATTTTTTATTGATTTACAAGGTCACACAAAAGTATTCCATTACATAATGGTACAGAAGAACATTTTTTTGGTGCGATAATTGTAATTGACTATTTAACATTTGATATTGACTATTTAACATGAGATTGATATACATTACTATTATTTTTAACACAATCAAACTGATTGGTAAAGTTATCATACGAATTTATTATTTCCAGCTGAGCGAAATTCCCGGCCTGGGCAATTTTTCGCTCAGCTGGAAATAATAAATTCGTATTGATATACATTGCTGAGGAATACTACAAGTTATTTCCTGTATAAAAGAAAGTAGATAGTATAGTGTATGATATACGTCGCTGAGGTGTAATAAAAATTATTTCTTGTATATTTACAGGAACACACACACACACACAAAATACATATATATTTCACTACTATACTCTATCCGAAGTACTATCTACTAGCAGCAAGATCTGAATATTTTTAAAACATCGTTATCATACGAAAGCACCTCATTTGTCACGCTTTACGTGGAATTTCCAACTTGTTTAAATATACGAATGTGCAAATCCTTTTAAGCACTTAAATTTTCTAATTTACTATACGAATGCATTTTATTCCCATACATTTAACATTAATAAGGGGGTGGGGAGTTAATTGATTAAACCTCTTAATAGAATTTTAGAATATTAATGATGTGAAAAAAAAATAAAGCTATTGTTCTAAAAATGTTGGCATGTTTGTAATTTTATTTATACGTAATACATTTCGTATATTTTTAATTATTCATAATGGATTATAATTCCCGTTAACGCTGTAAAACGTTACGGAGGTTAGTTATATTTCATATGGGAACTATATCTACAAAATGGTTCTTTATATAGATATGTACTGTGAAAACAGAGTAGGATGTTGAATTCCTCTCGAAAGGGTAACTGACCACCTGACCAGTGACCATGACATTGAAGAATCATTGGGACGGGAAAGAGTGCGAAAAGAGATGTCTAATGAGGAAAAAAAATGTCATTCGACTTATCTTGTTTCAGGGCCCGTATACCAAAAAGTGTTTGTCAGAAAGAATCGAATAAGCGCCAATGTGGTAACCTCTCTTAATTACAAGTCAGTTGGCTCTTATCTGTTGTTTCTTTCCCCATTCCTGCATCCCCATTTGTAAGATCGGTACTGAGCCAAGATTTTTACACTTTGATAACGATATCATTGCTGGGGGCATGGAGGGAGGAGGGATTCGAAGGATGATAACGTATGATATATGAAGAGGGTGAGGGGGGATCCAAAATTGCCAAAAAAGTAGATAAAGTTACATTTTCACAACCCCGACCCTGCGTCCAGCTCGCTATAATTTACCGTATCCTCCCAAAGGTCAATAGCAAAGGAGATCGAGAGATATGGGAAAATATGCGTTTTCGCCTGTTACTTAAAACCACATTTTTTGGCGAGGTGGTGGACAA
Organism: Maratus speculifer; assembly: GCA_964019185.1. Taxonomy (NCBI): domain Eukaryota; kingdom Metazoa; phylum Arthropoda; class Arachnida; order Araneae; family Salticidae; genus Maratus; species Maratus speculifer. The sequence goes on from OZ025295.1 coordinate 81,414,498, forward strand.
TTTTCGCCAACTTTCGCAACAAAACCGCAGAACAGAGTTTTAAATACTAATACGATATAAAAATTTAAACGAAGTTGATAACCTATGAATAATTTTCAATGGATACGATTTTACCATAAGCGAAATATAAGACTCCTCTCAAGTCCAAAAGGGCAACTATCATTACAACACAAGTTTAAATTCATTTTTGTTCGGAAACATATGAAAACAAGCAGATGTTATTCAAAAATATTTTTAACCCTTTATCTACGCATTATGAATTCAAGAAAAATTTACATTCTAAAGCAAATATCTTATGCAAATTGTTTAAACTAAATTAAGATATTTATATAATCATTTAATAAATATTTGAAGGATTTTAGGATTTAGAAGGATTAATTAAATTGGAATTTACAGGGATTTTGTGCAATTTTTTATAACCCCATTCAAATCTTTATTTCTAATTATTTTCTTAGTATTTTGTAAAATTATAAAATGTACAAATATTATGTTCTTATAATATAAATATCGAAATATTTCCGCATTGAAAAATCCCCATCCACTCCCTCAGCGCCAAGAAAGCTGAAAAGATGCAAAGACAAAATAAATCATTATTTAAAAATATTTTTGTTTTGCGTAACCAATAATGCTTTTGGAACAAGATAAAGTAATGTATATGTAACTCATTCTAAATAGTATTACAACTAACTTACGTATTAAAATAATTTTATAATAACTTATTTTAATGGTACTTATAAGTACCATCGGTAGATAAAGGGTTAATTGACAGACGTTTTCCATTTTTTTGGCAAACATAAATGATTTTTCAGAAAATACATTCAAAGTTGGCATTTTGAACCGAATTTCTGGACGTAAGGAAAAAAAAACTACCCAGAGAGAGAAGAAAAAGTTGTTGCTACACGATCAAAATTGTTTATAAGTCAATAATATATATAAGTCGATTTATTTAATAAAAAATGGAAGACTCGTTTCGATCAGATATCGCTTCCATAGCCAGCTTTCACAATTTTCTTCCTTTACATTCAAAACAGAGTTAATAAATGTGTCGGAAATTTTGCGTTTATTAAGCAGTATACTTGAAAACCGATTTAAATATAAATATGCCTCAAGAGAATAAGCTAATTTGACTTAAAAAAAAAAAAAAAAAAAAAAAAAAAAAAAAAATGTGGATATAATAGATATTGGCATCGGTCGATTACATTGTGTTTTAGTCCAGGTTTACACTATGCAGGACTCTAGTCATGAATATCAACTTTGCGACTTTATGTTTAAAAATAAATTAGACAATATGTCAGAAACTTTCTCGTTTGTTGAGGAGGGAACTTGAGAACAACCCTGAGAGAAAATAAAACAAGCAATTAAAAAAGAAAAAAAAAACATTTTCCAGAAGATTAAAAATTATCTAAAAAATAAGTAAAAATAAGTATTTATGGATATACAAAATAATTATTCCCTTTAGTAAATTAAAGTCTAATCTATGAAATACTGCACCAATATGTATCAAAACTTGATTTGGAAAATTCAATGCACGAAGTATACAAACACACATTCTTAGGACCTTTGTATTCAGTATAGCTTACGGAATCGCTTTACATTTATACAATTAATCGTTTTTCATTTTCATTTATATTACATCTTGGATCAATCAGTGGCGCTGCCAGTACCATCATCTGAGAGATGCTTTGAATCATATTTACTCATAAAATGAACAATTTCGTTCATTGGAACATACTTATGCTTTCCACTGCTTTGATTTTCACACATCATACTTTTAAACACAAAGCTTTTCTCTACATCTTATCAGTTTTTAAATTTTCTGGAATGTATTTTAAAGCGGAAATCTCTTTGTTTACTCCACTAATGAATATATGAAATACCTCAATATTGTTTTGGCTATTTTTTTATTATGCGAATGACACGGATAACCACAGAGAAAAGTTGTGGGATGGAGCTGTAATAGGTCATAAACTGAAGAGGGTTCAAAAAAATCTTTATTAGCATCATATAGTATATACAGGACATGGCAGAGAGCCTATTTCTGGCTGTGCCTCTAGACAGCTATTTTAAATTTAAACCTTTGTTATAAGAGTAAATTTAAAAAAAATTCTGTACACAAAAATAATGTGGCATATTTTTATTGTTTTTTAAAGTACCAAACACACTTTTTATTTCGTTATATATGAAAATCGCTAAACAGAAAGTTTAAAGTAACATTCAAAAATTTCTCTTTCCTTTCAAAATTTCTGGTATCTCATACCTATTGTTCCAATGAAAAATTAAATCTTGATTGTCAGGTTTACAGCTTGCATGAAAATTGAAGCGTAGCGTCGTATTAAGACTGCTCTTAAAGTTTTCTTTAACTTAATTGACGATGCTCCTTTTCTACCCTAATTATCAGATTCCTTATTTTGAAAACTAAAACCGAAACTAGAGGTCAGCTAGGGACAGAATTTCAAAACCAGGCCCGTCCTGACTCAATTTCTATAAAAAATTCAGGTTTTCCTCGACATATAATTAAGAATATTTCAATACCCCCTACGAGCTACGTTCGTCAACCCTGTACCGACTCTAAAAATGAGTTAATTTGATCGGATTCGTAAAGTTTGTGGAAAATGTAATTATAATAATAATAAAAAAATGAGATTACAAAGTAAACGAGTGTTTAATTATTTATTTATTTATTTTTGAGGAAAGTACAAAGACGAATCAGCTGCTATTAATTGCTATTTTCTGTTTAAGTAAGATTGTTAAAGATTTTCAAAATCAGCGAATATAAAATGTATTTAATTAACACAATCTTCCTTCTCTGTATTTTTAAACAATACTATAAGGCAATTATTTTAAATAAGTGATTTTGAATGCTACGCTTTAAATCTGATGTAATTTTCAGCAAATTTTTCTTTCTTTTCATAATATTCACGCAAAATTATGTTTATCGTTAGAAAGAAAATATTATTTGCGTTGTCTTAGAATTAACAATAATAGTTAAATTGATTTTTTTCAAAATATGAAATAAACCTCTCGTGTGCGTGTAAATACATTTTTTTTTTTAAATTTTTAACTGTTTGACAATGTAATTAATTTGCAACTTTAAATTTGACGTAGCTCTCATTTATTTGCGACTTTTAATGAATATAGCTGAATTCCTTCTTTTACTTTAAAAAAAAAATCTCTTTTCAATGTAGTTTTTTAAATTTTAATTTTCAGTGTTTTCCACCTTTTAATATGTAATAATTTAATTTTAAAATGAAAGTTTTTTCCTTTTATAATAACCATGTTTAAATAAATTTTTAATTTGAAAGAAATCTTATTCCTTGCGCTGTTTATGCAGTTAGTAACAAGTTAAAATAATACCCTTTTCTAAAATATCTAAAAAATATGTTTCGAAATGCTGAAATTTAAATTTAAAAAAGAAATAAATCCTCAAAAAATGAGTCAAAATAAAGAAATAAATGCAGCTCTAATGTATAAAATGATCTAAAAATGTTTTAGATGTATAAAAACTCGTTTAATAATTTGAACTTTAGCATTAAATATATCTTAAAATAATTATTCGGTTTAAAAAACGTCTACATCAGCATGTTTTTCAATCATTTCTCTATAATACGATCAATTTTCATATTATTATACATGACGGTTTTCCTAATGTTAACAAAAAAAAATCAACAGTTTAGAAAAAAAAAATGTTAAAAGCGATGACAGCGTTTAGTTATTTTTTCAATATAGAACGATACTGCATTTATATATAAAATATGACAGTATATTTTATATTACCGTGCGTTTAAAAAATAAAACATGCACAATAGCAACATTATTAATCACTTAAATACTTAGACTTTTAAGAATTCAAATTAACACTCATTAAAATAATTAATGTAGTTAATGCAGTTTAGAATAAAAGAAAACAAAAGGTTAAAAACATCAACACTTTTGAAGCTGTATAATAAAAGCAGACTTTTGAAAACGTTTCTTTCTAATGTTTCCGGACACTTTAGTAACGGAAAAGAGAAAAACCTGTTGTCATGTGACAAGAATCGCTTATATCTCGACAAATAGTTTATTTATTAAAAAAAAAAAAATAATAAAAATAAACCACTGAAAAATGGAATACTATGAACTACCTGTTATTGAAAACAGAATTAGAAGCATTTTTGTCCAATCAGCTGATTGTGCCACGCCCCTTTGTTTACTTTTTCGCCGAACCACATCCGTAAAATTTAGCCTAGTTTTTAGTTTTATAAACAAAATGTTATTTTGCACTGAAATTATTAATTTTGTGATTTCGCAAAACAATACTTTAACTGTAACTTTTAACTGTTTCTTTAAGCGTTTGTTTATAATGTATCTACAGGAATTGCTTTTTGTCCCCAATCCTTTTAGCGTAAATTTAAAAATATTAATATATTTAAAATATTAGGAATATTTAGTATATTTAACAAAAATTTGTACAATAAGAGGTATTTATACCATGAATATTTCTAGTAAAATTTGAAAAAAATTCATTAGAAAATACAAAATGTTACTTTTGAGAAGATTTTTTAAAAATTCAGATACTTCACGTCCTTTGCATGAATTACTGTCGAAGCCACATATTTTATGTGAATTTACCATAAAAACATAAAACACTTACATATAAGCTAGAAATGATATTATGTCCCTTAATAGCTGAAACTGTGTCAGTAAGAAAATATTAAGCAATTATAACCACTGTATAATTACTAAAACCTGTTTTTCTCAGAATGAATATTTTCGTCGTTTTCATGATTTCAAAATGTTCCATGCGAAATTCTTTATGCCCAATTTTTCTGATTTTTTGTTTAAAATGCTCTTTATGTATGTGTTAACAAATGTTACTAGAAATAATTTTTTAGATGCATGTAAATTTTTTAAATTTCAGTTATATGAAATTTTTAATGATTTTTTAACGGAAAATACAAAAGAATTAACTTAAAATCATTTTTTTAAAATGTCTTAGAAGTAATATGCTAAAAATGCTTAGTAATATTTGTTAACACATACATAGAGAGCATTTTAATCAAAAAATCAGAAAAATTGGGCATAAAGAATTTCGTATAGAGCATTTTGAAATATTGCCATTTTTTGTTAATTTAAAAAAGAAAAATCTGTATCTCAAAAACTATTGAATATATATATATTTTTTTTAAAATGTGAAATAAGAGACATATATATATATATATATATTATGATTATTTCCAGAAATTAAAAAAAAAATTCATTGAAAATTAAAAAAATTAGTTTTGAGAGTCCACTGTAGCCTTAAAATGTTCGTATTTGTATTGTGTTCGTTCGGCTTTGTTTACATTTTTATAATGGTTGTACTTTTTATATTTTTTAATTTATGTATGTCAAACACGCATCGGGTTGTGCAAAATATTTAAATTTATTTTCCAGAAAGCCATATCCATTTAAAATAGTTTGTATTTCATAGGCTTTGTCTAAATTTTTATAACAGTTCCAAACGGCCCGCTTAATTTTTTTGAAGGCCCGTCCCATTTGTTTTGTCAATCGGGTTGTCCTGACCAGTTTAAAAGGTTTACCTCATGTAGACGTATCGGGCCGGGAACGGGCCTCATGTCGAGCAGATCTCTACATTCTACATGAGCCCATGACAGTAATCTAGGCCACACACACACACACACACACACACAAAAAAAGACTATTCTCCCCTTTTTTTGAAAAAATGTTTTTCAAAAGTATTTATTTTTTGCGCAAAACTGGATAAATTTAGTGGAAAGATAGTTTACTTATTTAATATTACTTCTTTAATATCTGATTGAAATTAACTAAATTTTCGTCTTTATTTAAAAGCAAATTCAATTAAAGTTTAATATTATTTGTAAAGCAGAATCTAACTTTATTAAAGGGTGTGTCC